>CM060919.1:244236891-245436891 GCA_030737875.1 Allium sativum | reverse complement strand
TCTAATGTCTTCACGTATTTGTTGGTCGAAATGGTTTTCGAATATAACTTCGATTCCGGACTTTCCATTCCAACAATCATATTGGGCAAATTTGATAGTCGGTTTTTTAACTATCAAAATAAACAGTGAGTCAATAATGAGTTCACTGGTTCAGTATTCAGCATCACTTGGCCTTTTAATTAAAACAAAATTTAAATTTAAAACACTTAAATATTTTGAAATTACGAATATAACTTTTCACTTCTTATTTAACATGAGATTTTTCTTTAAACAAATTCATTTTATTACTAAGGAAAATCCTATATCATATCCAGTCTTTGATTTTTACTCTCAATTTGTTAGCCACGTTATTATCTAATATTGGGAAATCCATTCATCCTGTTACTCGTCAAACAACATTATAGAATATCTTTTATTTCGTTACTCGGAAACACAATTCCATACTTATCCTCATAGAGTAGAATTCAACTTTACGTTTCCTTTCTAATATGAAAGTACCATTATAATTTCCCACAATTCCCTTTTTGTTTCCCTTTTACTTTGTAATCCTCCTTATATATTTTTACTTCTTGCTAATTTCCTTTACTGCGGAACTCTCGTTAAATATTTTCCCAATTTCCACCCGACATTGCATTATTATTTTACTAACAGAAATAATAAATTATCACTAACCCCTTATTACCATTGCGACTAATATCATCTTTAGGTAATCCTGATGTTGTTCAAGTTGGAGTATTTTAATTACCTCTTAGACCTTGATCAACAATGTTCTTATCTTCATAGAATATAAGTTGTAATCCAAAACCAATATTTCATTCCAGTCTCAAAACAAATTCCATTTAACTATTTTATTCAAAATACAGTTTCATATAATCTTCTTATCTTTGGAAAATCCCTTTATCGAAGATAACCCTTATTTCTTAATTAAGTGACTTATTTATAAAACCACTTTTTAACCTCTACCTCTTTAAACAACTTCATTTCATAGTTCGGACTTGTTTACAAAATCCAATGACCCATTTCTTTTACCAAATTCACTCTCACTAATTTCTTTTCAATTCTATTCAACCACTTTTGCTTTGGAAATCTTATTTTTAACCCCCCTTCTTACTTAATCCCATTATTAAGTAACATTAATTTAAAATTAATGATATAAGATCTCCAACCTCTTTTATATAACCTTGGTTTATCTTAACACTTTTCTTAATTTCCTTTCACATAATTCAAATATTTTTGTCAAATTTGTTTAAGCTATCATGTTTCGCTTAAATTCCTTTTATAACTTTGTTACACAAATTCGGGTTTAAATATAAAACACGTTCATAAACTCCTTGCACCGTTCAATTGGATTTCATTTCACAATCGATTACTTTTTAAATGAATTTCAAGTAAAAAGTAATTTTTCTAAATCATTGTTAATCAGGATAATAATTTACTTCGATCATTAACCACTTCAGTAGTTAATTTCTTTATTAAAATAAATAGTAATTTCCTTTTTTAAAACTTTATTACATTAAAATAATATTCTTTAAGCCATTTAATTAGATTAATCCAAATAAACTAATTAAATAATTAATTCCAGTTAAAAATGGTCAATTTAGTCACCTGGAAAAACGGTTTATCCCATTAACCGATTCCAATTAGTTTTCCTTTAAATTAATTAATAATATAATTAATTTAAATAATTTCCATTAAATTGTTCTAAACAAAACAATTATCCAATTTTAATCGTCAGGTTAATTTCTATTCACTTGTATACCAATCTGATTAACGTCAGAATTAACTCTATAAAATTAATTATAAATTTAAATAAGAAATAATAAATATTTATTTTCTTTTAAACAAACCTTTTAATCAAAATAAAATATATTTCAAAATCTATTTTCAGTTATAAAATAAATTTTATACTTTAGTTCTATCGATCCACCTGATGGTAAATCAATATAAAACAAACCAATTTATTCTTAGGCCACTTACTGCCGATTACTCAACCAATCTTGCCCATTGGTCAAAACAAAACAATGGTTGCATTTCCAATCAATGATCAATAATCAAATCCATCACCCAAACAGGACAGTTCATATATTGATAATATGAAAATAAATAATATATTGAGGAATCCCGTTGGATCCCTCCAACCTGTTCTTCCCTGTATCAAACGGGTTATCTCAAATAAGATTTATTCAATTCCATTTAACTGATAATTTCCATAACAACAAATAATGACTATTTAACAACAATCAATTAACAAATATTTCAAACAATTCAAACTAGTTAAACACGTTTATAAATAAACGCGACCAATAAGGTAAATTACCTTTATTGGATCAAATCGTTAGCATAACGATTTGGTATTTTTCTGAAATTAAACAACAGTTTAATTTCATCAGTTAAATCAACAAATAGATATATAAATAGCGAACGGTCGACCATTAGCAAGCAGAGCACACAAAATAAAGCCCAATAAAATATAAATGGCGAGAATTGAGTGAGTTTAACTCACCTTGATTCTGTTGTCGCTAAAGCGGTTCGGTTTTCGTTCCAATTAAATTAAATTATTGTTTAATTTAACAATAAACTCCAACAGTCTCCGACTTTGTCCTGAATAGTTTCAGAATGTAGAGTTTAATGATCGGTCCCAATGTAATTTGTTTGGTCCAATTTTGATACATACGAATATGTTATTATATGAGTTAATATAAATTAAATAAATTATTAAACCCTTAATGATGGTTTAGACTAAACTAATTAATTAATTTTTCAACCTAATTACAGTTCAAATTAAAATGGGTTCGAACCCTTAAATACATCCCTTTGTATTTACATCTGCGGTACCTAAGATGTTTTATATAAATTCTTTTAAATCCCTAATCAAGTTTTTAAGGTGACAAATTACTATAGTTTACTCATAATAAGTTTTAAATTAACTAATTACTTTAGTTATAAGGGGCGACTATCTCCTCTGTCGTTTAAAATGACACAGGTCTGATCACACTTCTAAATTATTGTTAGAAATTTGTTCCGGTAATTACATTGTTTACACAAAAGTCGGCCAGTCCTCCTCCTGCTTTCTGCCTCAAGACCCAAAAGCATTATTAAGGCCGAATCCCTCTACTACTTCGTTCGAATTCATGCTCAACAGCCGTCCATTCTCCTGTTAACCAAGATTCATGTTCAAACATTGATACCCTAATTTAATCATACTGAAAATCCCTAACCAATGCTTAATAATAGTTAAAATAAACGTGGTCGATGGTTTTAAAACTTCACAGGCTAATCATTCTCACGTTCGAATTGTTCCAGCTTCAACGAACCCAAATGCTGCTAACTCTTAATCCATCGCCGCGGCTTAGCTCCTCCACCGGAGGTCCACCGGCAGTCACCATCATACTCGCCGTCATGTCTCCATCACACGTCATGCTCCTCATCCCACTCGATGTCCTCAGGTGCCCCTAAATCAACCTCGTCTGCGCTTCCCTTTCGTCATGATTTTGGCCAGCCTCTGTAACGACCCAGATTTTTCTGGTCGATTTATTTTGAATATTTAATATCGTTTTAAATATTGAGCTGATAATATAATCAATTTTTATATTGAATTATCGACATAACTATCATAATATGAGGATCTTAAGTAATTAAATTTGAAATGGAGTCAAATTGATTTATATGAAGTTTTATTTGAATTTAAACGATAACAAATAATAATTTATTATCGAAGAATTCATTGGTCTAAATTTAAATTATATTATATTGATTTAAAATGGTTATTTTATATTACATTCAAATTAAATTATAATCTGTTTTGTTGAATTCAAAATAGTGAATAATGTTGGGAACACCAGTTGTTTTGCTGAAATAGTGGTTCGTGGTTTCAAATTAAAGGACCGCAAGATATTTTATCTATTTAAAATAAAATCGAATATAAAAGAAAATAAATATAGGAGAGCCGACCTATGTTTATACGGCACTGCTTATATTTTCTCGAGCAGAAATCTTTGCTCTCCTCCTTCCCAATAAAGCAAAGCAGAAATCAGATGGCGCCACCCTAAAACTGAGAAACGCAGACCTATGAATAAAATTGTACTGTTATTTTCTTCCTCGAGCTGAATATATTGTCCCCTTTTGGCTTATAAAAACTATCGCACCCCTCTAAACTTCATTCACAAAACAATTCTCAACTTCAGTAATCAAAAATGGCCGCTGCCCTCATATTCAAATCGCAACTCAATTCATCGCGAGCTGATGCTCGAGCTTCAGGGAGAATGGCGCGAGAAGTTGGCCGAGGATAGGGCGACGAACGGAGTCTGGTGCGACAGCGGATCTCGATCCGAAGTCAATACAAACGATTTAGGGTTTAAGCAATACTCTTGGAGCACAAATGTTCGGGATGTAAGGGGTTTCGTGAACTTCGATAAATCTGCTGTCGCGTTTCCTCCAGGGGGAAGATTTCCGACTGGTGATTAAACTGGAGGGTGCGCACTACTGTAGCAACAGGAGATGAAGACGTGATTTTCTGGAGGAGGTTGAAGTCGATAGTGTGAAGCAGTAAGGATTTCGAGCTGAACGAAATAAGGTAATTGGTAAATTTAGTTATTAATTTAATTTGTCACTAAAGTTTTAATTCGTTTTAAATTTTGTGAACTAATTGTTAAGAAAGGAAGTAAGGTAACTGTTTATTTTTAATTACTGTATATGAATAATGTTAAGTTAACTTATTTAATCTAAGGCTAATGATGTTTAAATTAAATCCAAAGTAGTTAAGGTATAGAATTTTATTTCGTAAAAAAATTCCGAATTTCTGTTAAGATGGAAGAAAATGACTTAAATTGTTACCTAGAATTTGAAAACTGAAAAGAGAGATTTATTTACTATCTTATTTTAAAGAGTATAAATTAGACAAGTGGAAAATTTAGGTTGAAACCGTTAGATGTTCAAAACCAGGAAAATAGGAAAAATAAAATATTAGTAAGTTTTTAACATGAAACCTTGTTATGGAAATTCATTAGCTTATTTATAGAACACGGATTTTTCTTAGGCAAATATAAATCAAATGGAATCATCCGTGTGAAGTTCGAAGACTCGAAAATCAATGAGAAGGAATTGAAATTGGTACAAGTGCAGATTTTAAATCACGGTGAGTAATTCTCACTCACCTTTAGAATTATTTTTATTTCATTAAAAATAATTGTCTGTTGCTTGTGTGAATGTTTTATGGTTGTTTTATATATATTAGTTATTTAGGCTATATATATATATATTGGGTTGATTGATTGGTTGAATTCCCGCAGTCTCATTAGCGGATGCCCGCAGTTTCATAGCGGATGATTACCCTATACGCCCCACGCTATGATTAGTGGATGACCTTCTATACCGCGATATTCTGCCACGAAGCAGAATGGGTATTATTTATGTGCTAACATCTGTGGATGCAGGAAAACAGGTTGGAGGAATCCAACAGGATTCCTCAAAAATATATTATCTATTTGCTGTTTGTTTGATTTCATATATATTCATATATGATGTGTTAAAAATCAAATGAATGAGAATTGGTTGATTTGATTGTTTAAAATATCACTGGGCTTGAATATTGATTTATAAAAATATCGTGGAAGGATATTTGAGATTTAAAAAGGAAAAATTCTATTTTTAAATAGAATTTGAATTTTAAATGGAAATAAAAATATAAACTTGTTTTTGAAAAATAAAACAAGTAGTTTCTTTATAAACGAAGTCTATAAATAGTTCTTTTATAACGAAGTTATAAATGAAGTGAAAAGAATTATCATTTGATAATTCAGAAATAGAAATACAAGGGTGAAATTGGAATTTGAAATGAAATTTCAAAATAGGATGTGAAATGAAATTTTTAAATATATAACTCAAATGAAATTTGAGTATAACATTTGAATAGTAGAATTAGAAAAGGAGTTTAAACATTTGAATTTTAAATAAAAGAAAAAGGAGATTGAATATTAGAAATTCAAATAGAAGTTCAAATAGAATTTGAATAGACGAAGTTAGAATGAAAAATAGAATTTGAATTCAAAGGGATAAAAATAGAATTTGAATTCGAAGGAATTCAAATAAAGAAAATTCAAATAGAGATTTGGATATAGAATTCGAATGAAATTCAAATATAGAAATTTGAATATGGAAGTTCAAATGGAATTTAAATATAGAGTTTGAATAAGAGAATTCAAATGAATTCAAACATAGAATTTGAATATAGGGAATTCAAATAGAAATTCAAGTATTGAATTTGAATATCAAATAGAGAGGGAATTGGAATTTGAATATAGAATTCAAAGTGAGATTGGAATTTGAATCAAGAAATTCAAATAGAGTTAAATGAAGTTGAATTCATTTTAGAGAAGTTTAAAGGTTTATATATATATAAATATAATTAAAACGAACTCGCCGCAGCGCTGTAGTTCGTAAATTGGCAATTCGAACTTCAATCGAGTATACAGAACCCAATTGAAGTCGGAATTCTTTGAAACAAGGAACGTCAGGACCGATTTGATAATAGTTTTCTAATGAAGGAGAAAAATCTGGATTTCGTCGTATAGATTTTGAGATATGTCAAAATCAATTTTTTCAAAAAAACAGCGCCAGAACTATTTAAAAACCATAACGGTTTATTTCATTTTATAAAAGGATTTTAAACAAATAAAATCCGAATTTCTATTTAGAAAATTTCAGATTTGAGTTATAAAATATATGTGAACTCAGGTGGAGTAATGAATTGATTTTTGAAACAGAAATCAGATTTTTGATTATTGAATAGAATTAACTAATTCGAATAGTAATTAGTAAATGAGATGTTGAATTGATATTGGGCCTTAAATAAGTGAATTCGATTTGAAAATTTATATTCGAAATAGAAAAGAGAACTAGAATCGAAATTGAAATTCAATTTGGTTATGAACGAGTTAAATATTTTGTTTGAACATGTTATGTTCAGCAAAGGAGTAAAATAGGTAAAATGGCCGATTTAAAGAATAAATGGGCGAAACTGAATTCAAACGATTAGATAGTGTTGAATGGAATTGAAAACAGGTGAACATGTGTTAGATAGGTACATGATGAAGTATATGAAGATTTTAATTTGTGTGCCCAACAAAAAGGTACATGTTTAATTCATATATGAGATTTTATGCGCCGTATCGGCAAGCCGCTTGGCTTTTCCTTTTTCTTTTGATTGAGGAAGATACCGGGAAGCTATTTAAAATTTCCCGATGCTCCCGATACAGGGGAGGTTATGGCGAAATTTTCCGGAAATTCAAGGAGTTAGAATATTTTTAAGATATTTTGATAGTTAAAAATCATTGTATCGACGTATAGAATTCGATAGGTAAGTGAAGATAAAAATCGAATATTGTAAACAAAAAGGGAAATCTATAAATTAGAAATAGAAAGCGAACTTTATACATGTTTTAAAAAAATGAACAATTGGATTGTATAGTGTGTTTATTCGAGGTAAGTGGTTTTGCCGTTTTGAAGTTGAGGATGGTTTCAGTTAAGGTCTGAGAGGTAATTTTACCCCAACTTGATTGATTTCATTTTTAATGGATAAATAGCAAGATCCAGTCTCGAAGAGAAGTGTTTGAAAAAGAGTTAGTTGAATAAAATATTTTGGGTTGTTGTAACAATGTTTTACACAACATTCGTTTTAAACCCAAGTGATGGAATTTTGGAAATATAACAAGTAAATATTTCCTGAGTATAATTAAAATAGTCGGGATAGAGATAAGTGATTGGAATTGTTTCCAATTGCAAATAGAGATATTTTCTAATATATAGAAAATAAAAGAAGTTGATTTTGGGAAATGCTTTCCAAATAGCGTAAAGGGCCAATATGGTTATTGAAAATATTTGGTTAACAAATATTGATAAGGAAATCGAGAAGAGATTTAATTAATGAAATATTAAGTAAAGAGCCTAGTGATTTGTTTGATATGTTGGATGAACACTTGTTTTTATTCGATAGTTAAATCACAGACTATCGAAGTTTTGACCATCGTTGTCAATATGGAGAGACCGGTTGGATTATTATCCGAAGAACCACTCCGTATCGGCATAAGCGTTGCGGACCAAGTATGCTGAATATATTGAAGACGAAGTAAAAGTGCAAGGGCTTTTTCTATTAATAGAAATAGTGCCTTCGGTTTCGTTCAATCCCAGAACGAACGTAAATGGACGGATGTCTGACAGAGTATTTCCAATGATCAAATGGGTTGATCTGTATAAATATATATGGTTGCAACGGATTTATTCCCTTAGCATAACATCCAGAATATTTGTGCAAACTCAACTAGTGATTAACGGATCTGACAATGTGGCATTCAAAGTGATTGTGCTATCAATGAATGGTAAGTATTCGTAGCCTCAGGCCTCAACAACCGGGAAAGGACAAAAATCAGGCAGGCAGCATGGCTATGTGGGTCGCACCCATTAGGATGTATAATCACCTATCTAGAGGTTCATTTAATTTCTTATTCTATTCGATGCTGTCCCAATCGGGAGGCGGTTGCTGATCCCAACCGTTGGTGATATACATTCGATACACTCAAGCGAAATGAGTGGTCGGTCATGTGTGGGCCGGGTTGCAAGATGTTCTTGTTGAACCCAGTGTATTCCTCTCTAGAGATACACTAGCGGAAGGTGGTTCCATACCTTGTCATGTTGGAAATCCAATCTCCAATAAGCGCCATGCGGTTTTTGATTTTTACTATATATGTGGAGCGTGAGATGCAAGCGTTCTGCTATTTGGTTATTTACTTGATGTAGACATTATTATAATATCACTAGATTTTCGTATCAAAGTGATTTGGGTTATAGTAAGGTAAAAACCGTCCATGTTTATGTGTGGGCTGGTCTTACTATTATCTTTTCTTTCGAAAAGGATTTTTAAAGTTAAACAAGTGGTTGGAGTTTACTCACACCAGTCCCATGACTGACCCAGAGTTTATTTTGTTTGTTTTCCCTAAACTCTTGGGTGCCCAAATTTGTACGGGCAGTCAAGTAGTCGGGATTTCACAGATTCATTTGGAGGAGCTGGAAGCAGGAGGCTTCACCGGTTAGCTATAGGCTATCATATATTCCGCTGTGGACCTTGTTTGTATCTGGAAACAGGTGTTTATAAGTGTTCCAGAAATGACTGTTGTGCTCTGATGATGGTATGTATATAAAGTTACTGATTTGTATTTCAAAAGTTATGTTATATAATATATTTTATTCGTTCCGCTGTGAGATTCGTGTTTACTTTGATTATGCTCAGTTGTGTTCTTCTTCTTCTATTCTATTAGTTCTATCTTTTCTATCTCACCCTCTAATTTCTTCTATTAATGGTTCGTATTTCTGTGTTATTTGGGTTGGACGTGTGTTGTATTTAGTCAACTCAGATAGCTCGGATTTGCGGGTCGTTACAGTTGGTATCAGAGCTTAGGTTGAGTGAATACCTAGGCTTTGTGGAGTTGTGCTCATTAGAGATAGAGTCAGTAGTACCCTAGAATGAGTTAAGTGTATATATACGAGAGAGCGTATTTGTTATTTGATATAAAAAAAGTTGTTTTATATTGTGTTGGCTAGTCTGTTGAGTGATTTATGAATTCTGGTCGAATCGTGGGACGCCACGAAGTCGATAGGGATTTCTAAACACTTGAACAGAGAAATTCGACACAGTATTGTTTTAAAGAAGGTAAATGAAATAATTTTACCCAAAATTTCTATTTTGAGATAGAAAGAATAATTTTCTAGAATTATTATTATATGGATGTGTTGGATGTTGATTTTATAATCAAATGAGATTTTAAAATTAGAATGGTTATTTATAACCAAATAGAATTTGTATATGAATTAAATATACAAATGAGATAAATTAGAAATAAATTCAAACCAGAATTTGGAATTTTAATCCTGGGAAGTTGAAAAAAATATTTTTCAAGGTATATTAAAATAATATAGATTTGTTTTAAAGGATTTGAAAGAAAATCATGGATTTTGAAATAATGAGGCACTGAACTCACTTCAGTGGCTGGAAAATAATTCTGATGGTGATTGCAACATCATCAGTGTTCATTTCCGAGTTTCTAAGTGATGGATTGCTACCTTAGAAAGTTTTTGATGGAAATTTGTTTTGAAAGAAAACAAGTAGATTGAAAATTCAAATGTTTTGAATTGAGATGAAAATAAATATAAGTATACATTTATGTGATTTCAGAAGAATTTGAAATGAAAACCCTGGGATTTGGATTCTGGAATTAAAATTTAACTTAAGCAAGTTAAATGGTTCAGGGTGAATCAAATGGACTAGAATCGATTTGAATAGATTTAATGGCATATAGATTGGATATAAATGGATTGATCGTAGACCATTCGAATCAAATGAAGGAAGACCAAAGGTTTTGGTTGAAATTAAAGTCATAGAAATATGAGGAGTTGAGTTTCAACATAAGTGAGATGTGGAAAAGAAATGGATTTGTACCCTTTTTCCTACCTTAGCAATTTCGAGGACGAAATTTTTTTAAGGGGGAAGAATGTAACGACCCAGATTTTTATGGTCGATTTATTTTGAATATTTAATATCGTTTTCAATATTGAGCTGATAATATAATCAATTTTTATATTGAATTATCGACATAACTATCGTAATATGAGGATCTTAAGTAATTAAATTTGAAATGGAGTCAAATTGATTTATATGAAGTTTTATTTGAATTTAAACGATAACAAATAATAATTTATTATCGAAGAATTCATTGGTCTAAATTTAAATTATATTATATTGATTTAAAATGGTTATTTTATATTACATTCAAATTAAATTATAATCTGTTTCGTTGAATTCAAAATAGTGAATAATGTTGGGAACACCAGTTGTTTTGCTGAAATAGTGGTTCGTGGTTTCAAATTAAAGGACCGCAAGATATTTTATCTATTTAAAATAAAATCGAATATAAAAGAAAATAAATATAGGAGAGCCGACCTATGTTTATACGGCACTGCTTATATTTTCTCGAGCAGAAATCTTTGCTCTCCTCCTTCCCAACAAAGCAAAGCAGAAATCAGATGGCGCCACCCTAAAACTGAGAAACGCAGACCTATGAATAAAATTGTACTGTTATTTTCTTCCTCGAGCTGAATATATTGTCCCCTTTTCGCTTATAAAAACTATCGCACCCCTCTAAACTTCATTCACAAAACAATTCTCAACTTCAGTAATCAAAAATGGCCGCTGCCCTCATATTCAAATCGCAACTCAATTCATCGCGAGCTGATGCTCGAGCTTCAGGGAGAATGGCGCGAGAAGTTGGCCGAGGATAGGGCGACGAACGGAGTCTGGTGCGACAGCGGATCTCGATCCGAAGTCAATACAAACGATTTAGGGTTTGAGCAATACTCTTGGAGCACAAATGTTCGGGATGTAAGGGGTTTCGTGAACTTCGATAAATCTGCTGTCGCGTTTCCTCCAGGGGGAAGATTTCCGACTGGTGATTAAACTGGAGGGTGCGCACTACTGTAGCAACAGGAGATGAAGACGTGATTTTCTGGAGGAGGTTGAAGTCGATAGTGTGAAGCAGTAAGGATTTCGAGCTGAACGAAATAAGGTAATTGGTAAATTTAGTTATTAATTTAATTTGTCACTAAAGTTTTAATTCGTTTTAAATTTTGTGAACTAATTGTTAAGAAAGGAAGTAAGGTAACTGTTTATTTTTAATTACTGTATATGAATAATGTTAAGTTAACTTATTTAATCTAAGGCTAATGATGTTTAAATTAAATCCAAAGTAGTTAAGGTATAGAATTTTATTTCGCAAAAAAATTCCGAATTTCTGTTAAGATGGAAGAAAATGACTTAAATTGTTACCTAGAATTTGAAAACTGAAAAGAGAGATTTATTTACTATCTTATTTTAAAGAGTATAAATTAGACAAGTGGAAAATTTAGGTTGAAACCGTTAGATGTTCAAAACTAGGAAAATAGGAAAAATAAAATATTAGTAAGTTTTTAACATGAAACCTTGTTATGGAAATTCATTAGCTTATTTATAGAACACGGATTTTTCTTAGGCAAATATAAATCAAATGGAATCATCCGTGTGAAGTTCGAAGACTCGAAAATCAATGAGAAGGAATTGAAATTGGTACAAGTGCAGATTTTAAATCACGGTGAGTAATTCTCACTCACCTTTAGAATTATTTTTATTTCATTAAAAATAATTGTCTGTTGCTTGTGTGAAAGTTTTATGGTTGTTTTATATATATTAGTTATTTAGGCTATATATATATATATATTGGGTTGATTGATTGGTTGAATTCCCGCAGTCTCATTAGCGGATGCCCGCAGTTTCATAGCGGATGATTACCCTATACGCCCCACGCTATGATTAGTGGATGACCTTCTATACCGCGATATTCTGCCACGAAGCAGAATGGGTATTATTTATGTGCTAACATCTGTGGATGCAGGAAAACAGGTTGGAGGAATCCAACAGGATTCCTCAAAAATATATTATCTATTTGCTGTTTGTTTGATTTCATATATATTCATATATGATGTGTTAAAAATCAAATGAATGAGAATTGGTTGATTTGATTGTTTAAAATATCACTGGGCTTGAATATTGATTTATAAAAATATCGTGGAAGGATATTTGAGATTTAAAAAGGAAAAATTCTATTTTTAAATAGAATTTGAATTTTAAATGGAAATAAAAATATAAACTTGTTTTTGAAAAATAAAACAAGTAGTTTCTTTATAAACGAAGTCTATAAATAGTTCTTTTATAACGAAGTTATAAATGAAGTGAAAAGAATTATCATTTGATAATTCAGAAATAGAAATACAAGGGTGAAATTGGAATTTGAAATGAAATTTCAAAATAGGATGTGAAATGAAATTTTTAAATATATAACTCAAATGAAATTTGAGTATAACATTTGAATAGTAGAATTAGAAAAGGAGTTTAAACATTTGAATTTTAAATAAAAGAAAAAGGAGATTGAATATTAGAAATTCAAATAGAAGTTCAAATAGAATTTGAATAGACGAAGTTAGAATGAAAAATAGAATTTGAATTCAAAGGGATAAAAATAGAATTTGAATTCGAAGGAATTCAAATAAAGAAAATTCAAATAGAGATTTGGATATAGAATTCGAATGAAATTCAAATATAGAAATTTGAATATGGAAGTTCAAATGGAATTTAAATATAGAGTTTGAATAAGAGAATTCAAATGAATTCAAACATAGAATTTGAATATAGGGAATTCAAATAGAAATTCAAGTATTGAATTTGAATATCAAATAGAGAGGGAATTGGAATTTGAATATAGAATTCAAAGTGAGATTGGAATTTGAATCAAGAAATTCAAATAGAGTTAAATGAAGCTGAATTCATTTTAGAGAAGTTTAAAGGTTTATATATATAAAAATATAATTAAAACGAACTCGCCGCAGCGCTGTAGTTCGTAAATTGGCAATTCGAACTTCAATCGAGTATACAGAACCCAATTGAAGTCGGAATTCTTTGAAACAAGGAACGTCAGGACCGATTTGATAATAGTTTTCTAATGAAGGAGAAAAATCTGGATTTCGTCGTATAGATTTTGAGATATGTCAAAATCAAATTTTTCAGAAAAACAGCGCCAGAACTATTTAAAAACCATAACGGTTTATTTCATTTTATAAAAGGATTTTAAACAAATAAAATCCGAATTTCTATTTAGAAAATTTCAGATTTGAGTTATAAAATATATGTGAACTCAGGTGGAGTAATGAATTGATTTTTGAAACAGAAATCAGATTTTTGATTATTGAATAGAATTAACTAATTCGAATAGTAATTAGTAAATGAGATGTTGAATTGATATTAGGCCTTAAATAAGTGAATTCGATTTGAAAATTTATATTCGAAATAGAAAAGAGAACTAGAATCGAAATTGAAATTCAATTTGGTTATGAACGAGTTAAATATTTTGTTTGAACATGTTATGTTCAGCAAAGGAGTAAAATAGGCAAAATGGCCGATTTAAAGAATAAATGGGCGAAACTGAATTCAAACGATTAGATAGTGTTGAATGGAATTGAAAACAGGTGAACATGTGTTAGACAGGTACATGATGAAGTATATGTAGATTTTAATTTGTGTGCCCAACAAAAAGGTACATGTTTAATTCATATATGAGATTTTATGCGCCGTATCGGCAAGCCGCTTGGCTTTTCCTTTTTCTTTTGATTGAGGAAGATACCGGGAAGCTATTTAAAATTTCCCGATGCTCCCGATACAGGGGAGGTTATGGCGAAATTTTCCGGAAATTCAAGGAGTTAGAATATTTTTAAGATATTTTGATAGTTAAAAATCATTGTATCGATAGGTAAGTGAAGATAAAAATCGAATATTGTAAACAAAAAGGGAAATCTATAAATTAGAAATAGAAAGCGAACTTTATACATGTTTTAAAAAAATGAACAATTGGATTGTATAGTGTGTTTATTCGAGGTAAGTGGTTTTGCCGTTTTGAAGTTGAGGATGGTTTCAGTTAAGGTCTGAGAGGTAATTTTACCCCAACTTGATTGATTTCATTTTTAATGGATAAATAGCAAGATCCAGTCTCGAAGAGAAGTGTTTGAAAAAGAGTTAGTTGAATAAAATATTTTGAGTTGTTGTAACAATGTTTTACACAACATTCGTTTTAAACCCAAGTGATGGAATTTTGGAAATATAACAAGTAAATATTTCCTGAGTATAATTAAAATAGTCGGGATAGAGATAAGTGATTGGAATTGTTTCCAATTGCAAATAGAGATATTTTCTAATATATAGAAAATAAAAGAAGTTGATTTTGGGAAATGCTTTCCAAATAGCGTAAAGGGCCAATATGGTTATTGAAAATATTTGGTTAACAAATATTGATAAGGAAATGGAGAAGAGATTTAATTAATGAAATATTAAGTAAAGAGCCCAGTGATTTGTTTGATATGTTGGATGAACACTTGTTTTTATTCGATAGTTAAATCACAGACTATCGAAGTTTTGACCATCGTTGTCAATATGGAGAGACCGGTTGGATTATTATCCGAAGAACCACTCCGTATCGGCATAAGCGTTGCGGACCAAGTATGCTGAATATATTGAAGACGAAGTAAAAGTGCAAGGGCTTTTTCTATTAATAGAAATAGTGCCTTCGGTTTCGTTCAATCCCAGAACGAACGTAAATGGACGGATGTCTGACAGAGTATTTCCAATGATCAAATGGGTTGATCTGTATAAATATATATGGTTGCAACGGATTTATTCCCTTAGCATAACATCCAGAATATTTGTGCAAACTCAACTAGTGATTAACGGATCTGACAATGTGGCATTCAAAGTGATTGTGCTATCAATGAATGGTAAGTATTCGTAGCCTCAGGCCTCAACAACCGGGAAAGGACAAAAATCGGGCAGGCAGCATGGCTATGTGGGTCGCACCCATTAGGATGTATAATCACCTATCTAGAGGTTCATTTAATTTCTTATTCTATTCGATGCTGTCCCAGTCGGGAGGCGGTTGCTGATCCCAACCGTTGGTGATATACATTCGATACACTCAAGCGAAATGAGTGGTCGGTCATGTGTGGGCCGGGTTGCAAGATGTTCTTGTTGAACCCAGTGTATTCCTCTCTAGAGATACACTAGCGGAAGGTGGTTCCATACCTTGTCATGTTGGAAATCCAATCTCCAATAAGCGCCATGCGGTTTTTGATTTTTACTATATATGTGGAGCGTGAGATGCAAGCGTTCTGCTATTTGGTTATTTACTTGATGTAGACATTATTATAATATCACTAGATTTTCGTATCAAAGTGATTTGGGTTATAGTAAGGTAAAAACCGTCCATGTTTATGTGTGGGCTGGTCTTACTATTATCTTTTCTTTCGAAAAGGATTTTTAAAGTTAAACAAGTGGTTGGAGTTTACTCACACCAGTCCCATGACTGACCCAGAGTTTATTTTGTTTGTTTTCCCTAAACTCTTGGGTGCCCAAATTTGTACGGGCAGTCAAGTAGTCGGGATTTCACAGATTCATTTGGAGGAGCTGGAAGCAGGAGGCTTCACCGGTTAGCTATAGGCTATCATATATTCCGCTGTGGACCTTGTTTGTATCTGGAAACAGGTGTTTATAAGTGTTCCAGAAATGACTGTTGTGCTCTGATGATGGTATGTATATAAAGTTACTGATTTGTATTTCAAAAGTTATGTTATATAATATATTTTATTCGTTCCGCTGTGAGATTCGTGTTTACTTTGATTATGCTCAGTTGTGTTCTTCTTCTTCTATTCTATTAGTTCTATCTTTTCTATCTCACCCTCTAATTTCTTCTATTAATGGTTCGTATTTCTGTGTTATTTGGGTTGGACGTGTGTTGTATTTAGTCAACTCAGATAGCTCGGATTTGCGGGTCGTTACAGCCTCGGTCGCCAGTGGCGATCTCCTCCGTCCAACTTATAGAACTCGACGAGTACAATGACATTGCAGTAGAAAGTTCCATGTGTTACTGAACAGATCGAAAGGAATTGGGCAAGAGTTTGGGTGAATTATGGCCATTGGTTCGTTTGGAGGTGGCATGGAGATTGGTTGACCACTCGTGACCGATTTTTAGGGTTTGACCCATTCTCTGATGCATTAAGACAAATTTACAGTGGACCAAAATATATTATTTTAATTTAATGAAACTTCACCGCTAAGTAACAAGTGAAACTAACCACAATCGACTTCTGTTATCTGATAAAAATACTAATCCTGGCATTAAAAAAATATTCCGGACCCAATGGGACAGGTTTAGTCGAAATCCGACATCGTTTGAAAAAAAATTCCTTTATAAAACCAGCGAAAAACACGCGTTTAAACTTTCCACGATTACTAAATAAATCCAATAACTTAAAACTTCGAAATCCTACAATAATTAATTAATACGAACCCAACGACACCAATTTCATCGCATTCTGAGACTGTTTCCCCGGTAGGCTATTTTCATATGCACCGCAATGCCATTTTGGGCACCAAATTACCCGGTCTTCAAAAATAAAAAACTATATACCTATTCTGAATACAATCGACGATACGAACTTAACGGAACTGGTTTCACGGTTTAATTTGATCGTCTGCTCAAATTACACTCAAATATCCCTTTATTAAATTAAATTAATTTAATTACGCGCTATAGAAAATGAACGGGCGTTTACGGCTGCCGTGGTCACATACGACATCGGATTGCCACGTAATTTGATTTTCTTACAATAATTTAACGTTACGGTCCCAATGAAACTAATTTCATTGAAAACGGAGTCCGTTTGAAAAATGTTTATTTTAAAGGCCTATATTTTAAATAACGACTTCCATAGCGACTATTTCAAAATTTGATTTGGCCATAATTAATAATCTATAACATGAAATCTGAAATTTTCTCTTTCATATGAAAATTATAATCAATACGATTCCAACATTTCTTGTTTCACAGAAATCCGACTTATATCGGATCATGTATATTCAATTCAAGTTCAAAACTCCATATTACGAACTGTAGCGCCATTTCGAGCTCGTTTTATAATTATATAAATATATAACGTTCAAACTTCATTTTAAATAAAGAATTAAATATTAAAATCCATTAATTTTCCAAATAAAATATTTAAAATAATAAATTAAGTTAAATATTAGACTGTAAAAAAAATACGGGTCGTTACATTCTTCCCCCCTTAAAATAATTTCGTCCCTGAAATTGCTAAGGTAAGAAGAATGCTACAATTCCCATTAATTTCCAAATCCAATTTATTTTAAATTAAAAATCAATTCAATATCATAAATAAATGTTTTTCAAAAATATCGAAAATTTTCTAACACATTAAATTCCCGAAAAAATTCGGTAGAGTCTCCCCTGCACGGAGTGACATCTGCGATATCGTAGGAGCAAATAATATATATACATCGACCCACACGGTCGGAAAACAAAAATCAAAACCCAAAATTTTATATTTTCGCATAGGCGTACCTTTCACGAGCGTTATTGAGCATATCTGCTTAACGTATATGCGATTTACTCAACTAATATCAATCTGCTTAGCCATCAGGCCCCTGTACTTAAATAAATTCACATATCAGTAACGGATATATGAAATTATGAGATAATATCTCACTAATCAACAAGTATAACTACACTAATTCCAAAATCGAACACACAACATCAATTTATTATCAAATACCGGGTTAAATCATAAATTCCAATTCATGTGCGGTTTTATTCCAGTTTAAATTATACCGGAAATTATTCTTTAATTTATAATTCATTTGGCTCCATTTAAATTGTTGATTATTTCTATTCAAACAAACTACCATCCAATGACAAACAATTCACAATCAGCAACCAATACACAACCAAATCAATTGAATTTACATTCAATATTAACATTTTATTTTGGTTTCACTTATTTGAACATCAATCGATTAATTATTCGATTGATTTCAATTTAATTATTATTTATTCAATTTCCAAATTCCAAATCAATTTTATTTAATTTCGATATCATTCTTAATTTAATTCCACTTAACAAATTTAAGTTTTAGTTCAAATTTCTAATCCGATTTGAATTCCATTCAAATCGATCAAACACACTAATATCTCAATAATATTATAAAATTATTTCTTTTCAATAAAATTATATTTCGGGTAAAATTATTTCATTTACCCTCTTTTCAAAACAATACTGTATCCATTGCCAGTTCAATGCTTCTCAACACTTGAACCGATCAAATAACACAATACAAAACATTTATATATAAAATTTACAAATACGCTCTCATATATATGTACTCAATCTCGATCTAGGGTATTACTGACCCAATCTCTATCAAGTTATACCACAAAGCCAAGGTTATTACTAAACCAATAGCTCTGATACCACTGTAACGACCCAAGGATTTTCGGCCCCGAAAATCGACATAATTACAATTATCGTACCTCATGCCGACCTTCCAAACACCGAAAACACTGGATAGTTATTAGAAAGAATATTAAAGGGTGAGATAAGAAAGAAAGAAATATTAGAGTAGAAGAAGAAGAAGAACTAACACCGCACAGAGTCTCACATCACAACGGAACAAAATATAATACAGAAATAAATCTTTATTGAGAGCTTTTAAAAATACTTACAATATCAAAGTACATCAACACACCTGGACAGTTATAATAACCTGTCCTCATATACAACACATAGCGGAATAATAGCTATATAATACCATACGTCTGAACACCTCCAGCTCGTCTCTGGACTTCGCAGCATCCGATAACCTGGACCTGCACACCCCGGTCTAACCTGAGCATTTACAAAATACCGAGTCAGTTTGGTGAACCAGAGTGAGAAAAACTCGCACAGAATTAAGGGGAATCATCCAACTTGATTTTTAAGTTCAAAAATCTTTTCGAAAGAAAAGGATAATCGTAAGACCAAATCCACACATAAATAGGGACGGTTTTTACCTTACGATAACCCAAAACATTTTTGAAATCAATATCTTTTCTTTTATTATAATAATGTCTTAATACAAGTAAATATCAATCTAGCAGAACGCTTGCATCTCACGCTCCACATATATAGTATACAATCAAAACCGCAGGCACTTATTGGAGATTGGATTCCAACTATGACAAGGTACGGGACCACCTGCCGATAGTGTATCTCTATAGGCGAATACACTGGGTTCAACAAGAATGTCTTGCAACCCGGCCCACACATGAATGACCACTCATTTCGCATGAGTGTATCGAATGTATATCACCAACGGTTGGGCTCAAACAACCGTTTCCCGAAAAGGGACAGCATCGAAATAGATTAAAGAAGAAAAATTAATTTCTCTAGATAGGTGATTATATACACTAATGGGAGCGACCCACATAGCCATGCTGCCTGCCCGATTATTTTCATTTTCTGGTTGATGAGGCTTGAGGTTTAAATTATCTTTGAACACCTGGTCATCATTCACCTTGAATGCCACATCGTCAGATCCATCAAATCACTAATTGACGTCCGTAAATATACTTCGGGTTTTAAAGAAGGGCCATTCTTCGTCACCTATTGGTATATTTGTAAAAATTAACGTACATGGTTTTAAGGAAATACTCCGTCAGACATTCGTCCATACAAATCATCCAAGAACAGGATGAACCGAAGGTACTCTCATACTACATCCAATATAGGAATCACCCCATTGATCAGTAGCGAGAAGTCCTTGCAACCCGTAGATTCCAACCACGACAGAATCACAGTTTATCTCTTGTTGCAATCCAAGATATTATTAGTGGTTCCTCCGTATAATGAAGATCCACGGTCTTCAATGCTCCATCTCGATCATCTTCTAATGTCTTCACGTATTTGTTGGTCGAAATGGTTTTCGAATATAACTTCGATCCCGGACTTTCCGTTCCAACAATCATATTGGGCAGATTTGATAGTCGGTTATTTAACTATCAAAATAAACAGTGAGTCAATAATGAGTTCACTGGTTCAGTATTCAGCATCACTTGGCCTTTTAATTAAAACAAAATTTAAATTTAAAACACTTAAATATTTCGAAATTACGAATATAACTTTTCACTTCTTATTTAACATGAGATTTTTCTTTAAACAAATTCATTTTATTACTAAGGAAAATCCTATATCATATCCAGTCTTCGATTTTTACTCTCAATTTGTTAGCCACGTTATTATCTAATATTGGGAAATCCATTCATCCTGTTACTCATCAAACAACATTATAGAATATCTTTTATTTCGTTACTCGGAAACACAATTCCATACTTATCCTCATAGAGTAGAATTCAACTTTACGTTTCCTTTCTAATATGAAAGTACCATTATAATTTCCCACAATTCCCTTTTTGTTTCCCTTTTACTTTGTAATCCTCCTTATATTTTTTTACTTCTTGCTAATTTCCTTTACTGCGGAACTCTCGTTAAATATTTTCCAAACTTCCACCCGACATTGCATTATTATTTTACTAACAGAAATAATAAATTATCACTAACCCCTTATTACCATTGCGACTAATATCATCTTTAGGTAATCCTGATGTTGTTCAAGTTGGGGTATTTTAATTACCTCTCAGACCTTGATCAACAACGTTCTTATCCTCATAGAATATAAGTTGTAATCCAAAACCAATATTTCATTCCAGTCTCAAAACAAATTCCATTTAACTATTTTATTCAAAATACAGTTTCATATAATCTTCTTATCTTTGGAAAATCTCTTTCTCGAAGATAACCCTAATTTCTTAATTAAGTGACTTATTTATAAAACCACTTTTTAACCTCTACCTCTTTAAACAACTTCATTTCATAGTTTGGACTTGTTTACAAAATTCGATGACCCATTTCTTTTACCAAATTCACTCTCACCAATTTCTTTTCAAATCTATTCAACCACTTCTGCTTTGGAAATCTTATTTTTAACCCCCCCTTCTTACTTAATCACATTATTAAGTAACATTAATTTAAAATTAACGATATAAGACCTCCAACTTCTTTTATATAATCCTGGTTTATCTTAATCCTTTTCTTAATTTCCTTTCACTTAATTCAAATATTTATGTCAAATTTGTTTAAGCTATCATGTTTCGCTTAAATTCCTTTTTTAACTTTGTTACACAAATTCGGGTTTAAATGTAAAACCAATTCGTAAACTCCTTTCACCGTTCAATTGGAGTTCATTTCACAATCGATTACTTTTTAAATGAATTTCAAATAAAAAGTAATTTTTCTAAATCATTGTTAATGAGGATAATAATTTACTTCGATCATTAACCACTACAGTAGTTAATTTCTTTATTAAAATAAATAGTAATTTCCTTTTTTAAAACTTTATTAAATTAAAATAATATTCTTTAAGCCATTTGATTAGATTAATCCAAACAAACTAATTAAGTCCAGTTAAAAATGGTCAATTTAGTCAACTTGAAAAACGGTTTATCCCATTAACCGATTCCAATTAGTTTTCCCTTTAAATTAATTAATAATATAATAAATTTATATAATTTCCATTAAATTGTTCTAAACAAAAAAATTATCCAATTTTAATTTTCAGGTTAATTTCTATTCACTTGTATGTCAATCTGATTAACATCAGAATTAACTCTATAAAATTAATTATAAATTAATTATAAATTTAAATAAGAAATAATAAATATTTATTTTCTTTTAAACAAACCTTTTACTCAAAATAAAATATATTTCAAAATCTATTTTCAGTTATAAAATAAATTTTATACTTCAGTTCTATCGATCCACCTGACGGTAAATCAATATAAAACAAACCAATTTATTCTTAGGCCACTTGCTGCCGATTACTCAACCAATCTTGCTCATTGGTCAAAACAAAACAAAGGTTGCATTTCCAATCAATGATCAATAATCAAATCCATCACCCAAACAGGACAGTTCATATATTGATAATATGAAAATAAATAATATATTGAGGAATCCCGTTGGATCATTCCAACCTGTTCTTCCCGGTATCAAACGGGTTATCTCAAATCGGATTTATTCAATTCCATTTAACTGATAATTTCCATAACAGCAAATAACGACTATTTAACAACAATCAATTAACAAACATTTTAAACAATTCAAACCAGTTAAACACGTTTATAAATAAACGTGACCAATAAGGTAAATTACCTTTATTGGATCAAATCGTTAGCAGAACGATTTGGTATTTTACTGAAATTAAACAACAGTTTAATTTCATCAGTTAAATAAACAAATAGATATATAAATAGTGAACAACTGACCATTAGCAAGCAGAGCACACAAAATAAAGCCCAATAAAATATAAATGGGGAGAACTGAGTGAGTTTAACTCACCTTGGTCTCGTTGTCGCTAAAGCGGTTCGGTTTTCGTTCCAATTAAACTAAACCATTGTTTAATTTAAAAATAAACTCTAGCAGTCTCTGACGTTGTCCAGAATAGTTTCGGAATGTAGAGTTCAATGATCGGTCCCAACGTAATTTGTTTGGTCCAATTCTGATACATATGAATATGTTATTATATGAGTTAGTATGAATTAAATAAATTATTTAACCCTTAATGATGGTTTAGACTAAACTAATTAATTAATTTTCAACCTAATTTGTAACACCCCACCTCCGTTAAGGTCACTCTCAAAGGAAATGCCTTAACTTCGGTGGAGCGTTTTAATGTACAAGATACTAATAAATTTCAAGACAGAAAATTTATGCAGTGGAAAAAGATCAATATTATTTCATAAATACTTGTTCAACACAACAATTCAACAACTGTTTCAACCTTCCAAATTATTACAACTTTTCATTTGTCTTGAAAACATAAAGAAGCAATACTGAAAATAAAATGACATAAATCCCCAATAAGTGCTTGACCATAGCGATAGCTCAAAAAGGAAAGTCCAAGCCTTACATCTACGGTCTTCAAGCTTTGGCTAACCTGGACTAAGCAAAAGTGTTTCCTCCCTGTGGACCTTGGGGGGGAGGGGAACGGAAGAAAAGAAGCGAAAGGAAAATGGGTCAGACATAAGTCTGGTAAGCCCAGTTATTTAATAGCATGTAAATAAGTAAAATATGACATGAATAAACTGAACTTAGAATGATACCAGAAGGATAGGGTAGCCCTAAAATGAGGTAAAGTAAAATTTAACTAGATTTGGCTATCGCACCCACTTTTACTTCTCTGCACCCACTAAGAGCTGTTTAACTAGCAATGTATGTTCATGATAAAGTGATCCCATTCATGTATTGATCGGCTCCTACTAGGGTTGTCAATTTCCTACACGACCCGTGACCCGACCCGAAACCCGCACGGAAATTAGCAGGTTAACCCGACCCGTTTAGTTAGTGGGTCATTCTTAGGTCAACCCAAATTTGACCCGTTTATAAACGGGTGGGTTTAGGGCTGACCCGCTAACCCGATTTTGAGCCGCCAAACCCGATTATATGTTGTATCTCTTCCATACTATTAGTCTTTTATGTATACTGTTAGTGTTAATCTTTTATGTATGCAGTAATCAGTATGCTCATATATGTAAGATGTTATACTTTACTAATTTATTCTTGTATTTGTTAGTTATGTTTTACTTACAACAACTGTATCTCTTCCATACTGGTAGTCTTTAATTTATGCAGCATGCGAATATATACTTATGTATAGAAAACAATTTTTGGATATGGTGATTTCATGCTTTATATATGTGTTGTCTGTTGGTGACTTTGCAACTTGTTGCATGTTGGTGATTATATAACAGTGTACATGTTGGTGATTTGACTCTTTTGTTGCTTATATTAGTAGGCAATATCTATCAACGGGTCAAACGGGTAAACCCGACCCAACACGACCCGACATGACCCATTTAGTTAAACGGCTTACGCGGGTCGGGTCGGGTCAACCCGTTTATAAACGGGTCGGGTTAGGATTAGGAAAATATGACACGTTTAATAAACGGTTTGACCCGACCCGTTTATAAATCAACCCGAACCCGACTTGACCCAACTCGAACCCGACCCGACACGACCCATTGACAGCCCTAGCTCCTACTCGCGTTCATGTATTCCCGGTGTCATGCGGCCCCACGTGATTTTTAAGTACTTGTGCTGGTTCCAGTATAGGGTGTATCAAGTCCTATAATGGCAACCCTGACACGATTCAAAGATGCACAAGTGTACGCCTGGTGCCCAGTGCTTGCTTTTTCCACTCCGGAGCCCGTGCACGCCCGTACTCCGTCGGAACCTACACTGACGCACCTAACCGCCGCCCTTTTGACCGCTTATATTCAGCCCAGTAATCGTGCCCCACCCTGCCTAGTTCAGGGTACCTTGATACATCCATGTGGGTTACTACTGAAACGAGTCCCTGTTACTAGGTTTTATTTAGTCAACATGCTAAATTGGTTAAGTGTCCTTGGTTTGACTTAACCCTATCAATCTTGTCTAGTTAACATGTTAAGTTGGTTAAGTGTTTCCTCAATTACTTAACCCCACCAATCTTGTCTTGTTAACATGTTAAGTTGGTTAAGTGTTCCCTTAATTACTTAACCTTACCATTTCTAGCTTGATTGTTCATGAGCTTTAATTAATTTATTAATTAAAGCACCACCCACTCACATTAGACATGTATTGTTGTGGTTACTGGATGTACCGGTCGGTTCCGGGCAGTTTTACACCACAACTCAGTCTAACCTCAAGTCTTTCTGGGCTTGATGCACTAAGCTCTCACATTACACATGTATTGTTGTGGTTACTGGATGTGCCGGTCGGTTCCGGGCAGGTTTACACCACAACTCAGTCTAACCTCGGGTTAGGCATATTCATCTTTTACATTTTATATATGTGAATTTTCTACAAGTGTTTCATGTCACATATTTTAATTATGTTCAAGACTAATGGTATAAATTATACCATTCATGGCCTTAACCATTTACATAGTTTTGGGCCCACCTACATTACTAACATGTTTTGATTTAATAACTATCCCAACGTTACCCCTGTTTGTTCGTTCGTATTAATCACATAAATTCATTGGGCCCACATATTAGCCCAATTTATAAACAAGAGGTAAAGAAGGGAACATGCATAATATAGATTCAACCAAACATGTAAATTTTGCATAAAACTTTATTCATATAATTTAACATGTCACATGAACTTGCATATAATTTAGACTTATATAATCATAAGCCTAAAACATGTTAATATGTAGATCTAGGCATGTGTGAACATAACCTCAATTATAAACTAGCATATGACATAATCATGACATGTCCAATCCTATGGCATGTATAATTTTAACATTAACATACAGGTGTGAATTAGAACTAACAAGGTGAACTTGCATAAGTCCACTTTACAAACATGCATATAAATATAGATCTAGTTTTGGATCTAACATGTAACTTGCATATGAACATATGTATAATTAGATCGTGACTTGGATCTATCATGAAACATATAACTTGCATTAATCATATGAACCGAGATTGATCTTGACATGGATCCAACATAAAACTTGTAACTTGCATATGAACATATATATAGGCATATGGATCTAACATAAAGCATATGAATATATATATATATATATATATATATATATATATATATATGTGTAGATCTTGACTTGGATCTAACATAATACATACAACATGCATTAATCATATAAACATATATATGTAGATCTTAACATGAAACATATAACTTATATATGATATTGATAGTTTCATTCTCAATCTTTAATAGATCCAACACCAAGTCCAATAAGCCACAAACATTCCAAGACAATTCATGATAAATTCATCACAAGAAACAAACATGAATTAGCATCGTCAATATTATACAACATGGTATAATTCTATTTTTCACTTTATATCAAATCACGTCTTAAATTTATTTACATCTAAAAGATAACTACACTTACAAAAGACAATCTTGATTTCTTGAATATGTATTCTGAAGTTTAAATGCTCGCCTTTGATGTAGACAATCATTGTTTTAGTTTAATTTTGATTTGAGTTGGTTTGTCTCTTTTAATTTGCTTCAAGTTGAACGACAGCTACTCAAGGTTGTCTAATAGCAGCATGACGGCTCTTGGTTTGATTTTTAATATGAATTAGATTTGAGGTATTTGGTTGCTTATATAGAAGTTTGATTTAATAGGAACCGTCAGATTAACCTAGAGCAAATCAAAGCCATTCAGACAAGATAGAATAGCCACATCAGCCCTATTGACTCAGCAAGGAGTCCATCAGAACCAGTCAGATGCCACATCTTCCTTAGAGAGAATCGGCCCACGGGTTGACAGCCAAACACCCTGAATCAACCCCTAGTCGACACAGCGGGGCTCGAGTCGACCTCAAAAATGGGTCGGTTCGGTTATTCCCCCTCCCGATTCGTTGTTTTGAACTTTTTTGCATATTTATTTATTTAATTTTTATATATATCTATATATCTATATATATATATATATATTTTTCTCATATGGATACAAACTTCAAGGCTTAATAACTTCTTCATACGGTATCCGTTTTATGCAAACCAAATGTCTATCTTGACCAAAATTTTGAGACGAACGTAATAGCACAACCCATTTCACTTAATTCTTCTTCTAAAAATTAAGTGTTCTTGAATTTGTTAATTTTAATATTCTCAGAAAATTCGGGGTGTTACATTTCCCCTCCTTAAAGGATTTGGTCCTCGAAATCTTCAAGTTAAGAAGAATGCATCTTAACATCCAATCATCCATCTACTCATCCATCATCCACAAGCATCCATTGTCCTTAAAAGACTTCTAATGCCATATGAACATATGCAGAGTGTGTGTATATGTCTCTTATCTTGTGCAAAATCAGGTGGTCTACTGATCCAGTTGACCTCCTTAATGCGAATCATGAGAGTGCCATGAGTCCATTATGTATGCAATTTTTCCTATTCATAGTTCTACATGAGTGCACAATCATTCATACAAATGCAACATCCATATGATAACACATCAAGTTTCAATCCACATGCAATTTCATGCATTCATATGCAAATGCAATATGAAAGTGATTGAGCCGATCTAGAACCTAATGTGTATGTGCATATGCATCCACGAGCAATCACTAGCAACCACTTTGCAACCATCAACCATAACATGTTTCAAATACATGTTTACATCCATTGATTTCTACTAAGGATCAAGAAATAGGACCGAGAAGATAACTAAGCATGAATAAACTTATGATAAAGGAGAGATCAAAGATGTACCCTCAAAAAGATAAGGGTAGGCTGCGCGTATATTGCTTTCGGTCTCCCAAGTCACATCTTCTTCATTGTCACTCCATTGTACTTTAAAAAACTTGACTTCACGGATGCGTAGCTTTTTGACTTCCGTTCCCAAGATACGAGTTGGGATTCTTCTCACTGTTGCTTCTCGTTCCACTTCTACCTCTTCTAGTATCTTTGGTTTCACCACTTCCGCAGACTCATGTAAGCACTTCCGTAGGAGAGAAACATGAAAGACATTGTGAACTCGAGCCAACTTTTCAGGTAGCTCTAATCTGGAGGCCATCGTCCCAATTCTTTCAATGATAGGAAATGGTCCTATGAATCTAGGTGCCAATTTCCCTTTGGATCCAAAGCGAACAACATTCCTCAAAGGAGATACTATAAGGAACACTCTGTCTCCAACCTCAAACTCAAGGTCGGTCCTCTTTTATCTGCATAGGACTTCTGTCTATCTTGAGCAGTCTTCATTCGTCTTCTTATTAGGTCCACCTTTTCTGAAGTTTCCCTAATCATGTCTGGCCCAAGTATAAGCTTATCTGTGGATTCCCACCAACAGGTTGGTGATCGACACGGTCTCCTGTATAAGGCTTCGAAGGGTGTCATGCCTATTGTAGCTTGGTAGCTATTGTTATAGGCGAACTCCACCAGAGGAAGATGATCTTCCCATGTCCCTCCAAAGTCAAGAACACACAATCTCAAGAGTTCTTCTAAGACTCTGTTCACCCTTTCCGTGTGTCCATCGGTTTGGGGGTGGTAGGTCGTGCTTAAACATAGTTGTGTGCCTACAACCTCTTGCAAACTCTTCCAGAACTCGCTTGTAAAGATAGGGTCTCAATCGCTTACTATGCTGGAAGGTATCCCATGCAGTCGAACTATCTCTTTAAGATATAGAGATGCTAGAGATGAGGCCGTCCTTCTACTTTTGACAGGTATAAAGTGAGCGCTTTTTGTGAGCCGGTCCACTATTACCCAAATACTAGTTTTGCCCCTTCTTGACCTAGGCAACCCATCAATAAAGTCCATCGAAATGCTATCCCATTTCCACTGTGGGACCTCTAGAGGATGAAGCAAACCACCAGGCTTCTTCTGCTTCGCCTTGACCTGCTGGCATATCATGCACTTAGAAACGAATTCAGCTACGTCCCTCTTCATGCCATTCCAAAAGAAAACTCTTTTGATATCTTTATACATTTTGTCTCCGCCTGGGTGTATGGTCAGCTTTGAATGGTGTACTTCTTCTAGAACTGTTTTCACTAAATCTCTTACTTGTGGGACGCATAGCCTTCCATCCCGTCTCAACTATCCCTTATCATCGATGGAGTATCTATTGAGGTGACTCGAAGTCTCACCCCTAATCAGCTTATCTATCACATCTACTAGCCGAGGGTCTTCACGTTGTGCGGTTCCTATTATGTCAAAAAGTTTAGACCGCACTTCTAGTGTTGCTAACAAGCCAGGTACAAATTCAGAGGAGGGTCTAAAGTTAAAGTTGGCTATGTACTCCAAGCTTTGCCTTTCTACAAAGAGAGGGCTTAAGGTCAGCTTCTTTCTACTCAAAGCGTCTGCTACCACATTGCCCTTGCCAGGAGTATAGGAAATCTCAAAATCATATGAGGCAAGAAACTCCATCCATCTTTGCTGCCTCAAGTTGAGATCTTTCTGCGAGAAAAGGTACTTCAATGATTTATGGTCAGTAAACAATTCAAACTTCTCACCTAGGAGATAATGGCGCCAAGACTTAAGAGCGAAAACGATGGCCGCCAATTCTAGGTCATGGGTTGGGCAGTTTTTCTCATATACTTTCAACTGCCTTCCACCATAAGCTACTACCTTCCCTTCTTGCATCAAGACAGCGCCTAATCCTGTACCGCATGCATCCGTGTATACGGTAAACATCTTTCTCTCATCAGGAAATGTCAGAACTGGGGCTGTTGTTAGAGCCCTTTTCAAGAGTTGGAAAGCAATATCGCAATCCAAATCCCAAGCGAAAACTAGGTTCTTCTTCGTCAATCTTGTAAGTGGAGCTGAGATTTTCGCAAAGTCTTTGATGAACTTCCGGTAAAAGCCTGCTAGCCTGAGAAAGCTTCAGACTTCAGTTGCGTTTCGTGGAATCTTCCAATCTTGCACAACAACCACTTTTGCGGGGTCCACGGCTAACCCCTCTTTGGACACCACATGTCCAAGGAATCTAACTTCTTCTCTCCAGAAATGGCATTTTGGAGAATTTGGCTCTCAACTGATGTGCACGGAGAGTATCCATGACTTCCCTTAAGTGCTGAGCATGCTCTTCCTCACTCTTCGAGAAGATCAAAATATCGTCCATGAAGACCACCACAAACTTATTGAGGAATTCCCGGAACACCCTTCTTATCAAGTCCACAAAATAGGCAGGTGCATTTGTAAAGCCGAAAGGCATGACAAGCCACTCAAAGAAACCATCCGGGGTCCTAAATGCGGTCTTGTCAATGCTATCCTCAGTCACTCTTAGCTGATGAAACCCGATAGCCAGATCTAGTTGGGAGAAAACGGATGCACCTACGAGCTGATCAAACAGATCGTCAATTCTTGGGAGTGGGTGCCTATTCTTCTTGGTCATCTTGTTCAGCTCCCTATAATCCACGCATAGGCAGAGTGAACCATCGGCTTTGGTCGCGAACACTACTGGAGCATCCCATTCAGAAATACACCGCCTTATGAACCCCTTTTCAAGCAGCTCTTTAACTTGCTTACTGAGTTCTTTTCTCTCCCTTGGAGCCATGTGTCTAACGGGTAAAGCAACGGGTTTTGCATTGTCAACAAGGTACATGCGGAAGTCTATCTCCCACTTCGGAGGTAAGCCCTTTACCTCTTCAAACACATCCGAGTATTCACGAACCACTCTAATAGACTGCAAATTCTCAACAGACGCATCAAGAGATTCTAGATAACTTAGCATAACAAAATTCATGGGATTACAAGAGATTTCGAGAGTGTTACCGAGGCGAGTCATGAGTCTAACCACTCTCTTTTCACAATCGAGGACGACACCATTACTGGACAGCCAGTCCATGATTAGAATCAGCCCATAGCCCATGAAGAACATAACATAAGCATTACATTTAAACCCAACGCTTAAAATAGAGATTTCCAAATCCAAACAAATCATTGACAAATAAACTGAGCCCCCAATTGGATTTGAAACAACCAAGGGATCCTCTACTATATGGGTGTCTAGGTGCAGAGATTCAACTAAAGTAGTAGATATAAAAGAGTGCGATGCTCCAGAATCAAAGAGAGTACGAACAAGATTATTAAATAGATAAACTAAACTCTCAACAGAAATATGTCTACCTCGTTCCTGCAGAAGTGCAATGAAAACATGAACCTGCCCACCAGAAGATGATCCAGTCCTCTGTCCCTGCCCTTTCCTTTTTGGGCAGTCCTTAAACAAGTGTCCAATATCCCCACACTGGAAACAAGCGCCCAATTTCCTCTTTTTCTTTCAACAGTACCTAGCCAAGTGTCTAGGTATCCCACAGAAATTGCACTTCATCTTCTTACGGTATTTATTACCCTTCCTGCCTTTCTTGGGGTCCGTCTTCTTGTTCTGAGATCCATCTCCTTTCTTGTTTTGAGGCTCTTCCTTCTTCACCTCCTTCTTGCCATCTTTGTTCTCCTCTTGCAACAGAGCCATGTCCACCAGTCTCTCGTAAGTCGCTCCCATAGGTATATGGGACATTGCCAAACCTTGCAGTGGCTCATTCAGTCCTTTGGCAAAGCGGAGAGCCTTCTTTTGTGGAGTGTTTACTAACTCCAGTCCAAATCGAGCAAGCTGGTTGAATTTATTGACGTATTCTTTAACCGACAAGCTGCCCTGTTTAAGTGATAGGAACTTCTCCATTTGCAGACTCTGCTCAGCTTGTGAGAGGAACTTCATTTCATATCTCGCCCTAAAGTCCTCCCAAGTCTCTATTGGTCTTTCAGCATTAGTGACTTCCCACCAGAAGGAGGCCTCATCTTTGAGCAACCACACCACCAACTGTAGTTTCTTCCTCTCATCTACTTCAAAGATAAATAATAAGTCCTCAGTCTCCTTGAGCCAGTTTCTGGCTTCCACGAATGATTCTCTCCCCTTAAAATCTTTTCCACCTATGGATCTAAAGTCTCTACAAATATTTGAGAAAGCATTTCCTCTCGGAGGAGGAGGACGGGGAGGAGCAACAGCTGGGGCATGAGGAATGTCTGCTGGGCCCGCGTCATTGGCCCTAGCTTCTAGGTATCTCCTGAACTAGCCAGGTATCGGTACACCCTCTGGAAGGTTAAGATCCCCTGACATGCTGAAACAAAAAGGAAAGATTCAAAATGAAGGATAGAAAGATAGTGCATATGGCTTTGGGGATTATGCCTTCTTTATGACTTTTTTTGAAAAATAGTTTCAAAAATTTTATTCGATCCGATTACCTTTAGCTCTGATACCAGTGTAACACCCCACCTCCGTTAAGGTCAGTCTCAAAGGTAATGCCTTAACTTCGGTGGAGCGTTTTAAGGTACAAGATACTAATAAATTACAAGACAGAAAATTTATGCAGCGGAAAAAGATCAATATTATTTCATAAATACTTGTTCAACACAACAATTCAACAACTGTTTCAAACTTCCAAATTATTACAATTTTTCATCTGTCTTGAAAACATAAAGAAGCAATACTGAAAATAAAATGACATAAATCCCCAATAAGTGCTTGACCATAGCCATAGCTCAAAAAGGAAAGTCCAAGCCTTACATCTACGGTCTTCAAGCTTTGGCTAACCTGGACTAAGCAAAAGTGTTTCCTCCCTGTGGACCTTGGGGGGAGGGGAACGGAAGAAAAGAAGCGAAAGGAAAATGGGTCAGACATAAGTCTGGTAAGCCCAGTTATTTAATAGCATGTAAACAAGTAAATGACTATGACATGAATAAACTGAACTTAGAATGATACCACAAGGATATGGTAGTCCTAAAACGAGGTAAAGTAAGATTTAACTAGATTTGGCTATCACACCCACTTTTACTTCTCTGCACCGACTAAGAGCTGTTTAACTAGCAATGTATGTTCATGATAAAGTGATCCCATTCATGTATTGATCAGCTCCTACTCGCATTCATGTATTCCCGGTGTCATGCGGCCCCTACGTGATTTTTAAGTACTTGTGCTGGTTCCAATATAGGGTGTATCAAGTCCTATAATGGCAACCCTAACACGATTCAAAGATGCACAAGTGTACGCCTGGTGCCCAGTGCCTGCTTTTTCCACTCTGGAGCCCGTGCATGCTCGTACTCTGTCGGAACCTACACCGACGCACCTAACCGCCGCTCTTTTGACCGCTTATATTCAGCCCGGTAATCGTGCCCCACCCTGCCTAGTTCAGGGTACCTTGATACATCCATGTGGGTTAATGCAGAAACGAGTCCCCGTTACTAGGGTTTTTCTAGTCAACATGCTAAATTGGTTAAGTGTCCTTGGTTTGACTTAACCCTATCAATCTTGTCTAGTTAACATGTTAAGTTGGTTAAGTGTTTCCTCAATTACTTAAACCTACCGATCTTGTCTTGTTAACATGTTAAGTTGGTTAAGTGTTCCCTTAATTACTTAACCTCACCGTTTCTAGCTTGATTGTTCATGAGCTTTAATTAATTAATTAAAGCACCAACCACTCACATTAGGCAGGTACCGTTGTGGTTACGGGATGTGTCGGTCGGTTCCGGGTAGTTTTACTCCATAACTCAGTCTAACCTCGGGTCTTTCTGGGCTTGATGCACTAACCTCTCACATTAGACAGGCATTCTTGTGGTTACTAGATGTGCTGGTCGGTTTCGGGCAGGTTTACACCACAACTCAGTCTAACCTCGGGTTAGGCATATTCATCTTTTACATTTTATATATGTGAATTTTTTACAAGTGTTTCATGTCACATATTTTAATTATGTTCAAGACTAATGGTATATATTATACCATTCATAGCCTTAACCATTTACATGGTTTTGGGCCCACCTACATTATTAACATGTTTTGATTTAATAACTATCCCAACGTTACCCCCGTTTGTTCGTTCGTATTAATCACATAAAGTCATTGGGCCCGCATATTAGCCCAATTTATAAACAAGAGGTAAAGAAGGGAACATGCATAATATAGATTCAACCAAACATGTAAATTTTGCATAAACTTTATTCATATAATTTAACATGTCACATGAACTTGCATATAATTTAGACTTAGGTAATCATAAGCCTAAAACATGTTAATTTGTAGATCTAGGCATTTGTGAACATAACCACAATTATAAACTAGCATATGACATAATCATGACATGTCCAATCCCAAGGCATGTATAATTTTAACATTAACATATAGGTGTGAACTAGATCTAACAAGGTGAACTTGCATAAGTCCACTTTACAAACACGCATATAAATATAGATCTAGTTTTGGATCTAACATGTAACTTGCATATGAACATATGTATAATTAGATCATGACTTGGATCTATCATAAAACATATAACTTGCATTAATCATATGAACCTAAATAGATCTTGACATGGATACAACATAAAACTTGTAACTTGCATATGAACATATATATAGGCATATGGATCTAACATAAAGCACATGAATATATATATATATATATATATATATATATGTAGATCTTGACTTGGATCTAACATAATACATACAACTTGCATTAATCATATAAGCATATATATATATATATAGATAGACAGATCTTAACATGAAACATATAACTTGCATATGATATTGATAGTTTCATTCTCAATCTTTAATAGACCCAACACCAAGTCCAATAAGCCACAAACATTCCAAGACAATTCATGATAAAATCATCACAAGAAACAAACATGAATTAGCATCGTCAATATTATACAACATGGAATAATTCTATTTTTCACTTTATATCAAATCACGTCTTAAATTTATTTACATCTAAAAGATAACTACACTTACAAAAGACAATCTTGATTTCTGGAATCTGTATTCTAAAGTTGAAATGCTCGCCTTTGATGTAGACAATCGTTGTTTTAGTTTAATTTTGATTTGATTTGGTTTGTCTCTTTTAATTTGCTTCAAGTTAAAAAGCGGCTACTCGAGGTTGTTCAATAGAAGCATGGCGGCTCTTGGTTTGATTTTTAATATGATTTAGTGTTGAGGTACTAGGCTGCTTATATAGAAGTTTGATTTAATAGGAACCGTCAGATTAACCTAGAGAAAATCCAAGTCATTCAGACCAGATAGAATAGCCACATCAGCCCTAAAGACTTAGCAAGGAGTCCATCGGAACCAATCAGATGCCACATCTGCCTTAGAGCGAATCGGCCCACGGGTTGACAGCCAAACACCCTGAATCAACTCCTAGTCGACCCAGCGGGCCTCGGGTTGACCTCAAAAATGGGCCGATTCGGTTATTCCCCCTCCCAATTCGCTGTTTTGAACTTTTTTGCATATTTATTTATTTAATTTATATATATATATTTCTCATATGTATACAAACTTCAAGGCATAATAACTTATTCATAAGGTATCCGTTTTATGCAAACCAAATGTCTATCTTGACCAAAATTTTGAGACGAACGTAATAGTACAACCCATTTCACTTAATTCTTCTTCTAAAAATTAAGTGTTCTTGAATTTGTTAATTTTAACATTCTCAGAAAATTTGGGGTGTTACATAATTACAGTTCAAATTAAAATGGGTTCGAACCATTAAATACATCCCTTTGTAGTTACATCTGCGGTGCCTAACATGTTTTATATAAATTCTTTTAAATCCCTAATCAAGTTTTTAAGGTGACAAATCACTATAGTTAACTCATAATAAGTTTTAAATTGACCAATTACTTTAGTTATAAGGGGCGACTATCTCCTCTGTCATTCAAAATGACACAGGTCTGATCACACTTCTAAATTATAGTTAGAAATTTGTTCCGGTAATTACATTGTTTACACAAAAGTCGGTCAGTCCTGCTCCTGCTTTCTGCCTCAAGACCCAAAAGAATTGTTAAGGCCGAATCCCTCTGCTACCTCATTCGAATTCATGCTCAACAGCCATTCATTCTCCTGTTAACCAAGATTCATGTTCTAACGTTAATACCCTATTTAATTATACTGAAAATCCCTAATTAATGCTTAATAAAAGTTAAAATAAACGTGGTCGATGGTTTTAAAACTTCACAGGCTGATCATTCTCATGTTTGAATTGTTCCAGCTTCAATGAACCCAAATGCTATTAACCCTTAATCCATCGCTGCGGCTTAGCTCCTCCACCGGAGGTCCATCGGCAGTCACCATCATACTCGCCGCCACGTCTCCATCACACGCCATGCTCCTCATCCCACTCAATGTCCTCAGGTGCCCCCAAATCAACCTCGTCTGCGCCGCCCTTTCGTCATGATTTTGGCCAGCCTCGGTCGCCAGTGGCGATCACCTCCGTCCAACTTATAGAACTCGACGACTACAACGACATTGCAGTAGAAAGTTCCATGTGTTACTGAATAGATCAGAAGGAATTGGGCAAGAGTTTGGGTGAATTATGGCCATTTGTTTGTTTAGAGGCGGCATGGAGATTGGTTGACCACTCGTGACCGATTTTTAGGGTTTGACCCATTCTCTGATGCGTTAAGACATATTTATAGTGGTCCAAAATATATTATTTTAATTTAATGAAACTTCACCGCTAAGTAACAAGTGAAACTGACCACAATCGACTTCTGTTATCTGATAAAATACTAATCCTAGCATAAAAAAATATTCCGGACCCAATGGGACAGGTTTCGTCGAAATCCGACATCGTTTGAAAAAAAATTCCTTTACAAAACCCGCGAAAAACACGCGTTTAAATTTTCCATGATCACTAAATAAATCCAATCAACTTGAAACTTAGAAATCCTACAATAATTAATTAATACGAACCCAATGGCACCACTTTCGTCGCATTCTGAGACTGTTTCCTTGGTAGGCTATTTTCATATGCACCGCAATGCCATTTTGGGCACCAAATTACCCGGTCTGCAAAAATAACAAACTATATACCTATTCAGACTATAATTGACGATACAAACTCAATGGAACTGGTTTCACGGTTTAGTTTGATCATCTGCTCAAATTACACTCAAATATCCCTTTATTAAATTAATTTAATTTAATTGGACGCTATAGAAAATGAACGGGCGTTTACAGCTGCCGTGGTCACATACGACATTGGTTTGCCACACAGTTTGATTTTCTTACAATAATTTAATGTTACGGTCCCAATGAATCTAATTTCATTGAAAACGGAGTCCGTTTGAAAAATGGTTATTTTAAAGGCCTATATTTTAAATAACGATTTCCATATCTTGCGTTAATGCTCGGGCCGATTAACTGAACATGAATGAGATGCTTGCGTCTCATGATTATTTCTAGATCATTAGTGTTTCTAGTATAGATTTTTCATATAAATGAAAGGAAGAGTTCTAGTGTCAATTCTCTTTTCATTTTGAAAATCATTACTAGGCTACATTTTATGAGAAAAACACGTGTTTTGATGACCATTAAAACCTTGTTGTTCATCTTTATTTTTATGTTTGATTTTGTTTCAGTGGTTTCCATGTAATTTTTTTTGTTCATCTAAGACTTGGCACACTCAATTATCATATTTGTAAATTAAGGCCTTATAATTGACCAAGACACTGAAATTTGATCCACTCATTATTGTAGTGCTACTAGTTTGCTATCATTTTAACATTTGCCTCAAATTGAAACTGATAATTCACATAATTCCACACGCAGTCCATTAATTATGCAATTATCTTGTATGTTTTTCTGTCTAGAAACCAGAACATAGGTTGTGACTTTTAAATTTATTTACTTGGAAAGTAACTTATATGGTTTTATTGAGATGGGTTCTACTGATGTTCCTTTGAAATTATGAAAGAGATTATCTTGAACATTGGTTACATCCATACATTCTAACCATTGATTTTAGGCCACGATATCCCCGCTTTCGATTGATACATAAAAGGTGGTGTTGCCAGCAACGAAGTCCTTGCCGTTTAATCTAATTACCGTCTTCTCATTTCTCCATGATGTGATGAAAATACAGAAGTGCTTACAGTCAAATAATTTTACTATGCTTGATAACATGCATCATTTAGATTCTAGATTATCGATAATTTGATCATACTCTGTCATTGGTGACTCATAAAGTAAATATAAAACGAGCTGCTATATCTTTCATTGCCTAACAAAGAATATTGATAAATAACTTTCTTATTTGTCAGACTTCCAGGGTTCTATGGGCGTAAGATAATATCAACATATTGATATCAGTCATGTCTTTGATGGTGGAATCCGAAAGTAATGTCTTTGAAACAAGTTATGTCTTTCAATATTAATGGCCTTTGAAATCTGAAAGTAATGGCCTTAGGTGCTTTTCAGCATTTTAACTTACCATATTTTGATCTGATACAAGTTATCTTTTGCTAAATTGCAATATTTTTGTTCAGTTACCATGGGCTAATATACTTTTGATTGAACGCGTTCAGATGATAAGGTCAATGATGCGTAGACCTTTTTTTTCAATCAAATAGACAATGCCGAAATTAATTGCTATTTTTTAAAGATGTTTGTTAATTACTGCAAATCGTAAATACAACGGCAGTGCTTGATAATACTGTTTCGCTAGCTGATATCTGTTCATTGGTAATTGAAACTCACACCGACATTATCCTAGTGTATATGAACTCATCAAACAACATTGAATTAGCTGAACTCATCAAGCAGCATTGAATTATATGAACTCATCAAACTGTAGGTTCATGTCCAAAAGGTGATACTACATATGCTAGTTTTTGTCAAATTATTAATTGAATTATGCAGAAAGGACTTTTGTTTTTCTAAAAAAAAATTTGTGAAATGTTGTGATAGGGTCTGAAGAAGCTTGATGCTTCAAGCCTTGTCCGATACTGCTGCATGCATATGCCGACGACAATTGTTGCTCTTGTTGAGAAGCTTCTCTACTGCAATGGTAAATCTTACTCTTTGTTTTTATTTTGTTTCATCTTATTTATTGGGAAGATTTATAAGAAGAAGAAAAACATGATAATTAAATATCCTCACATTCTTTGCAGCTTTGGAGAAATATGGTGTCACAAATTAGGATGGCTTCCAATTGCGTAGAAACAGAATGCTTTGGTACATTTGTAATCTTGTAATCTTGTGTATTAGTTTGGATTTGTCTTGTAATCTTTTGTATTAGTTTGGAGTTGTCTTGTGTAATCTTGTGTATTAGTTTGCAGAATTTTTAATTAAAGCGTTGTATTTGCTTTCTTCTAATGTAACATTTGTCTTTTTCTACTGTTGCATTTGCTTTTTTTATGTTGCATTTCAAGATAATGGTGTTGCATTACATAATACGGTTGCATTAAATAAAATATCATTAATTCCACATGGCACGTGGGCCCCACATCTGACGTGGCGTGTGACACGTGGGTGAATGAAGTGGATAGCTGACGTGGCGTGTGACACGTGAGCATATTACGTGGAAGCTGACGTGGCTCTCACTATCACGACCTGGAAGCTAGGCTCTGACTTCTGATTAAGGCAACATTGTATATCGTTGCATTACTTGCAAGTACTATTGCATTAGGGTTATAATGCAACACTTTCTTTCCATGGCAGTAGATGGGGAAAAGCGTTGCCTTAGAGGGCTAATGCAACGGCTGCGGATGCCACGCCCCCTGGTGTTACCTATTTGAAAAAATGAGCTACAGCAACGCTTTTTTGATCTATGGCCACATAAAAATAGTGTCGAATATGCCCACTTTTGTAGTAGTGAATGCCTGAAATATTTTAAAATCTTCCAAGATCTTAACATTTCAATATATTTAACCTAAATTTATTTGCAAGTACCTTTCCAGGTTTCCAGGGTTTAATTTCAATTTTGATTTAAATTCAGATTTTATTCATTTCATAGCACTTATACGAATTTTATTTGGTTATATATACATAACCATCTCAATTATAATCTTATACGATTATCATCACAACCAACGCCGCCAATATACTATAATAATTACAATATATACTTTCTTTATATTAAAATATACTTTGGGTGAAATCATTTCATTTACCCTCTTTTCAAAACATATTGTGTCGGTTCATCATATTTGAGTGTTTAGAAACCCCTGTCGGTACAGTGGATCATACTGATCGACCAGAACTCATAAACCAATCAACCAATAAATCTCCACAATATATAAATCATTTTTTTATCAAATAACAAATATGTTCTCATACTTATACGCTCAAACTCAATCTAGGATAGTACTAATCCCATCTCTATTGAGTTACGCCGTAGAGCCAAGGTTATCACTTAACCTCGCTCTGATACCACTGTAACGAACTAGGATTTTCAACCTCGAAAATCAACATAAAACCCATGTCAACTATTCAAGTATCGAACATGCCAGATCACTAATAGAAAGAAGATGGATAGTGATAAATAAAAGAAAGAAAGTTAGAATAGAAAAAGAACATAAATACAACATCAGAGTAAACACAAATCTCACAGCGGAACGTATAAAATATAATATGTAACATAACTTTTGAAATACAAACTTATAACTGTATTGTAACAACCCGCAAATTCTGGGCCAGTTTAAAATTTTTATTTTGGCGATTTTAGCGAATTTTGATTATTTAAAATAGATTATTTTAAATAATATCGACGAGAAATTTATTTTGAATATAATTCGAACGTATATATTATACGCGTCGTCGTTAGAATATAAATAATTATATATAATTATAAAAGAAATTGAAAATGGCGCGGTAGTTCGAAAATTCGATTTCTAATTTCAAATGAATATACAGAATTCAATATAAGTCAGAATTGAACGAAACAAGAAATGTTTGAATCTGTATAACTATATCTTTGTAACGAAGTTAACAAACTGGGATTTCATCTTAGAAATGATAAGATATGTCCAGTTTAAAATTAGAAATAGTCGCTGTGGAATTTATATATATTTTTATATATATATAAGGCCCTTAAAAATAGCAATTTTGCAAACGACCTCGGATTTCGACGAAACCAGTTTTGTTGGGTCCGTGATGTTAAGTTATTGCTAGATTCCAAATTTCATAATTTTTCGAATCGATATGTGAGCGTGGCAAAGGAAAACGCGTTTGACCAGTTTCAGTTGATTTTAATCGACTGGAAATTGGCCATTTTTCAAACGGTCTCAGAATTCAAAGAAACTAGTTTTGTTAGGACCGTATCGTCAATACGAAGCTAGAAAATATTTTTCTGGAATTTTTCTAGTCAGTATGTGGCCTCGGTAATTTGAAATGTACGTTTAAAATTCAGTATATTGATTTAAAAGAAAGAACAAAAGGAAACTGATTGTAACGATCAAATCAGCTTGCGATGCATATCCCATTGTGTTCGGAATAGGGGTAAAACGCTATGGAAGACAGGCGGTGGGCCTCGCTTCGAGGTCGTATGTAGAAGTCAACCTTTTTACAAATTAAATAAAAAAAAAATATATATATATTATTTTAATTTCCTTTTCCCTCCCTTTATCTTCACTGGCCCCCCCCCCCCCCGTTCCCTTTTATTTTCAGAAGAAAAAAAAAAAAAAAAAAAAACCTAAATCGAATCGCACAGGCGATTAGCGCCGATCGCCACCCTCCCCCCCCCCCGTAGCCATCACCGCCGACACTTCCGCCACCCCCTCCCCAGGCCTGCGCGCCTCCGCCCCACTCCGATGATCTCCTCGCGACAGCCCCCCCTCGACGTGGAGAACCGCAGCCACTTCCGCCACCCTTGCCCCTTCTCCGACCAACCTCACCGCCGCGACAGCAGACCCCACCCCCCCTCCACTGCGAGCGCCGCGGCAGTTCCCCCCCGCTCTGGCCCCTGTAAGTTTTTTGTTTTTTTTATTTATTTTATTTTATTTATTTTATTTTGATTCTATATTTAGGGTTTTAAAACTGATTTAAGGAAAATATAAAATCAAAATTTTAAAAGTAATTTGAAACTGATTTTTAAAAAGGTGAAAACTTTTAATTTAAAAAGGTAAAAACTTTTAATTTAAAAAGGTGAAAACTTTTAATTTAAAAAGGTGAAAACTTTTAATTTAAAAAGGTGAAAACTTTTAATTTAAAAGGGTGAAGACTTTAATTTAAAATGGTGAAAACTTTATTTTTATAAAGGCGAAATCAATATTTTTGAAATGAGATTATTGTCTATATATTAGCGGTAAGGAAATTCGATTTTTATATATTGAATAGCGAACTAAAAATATGATTTTTATATATTGAACTTCGAACTAAAAATATGATTTTTATATATTGAACTTCGAACTAAAAATATGATTTTTATATATTGAATAGCGATGTAAAAATTCGATTTTTACATATGTAGTGAAAGCAGCAACGAAGGTGACAAAAAGGCGAAACGACGAAGACTTCTGCAAAAGAAGAGCCGTGGAGCTAGGATAGCTATATGTGAGAATTTCTCACCTTTCAATTTTATTTTCTAGTTATATATATATATACTAGGATGCAGACGGTGCTTAGTAGCACCCGACACCCGTCCACAGACCATGGACTTGTTTGTTTGACTGTTTGGTGATTGATTGCGATATTGGTTTGAATGTGATTTGTGGTGAAAAAAAAATCGAATCGATAAATTGGTTAGGATTAGACGTGCGCCGTTATAAGGCGAAGGAGTAAGGCTAGGTTAGACCCTTACTCCAAATTTTGTGGTTTGCATAACGAATTGATTTGATTGATAAGTGAATGGCATGGGCCTTCACTAGACCGGGGATAAGGCTAGGCCTTGTCCCGTTTCTAGTATCGTGCCGTTATGCCACCGAAATTTTCTAAAATGTGTTAGAAAATAAAAATATCATTTTATTGTGTAAATGAATTGAATAGAAATTCATAGGTTGAAATAAAATGTGTTATCGTTAAAAATATAATTTTTAACGTGAATGTGAATAAATAAATATTCATTTACAAACCAGACGGTTTGTTTATGTACACCTATTTGAATGACGTTGATTGGGTCGATAAATTTTACACATCGCCTAACTGCACAAATAAAATATGTGTTTGATTGTTTGAAACCCCACACGGGTGTTAGGATGAAATTTGAAGTTCACTCATCCTGATTGATTAAATATGTCGATCGATTGATTGACAGGCTGTTATAAGCGTTGAATATCTATATTTGATGCTTATACAGTGTAGTGCACTTTGGTTGATGGTTGATTATTTTCAATGCTATTATATACATGTGTTGTATGAAAATCCATATAATTAATTTTATATGGTAATTGATTGGGTCTCATTCCAGTTTTGAAAAAGAAATATTTGAAAAAGAAATATTTGAAAAAGAAATATTTGAAATAGAATATTTGAAAATAAAGGAATATATGAAGCCGTGTTGATTAGATTGACGCCATTTTGACGTGAACGATATTTATATCGATTTTGAAATCGATTTCGAAATGAATTGAATTGAAAACGATTTCGAAATGAATTGAATTGAAAACGATTTCGAAATGAATTGAATAGAAAACGATTTCGAAATGAATTGAATTGAAAACGATTTCGAAATGAATTGAATAGAAAACGATTTCGAAATAAATTGAATTGAAAACGATTTCGAAGTGAATTGAATTGAAAGTGATTTCGAAATGAATTGAATTGAAAACGATTTCGAAATGAATTGAATTGAAAACGAATTCAAATTGAATTGAAAGTGGATTGAAATGAATTCAAATTGAATTGAAATTTGAATTGAATAGAAATGAACTTTGAAACGAATTTATAAAGAAGAATTCAATTTTGCTTTGAATTGAAATGGAGGTTGAAATAGATTTTGAAACGAACTTTAAAACTATTTATATAATTCGTTTTGAATAGAAAATCGACGAAATATATATTATATATATTATATATATAATATAATGGCCTGAATAGAACGCGCCGCGCCGCGGCAGTTCGTGAATTTCGACCATTTATTTCAAACGGACATTGCGGGAGATCCGACCGTCGGATTCTCCTAAAACCGGAACCGTTGGGTTCGTATCGAAAAGAGCTTTCTAATGAATGTTAGAAATTTGAAATCTAACGGTTGGATTTGGAGATACGTCCAAATCAAATTCGAAAAAGGTCGCTGTAAGTGCAGTTCGATGGCCATTGATGGAAATCGACTGTACGGGCCTTGATAAAATTATTAAAAATAGTAATAATTTTTGTAAAATCATAAGAAATGATTTAGAAAGAATTGGGATGAAAAACTCCCTATTTGAAAAGATAAAAATAGATTTTTATCGAAATGAACTAGTTTTGAACTAGAATTATAATTCTATTTATTTTTAAATAAATAAATTGAATTTGAAAAGGGTTTGAAAATAACCAAAATTTCCAATGATTGCATTGGAGTGGATTTGAATCGAAATTGTCTTCGGAATATTTCGATGTTGGAATTTGTGATTATACGGATGTTGTTACGGAAATTTGAAAGATATATATTTATATCGTTATTTCCAATACGACATTTGTTAATCGTAGAATTTGATATTGAATATAAGCCGATATATTTTCTATTCAGAGCCTTATATTGAATATCAAATGGGATTTGGGTTTGTCGTGAATGGTGTCTTCACTAACACTGTTCTTGAACCCAGTTGAGAAAAGATTAAATCTTTTTACTTAGATTTAATGAAGTGTACCAATTAAATAATATTTAATTGGAATTGAATTGATATTGATTTTTGGGTTTATCGTGAACAGTGTTTTAAATAACACTTGTTCTTTAACCCGATAATTAATGAATGTGATTTGGGTTTGTCGTGAATGGTGTCTTCACTAACACTGTTCTTGAACCCAGTTGAGAAAAGATTAAATCTTTTTACTTAGATTTAATGAAGTGTACCAATTAAATAATATTTAATTGGAATTGAATTGATATTGATTTTTGGGTTTATCGTGAACAGTGTTTTAAATAACACTTGTTCTTTAACCCGATAATTAATGAATGTGATTTGGGTTTGTCGTGAATGGTGTCTTCACTAACACTGTTCTTGAACCCAGTTGAGAAAAGATTAAATCTTTTTATTTAGATTTAATGAAGTGTACCAATTAAATAATATTTAATTGGAATTGAATGGATATTGATTTTTGGGTTTATCGTGAACAGTGTTTTAAATAACACTTGTTCTTTAACCCGATAATTAATGGGATGTGACTTTGGGTTTATCGTGAACCGTGTTTTAAATGACACTGATTCTTTAACCCAGTCACAGATTAAAACTAAGTGGAGTTTTAATGAATCTTTAATTAGATTGAAAAGATCGAGAATGGAGTATCACCAGTTTTGCTCCAGGCGATAGTTAAATCTTTAATTAGATTTGAATGTGAAATTTAGAAACTAACTGTCGGTTAGCTAAGTAGAATGGTTTTCTGGATATTGATCTGATGTTGGTTTCGGCCTTCGGGGTTAATATTTGGGGAATTATTCTCTTGATTAATTTACGGTTAGTGACTAATGAATTGGAATGAGGCGTATGTTGTGTTTGTGTAACACTTTTATAATATATACGCGAGTTATTCGGAAAGACCGGGTTTATCCCATTCTGAATAACTGATACGACGATAAGTCGAAGATGAAGACGATGGTCGAAGACCGGAGGTCTTCACGTCGTTTGGGTGATAACTGATGATCTTGATTGGGCTGTACACCCAAGAAGATGGAAACAGTTGGTGATCGTCCAGACGTACTTGGAGATCGATGGATATGCGGGGTACTAGGTGCCTCCGGTTTCGTTCAGACCCAGAACGGACTTGTAAATGGACTGTGTGTCTGACATTGGATTTCATTCTGTGTGACTGATATCGGTTGCATAGAATGGTTTGCCTGTGTGGCATGCTAAGATGCAAATGATCAAGGCTTCTGTTGAAAAGCAAAGTCTTGTGGTGATGATCAAAGCACGGCCTTGTGTGGCGTAGCTTTGTGTAACGTTGATTCGCGAGTATCACACCCGGTATGAATCAAAAACGGGAGACGGACCTCAGGGAGGACTTGCGTTTCTTTCTAGTTAGAAGTGGCGTCAGTGGTTTTACACGCCCTGACGAGTTTGACTTATGTGGTTGTTGCTGTTGCGAGGCGCCTCGGTTATATCGGTTTCGGCCGATGCATTCTGGTCGGCTGACGGACCAGACTTACACCCCATAGGGTGGGGAAACGTAGTGTTCAGGCATTTTAATCCACATCGGTGGACCGGCCCTGTCGCTCCAAGGCTTGACTGAGTACTTGCCTGTGGCTCGGGCTAGAGAGTCACGAATCGGTTGAGGATCTTGCCCCTAGCCTCGGTTCATAGACGGAAATCCAATTTCCAAATACGTGACATTTGCGGTTTTATTTGTAAACCTATATATGGCGACATAGTGGCATGGGACGCTCATGCCGCCTATGATTGATACTTATGATTTGAAGTTGTTTTATACACTATGCACTTATTATAGTATCAAATGATTTGTTTCAAACGTATAAAGCATTCTTTGGCTGTTATAAGGGAAAACCCTATCCTCGACTGCGTTGCATTGTGTGATGGGACCTGGGTCTTATAACAGCTTCATTTTCTTTATTTAGCATTGCGCTGTTCGTTTTATGCACTGGTATTCTTGGGAGGAAACCCGTTCCGTGTTATACGGCGTGGTCCCTTGATTTACCGAGCTTTAAAAATAAAGATTAACTGTTTTAGTTCTCACACCAGTCACATGACTGACCTGGAGTTTATTGTTTTAACCTAAACTCTGGGTGCCCTTATTTTTGACACGGGCAGCTAGTAGTTTTGGTTTTGCAGATTTATATTCACAGGATCCTGGTTCACAGCTGGAACGATATCCGGAAAGCTTTGTATCCGTATATCTCTTCTAGTTGGTTATTGTATTATTTTCCGCTGCTATGTATTTAAATGTAATTTAAATCTCTGATATTTCTGTGTAATATTCATTTTTACTCTGTATATTCTTGTAATCTGATGCATTGTTGTAATATACAATGAAATGTTCTTCTGTATGCGTTCTGTTGTGGTTTGTTCTCGAACTATCCGACGCTTTCCTTAACGGGGAAGTTGCGGGTCGTCACACGTGGTATCAGAGCTTTGGTTTACAAAGCTCAGAGAACAAGGCACATTAGAACCATACGAAAGAATTCATCAGATAATTGGATTAGTAATATCCAATGGGAATGACTCGTTAGAGATAGGATCAGTAGTATCCTAGAACGAGTGTGAAGAGTATATTTTTCAAATGAAAACAATTTTTGTTTTGAAAATATAAATCAATTATTCGTATTTGATTATCTATTTATATTGAGTTGGACAGTCCAGTATATACAGATTTTGCGTATACGTCTGATCCTCGTGTATTCGAAGTTTTAATATACTGGATAGATATAGAATCATACTCTAGTGGCCCGAAGATGATTCTGATGATTGACTAGTCGTCATTAGTATTCATGTTCGAGTAACGAAGGTGTGATATCTATATATTTCCATTAGACTGGTGTGAGAACCAAAAATTAGATAGGGCCTATTGTTGTGAATTGGCATCAAAAATCTGATTTTTGTATATGTATCAAAATTATGAATTTGAAACTCTAAATCAACTAATTGATTGATGTTTGTGTTGTTTGTTTATTTGTTTGATAATTTTGAACCATTTAGCCTAATTAAACCAAATATTGAATTTTATTGAAAATTGGTTGCATTTGCTTGCATATACATATACTTACTTTGAACAGGTCATAGCAAGGAGGCTAGAGCCGAAGAATAAAATTTGTTTGCCCGACAAATAGGTACATGTTTACTACATAATTTCCTGTTTTGTTTGGGTGATGATGATTTTATGAGCCTATTGGCTAGCCGCTTGGCTTTTTCTTTTTCTTTTTGAGATCTGAAGGACCGGGGAAGCTATTTGAAATTCCCCGATGCTCCCGGTGCAGGGGAGGTTATGGCGAAATTTTTCGAAAATTTAGGGTGTTAGCCAAATTTTTGAAATTTTGAAAATTCTCAGAAACTAAAGAGTTGGAGAATGGAAGCCAGATCGAACGTAGAGCTGAATAATCAAACCACTTTCGACTTTGTTCCTTTTCGGGGACGAAAAGTTTTAAGTGGGGGAGATTGTAACAACCCGCAAATTCTGGGCCAGTTTAAAATTTTTATTTTGGCGATTTTAGCGAATTTTGATTATTTAAAATAGATTATTTTAAATAATATCGACGAGAAATTTATTTTGAATATAATTCGAACGTATATATTATACGCGTCGTCGTTAGAATATAAATAATTATATATAATTATAAAAGAAATTGAAAATGGCGCGGTAGTTCGAAAATTCGATTTCTAATTTCAAATGAATATACCGAATTCAATATAAGTCAGAATTGAACGAAACAAGAAATGTTTGAATCTGTATAACTATATCTTTGTAACGAAGTTAACAAACTGGGATTTCATCTTAGAAATGATAAGATATGTCCAGTTTAAAATTAGAAATAGTCGCTGTGGAATTTATATATATTTTTATATATATATAAGGCCCTTAAAAATAGCAATTTTGCAAACGACCTCGGATTTCGACGAAACCAGTTTTGTTGGGTCCGTGATGTTAAGTTATTGCTAGATTCCAAATTTCATAATTTTTCGAATCGATATGTGAGCGTGGCAAAGGAAAACGCGTTTGACCAGTTTCAGTTGATTTTAATCGACTGGAAATTGGCCATTTTTCAAACGGTCTCAGAATTCAAAGAAACTAGTTTTGTTAGGACCGTATCGTCAATACGAAGCTAGAAAATATTTTTCTGGAATTTTTCTAGTCAGTATGTGGCCTCGGTAATTTGAAATGTACGTTTAAAATTCAGTATATTGATTTAAAAGAAAGAACAAAAGGAAACTGATTGTAACGATCAAATCAGCTTGCGATGCATATCCCATTGTGTTCGGAATAGGGGTAAAACGCTATGGAAGACAGGCGGTGGGCCTCGCTTCGAGGTCGTATGTAGAAGTCAACCTTTTTACAAATTAAATAAAAAAAAAATATATATATATATTATTTTAATTTCCTTTTCCCTCCCTTTATCTTCACTGGCCCCCCCCCCCGTTCCCTTTTATTTTCAGAAGAAAAAAAAAAAAAAAAAAAAAACCTAAATCGAATCGCACAGGCGATTAGCGCCGATCGCCACCCTCCCCCCCCCCGTAGCCATCACCGCCGGCACTTCCGCCACCCCCTCCCCAGGCCTGCGCGCCTCCGCCCCACTCCGATGATCTCCTCGCGACAGCCCCCCCTCGACGTGGAGAACCGCAGCCACTTCCGCCACCCTTGCCCCTTCTCCGACCAACCTCACCGCCGCGACAGCAGACCCCACCCCCCCTCCACTGCGAGCGCCGCGGCAGTTCCCCCCCGCTCTGGCCCCTGTAAGTTTTTTGTTTTTTTTATTTATTTTATTTTATTTATTTTATTTTGATTCTATATTTAGGGTTTTAAAACTGATTTAAGGAAAATATAAAATCAAAATTTTAAAAGTAATTTGAAACTGATTTTTAAAAAGGTGAAAACTTTTAATTTAAAAAGGTAAAAACTTTTAATTTAAAAAGGTGAAAACTTTTAATTTAAAAAGGTGAAAACTTTTAATTTAAAAAGGTGAAAACTTTTAATTTAAAAGGGTGAAGACTTTAATTTAAAATGGTGAAAACTTTATTTTTATAAAGGCGAAATCAATATTTTTGAAATGAGATTATTGTCTATATATTAGCGGTAAGGAAATTCGATTTTTATATATTGAATAGCGAACTAAAAATATGATTTTTATATATTGAACTTCGAACTAAAAATATGATTTTTATATATTGAACTTCGAACTAAAAATATGATTTTTATATATTGAATAGCGATGTAAAAATTCGATTTTTACATATGTAGTGAAAGCAGCAACGAAGGTGACAAAAAGGCGAAACGACGAAGACTTCTGCAAAAGAAGAGCCGTGGAGCTAGGATAGCTATATGTGAGAATTTCTCACCTTTCAATTTTATTTTCTAGTTATATATATATATACTAGGATGCAGACGGTGCTTAGTAGCACCCGACACCCGTCCACAGACCATGGACTTGTTTGTTTGACTGTTTGGTGATTGATTGCGATATTGGTTTGAATGTGATTTGTGGTGAAAAAAAAATCGAATCGATAAATTGGTTAGGATTAGACGTGCGCCGTTATAAGGCGAAGGAGTAAGGCTAGGTTAGACCCTTACTCCAAATTTTGTGGTTTGCATAACGAATTGATTTGATTGATAAGTGAATGGCGTGGGCCTTCACTAGACCGGGGATAAGGCTAGGCCTTGTCCCGTTTCTAGTATCGTGCCGTTATGCCGCCGAAATTTTCTAAAATGTGTTAGAAAATAAAAATATCATTTTATTGTGTAAATGAATTGAATAGAAATTCATAGGTTGAAATAAAATGTGTTATCGTTAAAAATATAATTTTTAACGTGAATGTGAATAAATAAATATTCATTTACAAACCAGACGGTTTGTTTATGTACACCTATTTGAATGACGTTGATTGGGTCGATAAATTTTACACATCGCCTAACTGCACAAATAAAATATGTGTTTGATTGTTTGAAACCCCACACGGGTGTTAGGATGAAATTTGAAGTTCACTCATCCTGATTGATTAAATATGTCGATCGATTGATTGACAGGCTGTTATAAGCGTTGAATATCTATATTTGATGCTTATACAGTGTAGTGCACTTTGGTTGATGGTTGATTATTTTCAATGCTATTATATACATGTGTTGTATGAAAATCCATATAATTAATTTTATATGGTAATTGATTGGGTCTCATTCCAGTTTTGAAAAAGAAATATTTGAAAAAGAAATATTTGAAAAAGAAATATTTGAAATAGAATATTTGAAAATAAAGGAATATATGAAGCCGTGTTGATTAGATTGACGCCATTTTGACGTGAACGATATTTATATCGATTTTGAAATCGATTTCGAAATGAATTGAATTGAAAACGATTTCGAAATGAATTGAATTGAAAACGATTTCGAAATGAATTGAATAGAAAACGATTTCGAAATGAATTGAATTGAAAACGATTTCGAAATGAATTGAATAGAAAACGATTTCGAAATAAATTGAATTGAAAACGATTTCGAAGTGAATTGAATTGAAAGTGATTTCGAAATGAATTGAATTGAAAATGATTTCGAAATGAATTGAATTGAAAACGAATTCAAATTGAATTGAAAGTGGATTGAAATGAATTCAAATTGAATTGAAATTTGAATTGAATAGAAATGAACTTTGAAACGAATTTATAAAGAAGAATTCAATTTTGCTTTGAATTGAAATGGAGGTTGAAATAGATTTTGAAACGAACTTTAAAACTATTTATATAATTCGTTTTGAATAGAAAATCGACGAAATATATATTATATATATTATATATATAATATAATGGCCTGAATAGAACGCGCCGCGCCGCGGCAGTTCGTGAATTTCGACCATTTATTTCAAACGGACATTGCGGGAGATCCGACCGTCGGATTCTCCTAAAACCGGAACCGTTGGGTTCGTATCGAAAAGAGCTTTCTAATGAATGTTAGAAATTTGAAATCTAACGGTTGGATTTGGAGATACGTCCAAATCAAATTCGAAAAAGGTCGCTGTAAGTGCAGTTCGATGGCCATTGATGGAAATCGACTGTACGGGCCTTGATAAAATTATTAAAAATAGTAATAATTTTTGTAAAATCATAAGAAATGATTTAGAAAGAATTGGGATGAAAAACTCCCTATTTGAAAAGATAAAAATAGATTTTTATCGAAATGAACTAGTTTTGAACTAGAATTATAATTCTATTTATTTTTAAATAAATAAATTGAATTTGAAAAGGGTTTGAAAATAACCAAAATTTCCAATGATTGCATTGGAGTGGATTTGAATCGAAATTGTCTTCGGAATATTTCGATGTTGGAATTTGTGATTATACGGATGTTGTTACGGAAATTTGAAAGATATATATTTATATCGTTATTTCCAATACGACATTTGTTAATCGTAGAATTTGATATTGAATATAAGCCGATATATTTTCTATTCAGAGCCTTATATTGAATATCAAATGGGATTTGGGTTTGTCGTGAATGGTGTCTTCACTAACACTGTTCTTGAACCCAGTTGAGAAAAGATTAAATCTTTTTACTTAGATTTAATGAAGTGTACCAATTAAATAATATTTAATTGGAATTGAATTGATATTGATTTTTGGGTTTATCGTGAACAGTGTTTTAAATAACACTTGTTCTTTAACCCGATAATTAATGAATGTGATTTGGGTTTGTCGTGAATGGTGTCTTCACTAACACTGTTCTTGAACCCAGTTGAGAAAAGATTAAATCTTTTTACTTAGATTTAATGAAGTGTACCAATTAAATAATATTTAATTGGAATTGAATTGATATTGATTTTTGGGTTTATCGTGAACAGTGTTTTAAATAACACTTGTTCTTTAACCCGATAATTAATGAATGTGATTTGGGTTTGTCGTGAATGGTGTCTTCACTAACACTGTTCTTGAACCCAGTTGAGAAAAGATTAAATCTTTTTATTTAGATTTAATGAAGTGTACCAATTAAATAATATTTAATTGGAATTGAATGGATATTGATTTTTGGGTTTATCGTGAACAGTGTTTTAAATAACACTTGTTCTTTAACCCGATAATTAATGGGATGTGACTTTGGGTTTATCGTGAACCGTGTTTTAAATGACACTGATTCTTTAACCCAGTCACAGATTAAAACTAAGTGGAGTTTTAATGAATCTTTAATTAGATTGAAAAGATCGAGAATGGAGTATCACCAGTTTTGCTCCAGGCGATAGTTAAATCTTTAATTAGATTTGAATGTGAAATTTAGAAACTAACTGTCGGTTAGCTAAGTAGAATGGTTTTCTGGATATTGATCTGATGTTGGTTTCGGCCTTCGGGGTTAATATTTGGGGAATTATTCTCTTGATTAATTTACGGTTAGTGACTAATGAATTGGAATGAGGCGTATGTTGTGTTTGTGTAACACTTTTATAATATATACGCGAGTTATTCGGAAAGACCGGGTTTATCCCATTCTGAATAACTGATACGACGATAAGTCGAAGATGAAGACGATGGTCGAAGACCGGAGGTCTTCACGTCGTTTGGGTGATAACTGATGATCTTGATTGGGCTGTACACCCAAGAAGATGGAAACAGTTGGTGATCGTCCAGACGTACTTGGAGATCGATGGATATGCGGGGTACTAGGTGCCTCCGGTTTCGTTCAGACCCAGAACGGACTTGTAAATGGACTGTGTGTCTGACATTGGATTTCATTCTGTGTGACTGATATCGGTTGCATAGAATGGTTTGCCTGTGTGGCATGCTAAGATGCAAATGATCAAGGCTTCTGTTGAAAAGCAAAGTCTTGTGGTGATGATCAAAGCACGGCCTTGTGTGGCGTAGCTTTGTGTAACGTTGATTCGCGAGTATCACACCCGGTATGAATCAAAAACGGGAGACGGACCTCAGGGAGGACTTGCGTTTCTTTCTAGTTAGAAGTGGCGTCAGTGGTTTTACACGCCCTGACGAGTTTGACTTATGTGGTTGTTGCTGTTGCGAGGCGCCTCGGTTATATCGGTTTCGGCCGATGCATTCTGGTCGGCTGACGGACCAGACTTACACCCCATAGGGTGGGGAAACGTAGTGTTCAGGCATTTTAATCCACATCGGTGGACCGGCCCTGTCGCTCCAAGGCTTGACTGAGTACTTGCCTGTGGCTCGGGCTAGAGAGTCACGAATCGGTTGAGGATCTTGCCCCTAGCCTCGGTTCATAGACGGAAATCCAATTTCCAAATACGTGACATTTGCGGTTTTATTTGTAAACCTATATATGGCGACATAGTGGCATGGGACGCTCATGCCGCCTATGATTGATACTTATGATTTGAAGTTGTTTTATACACTATGCACTTATTATAGTATCAAATGATTTGTTTCAAACGTATAAAGCATTCTTTGGCTGTTATAAGGGAAAACCCTATCCTCGACTGCGTTGCATTGTGTGATGGGACCTGGGTCTTATAACAGCTTCATTTTCTTTATTTAGCATTGCGCTGTTCGTTTTATGCACTGGTATTCTTGGGAGGAAACCCGTTCCGTGTTATACGGCGTGGTCCCTTGATTTACCGAGCTTTAAAAATAAAGATTAACTGTTTTAGTTCTCACACCAGTCACATGACTGACCTGGAGTTTATTGTTTTAACCTAAACTCTGGGTGCCCTTATTTTTGACACGGGCAGCTAGTAGTTTTGGTTTTGCAGATTTATATTCACAGGATCCTGGTTCACAGCTGGAACGATATCCGGAAAGCTTTGTATCCGTATATCTCTTCTAGTTGGTTATTGTATTATTTTCCGCTGCTATGTATTTAAATGTAATTTAAATCTCTGATATTTCTGTGTAATATTCATTTTTACTCTGTATATTCTTGTAATCTGATGCATTGTTGTAATATACAATGAAATGTTCTTCTGTATGCGTTCTGTTGTGGTTTGTTCTCGAACTATCCGACGCTTTCCTTAACGGGGAAGTTGCGGGTCGTCACATGTATATACATACCATTTCAGAGTGCAACACATAACATCATAACAGAAATAAACAGTAGTTATTTAAAGTGTCGAAGCCTCTTGCTCCAAGCTCTTCCAATCTGTAAAATCCCGAGTACTTTACTTCCTGTACAAATTTCGGGCACCAAAGAGTTTAGGGTAAAACAAAATAAAATAAACTCTGGGTCAGTCATGGGACTGGTGTGAGTAAACTCCAATTACTTGGTTTAACTTTCAAATATCCTTTTTAAAAGAAAGGAAAATCGAACGACCGATCCACACATAAACACAAATGGTTTTTGCCTTACAATAACCCAAAACATTTCTTTAAAATCAATACTATTTTGATATTATAATGGTGTCCAAATTAAATAAATAACAACCTAGCGGAACACTTTCTTTTCGCGCTCCACATACATAATATACAATCAAAAACCGCGGGCGCTTATTGGGTAATGGATTTCCAACTATGACAAGAAATGGAACCACCTTCTGATAATGTATCTCTAAAGGGGAGTACATTGGGTTCAACTAGAACATCTTGTAACTCGACCACACATGACCGACCAATCATTTCGATTGAGTGTATCGAATGTATATCACCAACGGTTGGGATCAACAATCGTTTCCCAAAAGGGCCAGCAACAAATATAATAAAGAAGGAAATGAATTTTCTCTAGATAAGTGATAATACACCCTAATTGGGGGCGACCCCGCTTAGCCATGCTGCCTGCCCGATTTTTTGTCATTTCCTGGTTATGAGGCTTGAGGTCATAACTTGCCTTTTTAACACCACAACATCATTTACTTTGAATGCCACATCGTCAAACCTACCAAACCATTTATCGATTTCTCCAAAAATATCACGGTTATAAAACTAAGAGAACGAATTCCTCTGCAACCAAATGTAATACTTTTGAAGATACAAATGTATATGATTTGTTACGCATACTCTGTCAGACATTCATCCATACAAGTTGTATGGGACTGGACAAGCCGGATGCACTATCCCATCAATCCGTCTTAGGCAAACTCTACATAGGATTAACAGAACAGCCCTTTCACTTCACTCCGTATTCAATTATCTTCAGCGTATTTGATTCGCAATGCTTATGCCTATATAGAGTGGTTTTCAGATAATAATATGATCCTGGTATCTCCCTATTGACAACGGGAAAATGGTCATAAACTTTGATAGTCGGTTATTTAACTATCAAAGGAAAACATCCATACAAACAACGAACCTATTTCCAAAAGGAAATTCTACCAATCAACCATTAAAACAACAATGAGCCCCTTTAAATTAATTTATCATTATATTATTGAATTCCTGATTTCTCTTCAATATCTTTACCCAAACATTTCTCTAACTCGTTTAGCTTCTCACGATTTTTGGAAAATGTTTCCATCTATTATAAACTATTTATTTTTTATATTCAGAAAATATTCGTTATTAACATTGGAAAACATTTCCATATTTATTCCCATTTCTTATTTTCTATATTAGAAAACAAATCTGATTTTATTCGGAAAACGTTTCCATAACTTCTTTACTGGATTAAAACAGATGTTAAATAAAACATCGCTATGCCAACTCCAAACCATTAACAATCATTAATTTACTTCACTTAACCAAACCTCGCTCTCGAACCTTAACCACTCCTTAGCTAACAATGAAGCCAATCAAGTTAGGGGTATAATTACCTCTCAGACCTTAACCGAAAAACATTATTAACTTCTAAATAGAAAAAGTTCACAACTTTAACCTTTAACAAAAATTGCTTATGTAACTCTCAGATTTAATTTACGAATCCACTTCATTTACCGAAATCTTTGATTTTAACAGTAATGTTATAATCCATTCTTATGAAACATAATAAACTTAAATATAACTTTTATTTATTAATTTGAATAGATAATCATTATATAATATAAACGAGTAAATAACTTAATATTTATTAAAAACGAAAAGTAAATTATACTTTCCCGAATCCGACGTAGTCGAGTTCCAATGTAAATTCTCTTTCAAAAAATCTTTATTCGATTCATATTTCGACCTTCAGACTAACCTTATTGATTTATAACTTGAACTTTAGAATAATCTCACATTCATTTAATATTCTGAACTTCGGAATAATCGTCTACTCCGAACTGCGGAAAAACCTCACCGTTCCGGTTAGCTCCATTTCTTTATCCTCATTTCGATTTGCAATGTTGTTGCTTTCCAAAACATTATTCATTTTAAAAGTGAAAATTATTCCTTTTATAGAAATCTAGACCCGTTATATCAAATTAGTTTTGATTTCATTCAAAAATAACATTACAGGCCCAAATCTTGCTTATCGAGTCCCTTTATAAATTTCCGTTCATATTTCACTTTATTTAAAACTCTTGTTCACAATTCAATTCTTGTTAATTAATTAACAAGTTTATAACTTACTGTCGAACTCATATTCGATTACACAATATTGGTTCAAAACCAAATATAAATTTTCTCGCCACGTTCAAAATAATTTGAATAAATTATTTATAAAATTCAACATAGTCGAGTTCTAATTATAATCCTTTGGATTTATCTCAATTTAGTTATATTCCATATATCAGAATAAAATCCATCGTTACTCTTTCGAACGATTTCAAATTTCCATTTAAATTCTTATTTCCAAACCTCACATTTCCTTTAAATTATTTTCATTTGCAAAATATTTGCTTTAAACCATTATTAACTTTGATCGTGAATAATATTTCTTTTATACAATCAAATCCGTTTAATTTCGCATTTAAAATAATGACTCAAATCAAAATTATTTTTATACTTCTATTTATAGAATTATTCATACAAAATCTCATTTTTACTTCTAACACTTAAAATCTCATTTATAATTCCCCTTATAAATGCTAAGTTCAAATTCCATTAAAAATATCAGTGTTAAAACCGATTTTTACTTCTCTATATAAATTCAGACTTATATTTTAATTTATCCAATGATTAATATTTTACTTAATTTATAAACATAATTTATAAACTAATCTTCTCAATTTATCTGTTAAAAACAGATTTTTAATTAATGTTTACTTTAAATCAATCTTCTCATAATTCTTTTATAACTCGCAATTCCCTTTTTACAATTCTATTAATTTCCCAAAAATCATATTTATTCGATGTAATCATTTATTTACTTCTTATTACCTTTATTCAGTATTTTCACAAAAACGACCTTTTAAAACTTCCATACAACTTTTAATAATTTTATACGGAATTTCTTATTTAATTTCCAAATATTTCCTTTTATAGAATCCATTGATTTTATAAAATTCTTAAATTCAATATCCACTTCAAAAATTCCTTTTTTATAACTTATAGTGTTTAAAATACCAAATAAAAAGGGTTAGTGTCGTCCGAACACACATAATCAATCATCAATTATATATCACATCATATAATATAATATATGAAAAACAATAATATAAATGTTGCGGAATCCAGTTGGATCCCTCCAACCTGTTTCCCTGCATCCACAGATGTTAAACAACATAAACAACATCAATTTTTTATCAATATGAAATTTTATAGCAAATAGAATCAATATTCAATCAACGATTAATATATATATAACTATATACGTCATTTCAACCAATTATCGAAAATTTCATCAAACAGCCATCACAACATTCAATTATCACTTATCAGTTCTAATGTATGATTTAAAAAATAAAAAATGGACAGAGTTAGAGAGTTTACTCACATTGGTTGTTAATCGTTGAAAAACAAATAACGATCGATAGATCCGATCAAGCATTTTATTTTTCCATAATAGTGAGCTCCAAATCGTCCCAGATTAGTTCCATTGTGTAGCTTGTGTCCATACTATTCAACGTGACCAACCATTCGTAAAACTGACCGCGTATGTGCGAAATATCACGTTAACAAGTTAGCACATTAAATTAATTAAATTAAACTTATCATAATTTATCTCTTTGGCCTTGCCTATATCATTTAGCCCAACATATTTCAAAACCCACAGTTGGTAATCCTTCTTCTCCAATCTTCTGTAACATCCCACTCCATTATTTCTTCAATTGCCGTGAATACTCCCCACCCTATATCCTTCCAAAATTCATTAAATTTCAAATGAAGATTACCACTGTTCTCTCCTCCCCGAATGATTCAACATCATCACGATCTTAAGCAACTCACATTGCCACTTTTTAGTTTCGTTCTCAGCTCCTATCCTCGGCACCCTTACAGAATTCGACTTTAGAATGCATGAATCCACCCCAAAAACTCCCGAATGACGCTAAGCTCCGTGCTAAGACCAAAAACAATATTGAAAACCTGCATTAATGACTCCATTTGAAGCTTGAAACTCTCGCACCTATGAAGCCTAGATGCCACTGTCCATTTTCGAATGAAAAAAACTGAATCGCACCCCTTAAAACAAGTATGGGATAGAAGAGTAACTCGCGAGAATTTCAACTATATTTTTCTTGAGATTTTTAGAGCTGAGTTTGATTTTTAAACTAAATTTTGGACATGGTTTTAAGCTTCTCTTTTGTTTTGAGTTGCAAAAACTAGGAATTGAATGCCTTTCCCCTACGTGATGTTATTTATAGCTGAGAAGGGCTTCCACTTGAAGTTTCATCAAACTTAAGGATTAAGCAACTTACGATATATACATCATAGGTTAGGATGAAGGTTTGCTGTAACTTGTCTGCGTGATTTCAATCCTAGGGTGGCGTGTGTATCTTGTTAATAATAGGTAGGTAGGCTATTTTCATATTTTAGCATGTGAAGTATGGTTTACTTAGGATCTAAGGTAGATTATTATATATGTATATTAGTACAGAAACTTCTGTGTTCAAAAGTATGATAACAGGGATAGGACATGATAGTCTCCATCACAATATGCACAAAAAAATGAAAATAAAGCAACATCAACTGCATTAAAAATGAATTTGTTATTGGTGCTGCACGTTTCCAATTGTATTGGGTATATGCAAGGGAGAGTATTGATGTGGACGTGAAGGAATATTTTGTATAAAATTAACTTTAGTTCATAAGTAAGCAATAGTATACCCTATCACATAAAACTCCGTTCATTTACGGACCGCTAACGACAAAAATAAAAATAGCTTTGTGACGAGCATTGTGCTAGGATTCCAAAACTATAATTAAAATCACAAGTTAGCTTATTTTATGAAATTCCAAAAATGTCGATTTAGGACGCACAATACGTTAAACGAAAAATAACATAATTTTTCAAAATAAAAATCATAGAAAAATTCTAAACGTCAATACGAACTTAACGAAACTTGTATCATGTCTTGATTCAATGGTTTGCTCAATTTACGCACAACTATTCATCAAATTTAATTTAAATAAAACGTTATATTTTATAAATGATTCCATAGCGATTTTCGGAAATTTGAATTGGACATAACACAATCTATAAGACGAAATCTCGATTTTCTCTTCCATTAGAAAAATATAGTTCAATAGATTCAACGTTTCTTGTTTCGAAGAAATTGAATTATAACAGATTTTGTACATCCAATTAAAGTTCAAAACATAAAAGTATGAACTATCGCGACGTTACGAGCTCGATTATAATTACGTTCAAGCATCATTATAAATAATAAATTTGTTGTTGTAATTCAATCCTAAACTGCCTTAAATCTTTCAATTGATCCAATTCACACAATATTGAAATTTGAGCTATTACCGATTACTTTGGAATTATATTATGTAATTCTATTATTTATATTTATTAAATATTCAATATTGATTAATTCAAGCCATTAAAATTACCCAAAACATTATTTAAATAATTAAATAAATTAATTATTCAGTAACTAAAAATTTGGGTCGTTACAGTTACTGTAGTTTGGTATCATAGCTTTGGTTTTATATAAACCATTGCTTATGGAGTTGAAAAACTCAATAGAGATAGGGTAGAAATACCCTAGAATGAGTTGAATCTGTCTCAGAATCATTCTCGAGAAAGCGTATTTTGAAAAGTAAAAATATTTTCAAATGATTTACAATGGTTTTTATAGGAATTATATATATATATATATATATATATATATATATATAAAATCTGTTTTAAAATTTAGACTTTTTCAAGAATTTCTTCTCTTTTGAATCCATTCCTTAGTAAGTTTACTTCGAGTAGGAATTTCCTAAGTCTAATCTTCGATCCTTATTTTAAATCCATCTTAGGAAATTTAGAATAGTTAGCTTTCAAAATCCTAAAATATTGTTTAAATTATTTGATTCTTCACCTTTATAAGTCTCAGTTAGTTAGGATCTTTCATTAATTCAGCTTCTAGCCTTCTTTCATTAATTCAGCTTCTAGCCTACAGTCTAAATTTATCTTTGATCTAACTAAATAAATAATGAAAGAAAATTTAAGTACAAATTTTGGGTGAACATATAACTTAAGTATTAACACTTGGTTGTATTAATTAAACAAAGTATTTTGAAAGTTCCATAGTATAATATCTTCTTAGAAATAATTGAAACCCTTAATAAAAAGCCTTTCAAAAGAAATTGAAATGGATTATATATTAGGAAATTTATAGAAGTTATACTAAAGAAATTTATACAAGTAGAACTTGTAAAATGATGATTTGGAAATAATAATTTTATTAAATTCTAATGGTTGTGGAAAGAATAATAATTTCCAAATATGTATTGACCCGGAAATTTCGGACGAAAATCAAATTTTGTATAAACTTAAAAATGAACGATACGTTAATAAATAAACTAATTTATGTTGATAACTCTTAAGTGAGAGTTATTGACGACGATCTAAACCGTAGCTAATTTAGTACACTGTAAGTATAAATAAAACTTAGCAACGACAACGCTACTAAAGCACTATAGCGAAGCGTTATTGGATCACCGTAACCAGAGTGTAGTTAAACCTTTACTATTATAATTTTGTGATTTGAGAAAAAACTAATTTAATAACAAATGAACAAAATGTTTTCAATACAAACTAGTACGTACACTAAACTAGTAAGACTTAGTTATGTAATCAAATTCAAGACGGTAATTAAAGTCACTCACTCGCTCAAGAAGAAAACAAGAGAAGGACAAGGCAACAATACAAATGATATTTAATAACTTGGCTTTTAAGTGCTGTGATACAAGGATGTTGCACAAGCAACATACGGCAAAACAAGTAATGCTAGGGGGACAAATAAACACACATAACACTTGTTTCTCTTTAGCAAAACATTAGTTAATTACTTTAACTATTTAAGGCCAAAAAGAACAGCCACCTGCGCAAAGAATAAAAACCCATTTACAAGACAAAGGCCTTAAATTAATTAAAAAACTTCATAGTTAAGTATGGAAGATAGGAGATTGTGACAGGATGATTTAAGACTTAAAACACTTGAGTGTTTTAAGATATTTTGGCTATCAATCACCATGCAAGCGCAGGAACATTTAATGCAAAGATAACAAAGATCAAAAGCTTTACAAATTTATATATGGAAAAGAATGTGCTGTAATTCATATAACCAAGCAATGTAACCGAGGAGAATATCCATAGAAAAAACATTTATCATAAATTATATAACCTTCTAGAAGGAAGACAACAAACATTAAATGCTTTTGTCATAGGAGAACAAGTGGGTGTACATTGCATTGTACAGCAAGGACTTTAGCAAGCCATCCCATGACCAAACTTAGCTTCGTACAAACATTCTCTGTTTTAAACCCTGCGCAAGATGTTGCTTTCAACCTACTTTCTCCTACAACAAATCTCTGCGCAAATATAGTGATGGGAGTATTAAGATTTAGTTAATTAATAGGTAAAAGAAATCATTAGTTTATACTTTAAGTTTGCCTATAAATATGCATACACTTTCTCTATTTTTGCTGCACCTTAAATCGAGCAAAGAAAAGGAGATCTGGAATTATGTTTTTCACCATCATACCTGCTGTTAAACGTGAGTAAATCTCACTTTGCATTGCTTTATTTTCATATAAATGAATGATGAACATGAGTATATACTATGGATGTTTACTGCTATAAGCTTGAACTGTGTATGCTGAAATACCTACTCAGTAAAAGGATTTGAACACCCTATTATCATGCTGTAAAACAGTGAGTAAACACTCACTAAACACCTCCTTGTTCATGCTTTTACATAACTATGATATGCCTTGATTGTTGATGTGTTTTACTGCTATGATTCATACACAAATTGCTTAACTGTTTCACATAATTTACTGTTGTGATCTTATGTATGGATGCATATATAATTCTAGACTTATTTTATGCTCTAACGAAAGTACATTCAAATATATATATATATAAGTTTATATCCCATTGTGTAGCCAAGATATCATGTATTGTTTGAGAAACTGGAGACCACACCTACTGTCAAAACCATACATGAAAACATGAAAACCAAACTTGCATTAAAACGTAATTCAGGGTACTAACATGATGCGCCAGGCCTTAACATGAATTTAGAAATAAATATGGTGATTTTTAGATTTGTAGATAAAGAGAAAAGTAGTTTTTACTGAAACATGAACTTTGGTCAAGAAATGATGATCTAGGACATTTTAGATCGAATCGATTTGCATGTGGGTGCGCAACAACCTCCAGAAGGTAGGAAAAATGATAACTTAATTTTTAAATACATATTTTTGGAGTGGGGGTGATTTCATGCATAATGGGTTCGAGTGCACTGTCTCACCTTTGCATGCGAACTGCGCCACGCCGGAGCAATGGGGGACCACCGCACTTGGCGTGGAGGCGCGTCAGGTCGGGGACTGACGGTGGGTGGAGGCGCTCGAGGTCAGGTGGCCTGAGGCGGGCGCTGGGAGAACTTTCTCCGATCAGGGTTTGAACAGGGAGGTTGAGAAGTTGTAGTAACACATGGGTTTTGGCTCAGGGGGGAAAACGCGGTGACAGGCAAGGAAAAAATGGGATGGAGCACGGTGTCTGCGAGGCCTGGTACTTTCAAAGGGGTAGTACGACTTTGGTACTTGGCTGAGATGGAAAACGCGGTGACTGGCAAGGGAAATCATGGTATTTTTGGACGTGGTACTTTGCCAAAGTGGTAGTACCACTTTGGTACTTTACCAAGGCTGCGCGCATGAGCACAGGAGGGGGATCGGGCATGAAAACGTGGTGATTGGAATGTGGTACTTTGCAAAAGTGGTAGTACCACCTGGTACTTGGCTGAACCGAGAACTTGAGTTGTTTTACCATGTGCACACCACTGTTTTGAAAAGTGGTACTTGGCACTTTAGTAAAACATTAACAAAAGTGATTTTGAACAAAAGTTTTAAATTAAAAACGGTTTTAATTTAAAAACAGAAAATAGGAAAATAAAATAAAAGAAAAATTATATCTTCGGAAATTTATTTAATTTAATTAGTTTTAATTAAATAATTAATTAAATAATTAGACCTTAAGTTATATATGAATGAAGGAAAATTTATATACATCTTTTGGTAACATGTTTATAACATATAAAAAGGTTTAGAAATTTATTTCTAGAATTTATTTAATTAGTTTATTTAATAATTAATTAAATAATTAAATAAATAAGACTTTAATTAATTATATAAATTAGGGAAAATTTATATAACTTATTATCGGACATTTGTAAATAGAAATCAAGTTGTAGATTATAAAATCTGAAACCTGGATAATGATTGTTAGTTCGAGTCAAACAAAATAAATAGTAGATCAAGAGAAAAAAAAAAGATCAACTGTCGATATTGGATCAAACCATTTTGACCCCAGGTTTTTATAAAAAGAAGACTTTACATAAGAAAAGTTTTAGCCCATGCTCCGCACACGGTATCGCATGATATTGAATAAAGGGGTTAATTAATATTTTTTTGAAATAAAAATATTAAAGGAACATGAATTTTTGAAAATAAGAATCCAAATGGAATTACTGAAATTAGAAACTGACTAGAATTAATAGGTCGAATGATTTTCTGAGTATTTTATCTGATGTTGGTTTCGGCCTTCGGGGTTTATACTTAGGAAGTTGTTCTCTTAATGATTACAGTCAGCGACTGATAAATGTGAAGGGATAGTGATACGTAAACACAGGAATATGAATATATATATATATATGATGATCGATCAAATAGAAATTCCAGTTGGAAATAAGATTTGTTGTGTGCACACGTATTTTCATTTGATAGTTAAGTCATCGACTATCAAAGTTTTGACCATTTTAACGTTGTTAATATGGAGAGACCGGTTGGATCATTATCCAAAGAACCACTCCGTATTGGCATAAGCGTTGCGAGTCAATTATGCAGAATATATTAAAGACGGAGTAAAATACAAGGGCTATTGTATAAGTCATAGGTAAAGATTTGCCTAGAATGGATGTACTGAATAGTGTCTTCAGTTTGTCCAGCCCCAGGACAACTTGTATGGACGAACGTCTGACTGAGTACTCCTAACTAATCACGTACATTGATCTTTTCAAGCGTAGTTATAAGTGGTAGAGAAATTCGTTTCTCTTACTTTATACTTGTAATATATTTTTGGAGAAGTCAATTAGTGGATTAGCGGGTTTGACGATGTGACGTTCAAAGAAAATAAAAAGCATGTGTCAGGGTAAGTTTAGCTTCAAGCTTCACAACCGGAAATGACAAAAATCGGGCAGGCAGCATGGCTATGTGGGTAGCTCCCATTAGGATGTATCATCACCTGATCTAGACTTTCATTTACTTCTAGAAATATATTGTCGATTCTGACCCGTTTCGGGAAACGGTTGGCTTGCTACCACCGTTGGTGATATACATTCGATACACTCAAGAGAAATGAGTGGTCGTCCATGTGTGGCCGGGTTACAAGATGTTCTTGTTGAACCCGTGTATTCGTATCTAGAGATACACCTCCGGAAGGTGATTCCATACCTTGTCATAGTTGGAAACCCAATATCCATAAGCACAAGCGGTTTTTGTTTGTATATTATTAAGTAGAATGTGAGATGCAAACATTCTACTAGATTATAAATCATTTGTGGAACACTAGACATTTTCATAATATCTGTTTAAATATGTAAACTGTTTGATCTCATAAGGTAAAAACCCGTTCCGTATTCACGGCGTGGTCTTATGAATCATTGTGATTTATTAAAACTTGTTTATAAATCGTTTACTCATACCAGTCCATGACTGACCCGGAGTTTATTTTCTGTGTTTTCCTTAAACTCTTGGGTACTCATAATATTTATTATGAGTAGACAAGTGATCCAGGTTCTAAAGTAACTTTGGAGTAGCTGGATGGCAGGATCTGAAGTGTTGGCTTATCTATCATATGTTATGTAGAATTATCTGCAAGTTAGTATCACAAGTGTTAAGTATGTATTTGTGATGACATGTTTCCCTATGTATGAAGTATTTCAATATACTTGACTTATGTTATGTAATATTTTGGGTTATAATATTATGTTCCAAGTTCCGCTGTGAGATTCTGATGTCTTTTCTTAGTTCTTTTCTTCTATCTACTTCTTTTCTTATATAATGATACAACTTCCGAGGCACTGGAAAGTTGGGTCATTACAGTTGGTATCGGAGCTTAGGTTATCGTATACCTAGGCTTTGGGTGAGTATTGAGAGAGCGTATTTTTAAAAGTTGGATGTTATTATATATATATACTTAGGGATGATCGACTTAAGTTTTATATAGATTAGGTATCTTAATATCCGATCAAGTTTTGATGTCAACCTGTTATATTCAGGTTAGTAAGAATGAATACCCGTGGACAAAGAGGTCGAACTAGTGGAACCACCAATACCAATGGTCGTAACACTACTCAGATTCCGGTAGAAACCGTGATAGAAGTTGCACCAGTTATACCAGTTACACCAGTTCAAACCAGGTCGAACCTGGCAACGATCTGTAAGGAATATCAAACACTGGGAGGGAAGGTTTTTAAAGGAACAGAATCCTTCATCGAAGTCCAAGCATGGATAAGATCTTGTGAAAGAATTTTCAAAGGGCAGAATCTGAATGATGAACAGAAACGACATTTGGCTTCGTGGCAACTACAAGGAGCAGCTGCCATCTGGTGGGATGCACAGACTGCGAATGTTTCTGAGAATGATTTTTCCTGGGAAAAGTTCAAAGAGGAGTTTGAGGCACAATTTTTACCTGCAGCTGGAAAGACTAGGATGTATCGAGACTTCATCGATCTGAAACAAGGTAACATGTCTATCGTTGAGTATGAGAATAAGTTCAACGCACTATCTTGCTTTGGCCCAGACCTGATCAATACCTCGCTCAAGAAGAACGAAATGTTCATAGTTGGTTTAAAAGAAGATCTACAGGATAAGGTGATTGGACATCTGAAGAGTCCATTCATTGACATAATCGACATGGGAATTCGTTATGAAGCACTTAGCACGAAGAAGCCAGTAGCCAAGGCACAAACCGGAGAAGCCAGTAGGGAGAATCCTCTGAAGAGGAAGTTTAATCCGAACTGGAAGGGCAAAGGAGAGATGGGTGAGAAAGCTAAGGAGCGTTTCAAGAATACCATATGCCACAACTGTAAAGAGAAGGGTCACATTGCTAGGTTCTGTAAGAAGCCAATAGCAGGAAAGCCACAGCAACCTCAGCAGGAACCACATGAATCGGATAATGCTTCTATCCGACAATATATATGCTATAAGTGTAATCAGCCTGGACATATGATTTACGATTGCCCACTTATGAAGAAAGGAACACAACCAACAGTCTTTGCCTTAATGGATAAACCATCTACCTCTGAGGACGTGGAAGGAGTTACGGAAGGTACCTTATTCTTTTTAATAATGAAGTTAGGATTATTAATCGAATTAAGGTTTGGATTTTTGCTAAATTAAGTTTAGACTTAAGTTAATAAAATACTTAACGGAGTTAAGTTAAGTGGACTAGAGATCGTTGAATATGGATTCAAGTAAAAAGAGAATTCAAAATAGATAAATATGTTTGAATGAGTCGATTCAAATTTTGGAAATATATGAGATTTGGAATCAATTTTCCAAAGGTAATCAGGATATTTTTAAGATAAGATGTGAAGTTAAGGAATTAGAACCAAACTGGAGATTTGTTTAATTGAATAATTTTCTAGGTATCAATCTGCTGTTGATTTCGGTCTTCGAGGTTGATATTTAGAGGGTTATTCGCTTACAAATTTACGGTTAGAAACTGATGGATAATGAGAAATAGTAATACACTAATGGAAATGTTTTCTAACGGTAGTAACAGATATTGCAGTTAGGGAAATAACTGTGATAAATAACAATTGGCTGATGTGTGTTGATTATTTATGGATATAAGTTTATAACTTTCATTATACTTGAATTTACGACTTACCTACAAATTTCGAGGACGAAATTTTTATAAGGGGGAAAGATTGTAATGACCCAGAAATTTCGGACGAAAAATAAACTTCGTATAAACTTAAAAATGAACGATACGTTAATAAATAAACTAATTTATGTTGATAACTCTTAAGTGAGAGTTATTGACGATGATCTAAACCATAGCTAATTTAGTACACTGTAAGTATAACTAAAACTTAGCAACGACAGTGCAACTAAAGCACTATAGCGAAGCGTTATTGGATCACCGTAACCAGAGTGTAGCTAAACCTTTACTATTATAGTTTTGTGTTTTGAGAAAAAACTAATTTAATAACAAATGAACAAGATGTCACTAAACTAATAAGACTTAGTTATGTAATCGAATTCAAGACGGTAATTAAAGCCACTCACTCGCTCAAGAAGAAAACAAGAGAAGGACAAGGCAACAATACAAATGATATTTAATAACTTGGCTTTTAAGTGATGTGATACAAGGATGTTGCACAAGCAACATACAACAAAACAAGTAATGCTAGGGGGACAAATAAACACACATAACACTTGTTTCTCTTTAGCAAAACATTAGTTAATTACTTTAACTATTTAAGGCCAAAAAGAACAGCCACCTGCGCAAAGAATAAAAACCCATTTACAAGACAAAGGCCTTAAATTAAGTAAAAAACTTCATAGTTAAGTATGGAAGATAGGAGATTGTGACAGGATGATTTAAGACTTAAAACACTTGAGTGTTTTAAGATATTTTGGCTATCAATCACCATGCAAGCACAGGAACATTTAATGCAAAGATAACAAAGATCAAAAGCTTTACAAATTTATATATGGAAAAGAATGTGCTGTAATTCATATAACCAAGCAATGTAACCGAGGAGAATATCCATAGAAAAAACATTTATCATAAACTATAAAACCTTCTAGAAGGAAGACAACAAACATTAAATGCTTTTGTCATAGGAGAACAAGTGGGTGTACATTGCATTGTACAGCAAGGACTTTAGCAAGCCATCCCATGACCAAACTTAGCTTCGTACAAACATTCTCTGTTTTAAACCCTGCGCAAGATGTTGCTTTCAACCTACTTTCTCCTACAACAAATCTCTGCGCAAATATAGTGATGGGAGTATTAAGATTTAGTTAATTAATAGGTAAAAGAAATCATTAGTTTATACTTTAAGTTTGCCTGTAAATATGCATACACTTTCTCCATTTTTGCTGCACCTTAAATCGAGCAAAGAAAAGGAGATCTGGAATTATATTTTCACCATCATACCTGCTGTTAAACGTGAGTAAATCTCACTTTGCATTGCTTTATTTTCATACAAATGAATGATGAACATGAGTATATACTATGGATGTTTACTGCTATAAGCTTGAACTGTGTATGCTGAAATACCTACTCAGTAAAAGGATTTGAACACCCTATTATCATGCTGTAAAACAGTGAGTAAACACTCACTAAACACCTCCTTGTTCATGCTTTTACATAACTATGATATGCCTTGATTGTTGATGTGTTTTACTGCTGTGATTCATACACAAATTGCTTAACTGTTTCACATAATTTACTGCTGTGATCTTATGTATGGATGCATATATAATTCTAGACTTATTTTATGCTCTAACGAAAGTACATTCAAATATATATATATATAAGTTTATATCCCATTGTGTAGCCAAGATATCATGTATTGTTTGAGAAACTAAAGACAACACCTACTTTCAAAACCATACATGAAAACTTGAAAACCAAACTTGCATTAAAACGTAATTCAGGGTACTAACATGATGCGCCAGGCCTTAACATGAATTTAGAAATAAATATGGTGATTTTTAGATTTGTAGATAAAGAGAAAAGTAGTTTTTACTGAAACATGAACTTTGGTCAAGAAATGATGATCTAGGACATTTTAGATCGAATCGATTTGCATGTGGGTGCGCAACAACCTCCAAAAGGTAGGAAAAATGATAACTTAATTTTTAAATGCATAGTTTTGGAGTGGGGGTGATTTCATGCATAATGGGTTCGAGTGCACTGTCTCACCTTTGCATGCGAACTGCGCCACGCCGGAGCAATGGGGGACCACCGCACTTGGCGTGGAGGCGCGTCAGGTCGGGGACTGACGGTGGGTGGAGGCGCTCGAGGTCAGGTGTCCTGAGGCGGGCGCTGGGAGAACTTTCTCCGATCAGGGTTTGAACAGGGAGGTTGAGAAGTGGTAGTAACACACGGGTTTTGGCTCGGGGGGGGGGGGGGGAACGCGGTGACAGGCAAGGAAAAAATGGGCTGGAGCACGATGTCTGCGAGGCCTGGTACTTTCAAAGGGGTAGTACCACTTTGGTACTTGGCTGAGATGGAAAACGCGGTGACTGGCAAGGGAAATCATGGTATTTTTGGACGTGGTACTTTGCCAAAGTGGTAGAACCACTTTGGTACTTTACCAAGGCTGAGCGCATGAGCACAGGAGGGGGATCGGGCATGAAAACATGGTGATTGGAATGTGGTACTTTGCATAAGTGGTAGTACCACCTGGTACTTGGCTGAACCGAGAACTTGAGGGGTTTTTCCATGTGCATACCACTGTTTTGAAAAGTGGTACTTGGCACTTTAGTAAAACATTAACAAAAGTGATTTTGAACAAAAGTTTTAAATTAAAAACGGTTTTAATTTAAAAACAGAAAATAGGAAAATAAAATAAAAGAAAAATTATATCTTCGGAAATTTATTTAATTTAATTAATTTTAATTAAATAATTAATTAAATAATTAGACCTTAAGTTATATATGAATGAAGAAAAATTTATATACATCTTTTGGTAACATGTTTATAACATATAAAAAGGTTTAGAAATTTATTTCTAGAATTTATTTAATTAGTTTATTTAATAATTAATTAAATAATTAAATAAATAAGACTTTAATTAATTATATAAATTAGGGAAAATTTATATAACTTATTATCGGACATTTGTAAATAGAAATCAAGTTGTAGATTATAAAATCTGAAACTAGGGTAATGATTGTTAGCTCGAGTCAAACAAAATAAATAGTAGATCAAGAGAAAAAAAAGATCAACTGTCGATATTGGATCAAACCATTTTGACCCCAGGTTTTTATAAAATGAAGACTTTACATAAGAAAAGTTTTAGCCTGTGCCCCGCACACGGTATCGCATGATATTGAATAAAGGGGTTAAATTAATATTTTTTTGAAATAAAAATATTAAAGGAACATGAATTTTTGAAAATAAGAATCCAAATGGAATTACTGAAATTAGAAACTGACTAGAATTAATAGGTCGAATGATTTTCTGAGTATTTTATCTGATGTTGGTTTCGGCCTTCGGGGTTCATACTTAGGAAGTTGTTCTCTTAATGATTACAGTCAGCGACTGATTGATGTGAAGGGATAGTGATACGTAAACATAGGAATATGAATATATATATATATATATATATATATATGTATGATCGATCAAATAGAAATTCCAGTTGGAAATAAGATTTGTTGTGTGCACACGTATTTTCATTTGATAGTTAAGTCATCGACTATCAAAGTTTTGACCATTTTAACGTTGTTAATATGGAGAGACCGGTTGGATCATTATCCAAAGAACCACACCGTATTGGCATAAGCATTGCGAGTCAAGTATGCTGAATATATTGAAGACGGAGTAAAATACGAGGGCTATTGTATAAGTCCTAGGTAAAGATTTGCTTAGAATGGATGTACTGAATAGTGTCTTCGGTTTGTCCAATCCCAGGACGACTTGTATGGACGAACGTCTGACAGAGTACTCCTAACTAATCATGTACGTTGATCTTTTCAAACGTAGTTATAAGTGGTAGAGAAATTCGTTTCTCTTACTTTATACTTGTAATATATTTTTGGAGAAGTCAATTAGTGGATTAGCGGGTTTGAGGATGTGACGTTCAAAGCAAATAAAAAGCATGTGTCAGGGTAAGTTTAGCTTCAAGCTTCACAACCGGAAATGACAAAAATCGGGCAGGCAGCATGGCTATGTGGGTAGCTCCCATTAGGATGTATCATCACCTGATCTAGAGTTTCATTTACTTCTAAAAATCTATTGTCGATTCTGACCCGTTTCGGGAAACGGTTGGCTTGCTACCACCGTTGGTGATATACATTCGATACATTCAAGAGAAATGAGTGGTCGGCCATGTGTAGCCGGGTTACAAGATGTTCTGGTTGAACCCGTGTATTCGTATTTAGAGATACACCTCCGGAAGGTGATTCCATATCTTGTCATAGTTGGAAACCCAATATCCATAAGCACAAGCAGTTTTTGTTTGTATATTATTAAGTAGAATGTGAGATGCAAACATTCTACTAGATTATAAATCATTTGTGGAACACTAGACATTTTCATAATATCTGTTTAAATATGTAAACTGTTTGATCTCATAAGGTAAAAACCCGTTCCGTATTCACGGCGTGGTCTTCTGAATCATTGTGATTTATTAAAACTTGTTTATAAATCGTTTACTCATACCAGTCCATGACTGACCCGGAGTTTATTTTCTGTGTTTTCCTTAAACTCTTGGGTACTCATAATATTTATTATGAGCAGACAAGTGATCCAGGTTCTAAAGTAACTTTGGAGTAGCTGGATGGCAGGATCCGAAGTGTTGGCTTATCTATCATATGTTATGTAGAATTATCTGCAAGTTAGTATCACAAGTGTTAAGTATATAATTGTGATGACATGTATCCCTATGTATGAAGTATTTAAATATACTTGACTTATGTTATGTAATATTTTGGGTTATAATATTATGTTCCAAGTTCCGCTGTGAGATTCTGATGTCTTTTCTTAGTTCTTTTCTTCTATCTACTTCTTTTCTTATATAATGATACAACTTCTGAGGCACTGGAAAGTTGGGTCATTACAAAATAAGTGTAATATAATTAAGAAATATTAACAAGGGTATGAAATATAATTTTGATTTCAAGTAAGGTATTTAAATACTAATTCAATATTTATAAAGGTATGTATAACACTATAAAAATCTACCTTATATCAATATGGAATTATAAATGATGATTTGTGTGAAATATTTATATATGTTAAAGTTATGAAATAAAGTGGATTTTATAAACATAATATAACTAAACATCAACCTTAAGGTATTTTGCAAAACGTGTTTTGAAACTTAAAATCCTATATGAAAGAAATAAAGACAAATAAATTTTATACGATGATAACTTGTTAACAAGTGAAGTTATTATTTAGTAGAAGAAATGAAAATAAATTATGATAAATATGATATTTCAAATTCATTATTCTTTTTACCAGGAAAGTAAGTATAAAGCGGTAATTTTATTTGGAATACTAATTGATTTTAAAAAAAAAATTTAAAATTATGAAGCAACACTTGTATGGATCTGAAATACACAAGAGAATGACAATTTTTGTTTATATATTAAAACCAAGAAACTGAGTGGATTTTTGTTAAGAGTGATTCCCATAAGCTTTAAAAGGCACGGTTTGAAGGGTAATTGAAAAATAAGTTTGAGTCCATTTGAATTGAATCCTAATCATTTCTAAATAAATTTTGAACTTAAGGAATTTGAAATAAACATTAGCAATAAAAGAATCAAACTTGGGCAACATTAAGAATAGTGAAGAATTATAGTGATATGAGTCTAATAAATTTAGATTGAATTGTATGTAAAAAATTAAGTGGCATAATGGTTTATATTTTAAAGGAACCTTAATTCTTTAAGAGGATAAGATTCAAGTGCACACTAAAACAAAATAGAAATGTAAGACGTGGAATGATTAAAAAGGTATGAATTGAAATTTGGAAATATTTGCTTAAGTGGAGAAATAATATATGAAATCTTATATAAACAAATGTTGGAGTGTATTATTTTATATGACTCCCCTTTTAGAAATTGTTAAAGGTAAGTTATATTTTTTTTGGTAAGGCCGACCGGTTTTTATAGTGACACATAACACTTATTATTATAACAAAATAATAATTAGAAAATTAGTGCAGGAGTTCGGCAATTCGCTAACCTACTACATAGGTTTTTACAATGGACCGTCCACTACAACTAAGCTAGTTTACAGAGATGAAGCTATACAATTAATCTAGACTACAAAAAGTACAAACTCCACGCAGGGAGCAACATTACATCGCGGACAACAAAGTAAAGATAGTCACTTTACATACTGCAAATAGAAGTGATTTACAACTTATGGACTAGCATAAAATACCAGTAGTAACTGTGAAAACCAAGCTCCGCAGCGAAACCGGAAATGCAACAACATCACTAACATAGCTTTGACAAAACATCGTACATAAACATCTTGAACTAGCAAGACAAGAAGAAAGGCTTTCACATGTTGAACACATCGGAATATGACATAGGAAGACAAAACATTCTACACCAACTTAGAAGGCAGAAAAGAAAAAAAATGCTACTACCACAACGTCCAAGTGCCTCACAGACAAATATGCAAACAAAGTCGGTGGCCGGAGCAATCACGACCATCACATCTAAACCCAAAAAACCTTTGCATGCGACTATGACATGAGAAGGAGTTGTAAATCAACAGGGACACGATACCCACAAACAAAACAAAGGATAGAGTAAAGCTTTACCTGGATTGCCCTTGCTAAAGGAGGTAGTGACGAGGGAAGCACAACAAACTATTCCTAAAAAAATCCACATGAACCTAGAAAAAAAATCCAACAAATAAAACCCTAACAACCCGAATATAAGAACGACGCAAACCATAATACAACGAACTCACAGTATACATAGAAAACCACCTAAATAAGAAACACCAGATAAAACCAACGAAATACCTTGCCAGTTGAAAATAGTCTCGAATAAGGCACGGTTGGACGTTCAATTGGCTTAGCAGGATCCAAATGCGATTTGTGTAGCCACGCACGATCCGTAGCAAGTGGATCATCAGTTTTGAAGTAAAAGCTATAAAAGACGATTAGCGATGTGAATTTGAGAATTAAGAAGAGGGATTTGGGTGGAGAGCTAACTGCAGTAATCCTAGCAAGATGAAAACTGGAATCATTTGGCGAGGAAAAGTGAAGAAGAGCGGCTGAAAAGAAAAGAAAGGATGAAGCAAGTGAGGCGGAATAGGTTTAGATCCAGTTGCCATTTCCAGTCTTTTTGCAGTAAAGTAAGTTATATTTGTATAAGAGAAAAATCTAGTTATGTTAAGAAAATATCACTTTATATGATTTTCAATTTAAATTTGGTGTATTTAAATAAATGATTGGAATTAAAATATGACAAAAGAAATGAGTGGGGGAGATAAACAATTTCCTATTGAAAATATTATAATAAGAAATGATATGAAATATATTATTTTATGATATTTACATGTTTAGAAATTAGTATAAATCTTTGGCTTTAAAAGAAAGAGTTTCAAATCTATGAGGTATGACTTGAATGACATATTAATATGATGTTAGTAAAATGAAAAAGAATATGTATTTGAAAGTTAACGTTAGATTATGTGAATTGTTTGGTTTCATATATGTTATTGTTGACATGCCATATTTTCTTATATTGTGTTTTGTTAACGTTATGTATATTAATTTTGCTTTATGTATTATATCCATGATTCTCATTTATTATTAAGTGTTTAGTAGGTTGCAATGGCATGCCATCGCTTTTGAAGCTTGCTTTTGTGCTAAATTGCTTAAAAATAAGCTAACTTGCTATAACACTAATCAAAGGTACGTATCTCGGATTACGTGTTATAGTTGAGTATATATGTGTTTTCCCCTTATGTGAGATGCCTCATCGCTGAGATGAGATGTATATTGTTATATTATATAATTTATATTATTTCTAATAGGTTTAAAACTAAATAAAAGTTGTATAAGTAAAATTATTTTGTTAATTATATATAAGTACGATTTTTTATGTCATTCCTTTTCGAGAATGAAAAAAGTTGAGTGGAGGAGAGCGTAATGACTCGCAAATCTCTACGATTTTTAATAGTGTTTATAACAGGAATTTAACTTAGAAATTAAAATTTGGTTTGTGAATATAAATTCAAAATATGTATTTTGATTTGAAAATAAGAATTAAAACAATAAGTGAATTAATATGTTATTTATTGAAAAACTAACGTGATACCAATTATTAATAAGACGATGATTCCTAAAATTGAACATTTTTATAGAAGTGACCTAAATAGTTATATAATGAAAACGTCTAAGTTCGCCTGCTCAGTTTAAATCGATTTATTCGATCGATTTATGGTAGTGATAACCTACAAATCGTAACTAGCATTGAAATTTAAAATTTGAATTACATTATGAAACTTGATATTTGAGATACGTTTGACTAAACAAAGAAGAGGAATAAATTTCATAATAAAATACACAAATTTATTCCATTCAAGTTAATTTAGTTAACACTGAATAAATCGCTAAGAATAAAATGTTATCAAAACTTAGGCCTTTCTATTCTAAAAATACTATATTGTATTATGAAGAGAAGTGTATTTTTTGTTTACCGAAATTTAAGCTTTTGTTGTCTTATATTTACAATTTTGGGTCAAAAACGCGCAAAGCTTACATTGTTTGTTTTGCATATCTCGATATTTATCCTATATGAATTTGTAACACCCTACCCCGACACCCATCCTAATAAAGATCATTAATAAGTAATGTTGTCTATTAGAGCAAATAATAGGGTTGATTAGGGGCGATCGTCCGTAATTTTGTATTAGACGAGCGTTGAGTACGTTGATTGGGTATATAAAATTTTCTTTCCTCAAGTGCATCGACATACTTAACACTTCTAACAGCAAACTGCGATGGCTAAGGATCGAAGTAAGAACATTATACAATAAAGCACAAGGACAAGTCATAGAACATATAAATACCGGTACAATCATGGAATACAACTTATACATATGCAACATCTCAAATGAGAATACAATACAGATACAACCAAGTCTAAAATACAAACAACAACACAAAACGACTAATGAACAACATGAAAATAATCTTTAGAAGATAGTCCAAGCTATAACAGTAATCCTACAAATCAACAACAATTGGGCCTGAAACAACTCGGTCTAACCCAAGCATTAACACATATGGGTCAGTCTAGTTTACAAATTAGTTCAATAGTAGGTAAAAGCCTTATAAGAAGAATTCCTTTCAACACCAAAAGGAACCTAATAACTCAAAAAACAACCGACTCAGGGGATACTAAAGGCTAGGCGGCCTGCAAATCCCAAGGATGTTGTAGTTAATTACAAGAAAGGACTTTTCCAACAACAAAATGCCTATTCTATAAGTTAAGCACAAGATACACCAACAACAAGGAGGACTACCCATAATATCATCATGGTGTTGGATCTACCCAGAATTTATTTCCCAAGTACCGTATTTTGGATCTACCAAGAACATCATTTGAATCAACCTAGAAAATATAATGTTTGGATCTACCCAGAAACTTCAATATTTGGATCTACCCAGATGTGGCCACATTTTGATCTACCAAAAATTACAGCAGTTGGATCTACCTAGAATGATAACAATATATTTAATCTACCTAAAGTATCATCATAGTGTTGGACCTACCAATAGTTATGGCACTGTGCTGGATCTACCCATAAAATATAACACAGTGTTGGATCTACCTAGAAGTACAACATAGTTTTGGTTCTACCCAGAAATATAGCTGTTTGGATCTACCTAGAACACAAACTTTGTACATATATGTACATACGTATGGGACTCGATAGCCCCTAGTATTGGTAGTAGCATGGGATATGTCATAGAATTGTGGCTAGTAACCCAACGGTGGTAAATGTGCGTCCCATACCATACGTTCTCACTATTGGTTTACGAATCACTTATCGATTCCACACCAGAAAGTATCAAAACATCAAATCCCCAAAACAACGATCCATAGAAACACAAAGTCAACGGAAACATCTAATCAAGAGCTTCGGTTAGATGAGTCTATAATTAATCGATAAAATATACCTGCATGTCTCATACCACGAGGCGTACTCCATCGTTTAATCACAATTGCATCATCTCAAAGCGCGCAATAATGTGTATTTTATATAAGGAAAAAACTTGGTTTATAAAACAGTTTAAATCTAATTTTCCGAGAATATTATAAAATGCTTTATTAAAATATTCCTTCTATTGCGGGGATAATTTAGATTTTATGAGCATAAAATACTTGAAAAAGGTATATAATAAATATTTTTTGAATTAGAAAAACTCTTGAAAACGTTTCAAAGAAAACAACTTATAAAATGTGCGTGTGTACGGAAAACAACTACACAATTATACAACAGTTAGTCATCCAAAACGACGTTGATTCGACCAACGAATCGAAGCTAACAATGCCAGTCTATAATGGAGATTGATTGCCGCTTCAAAACTATAAACATGCATCAACTACATGGATCTAAAACTCATTCAACACAATGGAAATAAAGTGCAGGGATCAAGAAAATAAAGACAAAACTCAGCATAAGGAAGGAATTGATCATGTACACAAAGCATCACATGGGTCGACCGAGGGTTGACCCATGATTTTAAGGTGGTCGACACAAGGATCGACCCCTCTAAGGCCCTGGTCGACACCTAAGTTGACCAGGGATCGCGAATTACAGCAAGGGACGAACCTGCTTCATCCTCGTTTTCAACCATGGTTTCATACATTGAGACACTTACTGATTCCTACCAAACTTTGCAGCACAACTTAGAGACACTTAGAAACACAATAGATCAAAGGTTGTATGAAACCATTAAGAGTTGAGAGAGATCCAGGATCTCAAAGATGGATAAATACTGATTTTACAGCTAAAATATTCACGAAAGCTATGCAAGACAGAATAACAGCAAACAACAAAGTAGTTCTATAGAAATGAACACAATTTTTTTGTAAACTAGAAGGTGTGAGCACACACTTAGCTTGAGTAGATTTAAAGAAAGTTTCCAGCAAGGATGTACCAATTTGGAGCTGTAGGAGAGAACCCATTGACATGCAGTAACAAATTCCTTTACTGTCATCTCTTCCAGAGAAGATTTTAGAGTAAAGTAACCTGATTCAACACCTAAGTTACATCTCAGCTATAAATGGAAGATTTTTTTCTTCCTCTTGATTTGATTTGGGCAAAAAGGGATTTATGTTTGAAGAAAGAGAAAGCCATTATTTTTCCCAAAAGCTTCCAATAGGAGAGAAAATGAAGTAGTTAGGGAAAAAGAATGTACTGTGTTCTTTCTCTTCCAGAAGTATTCATTTAAGGCCTTTTGGGTTAAGATCCCTACCCACTAAAATAAAGTTTTACAAATATAAGAGATTTTGCAATTTATTTAGGTTAAGTTACGACCAATATACACAAGTTACATCCTTTATACACAAAATAACAAATTTGTGTTTTAAATCTATAAACACAAATACATATAAAACAAACTGCGTTTAATTTATAAACACAACATACACTACAATTATCATCAAAACACTTTAAACCATGCTTTAAAATTAAATATGACACAAATTATAAAAATATATTTAACACATAATTAACTTACAAAAGAAAACATACTTATATTTCAACAACAAAGTTGACATCCCTCATTGATTTAATAAATCAAATCAATTAGCTCTAAATAACAGGGGTCAAGAGTTAGGATAGAGTAAAGCTTGACTTATGAAAGCCATGGCTTTTCCTTCGCCACTAGATCCTCTCTCCTTTCACCCTTTACCTTAATTTGCCACCATCTCCACCCATGCCTTCGCTTATGTTCAATCATTGGATGCTAGTTACCAGATCCGATGGTAATGGAAGAGCTCATCTCCACTCAACCACAAACTCCGACACCAGCGTTAGCACCTCCACCACCAGCGCCAGCACCTCCACCCCCACTACCAAACATCCCTCTGCTACCACCCATTCTCCCCACGCTACCAGAATATCACCGTCTCTCTTATGCCGCAGTTTGGAAGTCACAACCCCATCAGTGCCGGTCATCATTACCATTAAAGCCATCATTACCTTCTAAGAAGGGTCTCCCATCTTCGTTCATTTCCATCTCGCGCAATTGAATTTTTGAAATTCAATCACCATTTCTACTTCCAAGGGACACATGGCTAAGAGCTATAGGAACGTAAAGATTTGCTACAAATGTGGATTTTTTGGGCATTCAAATAAAAGCTGCACACGTCGGGGTAAAAAACAAAAGGCACTTTCTGCGTCGATTACCCTAAATGACTCCGCCCATTCCCCTACTGTGGATGATTCGGCTAGTAAATCATCTTCTCGCACATCACTTGTGTCGGCCATCAACACCACTTCATCTCTCCCCAATAAAATCTGTGCTCTTCCTCCTCCCACTCGTAAATCCACCTCTTCTTTCTAAAAAAATCACTTCTTCTTCGCAAAATCTTATCTCTTCCTCTCCTGAAGCTATAATGACACTTCTCCCAAACGCCGCTAAATTTGTCCGTGCCTTCATCATCGTCGGTTACTGGAATATCCACACCGTGCGATTGACGCTTCCCGACCTTTTCCATCATTATGATTGGACAATTTACATCATCTTTGACCATCAATTTCTCATCCACTTCCCATCAATGAATTTGCACCATGATGCTCTGAACCTTCAGTTCATCTCTAAACCAGGTGGCTCTCTTTCTTTTGATGCTTGGACGCTGACGACATATAACATTGTCAGGGAATTCTGGCCCGCTACCTGGGTTAGAACTAGAGGCTTCCTCATCCACGTTCACCACCTCCCTGACTGTCTCACCACCGCCATTTACCCAGTTGGCATCTACCTCAAGGCAGACGATTATGGATGGGCCCAGAGGGATTTGCGCTTCGTCTTTGCCAGAGTCAGACTCCTTAAAGAGGTTAACCTTCCCTGTACCTACTCCGTCTGCCTTAACAACGACCACTACATCATCACCGTTGAAAATTGGGACCACTTCCATCCAACCCTTAACCCTCATGACCTCCTTTTAGACAACCAATTTGAGAATAATCGGGATTTTTTTCATGGAACCCCTCCATCTCCCTTCACCTAACCCATATTATCGATTTAATGACATGCTTGTCGAATCCACCCTCCCCGAATCCATTGCACCGCTTCAGGTACTAGCAGAACACTTTCCTAACCTAATCTCTGACAACTCCGTGGAGGTCATCATTCTGTTAGGATGGGACCCCTAGCCTTCATCTGAACCAAGATGGAACCCCCTCAATGACATTGACCTCTTCGATCCACCTCCCCCACCTGTTTCGGCCAACCCATGCGAGTCCCAAGTCCCTCTCTTCACCGGAACGCCGCCACTACCGCCTCCCTTGGACGGTCAATCTCCGTTGCTAGCTCCAGTTTTTCCAACTTCAGTTGTTTGCCGAAGTGCCAGACTCAATGCTTCAACCTCTGGTAATCCCTCACCTGTTAAAGGTAGTTTCTTTCAGCCTATTGTTTTTCTAATGAAAATTATACCTTAAATAAAAAGCTAGCACATTGCATGGGGATGAAATTGTTTCACGAACACTATTCTTCCAGGCAATCATTAGAAAAAAAAAGGATCCTCCTTTTCTTAATGAAGATTCTTCTGGGAACATTCGGGGGTTGGGGGACTCCAACAAATAGTTTGCAATTAATTTCATTTTGTCTTCTTTACATCTCAACATTCTTTTGATATAAAAATCCAAGCTTAGTGACCCTACTTTCATTAATTCCTGTTTGTTTTTGTCATTTACTAACTGGGAGTTCATCAATGTTATTGGTTCCAGTTGTGGATTAATTACTGCTTGGAATAATGTTATGTGGTCCCCTCAACATGTCCGCAAATACATGTCAGCCCTCCACGTCATCCTTCATCATATTTCCTCCAATGTCACCTTCCTTTTCTCTAATGTCTATGGACCGCCATGTAGCAGCGATAAATGCCAGCTTTGGCAGGACTACATGGACCTCGGTCTAAACCATGATGGGCCATGGCTCCTTGGTGGTGACTTCAATGACATTCGTGGACCTTCTGAACATAACAAAATTGTTCACACTTCTATATCTGTTGGTTTTGATGATTTCATTATTCCTTGCACTCTGATCGACCCTTCTATTACCAATAAGCGTTACACCTAGTCGAACCATAGAGAATTTTCCACCTTAGTCAAGCTTGATCGCTTCCTCTTTAAGTCACTCTGGAATGATCTCATCCCCCTCTCCACCATCTCTGGCCTCGCTTCAACCCTCTCTGATCACTGCCCGCTGTCACTGGCCACCAAGAACCGTCATCCTTCGTGTCGTCCCTTCTGTTTCGAATGCTTATAGCTGAAAAAACCTGGTTTTTCTAACTTTGTGAAAACTGTATCGCCATATTTACCACAACTTCATGTCACTTCTGGCACCTTTATGTCCAAAATTCGATGCCTTTGTAAACTCATCAAACCTTGGACAAATAAAGTTTGGAGTTCTATTAGACGATGCATTGCAACAATTCAAAATGACATTCTTGAACTCAACATCAAAGAAGAATCAACCCCTCTCAATTTTGAAGACTCTAACAATTGTTAGGACTGGAGAGAGAGCTTCAACGACTTCTCAAACAAGAGGAAATTGGATGGAAACAGCGTGCCAAAACTCGATGGCTTTTTGAAGGTGATCAGAATATAGTTTTTTTCCATAGATTTGCAAATGGCAAAATGAACTTCATGACCATTACCGAACTTCATGATGATGACGACTTCCATACCTCCGACCTCATCGCTATCAACACCCACTTTACCACCTTCTTCAGAAACCTTCTTGGACATCAACCACCACCTCCACCACCTATTAACTGATCACTTCTTTACCCCAAGCAAACCCCTATCCTCGTTGACGACCCCTTCACCGAGAATGAGATCTTAACTGCTCTCAAGGGCATGGATATTAACAAAGCTTGCGAACCTGATGGCTTCATTCTTGCTTTTTATATCAACTTCTGGGATACCATAAAACATGACATCATCATCAACCTGTTCCAAGCTTTTCACTCAAATCCATCCAACGTCAACCGTTTGAATTATGCCAAAATCATTCTCCTTCCCAAACAAGAAGGTGCTAGCCATCCTAACAATTTCATACCCATCAGCCTTCTTAACTGCTCCATTAAACTCATCATTAAGGTACTCGCGAACTGCCTTCAAATGTTTATTCCTTCCGAGATTATTACCGAACAATCTGCCTTCATCACTGGTAGAAACATTCATGATTGCATCGCTTCGGCTTAAGAAATTATTTCTTACTGCCACCGTACCAGCACTGAAGGTCTTTTACTCAAAATTGACTTTCACAAGGCTTTTGACATTGTTAGTTAGGACTTCCTTCTCCAAATTCTCTCTAATAGAGTCTTTCCTCCTGGCAGGTGCATGTGGATCCACGCTATCCGCAACTCCAGTATGTCTTCCATCCACCCCGATGGCATTGACTATGGCCTCATCAAATCCAAAAAGGGGCTCATCAAGGCGATCCCCTTTCTCCCCTCCTCCTCCTCATCCTCATCACTGACACCCTTAAACAGATGATTAGATTTTCCCTCAACAACAACGTCTTATCAAACATCCACACAGGCCCTCCCAGCCCATTATGTGCAAACATTCAGTTCCCTGATGATGCCATTCTTTTCAACATACCCTGTCCTCCAAATATTTACTGTCTCAAAGTTCTCCTATACTCCTTCGAATTGATCTCGGGTATTTCCATCAATTTCGCTAAAAGATCCATCTACCTGTTGGGGAACACCGATAGTCTTGGGCCTACAATGGCTCAGGTATTCAATTGCAAACTTCAACACTTCCCAATGTCTTACTTAGAATTCCCCTTCGTCCTACCAAACTTCGCTGAAATGACTGGACCCCCCTCCACACTAAGATAGGTTCCAGATTCGCTTGCTGGAAAGCCTCCTCCCTCTCCTCCGTTAGTCGTTTGGTTATGGTCAAGAATATTCCTTCTGCCCTCCCACTATATTGGCTTTTAGTTCAACGGGATCCAAGCTGGGTCATCAAACACATTGATCATGCTAGAAGTTCCTTTCTTTGGCATAGCGGTCCAGTTTGATCGATTGTCAGCTGGAAGTCAGTTTGTTTGAGTGTTAACACCGATGGGTTGGGGATTTCTGATCTCCACTCGCTTAATCATGCACTCCTTTATAAATGGAATTGGCGATGCTTAACTCCTGGTGTTTTCACTTGGCAGCCTCTAATCTTTTCCTTCTACTATAACAATCAATCAAATTCCATTCTGCACTCATGACCGCGGTCCTTCCCTTCACCATTCAAGAGGGGTGTGCTCAGATCATTACCTCGCATTAAGCATCTTTTCGCAATCAAGGTTGGGAATGGCTTCTCAAGTTACTTATGGCTGGACACTTGGTTCTTTGATTGCCCTTTAGCACACCTTTTCCCTTCACGTTTCTCCATCATTCCCAATCCTACCATCACCATACACGAAGTCATTCATCAGGGAATCTCTTCCATCTTGCCAACCACCTAATTCCACTTGACCATCCTCCAAGACATTCGCGAAGTGATCAACAACATCCAGTCAACCAACCTACCCTCTAACCCTGATTCATTTTACTGGATCCCCACAACCAATCACACTTTCACCGTCAAGTCTTGCTATAATTACATCACTCACCCCGGAAGGGTTTTTGTTTACCCCAGGATATGGAAGGTCAAAGTGCCTCTAAGAGTACGCTTCTTCCTATGGTGTCTTGCTCGCGAAAAAATTAATACCAAAGATTGTTTCATCTGAAAAGGAGTTTCAGTCAATCCATCTTGCGTTCTTTGCCATCATGACAATGAATCTATCACTCATCTTCTCTCTGGCTGTGACCTTAGCTTCTACCTCTGGGTTTCGGTGGCTACTCATGTCTTTGACTGTCTACTTCCTCAGCATCACCACTATGAATATTGGCAATACTCTCCCCATCGACTAGCCTCGATTCGTTCTTTGCTGCTTTTGTTTAGACCAATTAGCGTGAACGCAACAACCGATGCTTCACCAGACGTTATGCTTTGAAGTTTCAGTTGTGTCAAAGATTTTCTTACCTTTACCATCTTTGGACAGGTACACGGGCTTTTCCCTTCATCCCTACTATTATGGATACCGCGATCATTTAGGAAGAATCTATGAGAAGCTCTGAGGCTGATGGGTTGCGTCAGCATCGCTTCTATCCCCATCCATAGTAACCTCATCTTACTCGCGAAACGACGATGTACCTTGTGCCCTTATGTCGGTGTTTTTGGTTTGCTGTGAATATTAATGTTTTGGAGCTACATAATTCATCTCGTTGGATGATCTACCTGATGCTTACTGTTGTAATATATGAACCCTTATGTTTGTAAATTATTAGCATTAAGTGCAATGTACTTTATTTGCATGCATGCAAGCTTCCTATTTCAGCCAACGGTCAAGCTTGTTGACTGTTATATTATCTTAATATTATTTACGATCTGGTTGTGTAGATCTGCTCTACACACCCGTCTTGCTAAAAAATAAAATCAATTACCTCTAACAAAAAGCTAACAACTACAAATATTGATTCACAATCAATATTTATATTTTTTATATTAAAAACAAACTAATTAATTCATTGATTATCATTTAAAAGCCACATATTCACTTTTACAATAATCTTCAAAATCCAACGTTGTGTTATTACTTTAATTTCACTAATATATTTTAAAACACAATTCCTCAATTATTATTGTTGACAAGAATACATCTTATATTTAAAAGCCCAACTTAGTAATTCAACAATTATCTCAACCAACAATTTAACTTTAATTTTGAAAATATTTTTTTTTATAAATATTGATTGCTAATCAATATTATATATTTTCAATATTCACGTTAATCAACGTGTTACGATTTACAAACACATATTGGAATAAATTACTTATTAAATTAAGAACATATAATTTATCCCAAATACAATAATTATGAATCCCTATTTTAAAACACTATACTAGTTGAGCTCTCAAACTCATATTTCATTCTTCACAGATTAAAATACAGAAAACACATAATGGTTTGTTTAAACCGAAAACCCAAAAATACGGGTTGTTACAGACTCCCCCTTAAATGAATTGCGTCCCGCAATTCACTTAAGACAATACCAAAATAAAATTTCATTTTCCAATAGTTTGGCCTCTATTTTTTGACTTAGAAAAGGTTTAGTTTACACGAAAGCCACAAAGTTCTCAAGCTCTTACACCTAAACAAACTGATTTAAATTTGAAAATATTAGGTACTTGGTCCTTACAAGGATCAAATTTTACTCCAAACATCATGTCATAAAAACTAAAAAAATATAACATTTCTTTCACAAAGATGATTATTTAGAATATACACCTGTGACCCATTTCCATCAGATTTCAACCAATAGAAACGTTGCCACACCATCTCCTTTATATATAGATTCTACAAAAGACGTTTGCTAACTTGGTTGCAACATCAAGTAGCCTCGCCATTCACTATTCTATGGTGCCAATTTGATGGCTATACACATGTCTTGGCTCATTTTTGGAGAGAGTATTCTAAACATCCTTTATGATCAAGATTGTTTTATATTTCAAAACACGTTAAGTTAATGAAACACTTACATTTAATCATGTTACAATATTAAAAAAATTACGCTAAGTAATTTTATAATCGATTTGGATTGTGTTAAACCAATCATTCATCCCGTTGATTTGACAGCGGTGTTGACACTGAACCGCCACCGCCTCACCATTCAACTTCAATATCACTGACTAGGGAAGTGATTTAACACCATTCATACGAACTATTCATTTGTTCATTCCCAATTTTTTTTATAGCCCACAAGTTACTACACTCGATTGCCTTGTCAAGATGTTTCAGAAATATTTATCGATACCGTTGATCAGATGTATCGATCAAAATCCCTTTAAATTTGCCAATGGACAATATAACCTGAAAGAAATCACTAGAATTTTAAATCGCACAATGGTTGTTCTACTATCCAATATGAAAATTATTTTTAAACTAGAAAAACCCAATACTACTTTTCATCAGTCAATTCACTATTTTTTTTAATCATAAAGCAATGATTACTTAACAACAATTAGCCACCAATATAAAATATCCCTTAATCCCGTATTTGATTTATTAAATTACTGCACAGCCAAAATAATCCTCTTATTTCCGCTGTGCAACTCTGACTTATTATAACTTGACATTATATTAACTCAATCATAATTTTCAATTTAAATTTATCTTGGATTTAGATCACAAACCCATCCCCATTTTTTTATTTATATGTCACGATAAACACAAACACCAAAATGGATGGGTTTAAATTTTTCTCAAATTTTTTTAACCTAAGATTAAAACACCGATAGGATAAACGATAAAATTTCTATCAGGATGGACTACAACAAATAAAACAACACGCATGGAATACTACAGAAAAAATTATATTTCTAAACGTGTTCCAAAAGCTTGGACTACACACGGCTCGATCGATAAAAATAACGTGATAAGGATAATGATGGAGTGAAATAGTAGACACACATGTTATTCTTTCGCGTTGTAACGCATGTATTATTTTGGTTTCATTCTATGTTTATTGTATTTTATTCTGAACCTCTGCTCTGAAACCAATTATAACACCCACCCCGAGACTCATCCTAATAAAGAGCATTAACAAGTAATGCTGTCTATTAGAGTAGAGAATATGGATGGTTAGTGGCGATCGTTCGTAATTTCGTATTAGACAAGCGTTGAGTACGTTGATTGGGTGTATAAAATTTTATTTTCTTTTCTCAAGTGGATCGACATGCTAAACATTTCTAATAGCAAACTACGAAGGCTAAGGATCGAATTTAGAACGTTATACAGTAAAGCACAACAACAAATCACAGAATAGATACATACTGATACAATCACTGAATACAACCAATAGATGTGCTATATCTCAAATGAATATACAACACAGATACAACCATGTTAAAATACAAACAATGACACGAATAGACTAATGAACAACATGAAAATAATCTTCAGAAGATAGTCCAAGCTATAACCACAATTCCACGAATCAACAACAACTGGACCTGAAACAACTTGGTCTATCCCGAGCATTAACACACACGGGTCAGTCTAGTTTAAAAATTAGTAAAAATCAACAGTTTGTTAAAGCCTTATAAGTATAAGTCCTTTCATCACCAAAAGGAATTAGATAGATCAAAATAACAATTGACTCAGGAGATACTAAAGGTTGGGCGGGCTATAAATCTCGAGGATGATGTAGTTAATCACAAGAAATGGCTTTTCCAACAACAAGGTGCATATACTATAAGTTAAGCACAAAACACACCAACAACAAGGAGGACTCCTAAGACAACACTTAAACTCGTCTCATGAGTTTAAGTAACACAAAAGACATTCTCATTTAGAATAAGATAAATATCGCTCAAGGGCTATTAACCATCATAAAATAGGATCCAAAACCCAAATTCACCAAGTCAATAAGAAACCAGAAAATGGATTCATGTCATAAATCAATAAATACCAACAAAGGAATTTGTTTTCCAAGTACCATATTTTTGGATCTACCCAGTATCCCAATCACTTGGATCTACCTAGAATATATTTTGGATTTTCCTAGAAAATACAATGTTTGGATCTTCATCGAAATTTCAATATTTGGATCTTCCCACGTATGACCACATTTGGATCTACCCAATAATAGTTGTTGGATCTACCTAGAATGACAACAAGATATTGGATCTATCCAGAATATCATCATGGTGTTGGATCTACCTAGAGTTATGACACTGCACTGGATCTACCTATAAAATATAACACAATGTTGGATCTACCTAGAAGTATAACCTGGTTTTGGTTCTAACAAAAAATATAGCTATTTGGATCTACCCAGAACACCAACATTATAGGTATATCTACATACGTACGGGACCCAACAACCCCTAGTACTAGCAATAACACAGTATGTGTCATAGACTTATGGCTAGTAACCTAACGGCGATAATAATGCATTTGATACCACACGTTCTCACTACTGATTTACTAATCACTTATCGATTCCATACCAAAAAGCATCAATACATCAAATCCCCAAAACAACGACCCACATAAACATTAAGTGAATGGAAACATTTTATCAACTGCTTTGGTTAGATGAGTCTGTAATTAATCGATAAAATTTACCCACGTTTCTCATACTATGAGGTGTACTCCATCAATTATTCACAATTGCACCATCCTAAAGGTTGCAATAGTGTATATTTTATATAAGGAAAAACTTTGTTTATAAAACAGTTTTAAATTTGTTTAGCAAAAATATTAGAAAACGTTCTCTTAAAATCATCCTTCTATAGTGGGGATAATATAGATTTATAATCATTAAATACTTGAAAAAGGTATATAATAAGTGTTTATTGAATTAGAAAAATGCTTGAAAACATTTCATATAAATCAACTTATAAAACATGTGTGTACAACTACACAACTAGACAATAATCAGCCATCCAAAACGACATCGATTCGACCAACGAATCTAAGATAACATTGGTACAGCGTAATGGAGATTGATTAACGCTTCGAAACTATATACGTGCATCTATTGCATGGATGTAAAGTTCATTCAGCACAATGGAAATCAAGTGTAGGGATCAAGAAAATAAAGACAAAACTCAACACAATGAAGGAATTGCTTCTGTGCAAAGAGCATCACACGGGTCGAACCATGCTTTTGAGGTGGTCGACCCAGGGGTCGACCCCTCTAAGTCCTGGGTTGGCACCTAGGTCAACATAAGGAATTAAAACCGGTGATGAACCTGCTTTGTACTCGTTTCCAACCATGGTTTCAGACATTGAGACACTTACTGATTCCTACCAAACTTTGCATGCACCAACTAGAGACACTAGGCAAAACAATGGATCAAACATTGCATGAAACCACTACGAGATGATAGAGATCTAGGCTCTCAAAGATAAACAGAAACTGGTTTCGCAACTAAAATATTCATAGAAGCTATACAAAACACAGTAACAGCAAACGATGAAGTAATTTTACAGAAATGAACACAAAACCTTTGCAAACTAAATGTTGTGAGCTTACACTCACCTTAAGTGGATTTAAAGAAAGTTTCCAGCAAGGATGCACCAATTTGGAGTTGTAGGAGAGAACCCATTGACATGCAGTAACAAATTCCTGTACTGTAATCTCTTCTTGAGAAGATTTTAGAGAAGATTAACCTGATTCTACACCTGAGATTACTTCTTGTCTATAATTGGAGGAATTTAATCTTCCTCTTTGTCTGATTTGGGCAAAAAGGGATTTATTTTTAAAGAAAGAGAAAGCCATTAATTTTCCCGGAAGCTTTCAAGAGGAGTAAAAATGAAGTGGCCAGGGAAAAAGAATGTACCGTGTTCATTTTCTCTCCAGAAGTTTGCATTTTGGGCCTTTTGGGTTAAGATCCCTACCCACCGAAATAAAGTGTTCCAAATATAAAAGGTGTTGCAATTTATTTAGGTTAAGCTACATACCAATATACACAAGTTACATCCTTCATACACAAAATAACAAATTGTGTTTTAAATCTATAAACACATATACATACAAAACACATTGCATTTAACTTATAAACAAACATAAATTACAATTATCTTCAAAACACTTTAAACCATGCTTTGAATGTCAAATATGACTCAAATTACAATATAAATATGTTTAACACAATAATTAACTTACTACAGAAAACATATTTATATTTCAACAACAAAATTTACATCCCTCGTTGATTTAATAAATTAAACTAATTAACTTTAATAAATATCTAACAAATGCAAATACTAATTCACAATCAATATTTATATTTTTCATATTAACAACAAACCAATTAATTCATTGATTATTACTCAAAAGTCACATATTCACTTTTATAATAATCTACAAAAATCTAACGTTGTGTTGTACTTTAAATTCACCAATATATTTTAAAATACAATTTCTCAATTATTAATGTTGACAAGAATACATCTTATATTTAAAAACCCAACCTAGTAATTTAATAATTATCTCAACCAACAATTTATCTTTAATATTGAAAAAATATTTTTCTCTTAGATATTGATCGCTAATAAATATTGTAACACCTCGTATTTTAACAACATTAAAATAGGACAAATTAAATAATAATTAATTTAATACTTAGAATTAAGGGAAACAGACGCCATTGCGTCCGTCTCGAAATTATGGTCAAGATAGACATTCGGTTTGCGTAAAACGGACACCGTATGAAGAAGTTAAGAGGGTTTGAAGTTTGTTTACGCGTAAGATAATTATATATATATACATAGGGTCCAAGAATTCAAAATCATGTCCAGAAAGATCAAAAAAGTTCAAAATCCAAAATTGGCGTGAGTGGGAAAACTCCCGCCTAGGGGAATCGACCCCATAAGGGGGTGTCGACCCCCCCTAGGGCTAACGTGGCTAAGTCGGTTTGGAGGCTGGCAGCTATAAGTACAGGCTCATTTCTCTTGTTTTCTTCATTGAAAATCAATGGAGGCCTAAGTGCTGCTGGTGCCTAGACTGAATCAAAACACTTTTTTCTTCGGCAATCAAATTTAGAGATTCAAGTGTAGATCTGAGATTCACTAAGTGCTTTTCTCCTTCTATTTCTTTAGATCCGAACACTGTGAGTTTCAGTTGCCTTTAGATTTAAATAATTAAAAGTAAACATGATATGAATGTAAATTTGGATCTATGCCTGTGATTGAATCATATCAGATCTATTGTAATTTGTGAATCCATGATATTGTAATTTGGATCTATGTTTGTGACTGAATCATATCAGATCTATTGTAATTTGTGAATCTATGACATTTTCAATTGTGACCTAGATCTCAACCCTTACCATGTCAGTTCTACTTTTAATTACGGATCTAATTTGTTATTTGGATAATTTTATGATTATCATATTGAGGTCAATTTAGATCTGGCATTAGTTGGACATCTAATTCTTATTTAGATCTAATCATGCCTATTATGACATCCCTACTATGTTAGAACCTATTTTATTAACACAAGTTCACCAATCTGTTCTTATTTGTCCATCCTATCATTATGCCATCATATGCTTATGTCAGTTTATTAGAATAAACATCTCTATCATCTTCCCTTCACCCTTTCCCTTTTTATTTTACATAGACAGGCTATTTTCGAGCATAGGCATGCCTATCATTTTGTATAACTCACTATGAACATAATTGGGGAAAAAGGGGCATGAAACCTATAACAACATAGGAAAAATTGCCTAATAATGAAATGCCTAGGATTATAGTAATTAGAAACTGTAATTGCGCCTGGACACAAGGCTAGATTGCACTTGTGGTGGAAGTCTTCCCGGACCCACCCGGCATATCCAACGACCACAAGTGGTGAATCTAATGTAGGAGGTCTAGGTGCATGAATATGAGACATGCTAAGACACAAGGTTAAGCCCAATTTGTGGAATAAGTCTGCCCGGACCTACTCGGCATATCCAGCATCCAAAAATGGTAGGCCTAATGTGGGAGGTCTAACATAGTATAACAATAAATGAAAATATGGTAATAAACCTTGAATGCTTAACTTAGTTGAATCCATAGGGACTGTATGAATATATAAACTTAAGTTAGGGTTAAGTAAAACTAGGTTGAACAAAGGGTGGGTTAAGTAAATCTGAGGGGGCTAGGTAATATTTACATATAGGCCCACAAACTTAACCCGATAAGGTTATGTAACTAAATACACCTAGTGGTGTACAAAACCAATGGAAATATTAGAGTTATGTAACTAAAGACACCTTTTTATAACTTGTAGAAATTATAGGGTTGTGTAATTAAAGACACCTAGTGGTATACATGACCGATGGAAATCCTAGTGGGGATACAAGACAAGGGGAGAGCTTGTATCGTATTGCGTCGGACCCATTTCAGTCAGTAACCCTTAATAGTTATCAAACGAGTACTCCGAACTAGGTCAGAATTTGGGCACGCTTACTAGGCTGAATGTAAGAGATCCAAACGAGGAGGACGGTGTGGGCAGCGCAAACCGACCGGGGACATGTGCGTACATGGGCCGGGTAGAGAGGGCTAAGACGACCGTGACACCCGTAGGTATGGATGTGCATATCGGCGAAGGGTTTCCACTATAGAACGTGATACATCCTATGGTGGGGACGACACAGAATATTTACGCAGAGTTGGGACTCGATCGATTAATGTAGTGGTTAGGATACATCTGGACGTATGCCTAAGTCTACCATCTTATAGTTGTTGGGATCATCTCATTCTGGTGATACTAGTATTAGTGCAGAATAATCTTTAGAGAAGCATATACACTCTATCATGTTTACCTTGTCATACTTACCTTTTATGTGTTATCTTTCTAATCCACTTTATATGCCTGTCATGCTACTTTTACTTATTTACTTGCTAAAAGTAACTGGACTCGCCAGACTTTATGTCTGACCCTTTTTGTTTCCTCTTCTTTCTTCCCTTTCCCCCTAGGTTCTTAGGGTGGGAATACTTAGGCTTGACCGTGATTCTGCTTTCATTTTGCTGGAAATGCTTAGATATATGGCTCAAGCTCCTATCCTTGCTACTACGGCTATATTTTTTTGGGGAATTTTTCTTCTTTTATGTAATGTTTTAAAGTACAAGACAGTAGTTTTAATGATGTAATGGTTTTTATGTATTTCAGACATGTGATGTTTTCAAACCATGTTGCTTTATGATTAAACAAAGTTTTTAATTCCGCTGTCATTTTATCTCTATCTTGTAATATTTCTATTTCTGTTTACCTATAACGCTTCACGAAACTTAATGCATTCCCTTTTTGAGTGACATTAACATATGTGGGGTGTCACACTTGGTGTCAGAGCTGAAAGTTACCAGATTAGATTAAAAAAATTGAATTTTTTTCCAAAAAGGTTTTAAAAGAAAGCATTTTTCAAAAAGAAAGGTCTGTTTAGAAAAACATATTCCCCAGAGCCATATGTAATGTCCTTCGATCCTTTGTCTAAATCTATTTCCTTTTCGTTTCAGCATGTTTGGGGAACCTAACATTCCAGAGGGTGTTATAATACCTGGCTGGTTCCGTAGGTTTCTAGAGGCTACGGTGCCTAACGAAGGCCAAGGAAACGATCCTCCCCCAGCTGCACCTGTGGTTTCTCCTCCTCCTCCTCCAAGAGCAGATAATTTTGCTAAGATCTGCAAAGATTTCTATTCCATGGGAGGGAAGCCATTCCGTGGAACCAAAACATTTGTAGAGTCAAGGAATTAGCTCAAGGAAACCGAGACTTGTTCGTAATCTTTGAAGTGGAAGATTGAAGGAAGATTCGGTTAGCTGCCTGGCTACTGAAATATAAAGCTTCGTTTTGGTGCGAAGTTATCCAAGATGGACTTATGGTAGAGACATAGGATGATTTTAGGCATAGGTTTGAAATAAAGTTTCTTTCCCAAGCTGAGAAAAGCATGCAGATGGAGAGGTTCTTGGTGCTCAAACAAGGAAACATGATCGTTAAAGAATATGTGAACAAATTCAACCAACTAGCAAGGTTTGGATTGGAATTGGTTGACACTCCACATAAGATGGCTTTGCGGTTTGCTAAAGGGCTGAATGAACCCCTTCATGGGTTAGCTATGTCACATATCCCAATGGGAGCGACTTTTGAAAGGCTTGTTGATATGGCCCTGATGCATGAGGAAGACAAGGGAGAAAAGAAGGAAGTAAAAGCTGAGGAAACAACGCAAAATAAGAAGGCATGGCCCAAGAAGGACGACGACAACAACAACAGAAGAAAGGCGGAAAGAATGACAAGGCTAAGGATAAGAGGAAATGAAATAGTTGTGGGCGAGAGGGTCACTTGGTCAAAGACTGTAAAAGGAGGAAGAATACTTGCTTCAATTGTGGAGAGGTCGGACACTTTGCTAGGGAGTGCCCGAAGAAACAGGGAACACAAGGACAAGGTCAAAGGGTAGGAGCTTCTGGAGGAATGGTGCATGCTCTCGCGATCAGTGCTCCGGATAGAGGGAGGAAAATTTCCGTGGAAGGTTTGATTTCTCTGTCCATTCATCCTATTAGAACTCTTTTTGATTTTGGAGCTTCACATTCATTTATATCTAGTTCTGTGGTTGAATCTCTGCTCTTAAATACTAGTATGATAGTGGATCCCATTATTGTCTCAAGCCCCATTAGTGGTTCAGCTCATTTATCCATGATTTACCCGGGTTTGAGGATATCTATCTTAGGCGTCGAGTTTGAGTAAGATGCGTATGTGCTCGGGTTTATGGGCTACGGTTTGATTCTAGGGATGGATTGGCTAACCATGTATGGAGCCATTCTGGATTGTGAAAGGAGGGTCGTTAGGCTTCTGACCTGTCATGGGAGGACCCTCGAGATTTCTTGTGACCCGCAAGGGTCTGTCGTGCTTAGTTTCCTAGATTCTCTTGATGCATCCATCGATGATCTGCAATCTGTTCTAGTAGTCCGAGATTATTCCGATGTCTTTGATGAGGTACGGGGCTTACCCCCGAGGCGCGAGATAGATATTCACATATATTTGGTAGATAATGCAAATCCAGTTGCTTACCTGTGCGTCACATGGCTCCAAGGGAAAGAAGGGAGCTTAGCAAGCAAGTAGGGGTGCTACTTGAGAAAGGGCCTATCAGGCGAAGCATATCTGAATAGGGTGCTCTAGTGGTATTCGCAACTAAGGCGGATGGTTCACTTCGCTTATGTGTGGACTACAGGGAGTCGAATAAGCTCCCCAAGAAGAACAGGCACACACTTCCTGTAACAGCCCGTAAATCCGTACTATCTAAGTTGACTAAACAACACATGTCCAACCCAAATAATACAGAAGTACGAGTCATTAGGGTTAAAGAAAATAGAAACAGACAGAAGAAGAACATGAATAACAAAACAAAATCTCACAACGGAATGAACAAAATATAATATCATAAATCATAACTTTGAAACACAAATCTGTTTTGTTTATACATACCATATCAGAGTACAACATATATATATATATATATATATATATATATATATATATATATATATTACCGCGGAAATAATCTCTAAATAACTAACGGTGAAGCCTCCTACTTCAAGCTCCTCCAAGTGAATTTGTAAAATCCCAAAACACTTGACTGCCCGTACAAATTTGGGACCCCAAGAGTTTAGGAAAAACAAAGAAAATAAACTTTGGGTCAGTCGTGGGACTAGTGTGAGTAAACTCCAACCATATTGTTTAACTTTAAAAATCCTTTTGAAATAAAAGCATAATAGTAAGATCAGCCCACACATAAACATGGACGGTTTTTACCTTACTATAATCCAAAACATTTTTGATATCAAAATCCAATGATATTATAATAATGTCTAATCAAGTAAATAACCAAGTAGCAGAACGCTTGCATCTCACGCTCTACATACATAGTATAAAATCAAAAACTGCAGGGCGCTTATTAGAGATTGAATTCCAACTATGACAAGGTATGAGACCACCTCTCGATCAGTGTATTCTTGAGGGAATACACTAAAGGTTTAACAAGAACATCTTGCAACCCGGCGACACATGACCAACCACACATTTAGCTTGAGTGTATCAAATATATTGTCACCCCATTATGATTTTAAGGGCCCACTGTACATCCGCGGAGATACAGAAAATGAAAGAAGAACAAATAATGAAATTTTCTCTAGATGGTGACAATATACCCTGCATGGGAATGACCCACCTAGCCATGCTGCCTGCCCAATTTTTTTCATTTCCCGGTTGATGAGGCTTGAGGCTACGTTAATCTTTTAGAGCATCTAGACACCATACACTTTCAATGTCACATTGTAAAAACCCGTCAAATCACTAGTTGATCTTCCCAAAAATATTATGGGTATAAAAGCAAAGAGAAACGAATTTCTCTGTCAGACATTCGTCCATACAAGTTGTCCAGGGACTGGACAATCAAAACAGCCCTTGCATTCCACTCCGTCTTCAATTATCTTTAGCATAATCAAATACACAATGCCTATACGGAGTGGTTTTCGGATAATAAACCCAACCGGTCTCTCTGTATTGACGACGATTGTCAAGAAATCTTTGATAGCCGGTGATTTAACTATCAAAGGAAAAATAAACATCCATCAAACAATTACACAATCAATGGCCCTTTCTAATATTTTATATTAAATTCATTTTTTTAGCGAATTCTATATATATCGTTATATCGATTTCTATTATCAAAATTTCTTAAAAATATTCTAACTCCTTAAATTTCTGGAAAATTTCGCCAGCACCTCCTTTGTACCAGCCAACAGTTCAAACCTCAACTCAACTCTCTAGGCCCTTTCCATTCAAAAAGAAAATCAAAAATTCAGGCGGCATGCCGATTTGGCGCATAAATCCTCATATGGAAATTTTAAACATGAACCTTTTTGTCGGGCACATAAATTAAAATCTTCATACTCTTCATTCACTTTATCCCATACCTGTCTAATATACATGCACCAGCATTTTTCACTTTATTTCAATCCGTACAACCATTTGGATTTAATCGCATTCTATTTCGCTAATTAATTCTTTAACTAGTTCAATCGCTTTATTCACTTATAGTTTGAAACAGTAGTGTTCAAACATATTTTATCCACTTATAAACAAATCGAATTTCATTTATAACTCAAACCACATATTCGATTTTAAATTCTACTTTACCAATCCAATTTACTTGACCAATCCCATTTACTTTACCCCCCGTTAAGTTCCTTTCAAATTCCATTAACTAATCCCTTTTGTTAATTAATTAATATCTTTCCATTATCAAAAATCTGATTTTGTCCCAAAATCACTTCGTCTATTCGATTTGACTGCATATTTAATTTATAACTCAAATATGGGTTTTCTAGTGGAAATTCAGATTTTTATTCACTAAAAATCCCTTTAATTAATTAATTAAATCGTTATGGTTTCTAAACGATTTTACGACTTTTATAAAATTTGATTTTGATGTAACTCAAAATATTTAAAATTGAATCCGGATTTTTCTCCTCCCTTAGAAAATTATTGTTCAACAGGTCCAAACGTTTCTGGTTTCATCAAATTCCGACTTATATCTAGTTCTATATCCTCGATTGTAGTTCGAAATGCCAAATTACGAATGAACGTGCTCCGACGAGTTCGTTTTAATTATAATTTACATATAAATGTTAACTTCGTTTTCCAATCTCATTCCTCGATGTACTTAAATATAAATTAGAACCTTTTTCCAAAACTAACTTAAATATCTCGATTTTCCAAAATCGTTGAAATTTCATAACTCGACCATAATTTATTTACAACTCAATTTCTATATCAAATTCAACTTCCTTGAACATAAATTATTTTATAAAAATTCGATATAATCGAATTCCAATTATAAATTCCAGTTAAAGGAAAACCCATTTATTCAACATCCTTTTCCATTACAAACTAATATCATCCCTTGATAATAGTGAAGCTGTTCAAGTTGGGGTATTTTAATTACCTTTCAGACCTTGATTGACAACGTTCTTATCTCGAGACGGATAAGAGTTTGTAATACAAACCTGACATTATTTATTGATAAAATTCCTTTCCTATTTCATTTACAAATATGCTTTTTTATTGTCATTTCTTATATTTGGACATTTATTTCCAAATTACACGATGAAAATTACTTCATCCCATTTATAACAATTGCTTCTAAATTATTTTCCTTATATAATATCTTTAAAACAAACTTCCAATTTGAACTCCATTTGGAACTGGATTCCTATTTTATTTTATTATTATAACTTATAAATATAAGCATCGCAGCTATGTTCATATTTAAATATTTGAGTATTACCTTCTTAGGACTCATAGTTCAAAAATATAATTTCTACTAAATATATTTATAATTTCCCCTTCTGAAATAATTTGAAATTATAAATTCGACATAGTGGAAGTTTAATATAAAATCTGCTGGATTTATTTCAATTCATTCTACATTCGGAACATCGGAAATAATTCATTACTTCATTTTGAAACGATTCTGAATTATAAATCCCTTTTTAAAATTATACTTGAATTTAAATTATAATTTATCCACTGAAAATTCCCTTCTTTATTTATAAACATCATTTATAAATTCCACTTCTAGTTTTAAAAATTGAAACCAGTTTCCATTTCAAAATTTCATTTGAAATTCAATTCTCGTTCTGGAAAATAAATTTTCCTTTTTAAATTCAGATTTGAAATTAAAATTAAATATTATCAAATGATAATATTTCTTTCCATTTATAAATATTGTTTATAAATTCAATTTCTCGTTTTTATTATCAAAAACAAGTTAATATTTCTAAATTCATTCGAAATTCTATTTCAATTTTTGGAAAGTAAATTCCCCTTTTAAAACTGACATTTGAGCTTTCTATTTCTAAATTACCCAATGATAATTTTTTATTCAGTCTTAATCATCACTTATAAATTTGACTACTTGTTTTGTAAAAAAAACAAGTTAACATTTTCTAAACCATTCGAAATTCAATTTCTATTTCAAAAAATAAATTTTCCATTCAAAATCTAAAAATCCTTATTATTTTTATATTTAGATACCAATCTCTAGGGCCAGTGATATTTCAACATCTACAAACACCAAATTATCAATAACATGTTTCAAACACATCATATATGATAATACATATGGAAAAAAACAATTATAAGTTTTGAGGGATCCAGTTGGATCCCTCCAACCTGTTTTCCTGCATCCACAGATATCAGTCAACATTAATAAAACAAATCCTGCTTCAAGGCAGGATATCACGGTATAGAAGTTCGTCCACTCATATGTCGTGGGGCGGTAGGGTTATCCGCTAATGATACTGCGGGCATCCGCTAATGGTACTGCGGGAATTATCCAATATACATATATAATAACCACAACCACCAAGCCTAAATAAATACTATATATAACCACAGTAATTCAATAATTCACGCATGCAAACAGCCAATAATTTTTTTTAATGACAAAAATAAATTTTTATGTGAAAATTACTCACCTGGTTTTATTTTTGCCGAATACCCCATTTTAATTCCATATCGACTCAGCTACGCATATATTCGACTAGTTTTATTTTTCACCTACAGTTATTTAATTTTAAATAAATCGATTATGTTGCTATTGATTTAAACTAGCCATTAAAATAAATAAACAATCTATTCTATGTATTTTAAAAAATGTAACCTTGTTTTCTTTGCAATTAACTTGACCAAATATGAAGCACTTCAACCATCATTGACCAGTTTTGCTGAAATCAGCCCGAACACAATACCCACTCCACTACGGCAATTCATTAAACACGGTGTTGACACACTCATTCACAGTCCACTGCTTAGTTGTTGCCACACCGCTGCACCGTCAAATGGCTTCACACATTGCTCACAACCACTGTCCAGTCACCCTGACCTCCACAACATCTCTGTCGAACCCATCAGACCAGCACTACTCCTTAATCCTTACTGCAACATCACTAGATACACCTAACATCACTGTAGAGCCATAAAACCATACTGTCGACCCCTTACATTTTTAAACCACCTCAACTGACAACCCCATACCTTGTCGTGCTTCCGTCCCCAAGTTACACAGACAAGAAACCTCCAATTCTCCAAACTGTCGCACTCCCAATTTATGCAGTCCAAAACCAGAACATTCACACTCAAATTATCGCCAGGTTCACAGATCAGAACTCCCAATCATCCACTGCCCTATTCTTTTTCATCAACAACTTCGCAGTCAACCCACCATACAAAAAAAACATTTTCACCAATCAACAGTAAAATGTATGAACCCTGTTTCGCTTAGCTCCACTCCTTCGATAACGCACCCAATCACCTTGTTCAATGTCCGGAAATTCAAACTCACCTAACGTCCTACCGTTGAGCAAATAGCATGCACCCCTTCATCGTTGAAAACTCCTTTGTAAACTCGACCCAGAAACAATTGAACTCACCAACTGCCTCTACGCTAACCAAAACCCTTCAATCCCATCTTCGACCCTCCTTAATTTCAACACTATCAACGATGGACTCCACAACAAAGCTCAGCATAAACTCACGACAACTCAATTCCTCCCTTCTCTGCGACGCGGGTGTCGAGCTTCAGGGAAACCGGTGGTCTTTGAGTCACGACCTGATTCACGAGCATCTCCGCCCCTTCATCGAGCTTCGGCGGTTTCGATCTATTTTTTTTCGAATTATCTATGAAGAGGAATACGCGGTTTAAAAACAAAGGCCATTTTCAATTTGGTTTCCATAAGCATGAGAATGAGTAGAAATGAACGGGGGGGGGGGGGGGGGGTTATCGCAAAATAAATAGAAGTGGAAAGGGAAAACAGATCAGCCATTTTACTTGATTTTTGCTTGAAGCTTGCGATTTCGATTTGATTGAGAAAGAAAAACAAAGACAGAGGACATGGATTATTATTGGGTTTAGATATAGGAAAAATGTGAATGCTAAGGATAAATTTATAGACACAAGAAGAAACTATCGTACACTCCATTTAATCAATGTCCCTTTGATATTAAAGAAGGAAGACATTTTGGTTGGCTCGAGGAGAAAAATTAGCTACGAAATTAATAACTAGGTCTGCCTCCTTATATCATTTTTATATTATTATTATTATGTTGATATAATTCTATATTAAAATTCAATGTATCTTGCTGATCTGAATTCAGATTTTAGCATAGCACCTGACATCCTTAGGGTTATAACACTATTTTGAATACACTGGGACGGGTTTTCGAAATTTAATTCAATTGTATCGAAAAGATAACAATTTAAACTAACGATTCAAATTCGATTTAAAATATCTATTGATTTCAAACTATTAAATTCATCGATAATAAATTATTACTATCGTTCTTATTCAATATAAAGCGACTCAACCATTTCGATTCAGTTTTTAACTGTGAATTCAATTATTATCGTTTCGTATTACGATATCTGATATATTTGATATTAATTAGTGTATCGATTATTTAACCGATAAATCCTATATAAAAATTTATTTATATTTCCAATTGAATATTTAAAATTAATTTAAATATTCATTATAAAACAACTAAAATTTGGTGACTTTACATTCCTCCCCCCTTAAAAGAATTTCGTCCCCGAAATTATTAAGGCAGAAGAAATGCTACAAACCCGTTAACTATTCAAAAGCCCACTTGGTTATAACTCAGTATCTCATATTCTAGGGCTGATACAATAGCCACTTATATTTCTGACCAAATTTTAAATTGATTCCAATTTAATTTATCCATTTCAATTTACATTTACCTGTTTAATTTATTTAATTTGCATAAGTTAAATATTTAATTCCAGAATTCAAATACCCGGGTTTTTATTTGAAATCCCCTTTGGAATAACATAAATATATACATTTATCTATAATCATTTCAAATTCAAAACATTTGAATTTTCCCAAAACAATTTGTTTCCTGAAATATATTCCTTTGGAAATTATACCGTGGTAGCAATCCATCACTTAGAGACTCAAAAATAAATACAAATGATGTGGCCATCATCATTTGAATCATTTTCCAGGGACTGAAGTGAGTTCAGTGCTTTATCACTTTCAAAATTCATATAAAACAATTTTTATTCAAAAATCCTTCCAAAACAAAGCTATACTACTTTAATATACTTTGGAGAAATTTTTTCCCAACATTAGGGATTAAAATTCCAATTTTGGTTTGAATTCAATTCAATTTCATCTTATTTATATATATATATATAAGTTCTATTTGGTTATACATAACCATTTCAATTTTATAATCTTAATTGATTATAATAATAACAACCATCACATCCATATACTATAATAATTTCAGAAAATTATTCTTTTTTAATATTAAAATACAATCTTGGGTAAAATTATTTCATTTACCCATTTTAAAACAATATTATGTCAAATCCTCTATTCAAGTGTTTATAAACTCTTATCGACGCCATGCGTCCCACGATTCGACCAGAATTCGTAAACTACTCAACAGACAAGCCAACACAATATAAAACAATTTTTATATCAATATACAAATAGGCTTTCTCATATATATACCCATAATTCATTCTAAAGAATTACTGACCCTATTTCTAATGAGTAAAATCCCACCAAAGCCTAGGTGTTCGCTCAACCTAAGCTCTTATACCAAATGTAACGGCCTGCAAATCCGTATTTTCTAAGTTGACTAAACAACACATGTCCAACCCAAATAATACAGAAGTACGAGTCATTAGGGTTAAAGAAAATAGAAACAGACAGAAGAACATGAGTAACAAAACAGAATCTCACAGCAGAACGAATAAAATATAATATCATTAATCATAAGTTTGAAATACAAATCTGTTTTGTATATACATACCATATCAGAGTACAACACATATATATTACCGCGGACATAATCTCTAAATAACTACCGGTGAAGCCTCCTGCTTCAAGCTCCTCCAAGCGAATCTATAAAATCCCGAAACACTTGACTTCCCGTACAAATTTGGGCACCCAAGAGTTTAGGAAAACATAAACAAAATAAACTCTGGGTTTGGTCATGGGACTGGTCTGAGTAAACTCCAATCATATTGTTTAACTTTGAAAATCCTTTTGAAATAAAAGGATAATAGTAAGACCAGCCCGCACATAAACATGGACGGTTTTTACCTTACTATAACCCAAAACATTTTTGATATCAAAATCCGATGATATTATAATAATGTCTAATCAAGTAAATAACCAAATAGCAGAACGCTTGCATCTCACGCTCTACATACATAGTATAAAATCAAAAAAACGCAGGACACTTATTGGAGATTGGATTCCAACTATGACAAGGTATGTGACCACCTCCCGATCAATGTACTCTAGAGGGGGTACACTGGGGGTTCACCAAGAACATCTTGCAACCCAGCCACACATGACCGACCACTCATTTAACTTGAGTGTATCGAATATATTGTCACCCCATTATGGTTTTAAGGGCCCACCGTACATTCGCGGAGATACAGAAAACGAAAGAAGAACAAATAATAAATTTTCTCTAGATGGTGACAATAGACCCTGCTTGGGAATGACCCACCTAGCCATGCTACCTGCCCAGTTTTTGTCATTTCCCGGTTGATGAGGCTTGAGGCTACGCTAATCTTTTAGAGCATCTGGCCGCCATACACTTTGAATGTCACATTGTAAAAACCGGTCAAACCACTAGTGGATCTTCCCAAAAATATTACAGGTATAAAAGCTAAGAGAAACGAATTTCTCCGCCACCAGACGTAATACCTTGAAAAGATCATCTTATGTGATCCGTTAGGAATACTCTGTCAAACATTCGTCCATACAAGTCGTCCTGGGACTGGACAAACAAAACAGCCCTTACATTCCACTCCGTCTTCAATTATCTTTAGCATAATCTAATACGCAACGCCTATGCCTATACAGAGTGGTTTTTGGATAATAAACCCAACCGGTCTCTTCGTATTGACATCGATGGTCAAAAAATCTTTGATAGCCGGTGATTTAATTATCAAAGGAAAAATAAACATCCATCAAACAATTACACAATCACTGGCACTTTCTAATATTTTGTATTAAATTCATTTTCTTAGCGAATTCTATATATATCGTTATATCGATTTCTATTATCAAAATTTCTTAAAAAAATTCTAACTCCTTAAATTTCTGGAAAATTTCGCCAGCACCTCCTTTGTACCGGTCAATAGTTCAAACCTCAACTCGGCTCTCTAGGCCCTTTACATTCAAAAAGAAAATCAAAAAGCCAAGCGGCTTGCCGATTTGGCGCATAAAACCTTATATGTAAATTTTAAACATGTACCTTTTTGTCGGGCACTTAAATTAAATCTTCATACTCTTCATTCACTTTATCCTATACATGTCTAATATACATGCACCTGCATTTTTCACTTTATTTCAATCCATAAAACTATTTGGATTTAATCGCATTCAATTCCGCCAATTAATTCTTTAATTAGTTCAATCGCTTTATTCACTTATAGTTTGAAACAGTAGTGTTTAAACATATTTTATCCACTTATAAACAAATCGAATTTCATTAATAACTCAAACAACATATTCGATTTTAAATTCTACTTTACCAATCCAATTTACTTGAGCAATCCCATTTACTTTAACCCTCCCCCCGTTAAGTTCCTTTCAAATTCCATTAACTAATCCCTTTTGTTAATTAGTTAATATCATTCCATAATCCAAAATCACTTCGTCTGTTCGATTTGACTGCATATTTAATTTATAACTCAAATCTGGGTTTTCTAGTGGAAATTCGGATTTTTATTCCCAAAAAATCCCTTTAATTAATTAATTAAATCGTTATGGTTTTTAAACGATTTTACAACGACTTTTCTAAAATTTGATTTTGACGTAACTCAAAATCTTTAAAACGAAATCCAGATTTTTCTCCTCCCTTAGAAAAATATTATTCAATAGGTCCAAACGTTTCTGGTTTCATCAAATTCCAACTTATATCGAGTTCTATATCCTCGATTAAAGTTCTGAATGCCAAATTACGAATTACCGCGTTGCGGCGAGTTCATTTTAATTATAATTTACATATAAACGTTAACTTTGTTTTCCAAACTCATTCCTTAATGTATTTAAATATAAATTAGAACCTTTTTCCAAAACTAACTTAAATATCTCGATTTTCCAAAATCATTGAAATTTCATAACTCAATCATAAATTATTTACAACTCAATTTCTATATCAAATTCAACTTCCTTGAACATAAAATATTTTATAAAAATTCGATATAATCGAATTCCAATTATAAATTCCAGTTATAGGAAATCCCATTTATTCAACACCCTTTTCCATTACAAAATAATATCATCCCTTGATAATAGTGAAGCCGTTCAAGTTGGGGTATTTTAATTACCTCTCAGACCTTGATCGACAACGTTCTCGAGATGGATAACAGTTTGTAATACAAACCTGACATTATTTATCGACAAAATTCCTTTTCTATTTCATTTACAGATATGCTTTTTAATTGTCATTTATTAGATTTGGAAATTTATTTCCAAATTACACGACGAAAATTACTTCATCCCATTTATAACAATTGCTTCTAAATTATTTTCCTTATATTATATCTTTAAAACAAACTTCCAGTTTGAACTCCATTTGGAACTGGATTCCTATTTTATTATATTATTATAACTTTTAAATATAAGCATCGCAACTATTTTCATATTTAAGTATTACCTTCTTAGGATTCATAGTTCAAAAATATAATTTCTACTAAATATATTCATAATTTCCCCTTCTGAAATAATTTGAAATTATAAATTCAAAATAGTGGAATTTTAATAATAAATCTGCTGGATTTATTTCAATTCATTCTACATTCTGAATATCGGAAATAATTCCATTACTTCATTTTGAAACGATTCTAAATTATAATTCCCTTTTCAAAATTATACTTGAATTTAAATTATAATTTATCCACTGAAAATTCCCTTCTTTATTTATAAACATCATTTATAAATTCCACTTCTAATTTTAAAAACTGAAACCAGTTTCTATTTCAAATTTCATTTGAAATTTAGTTCTCGTTCTGGAAAATAAAATTTCCTTTTTAAATTCAGACTTGAAATTAAAATTAAATATTATCAAATGACAATATTTCTTTCCATTTATTAATATTGTTTATAAATTCAATTTCTTGTTTTATTATTAAAAACAAGTTAATATTTCTAAATTCATTCGAAATTCCACTTCAATTTTTGGAAAATAAATTCCCCTTTTAAAACTGACACTTGAGCCAATGATAATTTTTCTATTCAATCTTAAGCATCACTTTTAAATTTGATTACTTGTTTTATTAAAAAACAAGTTAATATTTTCTAAATCATTCAAAATTCAATTTCTATTCCGAAAAATAAAATTTTCATTTAAAATCTAAAAATCCTTATTATTTTTATTTTTAAATACCAATCTCTAGGGCCAGTGATATTTTAACATCCACAAACACCAAATTATCAATCACATGTTTCAAACACATCATATATGATAATACATATGGAAAAAATCAATTATAAATTTTGAGGGATCCAGTTGGTTCCTCCAACCTGTTTTTCTGCATCCACAGATGTCAGTCAACATTAATAATACAAATCCTTCTTCAAGGCAGGATATCGCGGTATAGAAGGTCATCCATTCATATATCGTGGGGAGATAGGGTCATCCACTAATGATATTGTGGGCATCCGCTAATGGTACTGCTGGAAATATCCAATATATGTATAATAACCACAATCACCAAGCCTAAATAACTACTATATATAACCACAGTAATTCAACAATTCACGCATGCATCTAAACAGCTAACGATTTTCCTAATGATAAAAATAAATTATTAAGTGAGATTTACTCACCTGGTTTTATTTGCCGAATACCCCATTTTAATTCCATATCGACTCAGCTACGCATCTATTCGACTGGTTTTATTTTTCACCTACAGTTATTTAATTTTAAATAAATCGATTACGTTGCTATTGATTTAAACTAGCTATTGAAATAAATAAACAATCTATTCTATGTATTTTAAAAAATGTATACCTTATTTTCCTTGAAATTAACTTGACCAACGATGAAGCATTTCAACCATCATTGATCAGTTTTGCTGAAATCAGCCTGAACACAATACCCACTCCATTACGGCAATTCATCAAACACGGTGTTGATACACTCATTCACAGTCCACTGCTTAGTTGTTGCCACTCTGCTGCACCATCAAATGGCTTCACTCATTGCTGACAACCAATGTCCAGTCACCCCGACTTCCACAACATCTCTGTCATACCCTTCAGACCAGCACTACGCCTTAATCCTTACTACAACATTACTAGATCCGCCAAACATCACTGTAGAGCCACAAAACCATACTGTCGACCCCTTACATGTTTAAACAACCTCAACTGACAACCCCATACCTTGTCGTGCTTCCATCCCTAAATTACACATACAAGAAACCTCCAATTCTCCAAACTGTCGCGCTCCCAATTTATGCAGTCCAAAACCAGAACATTCACACTCAAATTATCCCGAGGTCCGCAGATCAGAACTCCCAATCATCCACTGCCCTATTCTTTTTCATCAACAACTTCGCAGTCAACCCACCATACAAATAAAACATTTTCACCAATCAACAGTAAAATGTATAAACCTTGTTTCGCTTAGCTCCACTCCTTCGATAACGCACCCAATCACCTTGTTCAATGTTCGGAAATTCAAACTTCACCTAACGTCCTACTATCGGGAAAATCGCATGCACCCCTTCATCGTTCTCCTTTGTAAACTCTATTACGAAACAATCGAACTCCCTCCTCCCTTCTCTACGACGCGGGAGTCGAGCTTCAGGGAAACCGGTGGTCTTTGAGTCGCGACCTTATTCATGAGCATCTCCGCCACTTTGTCGAGCTCTAGCGGTTTCGATCTCTTTTTTTTTGAATTATCTATGAAGAGAAATGCACGGTTTAAAAACAAAGGCCATTTTCAATTTGGTTTCAAGAAGCATGAGAATGAGTAGAAATGAACGGGGGGGGGGGGGGGGGGTTATCGCGATATAAATAGAAGTGGAAGGGGAAAACATATCTGCCATTTTACTTGATTTTTGCTTGAAGCTCGCGATTTCGATTTGATTAAGAAAGAAAAACAAAGACAGAGAACATGGATTATTCATGGGTTTAGGTGTGGGAAAAATGTGAATGATAAGGCTAAATTTATAGATGCAAGAAGAAACTATTGTACACCCCATTTAATCGATGTCCCTTTGATATTGCAGAAGGAAGACATTTTGGTTGGCTCGAGGAGAAAAATTAGCTGTGAAATTTATAACTAGGTCTGCCACCTTATATCATTTTTATATTACTATTATTATGTTGATATAATTATACATTAAAATTCAAAGTATCTTGCTGATCTGAATTCAGATTTTAGCGTAGCACCTGACATCCTTAGGGTTATAACACTATTTTGAATACACTGGGATGGGTTTTCGAAATTTAATTCAATTGTATCGAAAAGATAACAATTCAAACTAATGATTCAAATTTGATTTAAAATATATATTGATTTCAAACTATTAAATTCATCGACAATAAATTATTACTATCGTTCTTATTCAATATAAAGTGACTCAACCATTTCGATTCAGTTTTTAACTGCGAATTCAATTATTATTGTTTCGTGTTACAATATCTGATATATTTGATATTAATTAGTATCTCGATTATTTAACCGATAAATCCTATATAAAAATTTATTTATATTTCCAATTAAATATTTAAAACTAATTTAAATATTCATTATAAAACAATTAAAATTTGGGGACGTAACACTTCTAGGGATAGATGACTTGTTCAACCAACTTGTTGGTGCCTCGGTATTTTCTTAATTAGACTTGGCCACGGGGTTTCATCAGTTGAGCATGACTGAGGACAGTATAGATAAGACCGCTTTTAAGACTCCAGACGGTTTCTTTGAATGGCTCGTATTGCCTTTTGGGTTGACGAATGCACCCGCCTATTTTTTTGATCTGATGAGTTGGGTGTCTCAGGAGTTTCTAAATAAATTCGTCATGGTCTTTGTTGATGATATATTGATCTTCCCAAAGAGTGAGGAAGAGCATGCCCAACATTTGAGGGAAGTTTTGGAAACTCTCTGTGCGCATTAGCTTAAGGAAAAATTCTCCAAATGCCACTTTTGGAGAAAAGAGGTAAGATTCCTAGGGCATGTGGTTTCTAAAGAAGGGATAGCAGTAGATCCCGCAATGGTGGTTGCAGTCCAGGACTGGCAGATTCCAAAGAATGCAACGGAGGTGAGAAGCTTTTTGGGGTTAGCAGGCTATTACAGGAAGTTCATTAAGGACTTTGCACAAATATCAGCTCCACTCACCAGGCTGATGAGGAAGAATTTGGCGTTTTCTTGGGATATAGATTGTGATGTTGCTTTCCAACGACTGAAGAGGGCTCTGACAACAGCCCCAGTTTTGACCTTGCCCGATGGAAATAAAGTGTTTGCGATTTACGTTGATGCATGTGGTATAGGGCTTGGTGCGGTTCTGATGCAAGAAGGGAAGGTAGTGCATTACGGGGGTAGACAACTAAGAGTTCATGAGAAGAACTACCCTACCCATGATTTAGAGCTAGCTGCCATAGTATTCGCGCTTAAGATGTGGCATCATTATTTGCTTGGACATATAATTAACTATGAACATAATTGGGGAAAAAGGGGCATGAAACCTATAACCTATAACGTTATAGGAAAACTGGCTAATAATGAAATGCCTAGGATTACAATAATTAGAAACTGTAATTGTGCCTAGACACAAGGTTAGATTGCACTTGTGGTGGAAGTCTGCCCGGACCCGCCCGGCATATCCAGCGACCACAAGTGGTGAATCTAATGTGGGAGGTCTAGGTGCACGAATACGAGACTTGCTAAGACACGAGGTTAAGCCTAATTTATGGAATAACTCTGCCTGGACCCGCCCGACATATCCAACATCCACAAATGGTAGGCTTAATGTGGGAGGTTTAGCATAGTAAACCATAAATGAAATATGGTAATAAAACTAGAATGCTTAAACTAGTTGAATCCATAGGGATTGTATGAATGTATAAATATAAGTTGGGGTTTAAGTAAAACTTGGTTGAACAGAGGGTGAGTTAAATAAATCTGAGGGGGTGGGTAATATTGTAACAACCCGAATTTTAATAACATGTTAAAACCATAAATCAAGGCAGAATTAATTTTTAAAACAAGAATCAAGGGAAACGGGTTGGGCCATTGCGTTCGTCTCGAAATTCTGCTTGGAAAAGAGTCCGAGTTTTCAAAAATCGGACTCCGTATGAGAGAGATATGACCCTCCGAAGTTTCAGAAATTTTTAGAAACCAAAACAGCTCTAAATTCGAATTCAAACCCCGCAGCAGTCAGGGCGGGAAAACTCCCGCCCATAGACCAGGTCAACCTCCCAGGGACCAGGTCGACCATAGTGTCGACCTGGGGGTCGACCTGCCTCCCGAACCCATTTTCTGAACCTGATGCATTCTGATGTATTTTGACTCATTTCGTGACCAGATTCATCTGCCTAATCCTATATAAACAGCCTCCTAGCCTCATTCTCTTTACACCATTCTTCTCTAACCTTATGCTGCACAAACTCTTGATGATCATGGCTTATTCTTCTTCCTCCTCTAAATTAAATTAAATTAAATTAAAACGCGAAGATTATTTCTTGAAGACTACGACTAGGAATTGGGGATTTGCTTCTACAATCAAAGCAATATTCAATGATTCAACGACAAATTTCTAGACTTGACTTCTGCATCTAAATTTCTTAGACCACGATCTGTAAGTTCCAGTTACTTTTAGATAAAAACTATAAACTTAATATGGGCATGTTATAAATTGGAATTGATTTATGTATGATTCATATCTATTCTTGTTTTCTTCTTGGATCTTGACTATTGGGAATATTGCCTATGACGTTGAAACTATTGTTAATGGCATAAGACTATGCCTCTGCCTATGACTATGAACATAAGACTATGCCTATGCCTATGCCTATGACTATGAACATAAGACTATGCCTATGACTGCGAATATAAGACTATTGCCTATGACTATGACAAGGACAATTGTGGCTAATCACCTATGATTCATGACCATGAGGTTATTGCCTAGGATTATGACTATGAAATTGGATCTAAGCTTGATTTTCTATTCAGACCTATTTTCTTTATTTATCCTTGGATCTTGATTTTGGGGAATTTTCTATTTAAGTCAGATCTATCCATGTTCTTGAACCTAGATTATTATTCAATCCTTTTCATGTTCATAATATTATCAGATCTATATGCCTGTGATGTTAATTCAATTTATTCAGTTATGTCATGCCTTGGAAATAAATTGATAATAGAACAATGTTTATTATGTTATATGTGGAATTGAATGATATTGATCTATGCATGTGGTTCTATTTTATTATCATGTTGAATTGGGAATTAATGAATAAGTCTATTCATATGTATATGAACTTGGAGTATAACCCGTTATGGCAAGTTGTGTCGTTTGTTATGTTATGCAAGTTTTAGGTTGTGAAATCATATCACATATGTGACCAAATGTTAGATCTACATGTTTATGTGTATATGTTAAACCTATGTCATATTTCAAGTTCACACTTATTCACATGCTCGTGATTGATTTGCAAGTTCACATATATGAAAGTTGATTTAGTCTATGTTGCAAATTCACATATATGTATGTTGATTTAGTCTACGTTGCAAGATCACACCTATGATATTCATGTTGATTATTTTGCAAGTACACACATATGGTGTTCATATTGACTATGCCGAGAATGCCAAGTTTACACCTATGTCATGTTTATGTTAATGGATTTCTTTATGCAAATTTTGTGTACGTTAAATTAGGCTAAGTTTTTAGCCGAATATTATATGTTAAAAATCATGCGAACGGAAAATTAGGCTAAGAATGTTAGCCTAATATTTAGACGGGGTAACATTGTGAAAAATTGGTAATTATAGGAAACTTGGCATGAAACTCGCCTTGAAACTTGACACGAACTTGACAGGAAACTTGAACATGGACATGACACTAGAATGAACATGAAAATGGCCAACTCGAGGTTGGGTTGAGTTTGCAGTGTAATTCTGCTCGGAACCGCCCGGCAAATCCATTTACTGTAAACAATAGGATCCAATGTGGGTAGTTGGTCATATCGCGCTTGAAACCCGAGGTCAGACTTAGTTGTGGTGTAAATCTGCCCGGAACCGCCCGGCATATCTAGTGACCACAACAACAGGTCTGATGTGAGAGGTTGGGGTGCATTAATGAATTAATGCCACATGATAGGGTTAAGTCATTAACATGAAAGACAACACTTAACCAACTTGACACATGATTCGTAGGGCTAAGTAATGAACTTGAACGACAACACTTAGCCAATTTAACATGACACGTAGGCGGGTTAAGTCACGAACTTGAATGACAACACTTAACCAACTTGACATGCTAGACTGATAAGGGTTAAGTCACGAATTTAAATGACAACACTTAACCTGTTGGACGGAAACCCTAGTTACGCGGTCCATTTCAGCAGTAACCCACTGGATGTATCATGGTACCCTGGAACTAGGCAGGGTGGGGCACGATTACTGGGCTGATTGTAAGCGACCAGAACGACGGCTGTGTTGGTGTGCCAATGTAGGTTCAGGCGGGCTATGGTCGTGCACGTGGTCCGGAGTTGAAAAAGCAAGCATTGGGCATCGATAGGTTTATCTGTGCATGCTTGATTCGTGTCGGTAGTTGGCACCCTAGGGCTTGATACACCCTATGGTAGACCTAGCACAGGTGACTACATTCGTGATAGGGTTGTATGACACAGACACACGACGAGCTAGAACTTGTAGGGAGCCGATCGATTAGTGGATCGTTCTGTTGGACCTAGTAATGGGTCATTTCATGATATTGGGCCAAGGGATCATTTCATGATTAATATAAGACATGGGTCTAGGATACTAGTACAGTTGGTGCATCGAACCTTGGACATGCGATGCTATACCTGATTTATCTTAGTTTATCATGTCCAGCTAGACAACATCCTTATGTTTACTTTCAGTTTATACATGTCATGTTACCTTTACCTGTTTTTATGCTGAAAGTCACTGGGACTTACCAGTATTTATGACTGACCCGTTTTCTTTCGTCCCCCCCCCCCAGGTTTTCAGGGAGGAAACTCTAGCACTTAGCTTGGATTTCGGTTGCTTTCGGTTCAGCTCATGTACGGTTTGATCTTGAGCTATGTTATGGCTACATTTCTGCTACCTTTGGGGAATTAAGCTACTTTTGATGTTTTAAGTTTATGCTTCTTTATTTATGCAAGACAGAATTTGTTGTAATGGAAAATAATGACCTTGGCTATTTGATGTAAAAGGTTTTGACTCTTTTTGAAAGTAATGAAATTTATCTTTTGATTCTTTCGTTGTTTTATCTATGTTCTGTCTTGTAATATTTCTGTGTTTGTTTGCCTCGATAACGCTCCTCCAAAACTAGTGCATTCCCTTTGTGAGTGACCCTAACGGAGGTGGGGTGTTACATTTGGTATCAGAGCCGAAGGTTACCAGACTGGGCAAAAGTTTTAAAAAAACCTTCTGAAATTATTTTCAAAACCATTTACAAAGAAGCTTTTTTTAAGAAAAGTCTTGTTTTTTTTTAAGGCTATTCCCCAAAAGCCATTAGCACTATCCTTTGTTTCCTCGTTTGAATCTCTTTTCCTTTCTTTTCTTCATCTGTAGTCGCAGTAGTTTTTACCTACGGCTAATCTTCTTTCTAGCTTCGTAGAGGGTTTTCCGTACGATGGAGATAGTTTCCGTGAGGCTTGTTAACATGTTACATAGGAAAGGTATGAGTGATAAGAAAGAGGTCAAGGCGAATGAGTCTCAAAACAAGAAGGTAGACTTCGAAACAAGAGGTCAAGGGCAAGGGCAAGGCTCGCAGGCAGGACCTTCTGGGGGTACATCTTTAACTTCTTCTCCTAGATGCTTTGTTTTATCTTGCTTATCTTCTCAATCCTATCTGGAGAACCTTAGGTAGAACCCTTTTGGATGTAAACATGTGCTTGAAAACATGTTATGGTTGATGTTTGCAAATGGTTGCAAGTGGTTGCTCGTGGTTGCATAACACACATTAGGCACTAGATCGGCTCAGACACATTTTCATATTGCATATGCATGAGTGTTTATACTTGTTTATGGATGAAATTGAATGTGTTATCATGTGGATGTTGCATATGGATGGATGTTTGTGCACACATATAGTGTTTATGTGACTAGGACTATTTGCATACATGTTGGATTCATGGCACTAAACATATTTTGCATTAAGAAGATCAATCAGACCCGATCATTTGCATTAGATAAGGAACATATACACACACTTTCTGCATATGTTCATATAGCATTAGAAATCTTTTAAGGACAATGGTTGCTCGTGGATGATGATTGAGTAGATGGTTGATTGCATGATAGGATGCATTTTTCTTAACTTGAAGATTTCGGGGACGAAATCCTTTAAGGAGGGAAGAATGTAACAACCCAAATTTTAATAACATGTTAAAACCATAAATCAAGACAGAATTAATTTTTAAAACAATAATCAAGGGAACGGGTTGTGCCATTGTGTTCGTCTCGAAATTCTGCTTGGAAACGAGTCTGAGTTTTCAAAAATGGGAGTCCGTATGAGGGAGATATGACCCTCCGAAGTTTCATAAATTTCTAGAAACCAAAACAGCCCGAAATTCGAATTCAAACCCCGCAGCAGGCACGGCGGGAAAACTCCCGCCCATAGACCAGGTCGACCTGGGGGTCGACCGTAGTGTCGACCTCCCAGGGACCAGGTCGACCATAGTGTCGACCTGGGGGTCGACCTGCCTCCCGAACCCATTTTCTGAACCTGATGCATTCTGATGTATTTAGACTCATTTCGTGACCAGATTCGTCTGCCTAATCCTATATAAACAGTCTCCTAGCCTCATTCTCTTTACACCATTATTCTCTAACCTTATGCTGCACAAACTCTTGATGATCATGGCTTCTTCTTCTTCCTCTAAATTAAATTAAATTAAATTAAATTAAAACGCGAAGATTATTTCTTGAAGACTACGGCTAGGAATTGGGGATTTGCTTCTACAATCAAAGCAATATTCAACGATTCAACGACAAATTTCTAGACTTGACTTCTACATCTAAATTTCTTAGACCACGATCTGTAATTTCCAGTTACTTTTAGATAAAAACTATAAACTTAATATGGGCATGTTATAAATTGGAATTGATTTATGTATGATTCATATCTATTCTTGTTTTCTTCTTGGATCTTGACTATTGGGAATATTGCCTATGACGTTGAAACTATTGTTAATGGCATAAGACTATGCCTCTGCCTATGACTATGAACATAAGACTAAGCCTATGCCTATGACTATGAACATAAGACTATGCCTATGCCTATGACTGTGAATATAAGACTATTGCCTATGACTATGAAAAGGACAATTGTGGCTAATCACCTATGATTCATGACCATGAGGTTATTGCCTAGGACTATGACTATGAAATTGGATCTAAGCTTGATTTTCTATTCATACCTATTTTCTTTATTTATTCTTGGATCTTGATTTTGGGGATTTTTCTATTTAAGTCAGATCTATCCATGTTCTTGAACCTAGATTATTATTCAAACCTTTTCATGTTCATAATGTTATCAGATTTATATGCCTGTGATGTTTAGTCAATTTATTCAGTTATGTCATGCCTTGGAAATAAATTGATAATAGAACAATGTTTATTATGTTATATGTGGAATTGAATGATATTGATCTATGCCTGTGGTTCTATTTTATTATCATGTTGAATTGGGAATTAATGAATAAGTCTATTCATATGTATATGAACTTGGAGTATAACCCGTTATGACAAGTTGTGTAGTTTGTCATGTTATGCAAGTTTTAGGTTGTGAAATCTTATCACATATGTGACCAAATGTTAGATCTACATGTTTATGTGTATATGTTAAACCTATGTCATATTTCAAGTTCACACTTATTCACATGCTCGTGATTGATTTGCAAGTTCACATATATGAAAGTTGATTTAGTCTATGTTGCAAATTCACATATATGTATGTTGATTTAGTCTACTTTGCAAGATCAAACCTATGATATTCATGTTGATTATTTTGCAAGTACACACATATGGTGTTCATATTGACTATGCCGAGAATGCCAAGTTTACACCTATGTCATGTTTATGTTAATGGATTTCTTTATGCAAATTTTGTGTACGTTAAATTAGGCTAAGTTTTTAGCCTAATATTATATGTTAAAAATCATGCGAACGGAAAATTAGGCTAAGAATGTTAGCCTACTATTTAGACGGGGTAACGTTGGGAAAAATTGATAATTATAGGAAACTTGGCATGAAACTCGCCTTGAAACTTGACACGAACTTGACAGAAAACTTGAACATGGACATGACACTAGAATGAACATGAAAATGGCCAACTCGAGGTTGGGTTGAGTTTGCAGTGTAATTCTGCCCGGAACCGCCCGACAAATCCAGTTACTGCAAACAATAGGATCCAATGTGGGTAGTTGGTCATATCGCGCTTGAAACCCGAGGTTAGACTTAGTTGTGGTGTAAATCTGCCTAGAACCGCCCGGCATATCCAGTGACCACAACAACAGGTCTGATGTGAGAGGTTGGGGTGCATTAATGAATTAATGCCACATGATAGGGTTAAGTCATGAACATGAAAGACAACACTTAACCAACTTGACACATGATTCGTAGGGCTAAGTCATGAACTTGAACGATAACACTTAGCCAATTTAACATGACATGTAGGTGGGTTAAGTCACGAACTTGAATGACAACACTTAACCAACTTGACATGCTAGACTGATAAGGGTTAAGTCACGAATTTAAATGACAACACTTAACCTATTGGACGGAAACCCTAGTTACGTGGTCCATTTCAGCAGTAACCCACTAGATGTATCATGGTGCCCTGGAACTAGGCAAGGTGGGTCACGATTACTGGGCTGATTGTAAGAGACCAGAACGACGGCTGTGTTGGTGCGCCAATGTAGGTTCAGGCGGGCTATGGTCGTGCACGTGGTCCGGAGTTGAAAAAGCTGGCATTGGGCATCAGTAGGTTTATATATGCATGCTTGATTCGTATCGGTAGTTGGCACCCTAGGGCTTGATACACCCTATGGTGGACCTAACACAGGTGACTACATTCGTGATAGGGTCGTATGACACAGACACACGACGAGCTAGAACTTGTAGGGAGCCGATCGATTAGTGGGTCATTCCATTGGACCTAGTAATGGGTCATTTCATGATATTGGGCCAAGGGAGCATTTCATGATTAATATAAGACATGGGTCTGGGATACTTGTACAGTTGGTGCATCGAACCTTGGACATGCGATGTTATACCTGATTTATCTTGTTATCTTAGTTTATCATGCCCAGCTAGACAACATCCTTATGTTTACTTTCAGTTTATACATGTCATGTTACCTTTACCTGTTTTTATGCTGAAACCAGTCTTTATGACTGACCCGTTTTCTTTCGCCTCTTTTCCTTTCGTCCCCCCCTCCCCCCCCCCGCAGGTTTTCAGGGTGGAAACTCTGGCACTTAGCTTGGATTTCGCTTGCTTTCGGTTCAGCTCATGTACGATTTGATCTTGAGCTATGCTATGGCTGCATTTGTGCTACCTTTGGGGAATTAAGCTACTTTTGATGTTTTAAGTTTATGCTTCTTTTTTTATGCAAGACAGAATTTGTTGTAATGGAAAATAATGACCTTGGCGATTTGATGTAAAAGGTTTTGACTCTTTTTGAAAGTAATGAAATTTATCTTTTGATTCTTTCGCTGTTTTATCTATGTTCTGTCTTGTAATATTTCTGTGTTTGTTTACCTCGATAGCGCTCCTCCAAAACTAGTGCATTCCCTTTGTGAGTGACCCTAGCGGAGGTGGGGTGTTACATTTGGTACCAGATTCGAAGGTTACCAGACTGGGCAAAAGTTTTAAAAAAAACTTCTGAAATTATTTTCAAAACCATTTACAAAGAATCATTTTTTAAGAAAAGTCTTGTTTTATTTAAAGGCTATTCCCCAAAAGCCATTAGCACTGCCCTTTGTTTCCTCGTTTGAATCTCTTTTCCTTTCTTTTCTCCATTCGTAGTCGCAATAGTTTTTACCTGCGGCTAATCTTCTTTCTAGCTTCGTAGAGGGTTTTCCGTACGATGGAGATAGTTTCCGTGAGGCTTGTTAACATGTTACATAAGAAAGGTATGAGTGATAAGAAAGGGGTCAAGGCGAATGAGTCCCAAAACAAGAAGGTAGACTCCGATAAAGGAGGCAAGAAAAACAACAACAATAATGATAACAAGACACATGAGAAAAGAAAATGCCACTTCTGTGGTATTGAGGGACATATAGTCCAGGATTGTAGAAAGAAGAAGATGAAGATGGGAGCATGCTTTCAGTGTGGTGATACTGGACATATCAGCAAGAACTGCCCTAAGAAGCAAGGGCAAGGCCCGCAGGCAGGACCTGCTGGGGGTACATCTTTAACTTCTTCTCCTAGATGCTTTGTTTTATCTTGCTTATCTTCTCAATCCTATCTGGAGAACCTTAGGTAGAACCCTTTTGGATGTAAACATGTGCTTGAAAACATGTTATGGTTGATGTTTGCAAGTGGTTGCAAGTGGTTGCTCGTGGTTGCATAACACACATTAGGCACTAGATCGGCTCAGACACATTTTCATATTGCATATGCATGAGTGTTTATACTTGTTTATGGATGAAATTGAATGTGTTATCATGTGGATGTTGCATATGGATGGATGTTTGTGCACACATATAGTGTTTATGTGACTAGGACAATTTGCATACATGTTGGATTCATGGCACTAAACATATTTTGCATTAAGAAGATCAATCAGGCCCGATCATTTGCATTAGATAAGGAACATATACACACACTTTCTGCATATGTTCATATAGCATTAGAAATCTTTTAAGGACAATGGTTGCTCGTGGATGATGATTGAGTAGATGGTTGATTGCATGATAGGATGCATTCTTCTTAACTTGAAGATTTCGGGGACGAAATCCTTTAAGGAGGGAAGAATGTAACAACCCAAATTTTAATAACATGTTAAAACCATAAATCAAGGCAGAATTAATTTTTAAAACAATAATCAAGGGAAACGGGTTGCGCCATTGCGTTCATCTCGAAATTCTTCTTGGAGTCGAGTCTGAGTTTTCAAAAATCGGAGTCCGTATGAGGGAGATATGACCCTCCGAAGTTTCAGAAATTTCTAGAAACCAAAACAGCTCAAAATTCGAATTCAAACCCCGCAGCAGGCAGGGCGGGAAAACTCCCGCCCATAGACCAGGTCGACCTAGGGGTCGACCATAGTGTCGACCTCCCAGGGACCAGGTCGACCATAGTGTCGACCTGGGAGTCGACCTGCCTCCCGAACCCATTTTCTGAACCTGATGCATTCTGATGTATTTTGACTCATTTCGTGACCAGATTCGTCTGCCTAATCCTATATAAACAGCCTCCTAGCCTCATTCTCTTTACACCATTCTTCTCTAACCTTATGCTGCACAAACTCTTGATGATCATGCTTCTTCTTCTTCCTCTAAATTAAATTAAATTAAATTAAAACGCGAAGATTATTTCTTGAAGACTACGGCTAGGAATTGGGGATTTGCTTCTACAATCAAAGCAATATTCAAAGATTCAATGACAAATTTCTAGACTTGACTTCTGCATCTAAATTTCTTAGACCACGATCTGTAAGTTCCAGTTACTTTTAGATAAAAACTATAAACTTAATATGGGCATGTTATAAATTGGAATTGATTTATGTATGATTCATATCTATTCTTGTTTTCTTCTTGGATCTTGACTATTGGGAATATTGCCTATGACGTTGAAACTATTGTTAATGGCATAAGACTATGCCTCTGCCTATGACTATAAACATAAGACTATGCATATGCCTATGCCTATGCCTATGACAATGAACATAAGACTATGCCTATGCCTATGACTGTGAATATAAGACTATTGCCTATGACTATGACAAGGACAATTGTGGCGAATCACCTATGATTCATGACCATGAGGTTATTGCCTAGGATTATGACTATGAAATTGGATCTAAGCTTGATTTTCTATTCAGACCTATTTTCTTTATTTATCCTTGGATCTTGATTTTGGGGATTTTTCTATTTAAGTCAGATCTATCCATGTTCTTGAACCTAGATTATTATTCAAACCTTTTCATGTTCATAATGTTTTCAGATCTATATGCCTGTGATGTTTAGTCAATTTATTCAGTTATGTCATGCCTTGGAAATAAATTGATAATAGAACAATGTTTATTATGAAATATGTGGAATTGAATGATATTGATCTATGCATGTGGTTCTATTTTATTATCATTTTGAATTGGGAATTAATGAATAAGTCTATTCATATGTATATGAACTTGGAGTATAACCCGTTATGACAAATTGTGTTGTTTATCATGTTATGCAAGTTTTAGGTTGTAAAATCATATCACATATGTGACCAAATGTTAGATCTACATGTTTATGTGTATATGTTAAACCTATGTCATATTTCAAGTTCACACTTATTCACATGCTCGTGATTGATTTGCAAGTTCACATATATGAAAGTTGATTTAGTCTATGTTGCAAATTCACATATATGTATGTTGATTTAGTCTACTTTGCAAGATCACACCAATGATATTCATGTTGATTAATTTGCAAGTACACACATATGGTGTTCATATTGACTATGCCGAGAATGCCAAGTTTACACCTATGTCATGTTTATGTTAATGGATTTCTTTATGCAAATTTTGTGTACGTTAAATTAGGCTAAGTTTTTAGCCTAATATTATATGTTAAAAATCATGCGGACGGAAAATTAGGCTAAGATTGTTAGCCTAATATTTAGACGGGGTAACGTTGGGAAAAATTGGTAATTATAGGAAACTTGGCATGAAAATCGCCTTGAAACTTGACACGAACTTTACATGAAACTTGAACATGGACATGACACTAGAATGAATATGAAAATGGCCAACTCGAGGTTGTGTTGAGTTTGCAGTGTAATTCTTCCTGGAACCGCCCGGCAAATCCAGTTACTGCAAACAATAGGATATAATGTGGGTAGTTGGTCATATCGCGCTTGAAACCCGAGGTCAGACTTAGTTGTGGTGTAAATCTGCCCGGAACCGCCCGGCATATCCAGTGACCACAACAACAAGTCTGATGTGAGAGGTTGGGGTACATTAATGAATTAATGCCACATGATAGGGTTAAGTCATGAACATGAAAGACAACACTTAACCAACTTGACACATGATTCGTTGGGCTAAATCATGAACTTGAACGACAACACTTAGCCAATTTGACATGACACGTAGGCGGGTTAAGTCACGAACTTGAATGACAACACTTAACCAACTTGACATGCTATACAGATAAGGGTTAAGTCACGAATTTAAATGACAACACTTAACCTATTGGACGGAAACCCTAGTTACGTGGTCCATTTCATCAGTAACCCACTAGATGTATCATGGTACCCTGGAACTAGGCAGTGTGGGGAACGATTACTGGGCTGATTGTAAGCGACCAGAACGACGGCTGTGTTGGTGCGCCAATGTAGGTTCAGGCGGGCTATGGTCGTGCACGTGGTCCGGAGTTGAAAAAGCTGGCATTGGGCATAGTAGGTTTATTTGTGCATGCTTGATTCGTGTCGGTGGTTGGCACCCTAGGGCTTGATACACCCTATGGTGGACCTAGCACAGGTGACTACATTCGTGATAGGGCCGTATGACACAGACATACGATAAGCTAGAACTTGTAGGGAGCCGATCGATTAGTGGATCGTTCCGTTGGACCTAGTAATGGGTCATTTCATGATATTGGGCCAAGGGATCATTTCATGATTAATATAAGACATGGGTCTGGGATACTAGTACAGTTGGTGCAGCGAACCTTGGGCATGCGATGCTATACCCGATTTATCTTGTTATCTTAGTTTATCGTGCCCAGCTAGACAGCATCCTTATGTTTACTTTCAGTTTATACATGTCATGTTACCTTTACCTTTTTTTATGTTGAAAGTCACTAGGTCTTACCTGTCTTTATGACTGACCCATTTCCTTTTGCCTCTTTTTCTTTCGTTTCCCCCCCCCCCCGGTTTTCAGGGAGGAAACTCTAGCACTTAGCTTGTATTTCGCGTGCTTTCGGTTCAGCTCATATACGGTTTGATCTTGAGCTATGCGATGGCTGCATTTCTGCTACCTTTGGGGAATTAAGCTACTTTTGATGTTTTAAGTTTATGCTTCTTTATTTATGCAAGACAGAATTTGTTGTAATGGAAAATAATGACCTTGGCTATTTGATGTAAAAGGTTCTGACTCTTTTTGAAAGTAATGAAATTTATCTTTTGATTCTTCCGCTGTTTTATCTATGTTCTATCTTGTAATATTTATGTGTTTGTTTACCTCGATAACACTCCTCCAAAACTAGTGCATTCCCTTTGTGAGTGACCCTAACGGAGGTGGGGTGTTACAAATATTTACGTATAGGCTCACAAACTTAACCCGATAAGGTTATGTAATTAAAGACACCAAGTGGTATGCATAACCAATGGAAATATTAGAGTTATGTAATTAAAGACACCTTTTTAGGGTAAGCGTAACTTGTAGAAATGATAGGCTTTTGTAATTAAAGACAACTGATTGTATACATAACCGATGGAAATCCTAGTGGGGATACAAGACAAGGGGAGGGCTTGTATCATATTGTGTGGGACCCATTTCAGTCAGTAACCCTTAATAGGTGTCAAACGAGCACTACGAACTAGGTCGGAGTTGGAGCACGCTTACTGGGCTGAATATAAGAGATCCAAATGAGGAGGACAGTGTGGGCGGCGCAAACCGACCGGGGACATGTGCGTGCATGGGCCGGGTAGAGGGGGCTAAGGTGACCGTGGCACCTGTAGATATGGCTTTGCATTTCAGCGAAAGGTTGCCACTATAGGACATGATACATCCTATGGTGGGGCCAACACAGAGTATCTACGCGGAGTATGGAGCCGATCGATTAGGGTAGTGGTTAGGATACATCTGGACATATACCTAAGTCTACCATCTTATAGTTGTTGGGATCATCTCACTCTGGTGATACTAGTATTAGTGCACAGTAATCTTTTGAGAAGCATATGCACTCTATCATGTTTTCCTTGTCATACCTACCTTTTATGTGTTATCTTTCTTATCCACTTTATATGCCTGTCATGCTACTTTTACTTATTTACTTGCTAAAAGTATTTGGACACGCCAGACTTTATGTCTGACCCTTTTTGTTTCCTCTTCTTTCTTCCGTTTCCCGCCCAGGTTCTCAGGGTGGGAATACTCAGGCTTGACCATGATTTTGCTTTCATTTTGCTTGAGCTGCTTAGATGTATGGCTCAAGCCCCTATCCTTGCTACTATGGCTATATTTTATTTGGGGAATTTTGCTTCTTTTATGTACTCTGATGTTTTAAAGTACAAGACAGTAGTTTTAATGATGTAATGGTTTTTATGTATTTCAGACATGTGATGTTTTCAAACCACGTTGCTTTATGATTAAATAAAGTTTTTAATTCCGTTGTCATTTTATGTATGTCTTGTAATATTTCTGTTTCTGTTTACCCATAATGCTTCACGAAACTTAATGCATTCCCTTTGTGAGTGACATTAATAGACGTGGGGTGTCACAAATATTATACATTTTTAATATTCACCTTAATCAACATGTTATGATTTATAAGCACATATTGGAATAAATTACTTATTAAATTAAGAACATATAATTTATCCCAAATACACTAATTATGAAACCCAAAATTTTCTTATTCCCTATTTTAAAACACTAACAATTTGGGATCTCAAACTCGTATTTCATTCTTCGCAAATTAAAACATAGAAAACACACAATGGTGTGTATAACCTGGAAACCCAAAAATCTGGATTGCTACAAACTCCCCCCTTAAATGAATTGTTTCCTCGCAATTTAGTTAAGACTACACCAAAATAAAATTTCATTTGCCAATTTTTTAACCACTATTTTTAGACTTAGAAAAGGTTTAGATTACACAAAAGCCCTAAATTTCTCAGACTCTTACACTCAAACAACACACAATTGATTTAAATTTGAAAATTTTAGGTACTTGGTCCTTACAAGGTTCAAATTTTACTCTAAACGTCATGTCATAAAAACTCAAAACATACAACATTTCTTTCACAAAGCGGATTATTTAGAATACACACTCATCTCCATCAGACTTTAACTAATAGAAACGTTGTCACGCCATCTCCTTTTTATATAAATTCTGCAAAAAATGGCTGCTAACTTGGTTGCAACATCAACTTGCCTCGCCATTCACAATTTTATGTCACCAATTTAATGGCTAAAAACATTTCTTAGGTTAATTTGGGAGTGAGTATTCTAAATATCACATATGCTCAAGATTGTTTTATATTTCAAAACACGTTAAGTTATTGAAACACTTATATTTAATTATCTTATAACTTTAAAAAACAAAATTTTCCACTAAATAATTTTATAATTTGATTCGGATAATGTCAAAAAAACTCACTTATCCTATGAATTTGGCTGCAGTGCTGACACAAAATCGCCATCGCCTTGCCATTCATCTTCAATATTACCGACTAAGGCAGTGATTTAACACCATTTTCCACAACTATTCATTTATTCATTCTCAAAGGCATTTTATTTGGCCCACAAGTTACTGCACTCGATCGCCTCTTCAAGGTGTTTAAAAAATTCTTATCGATATCGTTAATCATATGTATCGTTAAACTCCCTTATAATTTCCCAACGAACAATCCAACCTAAAAGAAATCACTAGATTTTTAAATCACACAATGGTTGTTGGTAGTTCTACTATTCACTATGATAATAACATTTAAATTAGAACAACCCAATACTACTTTTCATCAACCAATTCACTAACTTTTTTATCGTAAAGCAATTAGTTCTTAACAACAATTACAACATCAAACATCCCTTAGTCCCGCTTTTGATTTATTAATTTATTGCACAACCGAACAATCCTCTTGTTTCCACTGCGCAACTCTAATTCATTATAACTTGACATTATATAGACTCAATCATAACTTTCACTTTAAAATTATCTTGAATTTAATTCACTAACCCATCCCAATTTATTAATTTACATACCACGATAAACACAAACACCAAAATGGATGCATTAAAAAAAATTCAGTTTTTTTTAATTCCATGATTAAAGCATCGAATGGACAAACGACGTAAATTTCTATCAAGACGGAATATAACAAATAGGACAACACACAGGGAATACTACGGATTAAATTATATTCCTAAATGCACTCCAAAAGCTTGGACTACACATGGATCGATCAATTAACGTCACGGGATAAGGATAACGATGGAGTGAAATAGTAGACACACATGTTATCCTTTCATGTTGTAACACATGTATTCTTCAGTTTTAGTTCTGTGTTTATTGTATTTTGTTCTGAACCTCCGCTCTAATACTAATTGTAACACCCCATCCCGTGACCTACCTAATAAAAAGCTTTAACGAGTAATGTTGTCTATAAGAGCGGATATTTAGGCTTGTTAGGGGCGATCATCCGTAATTTCGTATCAGACGAGCATTGAGTATGTTACTGGGTGTAAAAAATTCTTTTCTTTTCCCAAGTGGGTTGACATACATAACACTTCTAATAGCAAACTGCAATGACTAAGGATCGAATTCAGAACATTATACAATCAAGCACAATCACAAATCATAGAACAGATACATACTAACACAGTTATTGAATATGACTTATACATGTGTTACATCTCAAATGAATATACAACACGGATACAACCAAAATATAAAATACAAACAATGACACAAATAGACTAATGAACAACATGAAAAGAGTCATCATTAGATATCCCAAGCTATAACAATAATCCCACGAATCAACAACAACTACCTCAGAAACAACTCGGTCTGACCGGAGCATTAGCACACATGGGTCAGTCTAGTTTGGAAATGAGTAAAAATCAACATTAGGTAAAAGCCTTATAAGTAGAATTCCTTTCATCACCAAAAGAAATCGGATAACTCAAAATGACAATCGACTCATAAGATACTAAAGGCTAGGTGGCCTATAAATCTCAAGGAAGATGTAGCTAATTACAAAAAGGCCTTTTCCAAGAATAAGGTGCCTATGCTATAAGTTAAGCACAAGACACACCAACAACAAGGAGGACTCCTAAGACAACACTTAAACTCGTCTCACGAGTTTAAGTAACACAAAAGACATTTTCATTTAGAATAATATCAATATAGCTCAATTGCTTTTAAAATCCCTCTACCATCATAAAATAGGATCCAAAACCCAAATACACCAACTCAACAAGACACCAGAAAATGGATCCAAATCATAAATCAATAATTGTAAACATAGGAATTTAGTTGCAAAGTAACATATTTTTGGATCTACCCATAATCTCAATCACTAAGATCTACCCAGAAAAATATAATGTTTGGATCTACCTAGAAACTTCACTATTTAGATATGCCCAGGTGTGGCCACATTTGGATCTACCTAAAATTCCACCTATTGGATCTACCCAGAATATCATCATAGTGTTGGGTCGACCTAGGGTTATGACACTGTGTTGGTTCTACCCATAAAATTTAACACAATGTTGAATCTACGCGGAAGTACAACTGTTTGGTTCTACCTAGAAATACAACTATTTGGATCTACCCAAAACGCCAACTTTGTACATATATCTATATACATATAGGACCAAACAACCCCTAATACTGGCAATAACACAGTATGTCATAGACTTACGGCAAGTAAAACAACGGTGATAACTTTACGTCCTGTACCACACATTCTCGCTACTGGTTTACTAATCTGTAACGACCCAGATTTTTCGGTCATTTGAATTTGAATATTTAAATCTGTTTTAAATATTATATTTGGAATATTAATGGATTTTGATATTGAATTCGTTATTAAAAACAAAGTTTGAACATTAAATTTTTATTTAATTATAATCGAGCTCGTAATGTCGCGGTAGTTCGTAATATTGTGTTTTGAACTTCAATTGAATATACAAGATCCGATATAAGTCGGAGTTCTATGAAACAAGAAACATTTGAATCTTGTTGAGTATAATCTTTTAATGAAAGAGAAAAAATAGAGATTTTATATTATATATTGTTAGTAAGGTCCAAATCAAATTTTCAAATAGTCGTTATGAAATCGTTTAAAAACGATAACGTTTATTTAATAAATTTATAAGGGTTTTTATATAATTTAGATAACGTTTAACTCGAAATCTCATAATGATGATTTTTAAAACCCATATCGATTTATATTTGAAGTTATATGGTATTCCATTTGGATATTTATGATAACAATAATTTATTATTATTTAATTGAATTATTTTGGAATTTATAATATTTTATCGATATTAATATAAGCTTTAAAAATTGTCGTTTCGCAGATGGTCTCGGTTTTCGGTGAAATTAATTTCATTGGAACCATAACGTTAAATTATTATATGAAACCAATTTTTGTGGCAAATTGATGTCGTATGTAACAACGGTAGCCGTAAATGCCTATATTTTTATTTAATCGTTTTGTTAATTTAATTGGGAAACTAAGAATAACCGATTTTCAAACGAACTCAGTTTTCAATGAAATTAATTTTATTAAATTCATAATAATTTATTATGGCAGTATTTCAATTTTCAAGTTAATTGGATTTATTTTATGATCTTGCGCAATTTAAATGTGTGTCGATTCACATATATAAGTTATATAGGAATTTTCATAAACGATCTCGGAATTTGACGAAACCTTCTCCATCATGCCCAAAATATTGTTTTATGCTAGGATTTAAATTTTCATCTCGATCGGAGGTTGCTTCCGGTGGTTTTTTCATGTTATTTCACGTTGATATATATATATACATACATACATATATATATATATATATATTACCCTTGCCTGTAAATACCATTGCAACAGAAAAACGCATGGTCAAAACCCTAATAAACTAAGCTGTGTGGTCAATATTTTTTCAACCGCCTCCTCCATGATTAACGATAGAAATACCCTGATAAACTTTCAACTAAGAAAACCTCTAGCTCTCTGGGATCTCAAATTCGAACAGCGGCGATTGGCGAGGAGTTAACTAGAAATGGTCTCAAAACAGGCAGCGCTCGTAGAAGAATTTCAGGCGAAGGGGACCATCATACTGATCGTGACTTTGGCTGAAGAGGGATAACACGGTGGCGCATCAGGCGGTCTCGGTAGATTTAGCTTCGATGGTAGGTGTATGGAGTGACGATAGTGGATTTAGTTTGAGCGTGGGTGTAGGGTTAGAAGCAACAAAAAGGGGGATGAAGGAGAAGATAAAATTTGGGCCTGTATTGTTAAACAAAAGTAATCAAGTGAAATAACTTTTTCGATTTAAGTAATTAAGTATATTATAATTTGTAATGACCTATAACATTTACATCATGATAGGTTCAAATAATTTGGCAAGGGTTCTGGAACAAAGCAGCTGAACAATGGGAAAAAGGGATTAAGTTAGACTTGGGTTTCATAATAAAAGTAATTAGTTGTATTAAAACTAGAATTAAGGAAAGTAATTATTTAATTGAATTCTTGTAACTTATAATATCAATAACTCATCCGTATATAATCGAAATTGGACAACTAGGATGCGTTGGATTCACATTTACGAGCACTACGCCATGGAACAGAATTGGATGGAATTGGAATCAATTGGATTTTTTGTTAAATTAAACGCCTATTTGATTTAACTGAAATAATCCTTTAATAACGAATAAGATCAAGGTAAGTAAACCTCACTCAGTTCATTCCACTTATATTTTATATAAGTTTGGTTTTTATTGTGTGTGTTATGGCTGCTAATTATTGAATGTGTTAGTTATAATCATATATTGATTGAACCGGTGAAATTAAACGTTTTCTTAATTTCAATGAAAAATCAAATCGTTATTTTAACGATTGGAACCAATTGAGGTAACTTACCTTCTTGGTCACGTTTATAAAATAAACAAAATAAACGTGTTAAATTTAATAAATTGTTTGAATTATTGTTGTTGTGTTAAATTATTATTATTGATTGTTATATAAGTTATTAGTTTAAATTGGATAATTCTTATTGGATGATTTTATTGAGGTAACGTATTTAGATGCAGGAAATAACAAGTTGGAGGGATCCAACTGGAATCCTTATAATAGTTGTTAAATTTTATACATTATAATATATGTTGAAATATGAATTTGTGATGTAGGGAATGACGGGTTGGAGGAATCCAACAGGATTCCCCACTCATATTGATAATGTTTATCAACATAATTTGTTGTGTTTATTTGGACGTGAAACTAATTAACATTTCACGGTTTGGTACTTTAGCATATATTTACCTCTTTAGTACGGTTGATAAAAGGAAAGATTTTGGAATCGGTAATAAATTGATTCTGAACTGTGACGACCCCAAAACCCCGTACGACGGTGGCAAGGGTAATCTTTGGAATATAACACATAAACAGAAAATAACAGAACAAAAATAAATAAATACACCAGATAATGCACAAATAATACACTGAATAAAGATAATCATCAGAGTTACACAGTATACAGGATCATACTTAGTACAAATACAGTTCAGCTATACATAAATGTCTACAGCGGAATACAACATAATATGTACAATAGGAGCTGAACAGCATAAAAAGAGATAAATGATAGAATCCATCTTCAGCTCCAGCTATCCAGAAAGAGCCCGCTAAAACCTGAGTACAAGGCTGCCCGTGTAGAAAAAGGGGCACCCGAGTTTGCAAGTGAAACAAACTACGAGTCAGTCATGGGACTAGTATGAGAAATCTACTTAACACATTTTATAATATGGCTAATCACAGGACCACGCCACTTTCGCTGAACGGGTTTACTCCATTGGATTGCCAGTGCTTTACAAAAAGTAAATCTTTTAAACATCGCAATGCTTTTTACAAAAATGAAGCCATTATAAGACTCAGTTCCCATCACACAATGCAACGCAAATCGGAGGATAGAGTTTTTACCTTATAATGGTCAAAATATGCTTGATACGAATAAACAAAAGTATTTTATATTATTACTAGTGTTTATATGTTTCAAAAACAACTTCGAATCATAAGTATCAATCATAGACGACATAAATGCCCTATACCACTATGTCGCCATATATAGGTATACAATCAAAACCGCACGATGTCATATTTGGAAATTGGATTTCCGTCCTGAACCAAGGCAAAAGATAGTCCTTACCAAATTCGAGACGCTGTAGCCCGCCCCTCAGGACCCAGACTCAGGTGGGCCCTTGGAGCGACAAGGTCGGTCCACCGATGTGGTTTAAAATGCCTGAACACTGCGTTTCCCCTCCCTTTGGGGCGTAAATGAGCCAACGAATGACTCCATCGGCTTCACATAGTCACCGATAAATCCGAGGCACCTCGCAACAACAACAACAACAACCACATAGGTGAAAATAATATAAATGTCAGCCAGTTTAAGCACCGACACCAACTCTAGATAGAAAGAAACGCATGTCCTCCTGAGGTCCTCTCTCGTTTCTAGTTCATACCGGGGTGTGAGGCTCGCAAATTCACGCTATACACAAAGCTACGCCACACAGGCGGTGGTTTGATCATCAACCACAAGACTTTGCTTTTCAACAGAAGCCTTGATCACGGCATCTTAGCATGCCACACAGGCAATTCACACCATGCAACTGATGGCTATCAATCACACAGAATGAATTCCAATGTCAGGCACACAATCCATTTACAAGTCCGTTCTGGGTCTGAACGAAACCGGAGGCACTATATACCTCGCATACCCATCGATCTCCATGTACGTCTGGACGATCACCACTCATTATCCATATTTCGGGATGCCTCCCAATCAGGACATCAGTTATCATCCAACCGAGGTGAAGATCTCCAGTCTTCAACCACCGTCTTCATCATCGATTTCTTATCGTCGATTCAGTTATTTAGAATGGGATAAACCCGGTCTTTCTGAGCAACTCGCGTATATAATAAACAAGTGCTACACAAACACAACATACGCCTTATTTCAATTCATTAGTCACTAACCGTAAATTAGTAAGAGAACGATTTCCCAAATATTAACCCCAAAGGCCGAAACCAACATCAGATCAAAACCCAGGAAACCATTCGACTTAGCTAACCTTCAGTTAGTTTCTAAATTTCACATTCCATATCGTTTATAATATTTTATAATGATTTATCGCTATTTTTATTTTTTTAAAAATAGCCAATTTATTCAAACGACGCTTTAGGCCATAACGCGGTCGTGGCGCTGTTTTTCTTCAGATTTGATTTACACATATCTAAAAATCTAACCGTTGGATCTTCACAAATTTTATATCATTAGAAAGATCTTTTCAAAACGATTCCAACGGTTTCAGTTTTGGGGAAATCCGACGGTCGGATCTCCCAGTACACTCGTTTGAAGTTTCGATTTCAAAATACGAACTGCAGCGTCGTTATTCGATTTAATTTAATTATATATATATATAATCGATTCTAGCGTTGTTTTTCTTCAGATTTGAATTAAACATTCCAGACAATCCAACCGTTGGATCTTTACAAAGTTGGTGTCGTTGGAAAGATATTTCCAAAGCGAACCCAACGGTTTTGGTTTTGGGAAAATCCGACGGTCGGATCTCCCACACAACTCGTTTGAAATCACGGTTTCAAAACACGAACTGCAGCTTCATTATTCGATTTATTTTAATTATATTTATATATATAAATATAATCTATTCTTCGATTTCAAAACCATATTCCTTTCACACACTTGATAAAAATGATATTATTATCCAACAGACATTCATTTCAACACTTCACTATTTTTAACAATTCATGTATATAATAAAAATGTGATTTTTATTGTAAAACAATTTATTTCAAAACACAACTATTTTATATAGTTCATATAGATGATAAAAATATGATTTTTATTATAAAACAATTTATTTCAAACACGAATACCATTCAACACATGAATTTCTATTCAACGAATGAATTTCTATTCAACACATGAATGTTTTCTATAGTTCGTATATATAAAATAAAAATGTGATTTTTATTGTTAAAACAATTTATTTAAAACACGAATACCATTCAACACATGAATTTCTATTCAACGAATGAATTTCTATTCAACACATGAATGTTTTCTATAGTTCGTATATATACAATAAAAAGGTGGTTTTTATATTTAAAACAATTTATTTAAAACACGAATACCATTCAACACATGAATTTCTATCCAACACATGAATGTTTTCTATAGTTCGTATATATACAATTAAAAGGTGATTTTTTTTTATTGTTAAAACAATTTATTTAAACATGAATGTCATTCAACACATGAATTCCTATTCAACACATGAATATAGTTTCAACACATGAAAATAATTCTAACACATGATATTATTCAAAATTTCGGCAGCATAACGGCAGGGTAGTTAAAACCGGGGCCGTCCCTAGTACGGTTCCTCGCTCTACCTTAAAGCCTCGCAGCTTTTGACAATGGGGATTTCATGCATCTAGTTCGCACGCAGGCGACATGTTTATATTTTTCTTTTCCATAAACTAATCCTACGTGGTTTCAACCAAATAATTCTCAACCACAAACGGGTATTTTTCAACCACAATAAATCAATTTCAACCTCAAACAATTCTAATCAACCATTCGCTATCAAACAATTTTCACACCAATCACAACCAATAAATATCGTCCATGGTTTGTGGACGAGGGGCGTGTGTATATATATATATAAAAGTATTTCACTTCTATTTCAACACATATATAATTTTTACAACGCATATATAACTTATACATCGAACGTACAACTTATACAACGCTTATACATGAGGTGTACAATGCTTATATAACTCATACATCGACTATATAATTTATACATCGTCGTTTTCCATATCGTTTATAATTTAGAAATCTCACATTGGGTTCCACTCCACCAAAAATAGCAGGAGGCTCAGAAAAATATGCGGTCTCTTCTAGAATGTAGAAGACGTTCACACGAGTCCACTATCTCTTGTTTCACTGAATTTCATCAAGAAATGAAAAAGATATGATTTTTACAGTGAAATCAAAAACCGTAGCGCTTTAAAATGCTATAATATAGTTTAAATAATTATCAGTCGTACCTCTCTAACCCTGTTCAAAACTAGGTTTTGATCTTACACCTAAACTGTCGCACGATAGGACAATCAGCCTCTTCCACGTCGTAGAGCTTGGAGAGGCGCCTCCAGAGGGACCCACCGCTTTGAACTCGGTGGCGTGTAGGCTGGGCGGTGGCGGTTGAAAGGTCGCGCCTTCCCGAGGTCGATTCGAGCTCTACAGGTCATGAAAAAAATCCAAACTTCATATGGATGCGAAGCTCATGAGACGATCTACAAAAACCTCAACTGGGGCATGGGTTTTTATTGAGTGTGGAAGGAGAAATCGGAGGGGGAAGCAATTGAGGGGTTTCCGCCGTGCATCGAGATGATACAGGGAGAGAGATTATAATGTGGACGAATGAGATTTATTTATTTATTTATATATTTTTAAAATCTCTAAAATACCCTCTTTCACACACGAACACCAATCCAATCCCAACGACTGTCGTCCCTAGCCAAATACCCCCATTCCGAACACAATGGGATATGTTTCGTAGGCCCATTCGACTGTTTGAGTCAGTTTCTCTTCAAATTAAAATATAAAATATTCAATATTTATTTTGAATGTACATTTCAATTTGCCGGGGCCACATACTGATTCTAAAAAATTCCCAAAAAATAAATCCAACTATGTTTTGACGATACGGTCCCAACAAAACTAGTTTCATCGAATTCCGAGGTCGTTTGCAAAATGGCCATTTTCACGGGATATATAAACTCTATAGCGACCTTTCTGAAAATTCATTTAGCCATAACTTTTGCTTCTAGCTATGAAACTTCGATTTTTCAGATTCGTTAGAAAGATATTCACAAACAGATTTAAATATTTTTTGTTTCACTAAAATCCGTTTTAATTTGCACCCGGTACAGTCAGTCAAAGTTTGAATTGAAATTTCAAAATTACCGCGCCATTTCAGGCCTTGTTTAATTAGAAATAATTATATTCATTTCCAAACGTCGATTCAAACTTACTTTTCGTCGTTATCATTTAAAATATTTATTTTAAATATTTAAAATCCCCTAAAACAGCCAATTTAAAATTTTCAAACTGGTTCAGATTTTCCGTGTTGTTATAATCTCCCCCACTTAAAACTTTTCGTCCCCAAAAAGGAACAAAGTCGAAAATGGTTTGATTAATCAACTCTACTTTCAATCTGGCTTCCATTCTTCAACTTTTCAGTTTTTGAGAATTTTCTAATTCTTCAAAAATTTGGCTAACACACTAAATTTTCGAAAAATTTCGTTATAACCTCCTTTGTACGGGGAGGGGTTTGGAAATTTATTGGACCGTATTAGGTACCCAATAAATCCTAATAAGCATGCACATATTTATAGTGGTATATTCCGGTGTCGACAGGGGAGTGTGTATAGATCATAACTCCAGAGAATAAATTCTCGTCACCCTATAAATGGTTTTTGTGCCTTAATGACCTGAGAGACGTGTTTATTGTCATCTCCAGACCCGTGTGGGGTTTTTATCAATCTTGCAATTTACCGTTACATTTTATATGGTCCATATCAGTCATCAGTTCAACCTGTAATATATAGTCATCGCCATACAAGCCTCTCGCTCGTATGGTAAATCTTCAACCTCGTCACACAAGCTCCAAATGCTTATGTGGTATATGATGAAGTATGCCTATCTTCAAGAAGTATGCCATGTCGTGTAGTTCAAAATTAATTGTTACTATCCTATGGCGACGTTTATTATTACACGCAGAAAAACCAGCACTCCGCATCCAATGACATTCACAGGAGTTGATATAATAATATTTTGCATCCAACTCATTAAGGTTTACCTATTTGTCGGGCACGCAAATAAATTCTTTACTCAACAGCTAATCCATTTACCTATTGAAACATATATAATGCACATGTATATATTTCTATCTATTTTTAAATCAGTGCAATGTGTGATTTAATCGAATAAATTCTACCATTCGTTCTCTTATTGATTAAATTTACTATCATTCTAATAATTTAATTAACCATATCCACTATCACACAACACAAACAACAAGCAATTTGTTTTTAACTTTTCAAAATCATACAAATTAATTCATACACTCTTTGGAAAACATTCAGACTATATAATTAAAAAGTTTACATCAATGCAAAGAAAATAACAGCAAAGTAAAGAACAAAATGGTAATGCAAAGTATGGTAAATGTACCTTGCACCGGAGTCAATCAGAGATATCCACCCTGCACTTAGGATAGGCTTTCTTAATGCTTTCCTCTGTTTCCCAAGTACAATCTCGCGGATCTCCACTCCATTGCACTTTGACTAAGTGAACCTTCTTGTTCCTCAGCTCTTTGGTTTCTTTGCCGACAATCTTTAGCGGCTTTCTCCTCACAGCCAATTCTGGAGTAATTTCAATATCCTATTGCGCTGCTTCTTCCACGATCAAGTCTGGATCATGAACGTGCTTTCGAAGTTGAGATATGTGAAAAACATCATGCACTCTAGGCAACCAATCCGGTAATTGAATTCTATAAGCGAGAGTCCCAATCCGTTCAAGAATAGGGAATGGTCCAATAAATCTGGGCGCCAACTTCCCAGTTTTGCCAAATCGAATCACTCCTCTCATCGGAGAAACCCTTAAATACACATAATCACCAACAGAAAAAGCCAAATCTCTTCTACTCGAATCAGCATAGCTCTTCTGTCGGCTTTGAGCAGCGAGTAATCGTTTCTTAACGAAATCGACTTTGTCGGCAGCTTCTCGGATCATGTCAGGTCCCAATACAAGTCTATTACCAGGTTCTACCCAACAAGCAGAAGATCGGCACGAGTCCACTGTCCAACCGTTGGATCTTTACAATGTTGGTGTCATTGGAAAGATATTTCCAAAGTGAACCCAACGGTTTCGGTTTTGGGAAAATCTGACAGTCGGATCTCCCACACTACTCGTTTGAAATCACGGTTTTGGGAAAATCCGACGGTCCGATCAATCAATTTCAACCACAAACAATTCTAATCAACCATTCGCTATCAAACAATTTTCACACCAATCACAACCAATAAATATCGTCCATGGTTTGTGGACGAGGGGCGTACATATATATAAGTATTTCACTTCTATTTCAACATATATATAATTTTTACAACGCATATATAATTTATACATCGAACGTACAACTTATACAACGCTTATACATGAGGTGTACAACGCTTATATAACTCATACATCGACTATATAATTTATACATCGTCGTTTTCCATATCGTTTATAATTTAGAAATCTCACATTGGGTTCCACTCCACCAAAAATAGCAGGAGGCTAAGAAAAATATGCGGTCTCTTCTAGAGTGTAGAAGACGTCCACACGAGTCCACTGTCTCTTGTTTCACTGAATTTCGTCAAGAAACGAAAAAGATATGATTTTTATAGTGAAATCAAAAATCATAGCGCTTTAAAATGCTATAATATAGTTTAAATAATTATCAGCCGTACCTCTCTAACCCTGTTCAAAACTAGGATTTGATCTTACACCTAAACCGTCGCACTATAGGACAATCGGCCTCTTCCACGTCGTAGAGCTTGGAAAGGCGCCTCCAGAGGGACCTACCGCTCTGAACTCGATGGCGTGTAGGCTGGGCGGCGGCGGTTGAAAGGTCGCGCCTTCCCGAGGTCGATTCGAGCTCTACAGGTAACGAAAAAATCCAAACTTCATATGGATGCGAAGCTCATGAGACGATCTACAAAAACCTCAACTGGGGCATGGGTTTTTATTGAGTGTGGAAGGAGAAATCGGAGGGGGAAGCAATCGAGGGGTTTCCGCCGTGCGTCAAGACGATACGAGGAGAGAGAGTATGATGTGGACGAGTGAGATTTTATTTATTTATTTATATATTTTTAAAATCTCTAAAATACCCTCTTTCACACACGAACACCAATCCAAACCCAACGACTGTCGTCCCTAGCCAAATACCCCCATTCTGAACACAATGGGATATGTTTCGTATGCACATTCGACTGTTTGAGTCAGTTTCTCTTCAAATTAAAATATAAAACATTTAATATTTATTTTGAACGTACATTTCAATTTGCCGGGGCCACGTACTGATTCTAAAAAAATCCCGAAAAATAAATCCAGCTATGTTTTGACGATACGGTCCCAACAAAACTAGTTTCGTCGAATTTTGAGACCGCTTGAAAAATGGCCCTTTTCTGGTCGATCCAATTTAATAGAAATCGACCAAACACATTTTCCTTTGCCACGCTCACATACTAGCTTCAAAAATTATGAAATTTGAAACCTAGCAATAATTTAACATCCCGGATCCAACAAAAGTGGTTTCGTCGAAATCCGAGGTAGTTTGCAAAATGGCCATTTTCACGGGTTATATAAACTCTATAGCGACCTTTCTGAAAATTCATTTAGCCATAATTTTTGCTTCCAGCTATGAAACTTCGATTTTTCAGATTCGTTAGAAAGATGTTCACTAACAGATTTAAATATTTTTGGTTTCACTAAAATCCGTTTTAATTTGCACCCTGTACAGTCAGTCAAAGTTTGAATTGAAATTTCGAAACTACCGCGCCATTTCAGGCCTTGTTTATAATTAGAAATAATTATATTCATTTTCAAACGTCGATTTAAACTTACTTTTCGTCGTTATCATTTAAAATATTTATTTTAAATATTTAAAATCCCCTAAAATAGCCAATTTAAAATTTTCAAACTGGTTCAGATTTTCAGGGTTGTTACATGAACATTTTTAAAGTTATTTTTATATAAGGATTTGAAATGCAATGTTTATTTTAATAATAAATATCGAAGTTTTATTTTACGTTTTTATAACTATTTTAATTATAATTAATGAAAATTCCAAGATATATTAAACAACTGGTTAAGCGTTATAAACTAAATGGAATTGTTAAAATGATTTCAAAGAAGGGATTAAGTGGTGTAAATGGAATTTTAAAAGTTTTTTGAATGTTGAAATGGTCTGAGGGAATTAATTTAAAACCTATGCAGTTAATTCCCCGCTATTACCCTGATATAAACCCACTATATCCCGTGGCAGATTACCACCACTACGCTTTTCCCAAATAGCCTCTAATATAGCCTCCCCGCTTTAATCTCCGCTATATTCCAACATTCCCGATATGTCAAATTACTTCCACGATATTACGTTATTCCTGCTATATTTTGATGAAAGAAACAAACTAAAAAATGACATCTATGCATTATAAAAATTATAAAGTTAGGATTTTTAATTAATTTTCTTAATGTATATATATTTTTTTAACAAGAATGCTCTATATTTTATAAAAATTTAATAAATTTAAATACCAAATTACGTTTATTTGCTGATATTTGCACATGTTTTGGTCTAATATAGAGAATGTACTAATTATAGTTAAATTAAGTGCTAATTTTTCACTTAATTATTGTATTCACATTTGTAAAAACATTACGGATGAGTCACATGTGCAATTTTAGAGTCATCCGCTATATCCTGCTACTTCCTCGCTTTATCCCCTCTTTGACTTTTTGGACTTCCACCGCATTGGATTCGCTAAGCGCTTTAACAACACAGTTTAAAAGGAATGAAAAGTGATTTTTCGTAGTTAATGAACGTTTTTGCGAACATTGGTTATATATATACAAAATGTGATTAAATGGGTTTTTCGTAAATGATATTAGCGAATAAATGGAATTGAAAATAGAATACGAATATAGGTGCATAATTGGGATTGAGATAAATTTCAAATAAATGGGATTTTAAGGCAAGATTTTTCGAAAGGAAGTTATAAATGGAAATACATATAAACTGAGTTATATGGAGGAAGTTGTAAAAGGAATTTATATTTGTGAATAGGTAGATATTTTTAAATGAATGGTTAAGATATACATAAATGGATGGTTAAGATATTTATAAATAAAGGGTTAATGATTTTGTAAATGGAAGGTGAAGGGTTTTTGAAATGGATTCTGTAATATTTATTAATAGAGGTTAAGTCGAACTAATTTAGTAAATTTTTGTGAAATGTTATTTGAAGAAATTGGAAGTGATTAGTGAGATTATAAAGGAATACAATAGTTTTAAAAATGATTTTCGAAGGAATATAAGGTGGTTTTTGAGAAATTGGAACCTATCGTACGTTGGTTGAGTTGATTAACTTTTGAGGTGTCAATGTGATGTTGGTTTCGGCCTTCCAGGTTGATATTGAGAGATTTATTCACTTACAATTTACAATGAGGATTCAATGAGTAGAAGGGTAATGATAAGTTTTAATATTTAATTAACGACCAGTTAATTAAGAGGCTAAATGATTTTGGGTATTAAATCAGTGAATTTATTTTCTTTTTATTTATGAATAGTTGTTTATTTGATAGTAAAATAATCGACTATCAAATCTAGCCTACACAATTGTTGGTACGGAAAGACCAGGATCAAATTTATATTCAAAAACCATTCCGGACCAGCATATATGTAACGACCCCTGTCTACGCATCAAGAGACCGTAGAATATTTATTTCTTTCTCATGCGAAGTCGTATAGCCATGTAACTTTGGGAGACGACTATTGGGGTCATTTCTCATGTTCATGATTTTTGCCGATTTTTAAATGACCGTTTTGCCCCTAAGTGATCTTGTACCGGCCATAACTTTTGATTGGTAAGGAGTATAAACTTGAAATCACTTTCATTAGATCCGAATGATGGTTTACATTTCCGTGGAGTGGTCACATTAGCCAAACGGTCTCACCGTTTGGGAGATATGGCTGAAACAAGGTTTAGAAGGTGAAAAACAGCTTAACCGGGCCTAATTCGGGTGATTAGCAAGAGGGCCCATAGCCCATTTCGGGATTAGGGTTATGGGGAGGCTGAGAATAGTAGGAAAACGATCTATTTTCATTTTCTCAACTGCCTCAAACATTTCCCTAACCCTAACAATGGCCTCCAACACCTAAATCACCTTCTAATCACCATTTAATCAAGCTTTAGCCTAATCTATGTCTAATTAAGGCAAATCAACACCAAATCAGAGTTGGAGCAGCTGTGTTACATAGGAAAACGCCCCAAATCAGAGATAGTTTCAGATCTAAGTTTTATTTGTGGCTAAGGTGAGTGATTAGCATTGTTTTACACTAAATACAGCTAATTATGGTAATTAGTGTTAATTAACGAAATTATACATGTTAAAAATCTGGAAAAATGTTTAGAAATTCTAAAATATTATTTTAGGGCTCTGATAGAAATTTGGGCTAATTTGGTTATGTTTTGCTAATCCTATCATTAGATTTCCTTAAACATGCTTAAGGGGAAAATATGGGTTTTGGGTATGTTTGATCCATTTTAACATATCATATTGTTGTTTTGGTGTTTATGGTTGATTCTCTATGTTGCTATGACTGTATGGCATGCTTTGTAATTGATTAGAAAAGCTAGAACTGTAACGACCCAATGGTTTTTGGCCCCGAAAATCAACATAAATACCTTTACCGTATCTCATGTCGACCTTCCAACACCAAAAAAACAATGGATAGTTATTTGAAAGAAATTAGAGGGTGAGGTAAGAAAGAAAGAAATATTAGAATAGAAGAAAAATAAGAACCAACGTAACTCAAAGTCTCACATCACAGCTGAACAAAATATAATGCAGAAATAAATCTTTATTGAGAGCTTTTTTAAATATACTTATAATATCAGAGTACATCACGCATCTGGACAGTTATAATAACCTGTCCTCATATACAACACACGGCGGAATAGTAGCAATATAATATCATACGTCTGAACTCTTCCAGCTCGTCTCTTCACAGCATTCGATACCCTGAACCTGTAAAACCCGGTCTAACCCGAGCATTTACAAAACACCGGGTCAGTCTGGTGAACCAGAGTGAGAAAAACTCGTACAGTATTAAGGGGGAATCATTCAACTTGATTTTTAAGTTCAAAATCTTTTCGAAAGAAAAGGATAATCGTAAAACCAAATCCACACATAAATACGGATGGTTTTTACCTTACGATAACCCAAAACATTTTTGAAATCAATATCTTTTCTGATATTATAATAGTGTCAAAATACAAGTAAATAGCAATCTAGCAGAACGCTTGCATCTCACGCTCTACATACATAGTATACAATCAAAAACCGCGGGCGCTTACTGGAGATTGGATTCCGAATATGACAAGGTATGGAACCACCTGCCGATAGTGTATCTCTAGAGGGGAATACACTGGGTTCAACAAGAACGTCTTGCAACCCGGCCCAAACATGACCGACCACCCATTTTGCTTGAGTGTATCGAATGTATATCACCAACGGTTGGGCTCAAACCACCGTTTCCCGAAAGGGACAGCATCGAAATAGATTTAAAGAAGTAAAAGGAATTTCTCTAGATAGGTGATTATACACCCTAATGGGAGTGACCCACATAGCCATGATGCCTGCCCGATTTTTGTCATTTCCCGGTTGGTGAGGCTTGAGGTTTAGATTAACCTTTGAACATCGGGTCATCATTCACTTTGAATGTAACACCCCGAATTTCAGTTAACACTGATATTCACTAATTACAGAATTAATAATCTCAGATGTGAGAATCAGGGGAAACGGGTTACGTCATTGTGTTCGTCTCGGAAAAATACGCGAAATAGAGTCCGAAATTTTGTAAATCGGAGTCTGTATGACCCGGTTAAGGCCCAAAGAAGTTTTCGTGAAATTTGAATTTTGAAACATGCAGAAATGGGGGCCAGGCGGGAAAACTCCCGCCCAGCCAAGTCGACTTGGCTGTCGACAGGGCTGTCGACTTGCCTGTCGACTTGGCAGTCGACAGGGCTGTCGACTTGCCCTGTCGGCTGATTCTGGCCTGGGTACACCTGGTTGAGTTTTGGGCTGGGTTGGAGGGCTTGGGACGAAATCTGACGGACCTAAACTAACCTAGGGTTAATCTAAGGGTCTAAAACACAACCTAATCCTATAAATACACCCTAAGACTACCCTAATCCATACTAAAAATAGAATCTATGCCATCATGCCGCCAAAATGCAACTTAGAAGGAGCCTCCACTAATTAGAGAAGAGGATTGCAAGCTAATCAACTACTAATCCACCTCTACTTCAACTCTAGCAACTATCTAAGGAGCTAATCTTGGAGTTTGTGAGTTTCTATCACTTTAACAACCAATTGTTAAACTAAGTAGATGAGATGTGATGAGATCATATGGTTTTGCTTGCGGATCAATGGGTTTTAGGTCATATGTTATGATGCTAGTTTGCTAATCACTATGTTTAACACTTATTCATGATGACACTATGTTTATGCAAGTTAAGTGTTTGGGTTTATGCATGTTAAGTGGTGGGTTTTATGCATGCTAAGTATTTGGTTTTATGCATGCTAAGTGTTTGGTTTTATGCAAGTTAAATGCTTGGTTTTATGCTAGAATCATGTGTGAAATAAGTGACATGACATGCAAGTTTAACCTATGAGTTTGGATCTATAATATGCATAATCTATGCAAGTTGTTTGGATTAGTGATATGCATAACATATGCGAGTTTACCTTTGTATGTCATACATACATATGCAAGTTATGTGTTTGGTTATATGCAGGTTATGTGCATGATTATATGCAAGTTCATATGTAACATGTTATGCAAGCTATATGTGAGATTATATGCAAGTTCATATGTAACATGTAATGCAAGTTATGTGCATGATTATATGCAAGTTCATATGTAACATGTTATGCAAGTTATGTGTTTGGTTATATGCAAGTTATGTGCATGATTATATGCAAGTTCATATGTAACATGTTATGCAAGTTATGTGTTTGGTTATATGCAAGTTTACCCCTTTGTATGACATAAGTACATATGCAAGTTCATCCCTTTTAGACCTATGACATGTATGCAAGTTGACACCTTTATGATAGGTCTATGACATGAACATTTATGCAAGTTACCATCTTTATGACATATGTGATTCATGCAAGTTTGGGTTGGTTATTTATGCAAGTTGGGTTTATGGTCATATATGCAAGTTGACACCTTTTAAACCCATGATAATGCTTATGATATGCTAAGTTGAACCCATTGTGTGTATGATGAATCTCCTCTTTTAAAGTATGTCATGTTAACGTATTTACATGGGGACGATGGGGTAAAAAAATTAAAGAACACATAAAATTGTGTGAAGTTGGTATGATTAAACATACCATAAAGTGGATGGACATAATTGGGAATTTACCTATTAAGTTAGGTCTACCCATATTATGGAATTGGGAATTTACCTATTGAGTTAGGTCTACCCATATTTTTAAATATTTGTAATTAATTAGGGATAATTAATACAAATTATGGGGGTGATTAATTAGGTGTAATTAATCGACTAAGACACGAGGTTGGACCCTTTTGTAGCATAAGACTGCCCGGAACCGACCGGCAAATCCAGCGGCTACAAATGATTGGCCCAATATGAGAGGTCTTAGTCATAAACTAAATGTGTGACAAGTGTAAAGACACGAGGTTAGACTCTGTTATGGTGTAAGGCTGCCCGGAACCGACCGGCATATCCAGCTGCCATAAAAGACAGTCTAATGTGAGAGGTCTTTACAAAGGTTACGATCTTAATTAATTAAGAAACACTTAACCAAATTAGCATGTAGTGGGGCATGAGGGGTTAAGTGGGTGCCTTGGGTGGCATGTAGTAACTAGTGGGGGTGCCTTGGGTGGCATGAGGAAACTAGTGGGTTGCCTTGGGTGGTTATAAGAAAATACGATTAGAATATTTAACCAAAGTGGAACATGTAATTAAACATGATTAAAGGGTTAAGTAAGTGCCTTGGGTGGCATGTGGGAATCAAGTAAGTGCCTTGGGTGGCATGTGGAAATCTAGTGGGTGCCTTGAGTGGCAATTAAAATATGATTAAAGGACTTAACCAAAATTTATAACATGTAAGTGGACATGGTTAAAGGGTTAAGTGGGATTCACTAGAAATGACAAGCTTAGGTGAGTAGCTTGTGGGGGCCCATTTCAACCAATATCCCAAACGTATCTTTGTGGGCTCGACCCAAGTCGAGGACGGGACACGCATATTGGGCTTGACTGTAAGAGGCCAAAACGGGTTAGCGGTGGCAACGCAAGTCCAACGGGTTTCATATGCGTGTGTGGACCCGGGCTGGTAAGTAAGACGTTGTTGCATCGTGTAGGTATAAGCCATGCACCGTTGACATTATCAGGTTGCCACTTTGGGGAATGATACACCCCACTGTGGGGCCAGCACGGGTATCTACGTTAGGGAGCCGATCGCTTGGGGAGTAGTGGGTACACCTAGTGGAGATAGGGGCAGACGGCACCTATGTAGTCAGCTAGGGGTACACGAAACTACTATTAAAAATTACTACGTACACTTAGTGGGATCAACCTTTAAGTAGGAATTACCCTTGGGTGGGTAGAACTGGTGTGGTGCAGTGTAGGAATTACCCTTGGGTGGGTAGATCTGGGGTGGTGCAGTGTAGGAATTACCCTTGGGTGGGTAGATATGGGGTGGTGCAGTGTAGTAATTATCCTTGGGTGGGTAAATGCGTCTTTACGGTTATCTTAGTTCATCCTAAGTCTAGTTGGCTGCTTAGTGTAGCCATTTATCCCCAGTCGTTACCGTATATCAAGCTTATGTCTTACTCTGGTTACTTTAATGATTGTATTGTTAAAGTTATAGGACTCGCTCAGACTTATGTCTGACCCCGTTGTTTTTATCTTTTTCCCAACCCTCAGGTTATCAGAGTGGGCTTAGCACTAGTGGGCTTTGATCAGACTGCTTTATCTATCTTTTGGAGCTTGGACCGTGGATGTAAAGCTCAGTTTATCTTTTCTATTATGGCTATTAATTTATGTAGTGGGATTATGTACTTTTGTTTTATCAGGATGGATATTATGTACTTGACTCTTGTTTATGGTTTTGGTGTAACCAAACATGTTTTACTTTCCGCTGCAATGAAATGATGTTTTAAATTCTCAAGTATTACTTATATCTGTCTTGTTGTAATTTTTCTGTTCTATATTCACTTAAAATACTCCACCGATGTTATGGCATTCCCTTAGTGAGTGACCGTAGCGGGTGTGGGGTGTTACACGTGGTATCAGAGCTTAAGGTTACCAGAACAGATAAAATTTTTAGAAAAACTATTTTCTAAGAATATTTTTGAAAGGAGTATTTTCAAAAACATGTCTTTTAAGAGAAAAGTTTTTGAAAGAAAAGCATAATCCCCGATAGCCATATCTTTATCTTTCGAATTCTCCATTTTGAATCTCTTCCTCTCTCGTTTTGAGTTTCCCCTCCGTGTATAGATGATCTTGCTAAGATAGATAAGAATGGAAAACCACTTCAAGGGACTTAGACGTTAGTCGGATTAGAAGTTGGTTCAAGAAGGAGGAGGACTTGTAGGTACCTATTGGATAGACGATGGGAGGAAGGCTCAAATAGTTTTTTTGGTTAATGAAGGATGAAACCTCATTGGTGGGAGGTTACGAGTGCAGAATGGGAAGAAGTAGGCGAGTAGTTATCCTTTTGGGAGGAATAGGACACCTTATTAGGGTTGTCCAAAGGGGCAAGGGCAAGGTATGGAATCTTCTGGAGGGTAGTTGTATTCCCTCACGGCTAGTGTACCAGATGGGGATAAGACCGTCTAGGTTGGAATTTGGATTTCTTTATTATCCGGTTCGAACTTTATTTGATTCTGACGCATCGAGTTCGTTTATCTCATCGTTGTTAGTTGAGTCACTGCACTTAGACACCAGTTTAGCAGATGATCCCTTAGTTGTTTCAAACCCAATTGGGGGCTCCATGATGTGTTTGGGTTTGAAAGTTTCTATACTTAGCGTTGTGTTTAGATGTGATGCTTCTTGGGCTTCACGGGCTATGGGTTAGTTTTGGGCATGGACTGGTTATCCTGTAATGGTGCCGTTCTTGTTTGTGGAAGGAGAGTTGTTAGGCTTATGACCCGCTTGGGTAACACTCTCGATATCTCTTGTAATCCCATGGAATCTGTTATGCTAAGTTATCTAGAATCGCTTGACACGTCGGTCTAGAGTTTGCGATCTGTTAGAGTGGTCCGGGAATACTCGGATGTGTTTGAGGAGGTGAAGGGCTTACCTCCGGAGCGGGAGATTGACTTCCGAATATATCTGGTAGACAATGCCAAACCAGTATCTTGGCCAGTGTACCACATGGCTCCTCGTGAGAGGAGGGAACTCCATAAGCAAGTAGGCGATTTGCTTGAGAAGGGGTTCATAAGACGAAGTATATCGGAGTGGGGTGCTATAGTAGTTTTTGGCCACGAAGGCGGATGGGTCCCTCAGACTTTGTGTAGGCTAAAGAGAACTAAATAAACTCACAAAGAAGAATAGACACCCATTGCCGAGGATTGATGATCTCTTTGATCAGTTAATTGGCGCCTCAGTATTTTCACAGTTGGACTTAGCCACGGGGTTTCGTCAGTTGAGAGTGGCTGAGGATAGTATAGAGAAGACTGCCTTTAGGACTCCAGAGGGTTTTTATGAGTGGCTGGTGATGCCATTTGGTTTGACGAACGCCCCCGCATACTTTGTTGATTTGATGAGAAGGGTGTTCAGGGAGTACCTAAATAAGTTCGTGATGGTCTTTGTAAATGACATCTTGGTCTTTTCTAGGAGCGAAATAAGTTTTCGTGTGTGCTTAATAGGTTGAGCAAAGCCAGTTATGGGAAAAACGGCGGTTTTGGAGCGAGACTGGCGAGGACATCCAAAGTTGGTCAAAGGCTTAATTGTTTAGCCATTTTTACTAGTATCATCTCACGTAGGTCGTCTGAACTCGAAGGAGATATCCCTTGGGTGTTTGTCTGATATTGGTTTAGGCCTTTGGGGCTTGCACTTGGGGGATGTCAAGTTCGACTAGGATGGTCTGCGTGAGGGATGGACAGTTGTGATGATTTTGGATGGGGTAATATCCTGGTTTTCTCTAGAAGTGGAGAAGAGCATGCCCTACATCTTAGGGAAGTGTGGGAGACTCTTCGAGCGCATAGTCTTAGGATAGCAAAAGTGGATGGGATTCTTAGCATCCTATGAGTTTGAGATAGCGTATACCCATGGCAAGGGTAACGTGGTAGCGGACGCCTTAAGTAGAAAAAGGTTGTCCTTGAGTTCATTGTTCGTTGAACGACGGAGCTTAGAGTTTATTTCTATGTTTGACTTTGTACCCGGTTTGCTAGCCTCCTTGGAGGTTAGGCCTACTCTTTTGGGGCGGATTGGCGGAGCACAGCGAGACGACCCACAGTTGGTTGAGTTAGTAGAGAAGCTCATGAGGAGGGGGAGTCGTCCAGCCATTTGAGTAGGTACACCCTAGATGGTAAGGGGTGGTTGCGTAGAGACGGTAGACTTTGTGTACCGCAAGACGAGGGTTTGAGGAAGGCTATACTTGATGATGCACATCGTTCGAAGATGACCATTCATCCCGGTAGGGACAAGATGTACCAAGACATGAAGCGAGTTTTCTTTTTGGCCGGTATGAAGAAAGACGCGGCCGAGTATGTCGCTAGATGCTTGGTGTGCCAACAAGTAAAAGCGGAGCAAAAGAAACCCGGTGGGTTGCTTCACCCATTGGAGGTTCCGCTATGGAAGTGGGATAGTGTCTCGATGGATTTCGTCAATGGATTACCAAGATCGAGGAAGGGTAATACGGGAATTTGGGTTGGGGTAGACAAACTTACTAAGAGTGACCATTTTATACCCGTGAAGAGTAAGAGGACTGCTCAATGGCTAGCTTCAATCTACATTCGAGAGATTGTTAGATTGCATGGTGTACCTTCCAGCATAGTGAGTGATCGAGATCCTATCTTCATTAGCGAGTTTTGTAAGAGTTTGAAAGAGGCGGTAGGGACTCAGTTGTGTTTGAGCACCGCAAATCATCCTCAGACGGACGGCCAGACCGGGAGGGTGAATCGCATTTTAGAAGACCTTTTGAGGCTATGTATCTTAGATTTTGGAGGTACATGAGACGAGCATGAGGAGAGCAGAGCTTAAGTTTGATGTTGGGGACATGGTTTTATCAAGGTATCTCCGTTACGGAATGTGGTTCGCTTCGGATCTGTTGGGAAGTTAGCACCAAGGTTTGTTGGACCGTTTCCTATTAAGGAAAGTATTGGACAGATGGCATATAGAGTGGAGTTGCCCGACAGGCTTAGTAGTGTACATGATGTATTCCATGTGTCACATTTGAGGAAGCGCCTACATGAGACCGCTGAGGGGGTAGAGCCGAGCTTGCTTAAAGAAGTAGAGATAGAGCGTGATGAGACGATTCGACGAGCTCCTACTCGCATCCTCGGGTCAGAGACTAGGAAGTAGAGGAATCGAGAGGTTCAACTAGTCAAAGTGCAATGGGGAAAAGATGAGAGCAACGCTACTTGAGAGACGGAAGAGAAGATGCGTTCATTATACTCATTCCTTTTTAGGATATGCCTTTTAATTTCTCCTTTATCGTTTGACTAGTACTTATCTTATCTGTAGTATGTCCTCTCGTTAGTACCTTTGACCTTTAGATAGGGTAAACCTATGGTTGAAACATGTGTTTGAGACATGTTATGATTGATGGATGCATGTGGATGCAAGTGTTTGCTAGTGGTTGCTCGTGGATGCATATACACACACACTCTAGACACTAGATCGGCTCAATCACTTCATATTGCATATTGCATATAATTGTGTGTAGGTAGCTATATTTATGGATGTATAATGGTTGTGTTATCATATGGATGATGCATTTTGGTGAATGATTGTGCACTCATGTAGATATAGTATGTGTCGATAGGGTTCTTTCGCATACATATTGGATGCATGGCACTATCACGGTTTGCATATGTTCATACATTAGATAGGGAACATATACACACACTTTTTGCATATGCTCATACATCAGTAGAAATTGTTTTAAGGACAATGGATGCCCGTGTTTGATGGATTGAGTAGATGGTTGTTTGGATGGTAGGATATGCATTCTCCTTAACTTGGAGATTTCGGGGACGAAATCCTTTAAGGAGGGGAGAATGTAACACCCCGAATTTCAGTTAACACTGATATTCACTAATTACAGAATTAATAATCTCAGATGTGAGAATCAGGGGAAACGGGTTACGTCATTGTGTTCGTCTCGGAAAAATACGCGAAATAGAGTCCGAAATTTTGTAAATCGGAGTCCGTATGACCCGGTTAAGGCCCAAAGAAGTTTTCGGGAAATTTGAATTTCGAAACATGCAGAAATGGGGGCCAGGCGGGAAAACTCCCGCCCAGCCAAGTCGACTTGGCTGTCGACAGGGCTGTCGACTTGCCTGTCGACTTGGCAGTCGACAGGGCTGTCGACTTGCCCTGTCGGCTGATTCTGGCCTGGGTACACCTGGTTGAGTTTTGGGCTGGGTTGGAGGGCTTGGGACGAAATCTGACGGACCTAAACTAACCTAGGGTTAATCTAAGGGTCTAAAACACAACCTAATCCTATAAATACACCCTAAGACTACCCTAATCCATACTAAAAATAGAATCTATGCCATCATGCCGCCAAAATGCAACTTAGAAGGAGCCTCCACTAATTAGAGAAGAGGATTGCAAGCTAATCAACTACTAATCCACCTCTACTTCAACTCTAGCAACTATCTAAGGAGCTAATCTTGGAGTTTGTGAGTTTCTATCACTTTAACAACCAATTGTTAAACTAAGTAGATGAGATGTGATGAGATCATATGGTTTTGCTTGCGGATCAATGGGTTTTAGGTCATATGTTATGATGCTAGTTTGCTAATCACTATGTTTAACACTTATTCATGATGACACTATGTTTATGCAAGTTAAGTGTTTGGGTTTATGCATGTTAAGTGGTGGGTTTTATGCATGCTAAGTATTTGGTTTTATGCATGCTAAGTGTTTGGTTTTATGCAAGTTAAATGCTTGGTTTTATGCTAGAATCATGTGTGAAATAAGTGACATGACATGCAAGTTTAACCTATGAGTTTGGATCTATAATATGCATAATCTATGCAAGTTGTTTGGATTAGTGATATGCATAACATATGCGAGTTTACCTTTGTATGTCATACATACATATGCAAGTTATGTGTTTGGTTATATGCAGGTTATGTGCATGATTATATGCAAGTTCATATGTAACATGTTATGCAAGCTATATGTGAGATTATATGCAAGTTCATATGTAACATGTAATGCAAGTTATGTGCATGATTATATGCAAGTTCATATGTAACATGTTATTCAAGTTATGTGTTTGGTTATATGCAAGTTATGTGCATGATTATATGCAAGTTCATATGTAACATGTTATGCAAGTTATGTGTTTGGTTATATGCAAGTTTACCCCTTTGTATGACATAAGTACATGTGCAAGTTCATCCCTTTTAGACCTATGACATGTATGCAAGTTGACACCTTTATGATAGGTCTATGACATGAACATTTATGCAAGTTACCATCTTTATGACATATGTGATTCATGCAAGTTTGGGTTGGTTATTTATGCAAGTTGGGTTTATGGTCATATATGCAAGTTGACACCTTTTAAACCCATGATAATGCTTATGATATGCTAAGTTGAACCCATTGTGTGTATGATGAATCTCCTCTTTTAAAGTATGTCATGTTAACGTATTTACGTGGGGACGATGGGGTAAAAAAATTAAAGAACACATAAAATTGTGTGAAGTTGGTATGATTAAACATACCATAAAGTGGATGGACATAATTGGGAATTTACCTATTAAGTTAGGTCTACCCATATTATGGAATTGGGAATTTACCTATTGAGTTAGGTCTACCCATATTTTTAAATATTTGTAATTAATTAGGGATAATTAATACAAATTATGGGGGTGATTAATTAGGTGTAATTAATCGACTAAGACACGAGGTTGGACCCTTTTGTAGCATAAGACTGCCCGGAACCGACCGGCAAATCCAGCGGTTACAAATGATTGGCCCAATGTGAGAGGTCTTAGTCATAAACTAAATACGTGACAAGTGTAAAGACACGAGGTTAGACTCTGTTATGGTGTAAGGCTGCCCGGAACCGACCGGCATATCTAGCTGCAATAAAAGACAGTCTAATGTGAGAGGTCTTTACAAAGGTTACGATCTTAATTAATTAAGAAACACTTAACCAAATTAGCATGTAGTGGGGCATGAGGGGTTAAGTGGGTGCCTTGGGTGGCATGTAGTAACTAGTGGGGGTGCCTTGGGTGGCATGAGAAAACTAGTGGGTTGCCTTGGGTGGCAATAAGAAAATACGATTAGAATACTTAACCAAAGTGGAACATGTAATTAAACATGATTAAAGGGTTAAGTAAGTGCCTTGGGTGGCATGTGGGAATCAAGTAAGTGCCTTGGGTGGCATGTGGAAATCTAGTGGGTGCCTTGAGTGGCAATTAAAATATGATTAAAGGACTTAACCAAAATTTATAACATGTAAGTGGACATGGTTAAAGGGTTAAGTGGGATTCACTAGAAATGACAAGCTTAGGTGAGTAGCTTGTGGGGGCCCATTTCAACCAATATCCCAAACGTATCTTTGTGGGCTCGACCCAAGTCGAGGATGGGACACGCATATTGGGCTTGACTGTAAGAGGCCAAAACGGGTTAGCGGTAGCAACGCAAGTCCAACGGGTTTCATATGCGTGTGTGGACCCGGGCTGGTAAGTAAGACGTTGTTGCATCGTGTAGGTATAAGCCATGCACCGTTGACATTATCAGGTTGCCACTTTGGGGAATGATACACCCCACTGTGGGGCCAGCACGGGTATCTACGTTAGGGAGCCGATCGCTTGGGGAGTAGTGGGTACACCTAGTGGAGATAGGGGCAGACGGCACCTATGTAGTCAGCTAGGGGTACACGAAACTACTATTAAAAATTACTACGTACACTTAGTGGGATCAACCTTTAAGTAGGAATTACCCTTGGGTGGGTAGAACTGGTGTGGTGCAGTGTAGGAATTACCCTTGGGTGGGTAGATCTGGGGTGGTGCAGTGTAGGAATTACCCTTGGGTGGGTAGATATGGGGTGGTGCAGTGTAGTAATTATCCTTGGGTGGGTAAATGCGTCTTTACGGTTATCTTAGTTCATCCTAAGTCTAGTTGGCTGCTTAGTGTAGCCATTTATCCCCAGTCGTTACCGTATATCAAGCTTATGTCTTACTCTGGTTACTTTAATGATTGTATTGTTAAAGTTATAGGACTCGCTCAGACTTATGTCTGACCCCGTTGTTTTTATCTTTTTCCCAACCCTCAGGTTATCAGAGTGGGCTTAGCACTAGTGGGCTTTGATCAGACTGCTTTATCTATCTTTTGGAGCTTGGACCGTGGATGTAAAGCTCAGTTTATCTTTTCTATTATGGCTATTAATTTATGTAGTGGGATTATGTACTTTTGTTTTATCAGGATGGATATTATGTACTTGACTCTTGTTTATGGTTTTGGTGTAACCAAACATGTTTTACTTTTCGCTGCAATGAAATGATGTTTTAAATTCTCAAGTATTACTTATATCTGTCTTGTTGTAATTTTTCTGTTCTATATTCACTTAAAATACTCCACCGATGTTATGGCATTCCCTTAGTGAGTGACCGTAGCGGGTGTGGGGTGTTACATTGAATGTCACATTATCAGATCCACCAGATATCACTAATTGACGTCCACAAAAGTACTCTAGCGTTAAGCTAAGAGAACGGCCATTCTCCGCCAACAACTATAGCACGTTTGAAGAAATCAACATACGTGATCCCTTTGGAAATACTCTGTCAGACATCCGTCCATACAAGTCATCTAGGAACAGGATGAACCGAAGGTACTCTCCTACTGCATCCAATACAGGAATCACCCCATGGATCAGTAGCAAGAAGTCCTTGCAATCCGTAGATTCCAACCACGACAGAGTCACAGTTCATCTCTGATTGCGACATCAGAGATTATTAGTAATTCCTTCGTTTATGAAAATCTACGGTCTTCAGTTTTCCATCTCGATCATCTTCTGATATCTTCGCGTATTTTTTGGTCAGAATGGTTTTCGAATACAAATTCGATCCCGGTCTTTCCGAACCAACAATCGTATTGGATATATTTGATAGTCAGTTATTTAACTATCAAAATAAATAGTGATTCAATCATGACAATCCAATGAGTTCACTGGTTCATTATTCAGCATCAATTGGCCTTTTAATTAAACAAATATAATTTAAAATTCTTAAATATTTCGATATTATAAATAAAATTTCCGCTTTCTATTTTATCATAAGATTTTTCTTTAAACAAATTCATTTTTAAATATCCAGTTTTTTATTTTCACTTTCCAGACATTAGCAACATTATTATCTAGTATTTGGGAAATCAATTCAACTTATTTTACTCGTAAAACAACGTTACGAAATATCTTTTATTCATTACTTTACAACAATAATCCATGCTTATTCTTATGGAATAGAACTCAACTCTACGTTTCCCTTTCTAACTCGGAATTACGGTTATAATTTCACGCCCCTTTTTATTTCCCCTATTCACTTTAGAATCCTCATTATATATATTCCAAATCTTCATTACACGTTGCGTTATTTATGTAATGGAAATAATAAATTATTACTAACTCCTTTTACCATTACCAACTCATATTCTCCTCAGATAATTCCGATGTCGCTCAAGTTGGGGTATTTTAATTACCTCTCAGACCTTGATCAACAACGTTCATATCTTAAGATTACAAGTTGTAATCCAAAAACCAATATTTAATTTTAAGACCAATACAAATTCCATTTTACTATTTATTCAAAATACGGTTTCATACAACCTTCTTATCTCTTTGAAAATCTCCTTCTCGAATATAACATTATTCCTTAATTTAATAATTAAGTAATTCCTTATAAAACACTACTTTTTAACCTTTAACTTTTTAAACCATTTCATTTCATAATTCGGATTTGTTTATCAAATCCTATGATCCACTTCTTTACCTAATTTCACTCTTACCAATCCCTTTCCATATCCATTCAACCATTCCTGTTTTGGAAATCTTAATTTTAATTCCCCTTCTTACTAATCCCATTTTTAAGTAACGTTAATTAACGCTTTAACATCTTGAACCTCATTTATATAACACTGGACTATTATAAACCCCCTTTCATCCTTTTCTCCTTTTACTAAATTTGACTATTAAGTAAGCATTTGATTCAATCTATCGTATCCGCTTGAAATTCCTTTTATAACTTTGTTATAAAAATTTGGGTATTAAATATAAAACCCGTACGTAAACTTCTTTCGCCATTCAACTAGATTTCATTTCCACTTCGATTACTTTCTAATTGAATTTCAATTAAAAAGTAATTTTCCCAAATGACTACTAATCAGAATTATACTTAACTTTAATCATTAACTACTGTAAAAGTAGCTAATTCCTTTATTTACTAAAACAAACAGTGAATTCCCTTTTAAAACTTATTAAAACTAAAACAATATTCATTAAACTTTTTTTATTAGATTAATTCAAATCAAACTAATTAATTAATAAATTCCAGATAAAATAGTCAATCTAGTTACTCAAAACATGGTTACATCGTTAACCGATTCCAATTCGTTTTCCCTTTAAATTAATTACTAATATAATTACCTTAAATAATTCTATTTAATTGTTTCTTAACAAAACAATTATTCTAACTTAACCGTTAGGTAACTTCTATTTACTTGTTTATAAATTCGATTAACATCAGAATTTCTTTTATAAAATCAGTTAATAATTAAATATAAACTTAAGTATAAATATTTATCTCATTTTAATAAACTATTATTTAAATAATATATTTCAAAATTATCTCCAACTAAAAATAATTTTTATAACTTCATTCCTATTAATTTGCCTGATGGTAAATTAACAGTTATAAAATGATTGATTTTACAGGCCTTATGCTGCTGATACTCAACCAATATTGCCCATTGTTTAAACAAACAGTTTGTTGAAATTTTCAGTCAACTAACAGTAATCAAATCAATCACCCAATCAGATCAGTTCATATATGATAATATGAAAATAAATAATATATTTGAGGAATCCCGTTGGATCCCTCCAACCTGTTATTCCCTGTATCCAAATTGGTTAGCTCAAATCAGATCATTCAATTCCATTTAACTGATAATTTCTATAATAGAAAATAATGACCATTTAACATCAATCAATCAACAAAACAATTCAAACAATTCGAACGATTAAACACGTTTATAAATAAACGTGACCAATAAGGTAAGTTACCTTCAATGGATCCAATCGTTAAAATAATGATTTGGTATTTCACTGAAATTAAACAAATTTCATTGGTTAAATCAACAGATGAGAATATAATTAGCAAACAGTCAACCATTAGCAACCAGAGCACACAAAATAAAAACCCAATTTATATAAAATATAAATGGGAAGAACTGAGTGAGTTTAACTTACCGAATTTCATTTGGCATTGAACAATTGGGTTTTTAGTTAAATTAAATAGCGTTTAATTTAACGAAAAATCCCTGCTACCTCCATCTCTGTTAAGATTTGTTCCACTGTTCCATCGCTCCTTGTCTGGACCAATTCTGATAACATATACATCAATTACCACCGTTATAATCATACGATTTAATTTTAAAACTAATTAGCTTTTTAATTTAACTAATTATTATCGTTAATTACTTTTAATCACGTTCACATGCCAAATACCCTTTGAATTGAAGACATGGGCTGATCCAAAACTTTTTCCATCGTTCAAATATATGGGGCGACCCCTTTTATACTGCTTCCTCTTCATTTATATACCTCCTACCACGCTGCGTTCACAATTAACAGTTTATACAAGGGTTAAGTTAACCAATCTTAATTAAATAATTAACTTATTAAATTAATCAGTTAATTAAAAGCTTAATTACGTGGATTACACAGTTAATCAGGCCGATTACTTCCATTCGAAACACGGTATCAGATTGCTGCTCCTTCATTTTCGTTCTATCTAGACCCATTAGTTCAAAACCATCACAGATCATTGCGCCTCTTATGGTCTGCCAGGGACCAATCAGACTTCACCGCTCCATACACCTCAACCTCCTCTGCCAATGCCTGTAGTGGCATGCCATTCGATGCTCTGGTTTTCCTCCGAAATCCACAAACTCCACCGCCCTTTCAGATAGGATTTCGTCCTCTACGACAAAAGTTAGCTCATCATCACTGTTGGTCGAACAGCCCTCACTGAGATCTACGAGATTGTGGCAGGAAGTCTTTTGATTTGGTGAAGGGTTTGATCAGAATTTAAAGGGGAATAGGACGGTTTTCTGGCCCTTCAATGGATTGGGTGGTGGCTCATACAAGCTTTGACCACACAGAACGTATTGACTTCAATTTAGGGTTTGTTAGGCTGTTATCGGGTATATATAGTGGGGTGAGTTAATATTATATTATTAATCGAAACTTCATCGTGAAGTAATGCAATAAAACCACTACAGAAAATCTCCATTTTTTGATAAAAAAACTAATCTTAGCATAGAAAAATATTCCGGACTCAATAGGAAAAGTTTTGTCGAATTCCGACATCGTTTGAAAAAATTTCCTTTATAAAACCAGCGAAAAACACGCGTTTAATTTTTCCACGATCACTAGATAAACCCAATCAACTTGAAATTTTGAAATCCTACAATAATTAATTAATACGAACCCAACGGCACCAGTTTCGTCGCATTCTGAGACTGTTTCCCGGTACACTATTTTTTTAACGCACCGAAATGCCATTCTGGATACCAAATTAGTCGGTCCCCAAAAATAACAAACTATATACCTATCCTGACTCTAATCGATGATACAAACTCAACGGAATTGATTTCGTGGCTTAATTTGATCGTCTGCTCAAGTTACAGTCAAATATCTCTTTATTGAATTGAATTAATTTAATTACGCGCTATAGAAATTGAATGGGCGTTTACGGCTACCGTGGTCACATACGACATCGGTTTGCCACGCAATTTGATTTTCTTACAATAATTTAACGATACGGCTCCAATGGAATAATTTCATTGAAAACGGAGTCCGTTTGAAAAATGGCTATTTTAAAGGCCTATATTTTAAATACGAATTTCATAGCAACTTTTTTAAAATTTTGATTTAGCCATAACTAACTATAACACAAAATCTGGATTTTTCTCTTTCATATGAAAATTATAGTCAACTAGATTCCAACATTTCTTGTTTCACAGAAATCCGACTTATATCGGATCCTGTATATTCAGTTGAAGTTCAAAACCCCATATTATGAACTGCCCCGCCATTTCGAGCTCGTTTTATAATTATATAAATATATAACGTTCAAATTTTGTTTTAAATAAAGAATTAAATATTAAAATCTATTAATATTCCAAATATAATATTTAAAACAATAAATAAAATAAAATATTCGACTGCCAAAATACGGGTCGTTACAAGAATGGTCGAAAACGCCGTCGTATGGCGTAAAATAGTCGCTGGAAAAGTTGCAGTGAATGTGCAGGGTTCGGGTCGGATCGGATATACGGCTCGGATCGGATAAGGGAACTGAGCAAGGGAATTCAATCCAGATCGGAACTTAGCCTAAGAGACTTGGCAAGAAGGAAGGCCATTCGCTTAGAGTTGGAGTTGTGTCGGAAAACAGATCGGGTCTGGATGGAACATGGGATCGGATCAGAATGAGTAAGTTGGAGCAAGAAGACGAACGGAACCAAGGGGCAAAGCATCGAACTGAACCGGACTAAGACCAGGAGTGCCGAACCGAACCGATGTGACGTAGGGGACCTCATATATCGAACTGAACCAGATTGATGACTAGGAACTGGAGCAAGCCGAACCGAACCAGGGGAGGACAACCTAACCGAACCGGATTGGAGCTGCGATTACGCGACGACTCTTCTGAAGACCAACTCCAATTCGACCAAAACCCGAGACGCAAAGGTAGTCCAAATAGGAAGTAGAACTCGGGATCCAGTTGGGAACCAACAAGTTGACTTCATGAGTTGGGCTTTGCTGCGGGACGTCTGCTAAGGAGTTGTCGACGTCCATAGCTTTGATTAACCACCGAGAGACGATTGTCACGCTATGGATCAGTGCAGTGGAGTATTTATTACTCCATGGGGCAGAGTGATCGTAGCATGGCTATGAGCCAGTGCAATGGAGTCGTTATGACTTCATGGGGCAGAGTGGACACAGAAAGGACTAGTGGCTATGGATCAGTGCAGTGGAGTCGCCATGACTCCATGGGGCAGAGTAATCATAGCAAGGATTTGGGTGATCAAAGCGGTGGATATCGTATGCTTAACGCACTGAGTGAGAGATATGAGGATGGTTGCTAAGCTTGATTGTTTTCCATCATTATGACATGCACACCCCCACCCCCGTATCTTTACACCATATGTTAGTGTCACCTTAGAGTATTATACATCATGTTGTACTAACTCTTTGGTTGCAGGTCCAGGTTCAGGAATGGTTTAGTATACCTGTTATTGTTCTGTTTTGCTGCTTATCGCTTATACCAGACTTTTGTCTGATCCAGAGTTTTATGTCTCTTCTTATTACTCTGGGTGCTCTTAAATGGGAAGACTAAAGACAGGTCAGGTGATTATGTACGGGTAGCTATGCCGGAGACGAGCAGTAGGCTTCCCCGTATGATATATATATAGATAGATATTCTCCCTGTGTCGCTGCTGTTCACTACTTTGGGCATTAGTAGTGTACCTTTCTTATTTTGCTTTAGAGACAGTTTTGAAAAGTTTTAATAATGAGGATGTGGAACATAAGCTGTATTTTGGATTTTCCGCTGCTATGATGGTTTAGTTTTCAGCTTATGCACTGTCTCGCCTGTTTTATGTCAAGTATGTTATTATTATATTTTATTCCATGCGCTGTGAGACATTCTACAGGTTCCTTGCTAGTTCAAATTCTCTTCTTTTCCTTTCTTTGGCGACCGTCCCGTGCTGGTTGGACATCGGCACAGCGCACTTTCATTGGAAATGTCGGCTGGTGCGGGGCGGGCCATCACATTTGGTATCAGGGCTCTAGGTTGCGTAGTTAACCTAGGGAAGACACCAGAGAGAGAGAATACATATATGAGAGCGCGTATTTGTGTTATTTTGGTTTCCAAAAGCTATATATATACTATTAGAATATTTAAGGATGAAGTCGCACTGCACTGGCACCACTGAAGAGACGGTTAATCATTTTCCCCTTACAGATTGAATGATGAGCCAATACACTCGGGGTACTGGTAGAGGAGCTAATAATAGGAATGCTCCTGATATGAGGATGATGTTCATTGACTTCATGAGAGAGATGCTTAGAAATGTGCAAGGAGCAGTTCCCGATGCTGCAAATGGTGGTGGTGCAGCGGTGCAGGCGCCTAGAGCCGATTTCGTTAAGCTATGCAAGAATTACACTAGTCTTGGTGGGAAGCCGTTCCACAGAACGGAATCGACTACAGAAGTTCAGGATTGGTTGGATAGCTGTGAGCGTATCTTCGAAGACTTGGGTATCGAAGATGCGACGAAGAGAAAGCTAGTATCCCATCAGCTACAAGGACGAGCGATGAATTGGTGGAATGCTATTAAGGCAGCTACTCCAGAGGATCAAGTTACTTGGGATCAGTTCAATGCCCGATTCAGTGATAAGTTTATTCCAGTTGCTCAGAAGTCAGAATTGTTTAGGAAATTTCTGGAGCTTAAGCAGAATGTTAGGGCAGTCTCGGAGTATATTGCTGAGTTCGATACTTTATCGTAGTATGGATTATCTCTTATCGACACTCCCGAGAAGAAGAATGAGAAGTTCATAACAGGCTTAGATCAATACTTGGGGGAAAGGCTTATAAACCATATCGATGAGACGTTTGAATCGATTGTGGGGAAAGCTTTGAGATCAGAGAGTTTATACCCTAAGTTGAAGACTGAGGTTGCATCTGTAGAGGTGCCAAAACCGCAAGCAAGCGGTGGAGGCAAGAATGGTTCTCAGAATAAGAGAAAGCAGAATCAGACCAAGGATGTCCAGAAGAAAAGAGCAAGAAAGATGTTGAATGCTTTAGATGTGGCAAGAAGGGCCATTATGTTTAAGAATGTCGAGCAAAGCCAGCGGACAGGAAGTGCTTCAACTGTGCCCAAGTGGGACATCACAAGGATAAATGTCCGCAACCCCCTAAAGAGAAGCAGATTGTGAAAGCATATGCTCTTAATGTTGTTCCTTCTTCGTCGAATGCCCCAACTGCAGCGGAGAAAGGAAAGAATGTCATCATTCAAGGTATGCTTTCTGTTTATGATGTTCCTATTCGAGTATTGTTTGATACTGGAGCTTCCCGTTCCTTCATATCTAGTGACCTGGTAGATAGGTTGGGATTGGAACCCGAGATAGTCGATAGACCTTTAGCGGTGACAAACCCGACTGGTGGTTCAACTAGCCTTATCATGATTTGTCGTAATGTGGTCTTATCTAGTCATGGATGCACGTTTGTTTGTGATTGCTTTGTTTTGGGCTTTACTGGGTTTGGCATTATTTTGGGAGTCGATTGGCTCCAAAGGTACGGGGTGGTGGTAGACTGTGAGGGCTTTTTGGTGACAGTTAGAGCGGATGATGGGCGGAGGGTAGTGTTCGGTGGTCTACCTAGTGATGGGGTAATGGCTAGTTTTCTAAATTCTCTCGATATCCTGCATGATGAGTTGTCAGATGTGCCCGTGGCTGGCCAGTATCCGGACGTCTTCGACGAAGTGACCAGACTTCCACCACACCGAGAGATTGAGTTTCGTATTGATTTAGTGAAATATGCCAGGCCTATAGTGATGCCACTTCGTCGTATGGCGCCAAGGGAGCAACGAGAGCTCGAGGTGCAAGTAAACGATCTTTTGAAGAAGGGATTTATCAGAAGAAGTGTTTCTGAGTGCGGAGCACCAGTTGTGTTTGCTACCAAGGCAGATGGTTCCCTTCGATTGTGTGTGGACTACCGCGAGTTGAATAAGGTGACGAGGAAGAATAAGTATCGTCTACTGCGGATAGATGATTTGTTTGATTAGTTGAGTGGCGCGAGAGTGTTCTCCCAGTTGGATCTCGCGACAGGTTTCCACAGCTGAGAGTATAGCTAAAATGGCCTTTTGGAGCCGTCTGGATTATATGAGTGGTTGGCCATGCCATTCAGGTTGACCAATGCACCAGCATATTTTGTGGATCTTATGAATAGGGTATTCAGGGATCAATTGAATAAGTTTGTTCTTGTGTTCGTAGACGTATCTTGGTTTATTCGAGGACAGGGGAAGAACACAAGAAACATTTAAGGATAGTAATGGAGGTGTTGAGAAAACGCCAATTGAAAGCAAAGTTTTCTATGTGTCACTTCTGGAGGAGGGAAGTGAGATTCTTAGGCTATGTTGTTTCAGAGAATGGTATTGCCGTGGACCCTGCGAAGGTGGCTACGGTACAAGATTGGTCTACGTCCAAGAGTGCAACAGACGTAAGAAGTTTCTTGGGATTGGCTGGATATTATCATAAGTTTATCCAAGACTTCTCCAAGATAGTGGCACCGTTGACTCGGTTAACCAAGAAAAACCAAGCTTTTGTTTAGGACGAAAAGTGCGAGAATGCATTTAAGAGCCTAAAGGAAAAGTTGACGTGCGCGCTAGTGTTAGTCATTCCTAAAGGGAATGAAGAGATGACAGTATACACAGATGTGGTACCGGGCTAGGTGCTGTATTGATGCAAGGAGGTAGGGTTGTAGCTTATGCTAGTCGGCAACTGAAACCGCATGAGAAAAGATATCCTACCCATGATTTGGAATTGGCAGCGATCATGTTCGCATTGAAGATGTGGAGACATTGTCTCTTGGGAGAAAGATTCGGGTTGTTTACCGATCATAAATCGTTAATGTATCTTTTCTCTCAGAAGGATCTAAATCTCTGACAGCAAAGATGGTTAGAATTCTTGGCTTCCTACGATTTCGATATCGCATATACACCAGGAAAGGGCAATGCGGTAGCTGATGCATTGAGTAGAAGACATGCCATTTTAGGGGCAATGTTTCTAGAATGGAAGCAACTGGAGTATGTCGCTGAGTATGATTTCAGACCAAAGTGCGAATTGGATCCATAAGTATTAGCAAGTTTGATGAATAGACCCACTTTGATTGAGCGGATTGGTTCCAGTCAGAGGGACGATCCTAACCTATTTGAAATCATCTCAAAGTTAGAGATGGGAATCGACGAAAAAATGAACAAGTATGGGCTTGATCGAGATGGATGGCTTAGAAAGAATGGTAGACTAGTTGTGCCCAATGTCGATGGATTGAGAGATGAAGTGCTTAGAGAATGTCATCACTCAAAACTGACTATACATCCCAGTGGTAACAAAATGTATCGAGACATGAAGCAGACCTACTACTGGGAAGGGATGAAAAGAGACGTTGGGAAGTTTATATCCAAATGCATGAACTGCCAGTTGGTTAAAGCTGAGCAAAAGAAACCTAGTGGTTTGTTGCAACAACTAGAAGTTCCAGAATGGAAATGGGAACAAGTCTCAATGGATTTCATTGATGGGTTACCAAGAACTAAATCGGGCCATGATAGCATTTGGGTGGTTGTGGACCGATTGACTAAAAGTGCAAGATTTATACTCGTCAAGTCGAACAGAACAGCAGCTAAGTTAGCAGAACTGTATATGAAGTTGGTAGTGAGATTTCATGGAGCACCAAAAAGCTTTGTAAGTGGCCGAGACCCGTTGTTTTCTAGTGGGTTTTGGAAGAGCTTACAAGAGGCTCTAGGGTCAGAATTATATCTCAGTACCACGTACCATCCTCAAACCGACGGTCAGACAGAGAGGGTAAATCGAGTATTAGAAGATCTCTTGAAAGCTTACATATTGGATTTTGGTGGATCATGGGATGACCATTTGCATCTAGTAGAGTTTGCATATAATAATAAGTATCAATCCAGTATTAGTATGGCTCCATATGAAGCTTTGTACGAAAGACCAGGCAACTCACGGTCATATTGGTTAGAAACCGGAGAGAAATTTGTGCTTGGGCCAGATGTGATAAGAGAAACTTCAGACAAGATTAAAATCATTCAACAGCGAATGAAGGCTGCCCAAGATATGCAGAAGAGTTATGCTGATAAGAGGCGAAAAGATTTGAAATTCTCCATTGGCGACCTAGTATTTGTCAAGATCTCTCCATTAAAGAATGTCATTCAATTTGGAAGGAGAGGAAAGCTAACATCAAGACTTGTTGGTCCATTCCCAATCCTCGAGCAAGTTGGGAATTTGGCATATAAAGTTGAATTACCAGAGAAGATGGCAGGAGTTCATAACATATTTCATGTTTCCCAGTTAAGGAAATTCGTGCACGACCCCGATATGAATATTTCGCCTGATCAGTTGGATGATATCGAAGTAGAACCTGAGGCGGTTGGGAACCGCAAGCCGATTCGTATAATCGAGCACGATATGAAGCAACTTTGAAGGAAAGCGGTGAGTCTAGTCAAAGTTCAGTGGGGCGAGAATGAGAATGACTGTACTTAGGAGACCGAGGAGAGCATTAGGAAGACATATCCAGAACTCTTTGCCTGGTAAGATTTAATTGCAATTTAGTTTTCCGCATGCTAGGAAAGACTTATTTGTTGTTTTGTATGTTTGATTGTTGTGAATGGTTGGTAGGCATGCAGGATCCTTTACTTGTTTCTTAGTTAAGGAATTTCGGGGGCGAAATTTCTTAAGGGGGGAAGAATGTAACGACCTGTATCTACGCATAAGGGGATCGTAGAATATTTATTTCTTTCTCATGCGAAGTCGTATAGCCATGTAATTTTAGGAGACGACTATTGAGGTCATTTCCCATGTTCATGATTTTTGCCGATTTTTAAATTACCGTTTTGCCCCTAGCTGATTTGTTTCGGCCATAACTTTTGATTGGTAATGTGTTTTGACCTAAAACCACTTCCATTAGATCCGAATGATGGTTTACCTTTCCGTAGAGTGGTCACATTAGGCAATCGGACTAAACGTTTGGGAGATATGGTTGAAACAAGGTTTAGAAGGTGAAAAACAGCTTAACCGGGCCTAATTAGGGTGGTTAGCAAGAGGGCCCATAACCCATTTTGGGATTAGGGTTATGAGGAGGCTGAGAACAGTGGGAAAACGATCTATTTTCATTTTCTCAGCCACCTCAAACATTTCCCTAACCCTAACAATGGCCTTCAACACCTATATCACATTCTAATCACCATTTAATCAAGTTTTAGCCTAATCTACATCTAATCAAGGCAAATCAACACTAAATCAGAGTTGGAGCTGCTTTATTGCATAGGAAAACGCCCCAAATCAGAGATAGTTTCAGATCTAAGTTTTATTTGTGGCTAAGGTGAGTGATTAGCATTGTTTTACACTAATTACAGTTAATTATGGTGATTAGTGTTAATTAACGAAATTATGCATGTTAAAAATCTGGAAAAATGTTTAGAAATTCTAAAATATTGTTTTAGGCCTCTGATAGAAATTTGGGTTAGTTTGGTTAAGATTTTCTAATCCTATCATTAGATTTGGTTAAACAAGCTTAAGGGGAAAATATGAGTTTTGGGTATGTTTGATCCATTTTAACATGTCATATTGTTGTTTTGGTGTTTATGGTTGATTCTCTATGTTGCTATGACTGTATGGAATGCTTTGTAATTGATTAGAAAAGCTAGAATGGTCGAAAACGCCGTCGTATGGCGTAAAATAGTCGCTGGAAAAGTTGCAGGGAATGTGCAGGGTTCGGATCGGATCGGATAAGGGAACTGAACAAGGGAATTCGATCCGGATCGGAGCTTAGCCTAAGAGGCTTGGCAAGAAGGAAGTCCATTCACTTAGAGTTGGAGTTGGGTCGGAAATCGGATCGGGTCTGGATGGAACATGGGATCGGGTCGGAGTGAGTAAGTTGGAGCAAGAAGGACGAACGGAACCAAGGGGCAAAGCACCGAACCGAACCGGACTAAGACCAGGAGTGCCGAACCAAACCGATGTGACGTGGGGGACCTCATATATCGAACCGAACCAGATTGATGACTAGGAACTGGAGCAAGCCGAACCGAACCAAGGGAGGACAACCGAACCGAACCGGATTGGAGTTGCGACTACGCGACGACTCTTCTGAAGACCAACCCCAATTCGACCAAAACCCGAGATGCAACGGTAGTCCAAATAGGAAGTAGAACTCGGGATCCAGTTGGGAACCAACGAGTTGACTTCATGAGTTGGGCTTCGCTGCGGGACGTGTGCTAAGGAATTGTCGATGTCCATAGCTTTGATTCACCACCGAGAGACAATTGTCACGCTACAGATCAGTGTAGTGGGGTAGTTATTACTCCATGGGGCAGAGTGATCGTAGCATGGCTATGAGCCAGTGCAATGGAGTCGTTATGACTTCATGGGGCAGAGTGGACATAGCAAGGACTAGTGGCTATGGATCAGTGCAGTGAAGTCGCCATGACTCCATGGGGGCAAAGTGATCATAGCAAGGATTTGGGTGATCAAAGCGGTGGATATCGTACGCTTTACGCACTGAGTGAGAGATGTGAGGATGGTTGCTATGCTTGATTGTCTGCCATCATTATGACATGCACACCCCTACCGTCGTATCTTTACACCATATGTTAGTGTCACCTTAGAGTATTGTACATCTTGTTGTACTAACTCTTTGGTTGCAGATCCAGGTTCAGGTATGGTCTAGTATACATGTTATTGTTCTGTTTTGCTGCTTATCGCTCATGCCAGACTTTTGTCTGACCCGGAGTTTTATGTCTCTTCTTATTACTCTGGGTGTTCTTAAACGGGCAGACTTGAGACAGGTCAGGTGATTATGCATGGGTAGCTGTGCCGGAGACGAGCAGGAGGCTTCCACGTATGATATATATATTCTCCCTGTTTCGCTGCTAGTCACTACTTTGGGCATTAGTAGTGTAGCTTTCTTATTTTGCTTTAGAAACAGTTTTGAAAAGTTGTAATAATGATGATGTGGAACATAAGCTGTATTTTGGATTTTCCGCTGCTATGATGGTTTAGTTTTTAGCTTATGCACTATCTCGCCTATTTTATGTCAAGTATGTTATTATTATATTTTATTCCATGCGCTGTGAGACATTTTACAGGTTCCTTGCTAGTTCAAATTCTCTTCTTTTCCTTTCTTTGGCGACCGTCCCGTGATGGTTGGACATCGGCACAACGCACTTTCATTGGAAATGTCGGCTGGTGCGGGGCGGGCCGTCACAATATACGTGAAGGATGCTGATTGAAGATGGAGCAATTGAAGACCATTGATCTTCATGAGTGGAAGAACTGCTTGTTGAATTTATTTGGTTTGGCCGCTAGAGTTATAATGACTTGTAATTCTATCGTGATTGAAATCACCGGATTTGCAAGGACTACTTGTTACTGATCCATAGTGTGATACATAGGATGTGGTAGGAGGGTGCCTTCAGTTTGTCCAGTCCGAGGACAACTTGTATGGACGAATGTCTAAGAGAGTTTTCCAAAAAAATCATTTAATTAATCTCTTTAGGACTATGTTTGGTGGCAGAGAAATTCGTTTCTCTTAGCCTTGTACTCGTGGTATTGGAAAAACCTATTTATGATTTGATGGGTTTGACGATGTGGCATTCAAAGTGAATGGTGGCCAGATGTTTTGAAAAGCTAATTAAAACCTCAAGCCTCTTCAACCAGAAATGGTATAAAATCGGGTAGGTCGCATGGCTATGTGTGTCGCTTCAATTAAAAGGGTCTATTGTCACTATCTAGAGAATATTCATATTTGTTCTCCTTTTCGCTTCTGTATCTCCCGAGAACGGTTATTTTGGTACCAACCGTAAGGTGACAATACATTTGGTACATTCGAGCGAAATGAATGGCCGGTCATGTTTAGGCAGGGTTGCAAGATGTTCTTATTGAATCCTAATGTATTTTTTCTAGAGGAACACTGTCGGATGGTGGTCCCATACCTTGCCATTGTTGGAAATCCATTCTACTATAAGTGCCCGCGGTTTTGATTGTATACTATGTATGTAGAGTGTGAGATGCAAGCAATCTGCTAGATTGTTATTTACTTGATTTAGACACTATTATAATATCAGAAAAGTATTGATTTTAAAAATGTTTTGGGTTATCGTAAGGTGAAAACTGTCCATATGTATGTATGGATTTGGTCTTACGATTATCCATTTCTTTTGGAAAGATTCTTACTTTAAAATTAAGTTGGATGATGCCTATAAAATTAGTGAGTTTTCTCACGCTGGTTCACAAAACTGATCCTGGCGTTTGCAATGCCCGGGTCAGACCGAATTTTACAGGTTCAGGTTATCGGATGTTATGAAGAGACGAGCTGGAAGAGTTCAGACGTATGATATTATATAGTTATTTTCCTTTGTGTGATCATACATGATGACATGTTGTTATAATTGTCCATATGTGTGGATGTACTCTAATAACTGTAAATTTTATTTTAAGCTCTCAATAAAGATTTATTTCTATATTATATTTAGTTCCACTGCGATGTGAGACTCTATGTGGTGATGGTTCTTCTTCTTCTTCTATTCTAATATTTCTTTATTATCTCTCCCTCTAATTTCTTTCTATTAACTATCTGGTGTTTTCGATACTTGTGTTTTGGCAAGTAATACGGGTTTATGTATTATTGTCAAAATTCGAGCGTCGAATTTCTACTGGGTCATTACATAATCGCTTATCGATTCCAGGCCAGAAAGTATCAAAACATCAAATCCCCAAAACAACGATCCACAAACACACCATGTCAACCGGAACATCTAATCAGAGGCTTCGGTTAGACAAGTCTGTAATTAACTAATAAAATATACCTATGTGTCCCATACAACAAGGTGTACTCCATCATTTAATCACAATTGCATCGTCCCGAAGGGTACAATAGTATGTATTTCATATAAGGAAAATACTTGGTTTACAAAACGGTTTCAAATCTATTTTCTTAAAAATATTAGAAAACGCTTTCTTAAAATCTTCCCACTATAGCAGGGGTAATATAGATTTTATAATCATAAAATACTTTTAAAGGGTATATAATAAATATTTATTGAATTATAAAATCGCTTGAAAACATTTCATAGAAAACAATTTATAAAACATGCGTGTGTACATCAAAAAGTTACATAATTATACAGCAGTTAGTCATCCAAAATGACGTGGATTCGACCACCAAATTGAAATTAACAACAACACTCTTTAATGGAGACTAATTGCCACTTCAAATATATATACATGCATCAATAGCTTGGATCTAAAAATCGTTCGGCACAATGGAAATCAAGTGTATGGATAAGAAAATAAAGACAAAACTCAGCATAAAGCAGGAATTGCTCGTGCGCACAAAGCATCACACGGGTTGACCAGGGAGTCGACTCATGCTTTTATGGTGGTCAACGCAGAAGTCGACCCGTTTAACGCCTGGTTCGACACCCAGGTTGATCCAGGGATCGCGAATTACAGCAGGTGATGAACTTGCTTCGTCCTCATTTTCAACCACGGTTTTAAACTTTGAGACACTGCTAATTCCTACCAAACTGTGCATGCATCAACTAGAGACACTATGAACAAAATGGATCAAAGATTTCATGAAGCCATTAGGAGATGAGAGATATCTAGCTCTTAAAGATGGACATAAACTAATTTTGCAACTAAAATATTCATATAAGCTATGCAAGACAGAGTAACAACAAAAAACAAAGTGATTCTACAAAAATGAACACAAAACCTTTGTAAACTAGAAGGTGTGAGAGCACACTCATCTTAAGTGGTTTTAAGGAAAGTTTACAGCAAGGATGCTCCAATTTGGAGCTATAGGAGAGAACCCATTGACATGCAGCGACAAATTCGTTTATTGCAATCTCTTCTTGAGAAGATTTCAGAGAAGTGTAACCTGATTCTACACCTTAGATTTCTTCTTCGCTATAATTGAGAAGTTTTATCTTCCTCTTGATTTGATTCCGAAAAAAGGGAATTATTTTTGAATTAAGGGAAATCCATTGTTTTCCCTTGTCGCTTCCAAGAGAAGAGAAAATGAAATAATCAGGAAAAAAGAACGTACTATGTACTTTTTCTCTCTAGAAGTTTGCTTTTAAGGCCTTTTGGGTCAACCACAATCTATGTTCTTCTTAGCAATAGCAACTTTTGTTAACTAAAGTTGATGAGCAAAGTAGTGTACAAAGTATGCTTGAGGAATTTCATTCAATAATAAAGTTTTAAGCCCATTGATTGCACCTTGCATATTGCTTGCTCCATCATAACCTTGACCTCGAACTTGAGAAAAAGTCAAAGAGTGATCCATGAGCAATGACTCAATAGCTATTTAAAGAGTCAAATAAGTAGTATTGGGAACGTGCACAACATCAAGAAAACATTCAGACACTTCTCCGTTTTTATTTACATATCTCAAACAAAGTGCTACTTGTTCCTTATCTGAAATATCAGCAGACTCATCAGCAAGAATATCAAAAAAACCACCATTGAGTCCTCAAGTATTGCCTTAGTCGTCTCTTTTAACAAGCACTAATGATATCTTTTTGGACAAGAGGAGAAGTGAGCTGACAATTACCAGGTGCCATTTTCAAAACAACTTTGGAATATTCAAGATCATGTTCTGAAAGAAGAGTCGACAATGAAATAAAATTACCTTTATTAACTGAACTTTCTTTTTCATCATGTTCACGAAATGGTAACCCTTGGAGTAAAAGCCATCTAATGGTTGTGATTGATGCCTCTAATCGTTTACGATAGGTACTCATAGTCTCCACTTTTTTTTTTGATAAAGCAACGATAATGCTACCCTTTTGTTTCTTGAACAATTTCGTAGCGATCACATCATTATTGTGAGAACTCATGTGTTTACCAACATAATCTCTAATTGTACCTAACCTGTTTCAGTACCTAAAACCTTTACTAACAAAAGTGTAATGACCCGGGGAATTTGCGACCTTGGATATCGGCATACAACACCATGTCGAACATCCAAGAATCGAAAACACCGGATAGTTAATAGAAAGAAGTTAGAGGGTGAGAATAGATAAGGTAGAACTCTTAGAATAGAAAAAGAAGAAGAACACAACAACATCAGAGTAACACGAATCTCACAGCAGAACAAATAAAATATAGTATACAAAGTAACATTAAAACACAAATCTGTATTTGTATATTAGAGTACAACACTTACATCACAGTGGAAATAAACAATAGCTATAAAATGTTGCTGAAGCTTCCTGCTCCAAGCTCCATCTAGTGTATCTGTAAATCCCGACTACTTGACTGCCCATACAAATTTTGGGCACCCAAGAGTTTAGGGAAAACAACATAAAATAAATTCTGGGTCAGTCATGGGACTGGTGTGAGTAAACTTCAACCATTTGGTTTAACTTTTCAAAGTCCCTTTCAAAAGAAATGATAATCGTAAGACCGATCCACACATAAACACGGATGGTTTTTACCTTACGATAACCCAAAACATTTTCAAAGTCAATACTTTTCTGATATTATAATAATGTCTAATCACAAATAATTAACAATATAACAGAACGCTTGCATCTCACGCTCCACATATATATAGTATACAATCAAAACTGCATGCGCTTATTGGAGATTGGATTCCGACTATGACAAGGTATGGAACCACCTGCCAAAAGTGTATCTCTAGAGAGGAATACACTGGGTTCAACAAGAACATCTTGTGAACCGGCCACACATGACCGACCACTCATTTCTCTTAACTTTATACACTGGGTTCAACAAGAACATCTTTTGGAATACCTGACCACCATTTACTTTGAATGCCACATCGTCATACCCGCCAAATCACAAATTGATTTCCACAAAAATACCACGGGTATAAAGCTAAGAGAATCGAATTCCTCTGCCACCAAAGGTGGATACGTTTGAAGCGATCAACTTACGTGATCCATTAGATATACTCAGTCAGACATTCATCCATACACGTTGTCCTTGGTCTGGACAAACCGAAGGCACTATTCTGTAAATCCATCCTAGTCAATTTCTACCTAGGACCGCCAGAACAGTCCTTGCACAACTCCGTCTTCAATTATATTCATCATATTTGATTCGCAACGCTAATGCCCATACGGAGTGGTTTTCAGGTTAATAAATCTGATCCCGGTCTCTCCGTATTGACAACGGAAATGGCCAAAAAATTTGATAGTCGGTGATTTAACTATCAAAGGAAAACATGTGCGCAAACAACGGTCGTATTTCCAAATGGAAATCTTACCGAGCAAATCATCAATCAACCCTAATCCCCTTTAATTTAATTTGTCATTCAATTATTCATTTCCCTATTTCTGATCCCATATATTCGTAAATTCTTCTTTTCTAAATTTAGAAAATACACGTTATTAATCATTGGAAAACATTTCCATATTTACTCCCATTTCTTATTTCCTATATTTGAAAACATTTCTGATTCTTATTTGGAAAACATTTCCCAAAACTCCTTCATTGGATTTAAACAGATGTTTAAATAAAACATCGCTATGCCAACTCGAACCATTAACACTTATTAACTAAATTCAATTAACTAACCCTCCCTATCGAATCTTAACCATTCCTTGGTCAAACAACAACAAGATACAACGATATTATGATGATACGATTAAAGGGTTCTGCCGATGAAGAGTTCTGGATGAGTCTCCGTCATGCTCTCTTCCGTCTCCCATGTACAATCGTCACAATCTTCACTCCATTGTACCTTAACTAGCTTAACCGTCTTCCTCCTAAGCTGTTTCGTGTCATTCCCCACAACACGAAGTGGCTTACGAGGTTTTGCAACTGCGGTTTCTACTTCTAGATCTTCGTACTGCTCCGGAGGTACCACCACATTCAAATCATGCACAAATTTTTTTAGAAACGACACATTGAAAACATTATGCACAATCGACATCTTCTCGGGTAACTCCAATTTATATGCGAGCGTTCCAATTCGCTTGACTATCGGAAATGGTCCAACGAACCTAGGAGCTAACTTCCCTTTACTTCCGAATCGAACCACATGCTTTAATGGTGAAATCTTCACGAAAACCATATCGCCTACATCGAATTCTAAGTCCTTACGATGCTTATCGACGTAACTCTTCTGACGATCTTAGGCTGCCTTCATTCGTTGCCGAACGATCTCGATACAATCCGAAGTCTCTCTTATCATCTCTGGCCCAAGTACCAACTTGTCTCCAGTTTCAGACCAACAACCTGGAGAATTGCGCGGCCTTCCATACAATGCCTCATATGGTGCCATCCCAATGCTAGACTGGTAGCTATTATTATACACAAACTCAACTAGATGTAGATGGTCTTCCCACGATCCACCGAAGTCTAACACACAAGCCCTCAGGAGATCTTCCAAAACTCGGTTGACTCTCTCAGTCTGACCATCAGTTTGGGGATGATATGTCGTACTCAAGCATAACTTGGTTCCCAAAGCCTCTTGCAAACTTCTCCAAAATCCACTCATAAACAATGGTTCTCGGTCACTCACAATACTCTTTGGGACACCATGGAATCGAACAATCCATTTCACATAAAGCTCAGCCAATTTCGACGTCTTCCTAGTCGACTTGACAGGTATGAATCTCGCACTTTTGGTCAAGCGATCCACAATGACCCAAATTCCTTCATTCCCTGTCCTAGTTCTAGGTAGTCCATCGATAAAATCCATCGATACTTGCTCCCACTTCCATGTAGGAACTTCCAATGGTTGAAGCAGCCCACTCGGCTTCTTCTGTTTAGCTTTCACTAACTGACAGTTCATGAACATGGAAATGAACTTTCCAATATCTCGCTTCATCCCCTACCAGTAGTAAACTCGCTTCATGCCCTGATACATCTTATTACCATCGGGATGACTTGTCAATTTCGAGTGATGACATTACCTCAGAACCTCATCTCTCAATCCAACAACATCAGGAACAACTAACCGCCCTTGCTTCCGAAGCCAACCTTCTCGATCGATTTTGAACTCTTTATCTTCTGGTTCTAGCTTCTGGATAAACTCGACAAGCTTTGCATCTCGCTTTTGTCTCTCTTCAATCCTTTCGATGAGAGTAGGTCTTATCGATAAGCTTGCCAGTATTTCAGGTTCCAACTCACACTTTGGCCTGAAATTAAACCTTGCCAAATACTCAAGGCTCTTTCATTCCGAAAATATCGCCCCCAAACTTGCGTGTCTTCTACTCAACGCATCTGCAACTGCGTTGCCTTTGCCAGGAGTGTAGGCTATACCAAAACCATATGACGCCAGAAACTCTAACCATCTTGCTGCCAAAGATTCAAATCCTTTTGGGAGAAAAGATACTTCAACGACTTGTGATCCATAAACAACTCGAGTCGGACTCCCAACAGGTAATGTCTCCATATCTTCAGAGCAAACACAATCGCCGCCAACTCCAAATCATGAGTTGGGTAATTCTTCATGCGAATTTAGCTGTAGACTCGCGTAGGCCACAACCTTATCCTTCTGCATTAGTACTGCTCCAAGCCCAGTAACACATGCATCAGTGTATACCACCATCTCTTCATTTCCACCACTTGGAATTTTCAACATTGGAGAACTCATCAATTTCTCCTTCAGAATTCCGAACGCTTGTTCACATTTTGCATCCCATGTGAACACCTGGTTCTTCTTCGTCAATCCTGTCAATGGTGCAACTATCTTGGAGAAATCCTTGATAAACCGTCGGTAATAACCAGCCAACCCAAGGAAACTCCGCACATCTGTCGCATTCTTAGGCCTATCCCAATCCTAGATTGCTGCTACTTTAGCGGGGTCAACTGTTATCCCATTACCAGAAACTACACGGCCTAAGAATCTCACTTCATCCTTCTAGAAGTGACACTTCAAGAACTTAGCTTTCAACTGATGCTTTCGCAATATCTCTAACACAACTCTCAAGTGTGTCTTGTGTTCTTCCTCATTCCCGGAGTAAACTAGAATATCATCCACGAACACAAGCACAAACTTATTCAACTGATCTCTGAACACCCTATTCATAAGATCTACAAAGTACGCTGTCGCGTTAGTCAACCTGAATGGAATCACCAACCACTCGAAGAAACCGGATGGTGGCCTAAAAACAGTCTTTTTCACACTATCCTAGGCCACCCTCAATTGGTGAAATCCCGTTTGTAACACCCCACCTCCGTTAAGGTCACTCACAAAGGGAATGCCTTAACTTTGATGGAGCGTTTTAGTAGATAGAACAGAAATTTACAAGACAGATAAAACAGTACTTGAAAAATTAATAACTTTATTACAACAGAAACCGAAGTAAGTTTGGTTACATCTTTTCAAATCACAATATCAGGATTCAAGTACAAAATATCAGCCTTATACAAAAGCCTTCAGAATGCATAGTTTTTAAAATCATAATCCCCAACATAAAATGCCATGGAAAGATAGAGCCAAGGCCAAGCGGTTCTTCAAGCAGAGAAAATTCAAATCAAGCTCCTATACTTCCGCCCTAAAAACCTGGGGTGGGGGGGGGAACGAAAGAAAATGGGCGAAAACAAGCAAGGTCAGACATAAAGTCTGGCAAGTCCAGTGACTTTCAGCATATGAACAGATAATAATATCATGACATGAAAATAAAGCTGGATAAGAGACAACAGCAACAGGAGTAACTGGTATACTTAAGCTAAACATAAGAAACAGAATGATATAGCCCAAGTTATGCTTTTTACTTATATTTTAATTCTCTGCATTAATACTAGTATAACAGGATTAGGCATTACCCTAATGCCCAAACTGAAACAGAAACGGAACAGAATAATCTATACACGAACAGAATGCCAGTAATGGGCCTTTACCACCCCCAACAGACAGAAGGTACATAAATGGAATCAGAGACGGAAACAGAATAATCCCTACAGAAATAGAATGTTAGAATTAGGTGTACACTAGTAAATGGGCCTTTACCACCCCAACAAACGGTACCATGCAGAAACCGACAGGTGTTACCACCCAACAGAAACAGACGGTACCCCAATGGAAACAGACATAACTAAGTGTACCATAAATCTACCCCAAGCGATCGGCTCCCTAATACATAAATACCCTGTGTCAGCCCCACAGAAGGGTGTATCACTCCCCAAAGTGGCAACCTTTAAATGACACAGACCTATTTACAGATGTCACGGCGTCTTACATCCTCAGAGGCAGATCGGGATCCATGCACGCACATGACCCGTTTAGAACGCACCATCAACACCCCTCGCCATTATCAGAATGAACCACTTATAATTAGTTCAGTAAGCGTGCCCGGACCCTACCTACTGTTGGGTCATAGTTTTGATACCAGAAAGGGTTACTGACTAATATGGGTCCCAAACAACAGACGACACAAGTATTTTCCCTCCTAACCTTGTGTCCCTAGAATAGTAAATTTCAGATTAACTTTTTTACAAGTTTTAGGCCTACAGAGTTCAGAATCAACTAGTTCACAGACCAGAAAATCAAGTCATCAGGTTTTCAGACTAACGGATCAGATGTATAGTTTTAACAGACTTGCAAATTGTCTAACTTTGTATTGGGCCTACAGACTCACAAAACAGGTTTATTAATTCATCAGTCCAGTTGGTTTAGCCTTATCTACCCAACACGTTTTAGACATCATATTTATCTCAGATTTGCATTAATTAAATATTAATGCGCAGACCTCTCACATTAGGTCGGTAGTTTGTGGCCGCTAGATAAGCCGGGCGGTTCCGGGCAGACTTCCGCCACAAGCTAGACCTAACCTCATGTCTAAGCATATTTTAGTTATGCCTACAACCTCTCACATTAGACTAGCAGTTTGCGGTTGTTGGTTAAGCCGGTTGGGTCCGGGCCGGCTTCTACCGCAAACATGAGTCTAACCTCGTGTCTCAGCATTTTTATTTTAACCAGTTTATTCCATTAAAAATTATACAAATATCAGACTAATTATGTCAATTTAATAGATTTGACTTCTTTTCAAGTCGCAGCAGATTAAACAAATTAACATGTTTTACACAAATTACAATCATTTAGCTTTTCAACAGATTTAACAGATTTAGCAGCTCAGGCGGTTCAACAGATTTAGCAGATTAGGCAACTCAACAGATTTAGCAAATTAGGCAAAATTAGCAGATTAGGCGATTCAACATATGTAACAGTTTAGGAAATTCAACAGATTAAACAGGTAACAGGTTTAGCAGATTAGGCAAATTTAACACAATAAGCAGATAACAGTTTTAGCCGATTTAAACATTCCTTAAAGTCCTATTCACATATCTTGCCTAATTCATTAGGTAAGCCTAAACTTATATGCCCAAATTATGGTCATAATCCACCATATAACATATGTCCCAATTTTTAGTTAAACTTGCATAGTTCAGAATATTCTCCAAAAACCTTACATATAAATTATGCCAAATATAGCCATTGATTACAATGCATGTCACATATCCAAAAAAACCTTACTTAGGTGTATTCACACTTAATAATTATCCAATCTTAATATCGATCTTTACACCTAAGTTAAATGCAAATTAATTCTCTTTTTTTCCAAATTTCATACTATAATATATATAGTATGTCCAGATCTAGATCTTGAATTACAACTTGTACTATGCATCCAAATCAGTTACATGTTCACAGTTAAACTTTACGCCACAAATCCCAAGTCATATGTCCAATATTCTTTATGCCTCAAAACTCAAGACATATGTTAAATAAACCTTATGTTTTAAATACAACATGCCCAATTATATGTCTCAGATTTATGTTCTAAGTTCAACCTATGTTCTTTATGTTCTAAGTCACAATAATCCTCTCCTTCCAAGTCATAGATCGTCTTATACAATATGCCTCAAATTTATGTCCAGAATTATAACATGCGTTGTATCCTCAAATTAGTTACAAATCAATTATGCCCAAATATGCCTTATTCAATATTCTTCCCAAATTTAGCGTTTATGCGTTCATCTCTTATGAGATCTGGCTCAGGCTCGCGGTAGCCTGGCTATCAAACAAAAAGAAAGAAAGGTGGAAGAAATACAGAACAAACAGAATAATAAAACAGAGGAATAGATCTGATAAATAGAAAAAGGGCACAATCCCAGATTCAATTTTATAATTATGTCAAGATCATGATTAAAATTCATATCGGAAAATAATTGCACTTGCCTTGATTGGATTATAGAAGAAGAGTTGCAGTAGTTCTCTTTTAATCTTATTCAGATTTGGAAGAAGATGCACTAGTTATAGTTTTGATTCCAGCAGAGTAGCGACGCCATTATTTTATTTATTTATTATAGAGGCAGAGTATAGGCAAAATGAAATTGTGTGAAGAGGAAGTGAGGTTTGAGGGTGTTTTTATAGGAGAATAGGGTGATTTAGAGCCTTCAGATCAGTCCAGAAGTCATCAGAACCACCCAGCTCGAAGACAGGTCATCCAACCACTCAGAAGAAGATACGTCATCACAGAACACTCCAGAATTCTGTGCTGGATCGGTATGGGCGCACTTGGCAGGTGCGCCAGTGTATTTTTTTACTGGCGCACTTCACAAGTGCGCCAGTGTATTCTGGCATGTTTCCGGTTTTTCTGCCTAATTTCGTTCGTCCATATCTTCTTCATATGGTATCCGTTTTACGCAAACTCGGACTCTATCTCAAGCATAATTTCGAGACGAACGCACTGGCGCAACCCGTTTCCCTTAGTTCTTCTCCTAAAAATTAAGTATATTTTAATTTGTTACTTATACGTTCACAGAAAATACGGGGTGTTACATTCTCCCCTCCTTAAAGGATTTCGTCCCCGAAATCTTCAAGTTAAGAAGATTGTGTCCTACCATCCAATCATCCATCTACTCAAACATCATCCACAAGCATCCATTGTCCTTAGAAAACTTCTAATGTTGTATGAACATATGCAAAAGTGTGTGTATATGTCTCTTATCTAGTGCAAAGATCAGGCGGTCTACTGATTCAGTTGACCTCCTCAATGCGAACCATGTTGGTTCCATGAGTCCAATTATGTATGCAAGAAATCCTATTTGATACGCTTCATTTCTATATGAGTGCACAACCGCTCATTCATATGCAACATCCATGTGCTGAGTCACCCATTTTGCATCCATAAAAAAAATGCACACACATCCATATGCAGTATGAGAGTGTTTTTGAGCCGATCTAGTGCCTAGTGTGTGTATATGCATCCACGAGCAATCACTAGCAACCACTTGCATCCACTTGCAACCATCAAACATAACATGTCTCAAACACATGTTTACACCCATTAGTTTCTACCTAAAGGTCGAAGGATAAAGTCGAGTGATAGAAGCAAGTATAAAACTAAAGCTTGGTTCCCATTAGACATCGGTTTAAGAGAATAACTTCTAAGTATCAAACCCGAAGACCGAAATCAACATCAGATTAATACTCAGAGAATCACTCCCATTAAACAAATGCCCAACTGGAAACCTATTTCACATTTTGAGTAAAAACTCCTATCCTTTTCAGAAACCTACAGAATACTGATACAGATCAGATTACCAAATGATTCTTAGGAAACTAAGCATGATAAAAACTCAGAATGTATGCATCACGCCCAACACAAATGCCCTCAAACCCCAACTTATTACAAACAGATGAGTCGTAACCCTCATGGGGTCTGAGACAAAAACGGAAACAGAAACAAGACTAGTATTAAAGTGCAGAGTTTCAATTACAGAATCAAAATGCCAGAATCAGAAAGAGTTTTTAACTCCTCAATCAGATAAGGAAATTAAACCTTCTACATAAATTTTCTTATTTCTACCCTATCTACCAGTCACTTGAGCATTCGCATGTCCTCCAAAAGTGGGTTCTGCCGTCTGCCCTTGCCCCCGTTTCTTTGGGCAGTCCCTTGTGAAGTGCCCCATTTCTCCACAGTTGAAGCAAGTGCCCTTCCTTTTTCTGTAATCCTTGTTCAGATGGGTCAAGCTTCCACAAGTAAAGCACTTCTTTTCTTTCTTATCTTCAGTCTTCTCATCTTTCTTTTGTGTTTCCTTTTTGGGCCCCGCCTTCTTGTTCTGTGGTCCTTCAAGCTTTTCCTCTTTCTTTTTACTTTCGGCTTCCTCTTCATGCATTAATGCCATGTCCACCAATTTTTCGAAGGTTGCCCCCAAAGGAATGTGGGACATCGCCAATCCATGTAGCGGCTCATTCAAACCTTTAGCAAACCTTAGTGCCTTCTTATGCGGTGTATTTACCAATTTTAAGCCGAATCTTGCCAATTGATTAAACTTGTTGACGTACTCTCTCACTGATAAATCCCCCTGCTTTAACACCAAGAACCTTTCTACGTATAGACTCTCTTCCACTCGTGAGAGAAATTTCATCTCAAACCTATGCCTGAAATCCATCCATCTCTCTACCGGATGCTCTCCATTTGTGACCTCCCACCAAAAAGAAGCTTCGTCCTTAAGCAACCATACCGCCAACTGTACCTTTTTCCTATCGTCCACCTCGAAGATAACGAACAAATCCTCAGTTTCTTTGAGCCAGTTCCTTGCTTCCACGAAGGATTCAGTTCCATTAATGTTCTTCCCACCCATGGCTCGAAAGTCTCTACATATCTTCGGGAAAGTATTCACGCGCGGAGGAGGAGGAGGAACCGCTGCAGCTGGGGGAGGAGGGACGTTTGTTGGGCCCACATCATTAGCCCTCTTCTAGGTACCTCATGAACTAGCCAGGTATCGGTACACCCTCCGGAAGGTTAAGATCCCCAAACATGTTGAAACGAAAGAAAAAGGAAAGATTCAAAACAAAGGATAGAAAGATAGGCTATGGCTTTGGGGATTATGTTTTTCAAAAAAAACTCTACTTTTGAAAATACTTCCTTTTCGAAAATAGTTTTCCAAAACTTTTTTATCAAATCCGACAACCTTCAGCTCTGATACCAAGTGTAACACCCCACCTCTGTTAAGGTCACTCACAAAGAGAATGCCTTAACTTTGATGGAGCATTTTAGTAGACAGAACAGAAATTTACAAGACAGATAAAACAGTACTTGAAAAATTAATAACTTTATTACAACAGAAACCGAAGTAAGTTTGGTTACATATTTTCAAATCACAATATCAGGATTCAAGTACAAAATATCAGCCTTGTACAAAAGCCTTCAGAATGGATAGTTTTTAAAATCATAATCTCCAACATAACCTGCCATGGAAAGATAGAGCCAAGGCCAAGCGGTACTTCAAGCAGAGAAAATCTGAATCAAGCTCCTATACTTCCACCCTAAAAACCTGGGGGGGGGAGGGGGAAACGAAAGAAAAGGGGCGAAAACAAGCAAGGTCAGACATAAAGTCTGGCAAGTCCAGTGACTTTCAGCATATGAACAGACAATAATATCATGACATGAAAATAAAGCTGGATAAGAGACAATAGCAACAGGAGTAACTAGTATACTTAAGCTAAACAGAAGAAACAGAATGATATAGCCCAAGTTATGCTTCTTACTTATATTTTACTTCTCTGCACTAATACTAGTATAACAGGATTAGGCATTACCCTAATGCCCAAACTGAAACAGAAACGGAACAGAATAATCTATACAGGAACAGAATGCCAGTAATGGGCCTTTACCACCCCAACAGACAGAAGGTACATAAACGGAATCAGATACGGAAACAGAATAATCCCTACAGAAACAGAATGTTAGAATTAGGTATACACTAGTAAATGGGCCTTTACCACCCCAACAGACGGTACCACGCAGAAACAGATAGGTGTTACCACCTAACAGAAACAGACGGTACCACAACGGAAACAGACAGAACTAAGTGTACCCTAAATCTACCCCAAGCGATCGGCTCCCTAATACATAAATACCATGTGCCAGCCCCACAGAAGGGTGTACCACTCCCCAAAGTGGCAACCTTTAAATGACACAGACCTATTTACAGATGCCACGCCGTCTTACATCCTCAGAGGAAGACCGGGATCCATGCACGCACATGACCCGGTTGGAACGCACCATCAACACCCCTCGCCATTATCAGAATGAACCACTTATAATTAGTTCAGTAAGCGTGCCCGGACCCTACCTACTGTTGGGCCATAGTTTTGATACCAAAAAGGGTTACTGACTAATATGGGTCCCAAACAACAGATGACACAAGTATTTTCCCTCCTAACCTTGTGTCCCCAGACTAACAGATTTCAGATTAATTTGTTTACAAGTATTAGGCCTATAGAGTTCAGAATCAACTAGTTCACAGACCAGAAAATCAAGTCAACAGGTTTTCAGACTAACGGATCAGATGTATAGTTTTACCAGACTTACATATTGTCTAACTTTGTATTGGGCCTGCAGAATCACGAAATAGGGTTATTAATTCATTAATCCAGTTGGTTTAGCCTTATCTACCCAACACGTTTTAGACATCATATTTATCTCAGATTTGCATTAATTAAATATTAATGCGCAGACCTCTCACATTAGGTCGGTAGCTTGTAGCCGCTGGATAAGCCGGGTGGTTCTGGGAAGACTTCTGCCACAAGCCAGACCTAACCTCGTGTCTAAGCATATTTTAGTTATGCCTACGACCTCTCACATTAGACTAGCAGTTTGCGGTTGCTGGTTAAGCCGGTTGGGTCCGGGCAGGCTTCTACCACAAACATGAATCTAACCTCGTGTCTCAGCATTTTTATTTTAACCAGTTTATTCCATTAAAAATTATACAAATATCAGACTAATTATGTCAATTTAATAGATTTGACTTCTTTTCAAGTCGCAGCAGATTAAACAAATTAACATGTTTTACACAAATTACAATCATTCAGCTTTTCAACAGATTTAACAGATTTAGCAGCTTAGGCGGTTCAACAGATTTAGCAGATTAGGCAACTCAACAGATTTAGCAGATTAGGAAAAATTAGCAGATTAGGCGACTCAACATATGTAACAGTTTAGGCAATTCAACAGATTAAACAGGTAACAGGTTTAGCAGATTAGGCAAATTTAACACAATAAGCTGATAACAGTTTTAGCCGATTTAAACATTCCTTAAAGTCCTGTTCACATATCTTGCCTAATTCATAAGGTAAGCCTAAACTTATACGCCCAAATTATGGTCATAATCCACCATATAACATATGTCCCAATTTTTAGTTAAACTTGCATAGTTCAGAATATTCTCCAAAAACCTTACATATAAATTATGCCAAATATAGCCATTGATTACAATGCATGTCACATATCCAAAAAAAACCTTACTTAGGTGTATTCACACTTAATAATTATCCAATCTTAATATGGATCTTTACACCTAAGTTAAATGCAAATTAATTCTCTTTTTTTCCAAACTTCAGACTATAATATATATAGTATGTCCAGATCTAGATCTTGAATTACAACTTGTACTATGCATCCAAATCAGTTACATGTTCACAGTTAAACTTTACGCCACAAATCCTAAGTCATATGTCCAATATTCTTTATGCCTCAAAACTCAAGACATATGTTAAATAAACCTTATGTTTTAAATACAACATGCCCAATTATATGTCTCAGATTTATGTTCTAAGTTCAACCTATGTTCTTTATGTTCTAAGTCACAATAATCCTCTCCTTCCAAGTCATAGATCGTCTTATACAATATGCCTCAAATTTATGTCCAGAATTACAACATGCGTTGTATCCTCAAATTAGTTACAAATCAATTATGCCCAAATATGCCTCATTCAACATTCTTCCCAAATTTAGTGTTTATGCGTTCATCTCTTATGAGATCTGGCTCAGGCTCGCGGTAGCCTGGCTATCAAATAAAAAGAAAGAAAGGAGGAAGAAATACAGAACAAACAGAATAATAAAACAGAGGAACATATCTAATAAATAGAAAAAGGGCATAATCTCAGATTCAGTTTTATAATTATGTCAAGATCATGATTAAAATTCATATCGGAAAATAACTGCACTTGCCTTGATTGGATTATAGAAGAAGAGTTGCAGTAGTTCTCTTTTAATCTTATTTAGATTTGGAAGAAGATGCACTAGTTCTAGTTTTGATTCCAGCAGAGTAGCGACGCCATTATTTTATTTATTTATTATAGAGGCAGAGTATAGGCATAATGAAATTGTGGGGAGAGGAAGTGAGGTTTGAGGGTGTTTTTATAGGAGAATAGGGTGATTTAAAGCCTTCAGATCAGTCCAGAAGTCATCAGAACCACCCAGCTCGAAGACAGGTCATCCAGCCACTCAGAAGAAGACACATCATCACAGAACACTCCAGAATTCTGTGTTGGATCAGTATGGGCGCACTTGGCAGGTGCGCCAGTGTATTTTTGTACTGACGCACTTCACAAGTGCGCCAGTGTATTCTGGCATGTTTCCGGTTTTTCTGCCTAACTTCGTTCGTCCATATCTTCTTCATACGGTATCCGTTTTACGCAAACTCGGACTCTATCTCAAGCAGAATTTCGAGACGAACGCAATGGAGCAATCCATTTCCCTTAATTCTTCTCCTAAAAATTAAGTATATTTTAATTTGTTACTTATATGTTCATAGAAAATACGGGGTGTTACACCGTTGCCAAATCCATCTGAGAAAACACTTTGGCTTCGTGAAGCTGATCGAACAAGTCATCAATCCTTGGAAACGGATACTTGTTCTTCTTAGTCACTTTGTTCAGCTCACGATAGTCCACACACAATCTCAACGAGCCATCTGCCTTAGTTGCAAATACGACCGGTGCAACCCATTCAGAAACACTTCTCCAAATGAATCCCTTCCTTACAAGGTCACTAACTTGCACCTCCAACTCTCGCTGTTCCTTAGGTTCCATCCGCCTAAGAGGCATAACGATTGGTCTAGCACCCTCGACCAAATCAATCCTAAACTCGATCTCAAGATGCGGCGACAACCCCTTGACCTCGTCAAAGACATCTTTATACTCATCAGCGATCAGCACAGATGACAAGTCTTCTTGTGGAATCACAAGTGAATATAGATAGCTAACGAAGACACCCTCTTCGCGCTTACACTTTATCAACACCTTTCGCCCTTCCACATCCCCGACTCTCACCTATAGCTTCTCGCAATTCACCTTTGCCGCATACCTCTTGAGCCAATCCAAGCCCAAGAAGATCCCACACCCAGCGAAGTTAAGAACAAAGCAATCACACACAAAAGAGCAACCATGACTCGACAAAACTAGACCTCGGCAAATCATGCAAAGATTTGACGAACCCCCAACTGGATTAGTTACTACGAAAGGTCTATCACATATCTCGGGTTCCAAACCCAAGCGGCACACAAGCTCATTACAAATGAATGAATGCGATGCTCCAGTATCAAAAAGTACACAAACTGAAACACCATTAACAGAAAGAGTACCTTGCACCACGACACCCTTTCCCTTTTCCTCTGTAGTTGGATCTCTCGAAGAAGTTGGCACAGCTTCCAAAGCATATGCCTTAACCACTTACTTCCCTTTGGATGATTCTGGACAATCTTTCTTCTCATGTCCTGGCTTCCCACACTTGAAGCACTTCTTCTCAGCTTTAGGATTCTTGCATTCACTAGCATAATGGCACTTCTGCCAACAATTGAAGCAAGATACTTCTCTCTTGTACTTATTTTGGCCATCCTTTCCTTTCTGTTGTTGTTGCTTCCTTTTCTTATTATTACCACCCTGTTGTGGCTTCTATTCCTCCTTAGGTGAAACAATAAACATCTTCTTAGGAAATAGACTTTCATGCCTCAAAGCCTTCTCGACGATCTTCTCAAAGCTATCATCGAGGTGATCCACAAGCTGATCCCCAAGATATCCATTTAAACCTAAGACAAACTTCTCGTTCTTTTGATAAGGAGTATCCACATATGAACGAGCATACTTCGATAGAGTCTCGAAGTCAGAAATGTAGTCAAGAACTAGGCGACCATTCTGCTTAAGCTCCGCGAATTTCTTAAACAGAATAGACTTTTGTACGGTGGAGATGAATTTTGCTTCAAACTTAGCTTGGAATAGCTCCCATGAAATATCCTATTCAAGGACTCAAGTGTGACAGAGTTCCACCAGTCCATTGCTCTGCCCACTAACTGCCTTGATGCAAGTTTCCTCTTTCTTGCATCATCAATACCCATATCCTTGAAGATTCGGACACAAGTACCCATCCACCTCTAGACTTCTTCAACTGGTTCAGTGCCTTTGAACTGTTTCCCTCCCAACGAAGAAAAGTCTTTGCATAACTTTGCAAATTCTACAGCTCTAGGCACTTGGACTCCAACATCAACCGTAGCTGCCACTGTGGCGGGGTTCCTTCGAAGGTATGCTTCAATCATAGCTTCAAACATGGTCGGGTAGTCTTATGCCCCGCCATTACCCCTTCCAGTATTAGCTTCCCTAGCAACGCGTCTTGGTGGTCGTCTACTCATTCTAAATCTGCAATTTAGAATAATTAGCCACTTCCAAGAAAAATTGCTAAAGAATACAACTGCTACTACAATATATGCTAACATATATATAGTAGGAGTCTAACAAAAATCTACAAGTACGTCTCTCATACGTGATTACGTCTTCGAACTTTGGCTAAAATCGATAACCAGAGCTCTGATACCAAATGTGACGACCGCCCACAACCCCCGCACTATACTAAAGAAATAGTGCGCTGAAAAGTGTGCCAGGCAACTATGGACGATCATCAAGGTAAGGTATATAAGCGGAACCTGTCGTAAACTCACAGCGCAAAGATAAAATATAATAGAATATATACAATAGGTAGTGATAGTGAAGCAGAAAACACTAAACTTTCATAAAAACTAGAAATTATTTTCCATAAACGTGGATAACAACATTAGTGTTTGTACAATTTGCCTTGCTACAACACTCTCAGAAATAGCAACAGCGGAAACAAATACTAGATAGTAGTAAAGATAGTACGCCAGCCTCCTGCTCGCCTACGAACAGCAACACCGTCCTCACTTAAGCTACCTGTCACCTGCTATTTAGTCTGCCCATCCAACAATCGGATGAACAACCCAAGGTAATAAGAGGAGACATAAAACCTTGAGTCAGACAACAACCTTAGCGAGCGATAAAATAGCTAACAAGATTCATCAATAAAGTATATGAGAATGGGTAAATAAACAAACTAATCTACCCAGCTCCAGAGAAGAACTCACAACTGCCCTTCCCACACCTGATAGTGATAGCCTTTACGATCCATAAACCTAAAGGAATAACAATTAAACCATGGAAACCAGAACTACCATTCATACATAGCAATCGCAACTCAATCATGATCACAACAAAGCATTCAAACATCCATGACTGACTCTGGCTATCATCGCCGACCTTGCTTTGAAACCACCGTTAATCGTATGACTGGCTAAACAATTTGCCATCAATTGTCAAGGGCCATACAATGAAACCCCGGTTCTAGCTAAAACCCCACACACCATACAACGAAATGTGTCTAGGCCATACAACGAAACCCAGGGTACTCGACCTACAATTGGTCTTCAATTGTGCCCCTACTTGAGTCCGCTAGAACCTACGACAACGATAATTCCTCGGCCTTCTCATCTCTAGTCGTTATCAATTACGACTATTAATCAGCTCAGAACACCTTAGAGCAATGAACACTTTTCAACACTTCGAACTTCCCTAATTGAATTTACCTCGAAGTCACACCCATACCAGTCAGTCGGTCAGTCCTACCAAAACATCACTGGTTCGCCCTCCTAAAACATACAGGTCGGTCCTCCCAAACACATCGATTGATCCTCCCAAACACATCGGTTGGTCCTCCCAAACACATCGATTGGTCCCCCCAAACACACCAGTCGGTCTTGAAAAACTACCCATCAGTCCTTCAGAAAACACTGTAGCAATGGATGAACGGTCGACACTATAGCAATGGACGACCAGTTGGCATTGTAGCAATGGACGACCGGTTGGCACTGTGGAAAACACTGCAGAAATGGATGACCGGTTGGCACTGTAGCAATGGACGACCGGTTGGCACTGTAGAAATGGACGACCGGTTGGCACTATAGCAATGGACGACCTGTTGGCACTGTAGCAATGGACGAACAGTTGGCACTGTGGAAAACACTGCAGAAATGGATGACCGGTCGGCATTGTAGAAATGGATGACCGGTCGGCACTGTAGCAATGGCTGACCCGTTGGCGATTTTGATCAAAACTTTGCCAAACGATCATATCGACGAAATCAACTTATCCAATTCATCCAATACAATCATAAGCATGTTATGAAACCACTAACATCATGAAAATGATGATTATCATCAAATTATGCAAATTCACCAAAAATCATGAGAAATGAACATATGATCAAAACGATGGACCTAACTCGCACATTCACATGAAATCTCATAGAAATTACTTACCTAATCTTGCTAAACTAGATCATAAGGATATATATGAAAATGGACTTATAATGGTATAGATCCATGATTAAACACTTGGATTCGGTGAAAAACATGCATAAACACTCATATAATTCATTGATTTCATGTGAGAGATGTAAATCACTCACCGATTCTCCAAACAAAGCAAAAACGAAGAAATTAGATTCTGGACAGCGAAGAGATAACTCCTAGCCCTTCGATTTGATGAATCCACCCTCCTATTGATGTAGATCTAGCCTCCAAAGGTGTAAATCTATGATTTCCCTCTTTAGATTTGGATTTCTAATGGTGGAAAAGAATTTAGAGGAAGAAGGAACTCAAGGCCTTCAAATGAGAAAATGGGAGAAGTAACCTATTCTCCATACCCCTCACCCCCTATTTATAGACTCCACCAACCCACTAATGGGCCTTCTCCAAATCAGCCCATTAGCTTTCTAAAACCAGGACAACCAACTGAAAAATATTAAAACAGCGATTTCTCTCAAACCGTTGAGCCAAATCTTTAATGTAACCACTCTACGGAAAGAGAATCATCAATTCCTTTCCAATGGCACAGGTCTCACCCTCTGATTCGACCTGAGTCAAAAGTTATGTCCTGTACAAGACTTGTAGGGGAAAATAGTCACAAACAAAATCGGTAAAAATATGGACATGTCTCACATCCCCATAAGAAATATATTAAAAGATGAGAATGATCCAGCCCTCAAGGAATAAAATAAAAATATTTTACGATCTTCTGATATGTAAAATGTGGATTGTTACAATATATTAGCTATATTTAAGGTTGGTAGTTGGATATTCCCGCACATTTTTAGCGGATGGGACCCTATGTGCCCCCACATAATAGTGTATGTCCTTGTATACCGCGATATCCCACCTTGAAGTGGGATTGGTATTATTTATGTTGTATAACATCCATGGATGCAGGAAAATAGGTTGGGGGGATCCAACTGAATTCGTCAAATTTATTATTGTTTGTTCTCATATATATATATATACTATGATATATAATGTATTAGATATTCTGTGATAGATATTGTTGTGTTGGATGTTTGAATAGCATTATCCCTAAATTAATTGGTATTTAAATTCCGAAAAAGGATGTTCGAACGAAAGGTAAAAGAATTTGGGTTTAAAAAGGGAAAATTATTTTTCCAAAATAGAAACTGAATTTCAAACGTGCTAGAAAATATAAACTTGTTTAATAATCCAAAAACAAGTAGTTGAATTTATAAACGATGTTTATAAATGAAGTGAAATAATTATCATTGGATAATTTGAGAATGTTAATTCAAATGTGAAATTAGAAAGGGAATTGGGAATCCTTTTCAAGAGAAAACGATTAAATTTATTCCGATGTTCGAAACATGAATTAAATTGGAATAAATCCATATGGATTTATGATTGGAATTTGACAATGTCGAATATATAAAAATAAATTATTTTCAGGAAAGATATTTAAATTTTATTTAGTAGAAACTTTAATTTAAGATCAAATATTTTAAGCAGTTGATATTTCCAGTATTTAAAATATGAATATGGATTCTAAGTTTATAGTAATAAAATATTTTCGAATGTAAAATAAAAAGAAAATTTGAGATTTAAAAGGGAAATTTATTTTTCCAAAATAGGAATTGAATTTCAAATGGATTTTGAAATGGAAACTTGTTTTAATATATAAAACAAGGAAATGAATTTATAAATGATGTTTATGAATGGAGTGAAGTAATTATCATTGGATAATTTGGAAGTTTAAAATCAAGTTTGAGTTTAAAAAGGGAATTGGAAATCATTTCGAGAAGGGAACGATAGAGTTTTTCGGAATTCGAAATATAAACTGAACTGAGATAAATCCAAGGGATTTATAATCGGAATACCGATTATGTTGAATTCCATAAAATAATTTATTTCCAAGAAATTGAAATTTAATAAAGAAAATTGAATTGTGAATAAATTTATATCTAGATGGTGAATTTTGAATGAAATAATCGATGATTTAGGATAATCAGAAATTTTAAATTAGATTTGGAAAACTGACTTAATTTTTATTATAAAAATAAATGGATGAGGCTGAAATTTATTAATAAACGAAGTTGAACGTATAAATTAAAATTTAATCAAAACGAGTGCATCATAGCACGGTAGTTCATAATTTTATGTTTTTAACTTCAATTGAGTATATGTAATTCAATATAAGTCAGAATTCTTTGAAATAAGAACCGACCGGACCAATTGAATAACAATTTTCTAATGAAAAAGAAAAATCTGAATTTTGCCTTATAGATCTTGAGTTATGTCAAAATCAAATTCCAGAAAAATCACGGCATAATCGTTTATAAACCATGATGATTTATTGAATAAAATAAGAGGATCTTGAGTGAATAAAATTTGGATTTCCACTAGAAAAATATAGACTTGAATTATTAATAAACTTGAATTCAAGTGAACAAAACAGATTAATTTATGAAATCAAAATTTGAGTTATGAAGTGGAAGTAAACTAATTTGAGTTAATTAGTTAAATGGAGTTTTGGTTCGAGCTTAACTTTAGTTAAGTAAATTGAAGTTGTGAATTTAAATTCAAAATTGAATATGAATTTTGAGTTAAAAATGCAATTCGACTGGTTTATAAGCGAATAAAAATATATTTGAACGTGATATGTTCAAACTAAAAGGGGTCTAAGCAAAGAAGCTAATAAGAAAAATAATTAGTGAATGGAAATTGATTAGATTAAAAATGTTGAATTGATTCGGAATAAAGTGGAAATTGAAATATACATGTATATGTATATGTGAACACGTACAGAATGAAGTGAATGAAGGAAATAAATTGAATGCTTGAAAAAGGTATGTATTTAATTGAGTATGAGAATTTTATGAGCCTATTGGGTACACCGCTTGGCTTTTTGATTTTCTTTTGAATGGAAAGGGTCTAGAGAGACGATTTGTAGTTGTACCGATCGAGCCGTGCAAAGGAGATGTTAGCGATTTTTTTCTAAAATTTAAAGAGTTAAATTTTTTTAAAGAAAATTTGATAACTAAAGATTGATGTATCATTGCATATGGAATTAGAAACCAAATTGGTTAATAATTTGAAATGGACCCCGATTGGTTTGAAACATATATTTTATAATTGGGTTTGGAATATAATATGTTCTAAATGTAGAAAAAAATGAGTTCATAGAAGTGATAAGTAATTGGAAATGTTTTCCAACTAAATAGAAGATATTTTCTAAACATAGTAAATAAAGGATGTGGGATATGGAAATGATTTTCCAATTATCATAAGTGGCCAAAGCGATTTGAAAATATTTGGGTAATGGATATTGAAAGGAAACTGGGAAATGAATTAATTAATGAAATATTAATTAAAAGGGCCTAGAGATTGTTTGTTGCAAATCAATTGTATTTCCATTTGGAAATAAGGTATTTGGATGAATGTTTGTTTCTTTGATAGTTAAATAACTGACTATCGAAATTTTGGCCAATTAAATATTATCGTTGCTAGGGAGAGATCGGTCAGATTTATTATTTGAAACCACTCCATATTGGCATAAGTGTTGCGAATCGGATTATTTTGAAGATAATCAAAGATGGAGTAAAGTGCAAGTTTTTTTAAATTCTAGGTAGAAATTTCCTAGGATGGATTAATGAAGATAGTGCCTTCGGTTTCGTTTAGACCTAGAATGAACTTGTATGGACAAATGTCTAACAGAGTATTTCCAATGATTATGTATGTTGGTTTCCACAAATATACTGAGCATGGTGAAAGAGAAGATAACTTCTTTTAGCTTAACACCAAGAGTGTATTTTTGCAAATCAATTAGTGATTTGCAGATTTGAAAATGTGGCATTCAAAGTGAATGAAATGGCCAAAAAGGTAATTGTAGCCTCAAGCCTCATCCACCGGGAAATGACAAAAATCGGGCAGGCAGCATGGCTATGTAGGTCGCACCCATTAGGGTGTATTATCACCTGATCTAGAGAAAAAATCATTTGTTTCTTATTCTATCACGGTTGTATTCTTTCGGTAACGGTTGCTGTTCACAACCGTTAGTAATAATACATTTGGTACATTCAAGCGAAATGATTAGTACATTCAGTACATTCAAGCGAAATGATTGGTCGGTCATGTGTGGTCGCGTTGCAAGATGTTCTTATTGAACCCAAAGTATTCATGTCTAGAGATACACTATCGGAAGGTGGTTCTATACCTTGTCATGATTGGAAATCCATTCTACAATAAGCACCCGTGGTTTTTGATTATATAACATGTATGTGGTGCATGAGATGCAAATGTTCTGCTAGATTGCTATTAATTTGATTAGACACTATTATAGTATCAGAACATTGTTGATAGGAAGAATGTTTTGGTTTATTGTAAGGTATAAACCATCCATGTTTATGTGTGGATCGGACTTTCGATTCTATTTCCTTTAGAAAGGATTTTTTAAGAAAATCAAGTAATTAGAGTTTACTCACACCAGTCTCATGACTGACCCAGAGTTTATTTGCTTTTTTTTACCAAAAACTCTTGGGTGTCTAAATTTGTACGAGCAGTCAAGTAGTTCAAGTGTTTATAGATACCCTTGAAGGAGCTTGGATCAAGAGGCTTTAGCATTAGACATCTAGTGTTTATTTCCACTGTGATGTGTTGTGTTGTGTTGTACTATGATGATGATATTTATATATGGTACCAAAACCTGTATTTAAAAGTTGTTATATATATAAATTATATTTTATTCCACTACGATGTAAGATTTTGTGTTGTTATTGCTGTTTTTCTTCTATCCTTTTCTTCTTTACCCATAATGATTCGTATTTCTGTGCAATTTAGGTTGGACGTGTGGTGTAGTTAGTCAACTAAAAAGTTGCGGGCCGTTACATCAAACTTCATTGCTTTGATTCGGATGTTGGAGCTTAAGAAGAGATGCAAAGGTGCAGATAGCACGTGCTTTAGCAGACCAAGCGTGGCGGAAGGGAGGTCAATGTTAGTCGGGGGTTTGTATAGGAGCAGGTCGATTCTACCGTATGCAATTGTGTTAGGCGATTTTTGGGCTGTGTTGATTCCGTTTGGTTTTGGTTGGAAACTTAGGCATATTTCCCCTTTATTCAATATTAAAAAGGAGTAAAGTGTGATTTCAGCTTGTGCTTGATTGAGCATTTGCCGCTGTTTGGATTAGGAAACTGTTGATGAATTGTTTTAGAGTTATCATCATGCTTAACTTGCCATAGAGGAGCACTAGAGTCGTGTTGTGAGTTTCCAATCATATTTATGTACATACACATGTATGTGTATATGTGCATAAATTGATTTGGTGTGTGTTCGTCGTGCTCGGTATCGAATCTTGCTTCCAATCATGCCAATTTTTGTTGTTCTCAACTTCGTCTTGCCTAGAAATGTGAGTTTACTCACTCACGACTAACAAATTATTAATAAATTGAACGCATATTGAATGTTAAATGAAATGTAAGAATTACTTTAGAAAATTTACGATTATTAGTTATAAAATTTGTGCACATGCGACACACATTTAACGTATATGACACGATATGAATTGTTATGTGATGTGTTGTATGTTATATTATATTATTCTTACTTTGCAAGTTCCCTTAAGATTTAGAAAAAATCACAATGGGTTGAAATGTTATATACTCGATCGTCTACATAGATTTAAAATTTTTGAAATTGAAATTGAATTGTGATCCGGGTTGAAATGATATCTACTCAAAAATCAGTTAAACGAAGTGAAATAATACATACCCTATTCACTTGACCATAGGATAGAAAATTATATATGGACACCGTAGTCAATAAAAACCATTTTCTAAAATTTTATAAGTATGCATAGATTTAAATAAATTGATTTCTAAAATTTAATTTAATTATTGAAATTAAATTAATGGTTGAAATAATTTAACTTGAATTCATAAATTTATGTAAAAAATTTGATTTAATGAAATTATTGTTTAAAAATATTTTGTAAAAGTTAATATTCAAAGTTAAGAGTTAATTTAAACTAAATTTCTATAATGTAAATTGATTTAGTGTAATATAACTTAATTTTTATGTAACAATTTAATTTAAAATGGTTTAATTCAATGTAAAAGAATATTTAGTATTAAATATTTGTTTTAAAAAGTTTAATTTAATTTATTATAATGTAGATATTTATATAAATAACATTAATAAATTTATCTTAAAGAAATAATTAAATGTTAAGTAATTTGATTAAAAATAGCCAATGGAAAGATCTAAGTTTATTAAAGTTTTGATTGAATAAGATTTTATTTGTTAAAATAATCAGTTCTAAAGTTAAAGAAAAGTGATTAGGGAGATTTACTTGATAAGTAAAGTTTGAATGATTATTTGAAATATAATGAAATGAAATGAACTTAGAATTCAATTTATATACCAAACTTAAGCAATGGTTTAGAAAGGAAATTCTATTTGTAAACTAATAGTTTAAAATTTGTACCAACTAAATGTAACGACCCAGAAAATCTGAACCAATTTAAAAAATTTAAATTGGCTAAAATAATGGATTTTAAATAATTAAAATAAATATTTTAAATAATAGCAATGAAAACTGAGTTTGAATCGACAATTGAAAACGAATATAATTAATTATAATTATAAACAAGGCCTGAAATGGCGCTGCAGTTTCAAAAAATTGAATTCAAACTTTGTCGGACTGTACCGGGTGCAAAACAAAACGGATTTGAGTGAAACCAAAAATATTTAAATCTATTAGTGAACACCTTTCTAACGAATCTAAAAAATCGAATTTTCATAGCGGAAAGCAAAAGTTATGGCCAAATGAATTTTCAGAAAGGTCGCTATGGAATTTATATAGCCCGTGAAATTGGCCATTTTGCATACGACCTCGGAATTCGACGAAACCACTTTTGTTGGATCCGGGATGTGAAGTTATTGCTAGGTTTCAAATTTCATAATTTTTGAAGCTAATATGTGAGCGTGGCAAAGGAAAACGTGTTTGGATCAATTGTAGTTAAATTGGATCAACCAGAAATTGGCCTTTTTGCAAACGGTCTCAGAATTCGACGAAAGTAGTTTTGTTGGGACCGTATCGTCAAAACATAGCTAGATTTATTTTTTTGGAATTTTTCGAATCAGTTTGTGGCCCTGGCAAATTGAAATGTACGTTCAAATTGAATATTGAATGCTATATATTTTAATTTGAAGGAAAACTGACTGAAACAGTCGAATGGGCCTAAGAAACATATCCCATTGTGTTCGGAATGGGGGAAAAACGCTAGGGACGACAATCGTTGGGTTTAGATTGGTGGTCGTGTCAGAAAACCCCTTTAAAACTTCCCCGACCAATCAGAATTTTTATAAAAAGAAAAGAAAAATCCTTTTTCTCTCTCCCCGATCGAAGGAGGAAACCGTTCGAAATCTTCCCGTCCACTTTCTAATCAATCCACGCAAAATTAGCCCCTCCTCCAGTTGAAGATTTTGTAGAGCTCCTCACGATCTTCACATTCATATAAAGATTGGATTTTTTCGTGGCCTGTAGCGCCTGGATCGACGCCTGGAAGTTGGCGACTTCCAACCGTCGTCGCCGCCTCCTGCCAGCGTCGAACTGGCCAACTCCCCCCGGCGCCTGAGCGCCTCTCCTCCCCCTTCGACACTGCGTAGCTCGATCGAGCTATCGATTCACGGATTGCACGAAAACTTCAAACCTAGTTTTGAACGTTTCAGAAAGGTATACGGCTATATATATTTTCAACAGTTTTAACACCTTTAAACCGTTGCAAACTTTAAAAAATCATATCTTTTTGCTTTGTGGTCGAAATTCAGTGAAACAAGAGACAGTGGACTCGTGTGGACGTCTTCTACATTTTAGAAGAGACCGCATATTTTTCTGAGCCTTCTGCTATTTTTGGTGGAGTGGAACCCAATGTGAGATTTCTAATTTATAAACGATATGGAAAACGACGATGTATAAATTATATGATCGATGTATGAGTTATATAAGCGTTGTACACCTCATGTATAAGCGTTGTACACCTCATGTATAAGCGTTGTATAAGTTGTACGTTCGATGTATAAGTTGTATATGCGTTGTAAAAATTATATATGTGTTGAAATAGAAGTGAACTGCTATATATAAATATAAATATATATATATATATATATACGCCCCTCGTCCACAAACCATGGACGATATTTATTGGTTGTGATTGGTGTGAAAATAGATTGATAGCGAATGGTTGATTGGGATTGTTTGTGGTTGATATTGATTGATAGTGGTTGAAAAATACCCATTTATGGTTGAGAAATATTTGGTTGAAACCACATAGGATTAGTTTGTGGAAATGAAATAAATATATATATGCCGCCTGCGTGCGAACTAGATGCATGATCCCTTGTATAAGTTGTACGTTCGATGTATAAGTTGTATATGCGTTGTAAAAATTATATATGTGTTGAAATAGAAGTGAACTGCTATATATAAATATAAATATATATATATATATATATACGCCCCTCGTCCACAAACCATGGACGATATTTATTGGTTGTGATTGGTGTGAAAATAGATTGATAGCGAATGGTTGATTGGGATTGTTTGTGGTTGATATTGATTGATAGTGGTTGAAAAATACCCATTTATGGTTGAGAAATATTTGGTTGAAACCACATAGGATTAGTTTGTGGAAATGAAATAAATATATATATGCCGCCTGCGTGCGAACTAGATGCATGATCCCCATTGTCAAAAACTGCGAGGTTTTAAGGTAGAGCGAGGAGCCGTACTAGGGACGGTCCCGGTTTTAACTACCCTGTCGTTATGCTGCCGAAATTTTGAATAATATTCATGTGTTTGAATTATTTTCATTTGCTGAAACTATATTTATTCGTTGAATAGAAAACCTTCATGTGTTGAATCGATATTCGTTCGTTGAATAGAAATTCATGTGTTGAATGGTGTTCGTGTTTTAAATATAAAAATCACATTTTTATCTATATATATAAACTATAGAAAACCTTCATGTGTTGAATCGATATTCATTCGTTGAATAGAAATTCATGTGTTGAATGGTATTCATATTTTGAAAGAAATTGTTTTATAATAAAAATCACCTTTTTATCATCTATATGAACTATGTAAAATGACCTTGTTTTAAAAGAAATTGTTTTATAATAAAAAATCCTATTTTTATCACCTATATAAACTATATAAATTAATAGTGTTTTGAAATAAATTGTTTTACAATAAAAATCACATTTTTATTATATACATGAATTGCTAAATATAGTGAAGTGTTGAAATAGAAGACAGTTAGATAAAAATATCATTTTTATCAAATGTATGAAAAGAATATAGTTTTGAAATCGAAGAATCGATATATATATTTAAATAGAATTGAAATATATCGAATAACGACGCTACAGTTCGTATTTTGAAACCGTGATTTCAAACGATTAGTACGGGAGATCCGACCATCGGATTTTCCTGAAATCACAACGGTTGGGTTCGCTTTGGAAAAATCTTTCCAACGGCACCAACTTTGTAAAAATCCAACGGTTGGATTGTCTGGAATGTTTAATTCAAATCTGAAGAAAAACAGCGCCATAATCGATTATATTTATATATATATATAAATATAGTTATAATTATATTTAATCGAATAACGACGCTGCAGTTCGTATTTTGAAATCGAAACTTCAAACGATTATACCGGGAGATCCGACCGTCGGAATTTCCCGAAACTGGAACCGTTGGATTCGTTTTGAAAAGATCTTTCTAATGATGTAAATTTTGTGAAGATCCAACGGTTAGATTTTCAGATATGTGTAAATCAAATCTAAAGAAAAACAGCGCCACGGTTGCGTTATGGCCCAAAGCGTCGTTTTGAATAAATTGGCTATTTTAAAATAAATAAAAATAGCGATAAATCATTATAACATATTATAAACGATATGGATGTGATTTAGAAATTAACTGAAGATTGGCTAAGTCGAATGGTTTCCTGGGTGTTGATCTGATGTTGGTTTCGGCCTTCGGGGTTAATATTTGGGAAATCGTTCTCTTATTGATTGACGGTTAGTGACTAATGAATTGAAATGATGCGTGTATATGTTAGTGTTGCACTTGTTTATTATATACGCGAGTTGCTCAGAAAGACCGGGTTTATCCCATTCTGAATAACTGAATCGACGATAAGAAATCGAAGATGAAGACGATGGTCGAAGACCGAAGATCTTCAACTCGTTTGGATGGTAACCGAGGTCCTGATTGGGAGGCATCCCGAAATATGGATAATGAGTGGTGATCGTCCAGACGTACGTGGTGATCGATGGGTTTGCGAGGTATTTAGTGCCTCCGGTTTCGTTTAGACCCAGAACGGACTTGCAAATGGACAGTGTGTCTGACATTGGAATTTATTCTATGTGATTGATAGTCATCAGTTGCACAGTGTGAATTGCCTGTGTGGCATGCTAAGATGCAGTGATCAGGGCTTCTATTGAAAAGCAAAGTCTTGTGGTGGTGATCAAAGCACCGCCTGTGTGGCGTAGCTTTGTGTATAACGTGTAATCGCGAGCCTCACACCCCGGTATGAACCAGAAACGGGAGAAAGGACCTCAGGGAGGGCCTGCGTTTCCTCCTAGCTAGAAGTGGCGTCAATGGTTTTACACGCCCTGACGAGTTTGACTTATGTGGTTGTTGCTGTTGCGAGGCGCCTCGGTTAGATCGGACGATCCGGGTCCGATGGAGTCATTCGTTGGCTCGCTTACGCCCCAAAGGGCGGGGAAACGTAGTGTTCAGGCATTTTAATCCACTCCGTGTGGACCGGCCCTGACGATCCAAGGGTCGATGCGTTCTGATCCTGAGACTCGGGCTAGGCAGTCTCGAATTCGGTAAGGACTATCTTTTGCCTTGGTTCATGACGGAAATCCAATTTCCAAATACGTGACTGTGCGATTTTGATTGTATACCTATATATGGCGACATAGTGGTATGGGGCATTAATGCCGTCTTTGATTGATAGTTATGATTTGAAATTGTTTTCAGAACATATAAACACTAGTAATAATATCAAGTGCCTTTGTTTTATTCGTATCAAGCATATTTTGGCCGTTATAAGGTAAAAACTCTATCCTCCGGTTTGCGTTGCATTGTGTGATGGGAACTGAGTCTTATAATGGCTTCATTTTTATAAAAAGCATAGCGATGTTTAAAAGAATGACTTGTTTTAAAGCACTGGCAATCCAATGGAGTAAACCCATTCCACGAAAGTGGCATGGTCCTGTGATTAGCCATATTATAAATGTGTTGAGTAGATTTCTCATACCAGTCCCATGACTGACTCGTAGTTTGTTTCACTTTCAAACTCGGGTGCCCCTTTTTCTACACGGGCAGCCTTGTATTCAGGTTTAGCAGGCTTTATCCGGATAGCTGGAGCTGAAGATGGATTCTATCATTTATCTCTTTTTATGTTGTTCAGCTCCTATTGTACATTATGTTTGTTTTCCGCTGTAGACATTTATGTATAGTTGAACTGTATTTGTACTAAGTATGATATTGTATACTGTGTAACTCTGATGATTACTTTTATCCAGTATATTCTATTGTTCATTATCTGGTGTATTTATTTTATTCCGTTCTGCTATTATCTGTTTCTGTGTTATATTCCAAGGATTACCCTTGCCACCGTCAGTACGGGGTTTGGGGTCGTCTCAATTTGGTATCAGAGCTTTGGTTAAGCTTAGTTCTGGAATATAACATATGAACGAACTCGTCAGAAATAAAACCAGTAGTGTTCTAGGATGGGTAACTCTATACAGATAGGATCAGTAATATCCTAGTATAAGTAAAGCAGAATGGAATACAACCCAGTAGACACATTTACATTGAAGTATTTGTCTCTATATTTTGAAATATCTTTTCTGTTGACCTGACACTTTGTCTGCTAATTGCAGACGCAATAGAAAATGAGTGACAGGAACAGAAGAAAAAATCGTATGGCTCGACCAGCTAATGAGCCAGTTGTGCTCCCACAGCCAGAATCAAATATAGAAGTTCTATTCAAGAGATTTCGAAATCTGGGTGGATCGCCATTCTTAGGCAAAGAGTCCATTACGGAAACACAAGCTTGGATTCATTCTGCAGAGAAAATCTTTGAGGGTTTAAAGCTGAGAGACGATCAGAAAAGACTACTGGCGTCTTGGGCACTCAAAGAAGAAGCTTTGTTTTGGTGGGATTCAGTTGTTAAAGATAATCCAGAAGGTGATATCACCTGGGACAGATTCAAAGTAATTTTCTTAGAAAGATTTACTCCTCCCGAAGCAACCGAGCGATTATGTGATGAATTTTCTTATTTGATACAAGGTGATATGACCATCCTAGAATATCATTAGAAATTCAACGAACTTTCTCACTTTGCTCCTCATCTGATTCAAGATCCAAAGAGGAAGAATCTGAGATTTATTTATGGCCTGCAAAGAAAATATCAGAATAGTGTGATGAGGAATGTGAAACTTCCTTTCTCAGAAATGATTTATATAGCTTATCAGTATGAAGATCTCGACAAGAAAGGTATGTTACCTTGCGAAGAAGAGATCAGCTCTAGTAAGAAAGTTGAGTCAGAAACTGATCGTCCTGAGGCCAGTACGATGTCTGAGGTCAGTAACAAGCCCAAAGTCAATCGAGAAAGGGCCAGATCTGAAAAGGAACCAGCAACGATGGCCACCTATTCTAACTGCAGGAAACCAGGGCATTTTACCAGGAATTGTAAAACCTCGAAGAAACGAAAGAAGGAGTTTAAACCCGATAACCAATTTCGAGAGAATAGAAAATGTTGTCAATGTCATCGGATTGGCCATCTTGAAAAGGATTGCAGGCAATTTAAGAAATCCAAAGCAGTACATATAAATGAAGTAGCAGAAGCGTCTGAGCCCTCAGCTATTCAAGAAAGGCCAGATGTTTTAGAAGGCACGCTAACTGTCAAAGACATCCCAGTTAAAGTACTGTTTGGCACTGGCGCGTCACGCAGCTTCATTGCCAAGAATGCAGCTAAGAAACTGGATTTAAATTTGAAGAAGCTCAAGGAACCAATGACTGTCCAGAATCCGGTTGGGGGTTCCATTGATCTCAGTTGGGTTTGTGGAGTGCCGGTTTCTTTCTCTCGTTATCGGTTTCCTACCATCGCGGTCGTCATGAATTTTAAAGAGTTTGATCTTATCTTGGGGTTAGACTGGTTGACCAAATATGAAGTTAAAGTTAAATGCGCCGACAGAATCATATAGGCGAAGATTAAATCAGGTGATTATATAACCATTCCCTGTGAAGGTCAGAATGCTAATAGAAAAGACTTCTGGGCAGCTCTCGATGTTTCTCCAGCCCAAATGGAAAATGTCCCTGAAGTCACAGAGAATATTCCCGACCTAGTGAAAGATATTCCTGTCGTCAAAAACTATGCGGATGTGTTCGAGGAAGTTGTTCGCTTACCTCCGCAAAGAGAAATAGATTTCAAGATCTCTTTGATTCGGAATGCAAGGCCGGTAGTTCATGCTATCCGAAGAATGTCCTTGAAGGAGAAAGAAGAACTTGACAATCAAACACGACAGCTAGTATGGAAGGGTCTGATTAGGCCTAGTTTCTCTGATTTGGGAGCAGCAGTGGTATTTGTCCCAAAATATGACGGTACTCTACGTCTATGTGTGGATTATCGTGATTTGAACAAGCAGACCATAAAGAACAAATATCCATTGCCGCGGATTGATGATTTGTTGGATCGATTAAATGGCGCACAAGTATTTTCACGAATGGACCTAGCTACAGGTTTCCATCAACTTCGAATTGCCGAAGATTGTGTTCTAATGACAGCATTCAGAGGTCCCGACTTATTCTACGAGTGGTTAGTAATGCCGTTCGGCTTATGTAACGCTCCAGCTTACTTCGTCGATCTGATGAATAGAGTGTTCAGATGGGTTTTGAATAAATTTGTTCTGGTTTTCATTGACGATATTCTAATCTTCTCTAAATCAAAGGCCGAACACGAAAAGCATTTGGAACAGGTTCTGGAAATCCTCAGAAGGAATGTGTTGAAAGCAAAGTTTTCCAAATGTATATTCTAGCAAGAAGAAGTAAAATTTCTGGGCCACGTCGTATCTAAAGAAGGAATTGCTGTGGATCCAAGCAAAATCACAGCTATTCAGAATTGGAAAAAGCCCAGTACCCCTACAGAAGTCCGCAGTTTTCTCGGATTGGCTAGCTATAACCGGAAGTTCATTAAAAACTTTTCGAAGATATCTGGTCATTTAACGAAGCTTACAAAGAAGCACTCTAAATTCAAATGGACTCCAGAGAGTGAAGAGGCTTTTGAAGAGCTAAAGTTAAGATTAACGATAGCTCCAGTGTTAACCATCATCGATGGCAATCAGGATTTGAAAGTCTGGACTGATGCTTCTAGAGAAGGCCTTGGCGCAGTGTTAATGCAAAGGGGTCAAGTGATTGCTTATGCTAGCCATCAGCTGAAGCCGCACGAGAAAAACTACGTCACTCATGATCTTGAGTTATTGGCGATAGTATTCGCTTTGAAAATCTGGAGGCACTATCTTCTGGACGAGAGATTTGAACTGTTTACAAATCATCAGTCGCTGAAGTATCTGTTCACCCAGAAGGACTTGAATCTGAGGCAGCAACGTTGGCTGGAGTTTCTTGCAGCATATGATTTTGAAATTATATACACTCCAGGGAAAGCCAATGTCGTGGCCGATGCGCTGAGCCGAAAGAATGTAATGATCGCCAGCTTTATTATTACGACCTCCTTGATTGACAAAATATCTATTCTTCAGAAGGAGGATAACTTTATTAAGGATATGATCAAAAGGATTCAGAAAGGCGAACCCTCGTGTTTTCAAATAGATAACGACGAGACCCTGAGATTGAAAGGAAGGATTTGTGTTCCCGACGTCCCAGAGTTAAAAAGGGAAGTGTTAGACGAGTGTCACAAGTCCAAGCTGAGTATCCATCCTGGTGTGGCCAAAATGTATAACGATCTCAAACAAACATTCTGGTGGAAGGCTATGAAAAGGGACGTTTCAATATATGTTAGCCGATGCCCTACTTGCCAGCTAGTCAAAAGCGACCAACAGAAATTGGCCGGATTGTTACAACTGCTAGAAGTTCCTGGTTGGAAGTGGGAACATATTTCAATGGACTTCATTGATGGTCTGCCCAGAACCAGAAAAGGAAATGACAGTATTTGGGTGATCGTAGATCGCTTCACGAAGACCACCCATTTCATACCTATCAGATCAAACAGAACCGCTAAGAGTCTGGCGCAGATATATTTCAAGGAAATAGTTAGACTACATGGAGTGCCGCTCAGTATATTCAGTGATAGAGATACAATATTTACTAGCAAATTCTGGGTGGCATTTCAAGTCGAGTTGGGAACGAAGCTGAACTTGAGCACCGCTTATCATCCTCAGACAGACGGTCAGACTGAGAGGGTGAATCGTATTTTAGAAGATCTATTGCGGGCTTGTGTTATAGATTTCGGTGGATCATGGGAAGACCATCTGCATTTGGCTGAATTCTCATATAACAACAGCTACCAGGCGAGTCTAACAATGTCGCCATTCGAAGCATTGTATGGTAGACCGTGCCGATCTTCTGCTTGTTGGGTCGAACCCGGAAATAGACTTGTATTGGGGCCAGATATGATTCGAGAAGCAGCCGACAAAGTCGATTTTATTAAGAAGCGATTACTCGCCGCTCAAAGCTGACAAAAGAGCTATGCCGATAGAAGAAGAAGAGATATATCCTTTGCTGTTGGCGACTATGTATATTTGAAAGTATCGCCGATGAGAGGAGTTATCCGGTTCGGTAAAACTGGAAAGTTGGCGCCCAAATTCATTGGTCCGTTTCCTATTCTGGAATGGATCGAAACTCTCGCTTATAGGGTCAAATTGCCTGACTGGTTGCCTGGAGTTCATGATGTATTTCATATATCTCAACTTCGAAAGCACGTTCATGATCCAGACTTGATCGTGGAAGAAGCAGCTCAACAGGATATTGAAATTACTCCAGAACTAGCTGTGAGAAGAGAGCCGCTGAAGATTATCGGCAAAGAAACCAAAGAACTGAGGAACAAGAAGGTTCACTTAGTCAAAGTACAATGGAGTGGAGATCCGCGAGATTGTACTTGGGAAACTGAGGAGGGCATTCAGAAAGCTTATCCTAGATGCCGAGTGTGTATCTCTGATTGACTCCGGTGCAAGGTACATTTACCATACTTTGCATTACCAATTAGTCCTCTATTCTGTTGTTATTTTCTTTCCATGGATGTGCACTTTTAATTCTATAGTCTGAATGATTTTAAAAGAGAATAGGAATTAATTAGTATATTTTGAAAAGTTAAAAATAATTTGATTGTTGGTTGTGTTGTGTGATAGTAGATTTGATTAATTAAAGTTATTAAAACGATAGTTAATTTGATCAATAATAGGATAATGATAGAATTTATTCATTTAAATCACACCTTGATCTGATTAGAAAATAGATAGAAATATATATACATGTGCATTTTATATATTTGAACAGGTAAATGGATTAGCTGTTGAGTAAAGATTTTATTTGCGTGCCCGACAAATAGGTAAACCTTAATGAGTTGGATGCGAAATATTATTATATCAACTCCTGTGAATGCCATTGGATGTGGAGTGCTGGTTATTCTGTGTGTAAAAATAAATGTCGCCATAGGATAGTAACAATTAATTTTGAACTACGTTACATGGCATACTTCAGAAGATAGGCATACTTCATCATATACCACATAAGCATTTGGAGCTTGTGTGACGAGGTGGAAGATTTACGACACGAGCGAGAGGCTTGTATGGCGATGATTATATTTTACAGGTTGAACTGATGACTGATATGGATTATTTAAATTGTAACGATTAAATTGCCAGATTAATAAAAAAACCACACGGGTCTGGAGTTGACAATAATCACGTCTCTCTAGTTATTAGATACGGCACATGGACTATTTATTACCCACACGGGGCAGGGTGACGAGAATTTATTCTCTGGAGTTATTATCAATACACGCTCCCCTGTAAACACCATAACATATCACTATAAATATGTGTATGCTTATTAGGATTTATTGGGTACCTAATACGGCCCAATAAATTTCCAAACCCCTCCCCGTACAAAGGAGGTTATGGCGAAATTTTTCGAAAATTCCGGGTGTTAGCCAAATTTTTGAAGAATTTGAAAATTCTCAAAAACTGAAAATTGGAGAATTGAAGCCAGATCGAACATAGAGTTGATTAATCAAACCACTTTCGACTTTGTTCCTTTTCGGGGATGAAAAGTTTTAAGTGGGGGAGATTATAACGACCCAGAAAATCTGAACCAATTTAAAAATTTTAAATTGGCTAAAATAATGGATTTTAAATATTTAAAATAAATATTTTAAATAATAGCAATGAAATCTGAGTTTGAATCGACAATTGAAAACGAATATAATTAATTATAATTATAAACAAGGCCTGAAATGGCGTTGCAGTTTCAAAAATTGAATTCAAACTTTGTCGGACTGTACCGGGTGAAAAACAAAACGGATTTGAGTGAAACCAAAAATTTTAAATCTGTTAGTGAAAACCTTTCTAACGAATCTGAAAAATCGAATTTTCATAGCGAAAAGCAAAAGTTATGGCCAAATGAATTTTCAGAAAGGTCGCTATGGAATTTATATAGCCCGTGAAATTGGCCATTTTGCATACGACCTCGTAATTCGACGAAACCAATTTTGTTGGATCCGGGATGTGAAGTTATTGCTAGGTTTCAAATTTCATAATTTTTGAAGCTAATATGTGAGCGTGGCAAAGGAAAACGTTTTTGGATCAATTGCAGTTAAATTGGATCAACCAGAAATGGGCCTTTTTGCAAACGGTCTCAGTATTCGACGAAACTAGTTTTGTTGGGACCGTATCATCAAAACATAGCTAGATTTATTTTTCTGGAATTTTTCGAATCAGTTTGTGGCCCTGGCAAATTGAAATGTACGTTCAAATTGAATATTGAATGTTATATATTCTAATTTGAAGGAAAACTGACTGAAACAGTCGAATGGGCCTACGAAATATATCCCATTGTGTTCGGAATGGGGGCAAAACGCTGGGGACGACAATCGTTGGGTTTAGATTGGTGGTCGTGTCAGAAAACCCCTTTAAAACTTCCCCGACCAATCAGAATTTTTATTAAAAAAAAATCCTTTTTCTCTCTCCCCGATCGAAGGCGGAAACCGTTCGAAATCTTCCCGTCCACTTTCTGATCAATCCACGCAAAATTAGCCCCTCCTCCAGTTGAAGATTTTGTAGAGCTCCTCACGATCTTCACATCCATATAAAGATTGGATTTTTTCGTGGCCAGTAGCGCCTGGATCGACGCCTGGAAGTTGGCGACTTCCAACCGCCGCCGCCGCCTCCTGCCAGCGTCGAACTGGCCAACTCCCCCCGGCGCCTGAGCGCCTCTCCTCCCCCTTCGACACTGCGTAGCCCGATCGAGCTATCGATTCACGGATTGCACGAAAACTTCAAACCTAGTTTTGAACGTTTCAGAAAGGTATACGGCTATATATATTTTCAACAGTTTTAACACCTTTAAACCGTTGCAAACTTTGAAAAATCATATATTTTTTCTTTGTGGTTGAAATTCAGTGAAACAAGAGAGAGTAGACTCGTGTGGACGTCTTCTACATTTTAGAAGAGACCGCATATTTTTCTGAGCCTTCTGCTATTTTTGGTGGAGTGGAACCCAATGTGAGATTTCTAATTTATAAACGATATGGAAAACGACGATGTATAAATTATATGATCGATGTATGAGTTATATAAGCGTTGTACACCTCATGTATAAGCGTTGTATAAGTTGTACGTTCGATGTATAAGTTGTATATGCGTTGTAAAAATTATATATGTGTTGAAATAGAAGTGAACTGCTATATATAAATATATATATATATATATATATATATATATATATATACGCCCCTCGTCCACAAACCATGGACGATATTTATTGGTTGTGATTGGTGTGAAAATAGATTGATAGCGAATGGTTGATTGGGATTGTTTGTGGTTGATATTGATTGATAGTGGTTGAAAAATACCCATTTGTGGTTGAGAAATATTTGGTTGAAACCACATAGGATTAGTTTGTGGAAATGAAATAAATATATATATGCCGCCTGCGTGCGAACTAGATGCATGATCCCCATTGTCAAAAACCGCGAGGTTTTAAGGTAGAGCGAGGAGCCGTACTAGGGACGGTCCCGGTTTTAACTACCCTGCCGTTATGCTGCCGAAATTTTGAATAATATTCATGTGTTTGAATTATTTTCATTTGCTGAAACTATATTTATTCGTTGAATAGAAAACCTTCATGTGTTGAATCGATATTCGTTCGTTGAATAGAAATTCATGTGTTGAATGGTGTTTGTGTTTTAAATATAAAAATCACATTTTTATCTATATATATAAACTATAGAAAACCTTCATGTGTTGAATCGATATTCATTCGTTGAATAGAAATTCATGTGTTGAATGGTATTCATATTTTGAAAGAAATTGTTTTATAATAAAAATCACCTTTTTATCATCTATATGAACTATGTAAAATGACCTTGTTTTAAAAGAAATTGTTTTATAATAAAAAATCCTATTTTTATCACCTATATAAACTATATAAAATATTAGTGTTTTGAAATAAATTGTTTTACAATAAAAATCACATTTTTATTATATACATGAATTGCTAAATATAGTGAAGTGTTGAAATAGAAGACAGTTAGATAAAAATATCATTTTTATCAAATGTATGAAAAGAATATAGTTTTGAAATCGAAGAATCGATATATATATTTAAATAGAATTGAAATATATCGAATAACGACGCTACAGTTCGTATTTTGAAACCGTGATTTCAAACGATTAGTACGGGAGATCCGACCATCGGATTTTCCTGAAATCACAACGGTTGGGTTCGCTTTGGAAAAATCTTTCCAACGGCACCAACTTTGTAAAAATCCAACGGTTGGATTGTCTGGAATGTTTAATTCAAATCTGAAGAAAAACAGCGCCATAATCGATTATATTTATATATATATATAAATATAGTTATAATTATATTTAATCGAATAACGACGCTGCAGTTCGTATTTTGAAATCGAAACTTCAAACGATTATACCGGGAGATCCGACCGTCGGAATTTCCCGAAACTGGAACCGTTGGATTCGTTTTGAAAAGATCTTTCTAATGATGTAAATTTTGTGAAGATCCAACGGTTAGATTTTCAGATATGTGTAAATCAAATCTAAAGAAAAACAGCGCCACGGTTGCGTTATGGCCCAAAGCGTCGTTTTGAATAAATTGGCTATTTTAAAATAAATAAAAATAGCGATAAATCGTTATAACATATTATAAACGATATGGATGTGATTTAGAAATTAACTGAAGATTGGCTAAGTCGAATGGTTTCCTGGGTGTTGATCTGATGTTGGTTTCGGCCTTCGGGGTTAATATTTGGGAAATCGTTCTCTTACTGATTGACGGTTAGTGACTAATGAATTGAAATGATGCGTGTATATGTTAGTGTTGCACTTGTTTATTATATACGCGAGTTGCTCAGAAAGACCGGGTTTATCCCATTCTGAATAACTGAATCGACGATAAGAAATCGAAGATGAAGACGATGGTCGAAGACCGAAGATCTTCACCTCGTTTGGATGGTAACCGAGGTCCTGATTGGGAGGCATCCCGAAATATGGATAATGAGTGGTGATCGTCCAGACGTACGTGGTGATTGATGGGTTTGCGAGGTATTTAGTGCCTCCGGTTTCGTTTAGACCCAGAACGGACTTGCAAATGGACAGTGTGTCTGACATTGGAATTTATTCTATGTGATTGATAGTCATCAGTTGCACAGTGTGAATTGCCTGTGTGGCATGCTAAGATGCAGTGATCAGGGCTTCTATTGAAAAGCAAAGTCTTGTGGTGGTGATCAAAGCACCGCCTGTGTGGCGTAGCTTTGTGTATAACGTGTAATCGCGAGCCTCACACCCCGGTATGAACCAGAAACGGGAGAAAGGACCTCAGGGAGGGCCTGCGTTTCCTCCTAGCTAGAAGTGGCATCAATGGTTTTACATGCCCTGACGAGTTTGACTTATGTGGTTGTTGCTGTTGCGAGGCACCTCGGTTAGATCGGACGATCCGGGTCCGATGGAGTCATTCGTTGGCTCGCTTACGCCCCAAAGGGCGGGGAAACGTAGTGTTCAGGCATTTTAATCCACTTCGTGTGGACCGGCCCTGACGATCCAAGGGTCGATGCGTTCTGATCCTGAGACTCGGGCTAGGCAGTCTCGAATTCGGTAAGGACTATCTTTTGCCTTGGTTCATGACGGAAATCCAATTTCCAAATACGTGACTGTGCGATTTTGATTGTATACCTATATATGGCGACATAGTGGTATGGGGCATTAATGCCGTCTATAATTGATAGTTATGATTTGAAATTGTTTTCAAAACATATAAACACTAGTAATAATATCAAATGCCTTTGTTTTATTCGTATCAAGCATATTTTGGCCGTTATAAGGTAAAAACTCTATCCTCCGGTTTGCGTTGCATTGTGTGATGGGAACTGAGTCTTATAATGGCTTCATTTTTATAAAAAGCATAGCGATGTTTAAAAGAATGACTTGTTTTAAAGCACTGGAAATACAATGGAGTAAACCCGTTCCACGAAAGTGGCGTGGTCCTGTGATTAGCCATATTATAAATGTGTTGAGTAGATTTCTCATACCTGTCTCATGACTAACTCGTAGTTTGTTTCACTTTCAAACTCGGGTGCCCCTTTTTCTACACGGGCAGCCTTGTATTCAGGTTTAGCAGGCTTTATCCGGATAGCTGGAGCTGAAGATGGATTCTATCATTTATCTCTTTTTATATTGTTCAGCTCCTATTGTACATTATGTTTGTTTTCCGCTGTAGACATTTATGTATAGTTGAACTGTATTTGTACTAAGTATGATCCTGTATACTATGTAACTCTGATGATTACTTTTATCCTGTATATTTTATTGTTCATTATCTGGTGTATTTATTTTATTCTGTTCTGCTATTATATGTTTCTGTGTTATATTCCAAGGATTACCCTTGCCACCGTCAGTACGGGGTTTGGGGTCGTCTCACTAAATGTAAGTTGATTTTAACGAAAAATATGAAATAAACGATGGATCGAATTATGGAATACGGATAGTCGGTTCGGATTGAATTAGTATATTTAAACAATTTAGATTACTACTGCTCGCACAAAACGAGTTTTACTTAGACAAAATTTTCAGCACTATTGTTTTACTGACTATTTTACAACCCTTTAATTAAGCCATTTTACCTATTAAACTTTGTGATTATTTATTTAAAACTTATTTATATTAGATTATATATGTGTGTTAACTTTCTTAAATTTAACTATTATACATATACATATATATATATACGTATATTACTATTTCAAATAAGAATATATGTCCAATCCAAGCTAACAAGTCCTTAGTAATTCAAAATAAAGATTTTGAGTAATAATGATATTGACAAAATAGAAATCTACAATCTGAATTTAATTAGATAAAGTATCATTAGACAATTTAAGATTTGATCCGAAACTAAAACTGGTACAGAACTGTTTTGAATAAATAATTATAAATCAATACTTGAAGTTAATTGATTTACGATACTGGAATATGATTTCAAATTTGATGACCATGGTGTAAAATAAAAGTTTGATTGTTAAAGAGACCGAAGTCAGTATTGCCATACTCTGTGTCAATACTGATGCTACTTTAACAACTATGTATATGGTGGAGAATCCCAAACGAAGGAAGCTGGTTTGGCGAAAGCTGCTGGAATGAAGTAAGATAACGATGATGGATAACTTTGACCATTGAGTCATAAATTAAATGACTAAAATAAGAGCTATATCATGACTCAATAAGGTCTCTCCTCCTATTGGACACACTTCTTCGATGCCATCTATATTTCTTTGTGATTTAGGAGCCTATGGTTATGGGAGTGTTATCTCGAGGTGTGTGGTAGTTGCAGTTATGCGTTACCATCAGTCCGGGAGTGCAACTGGTAGAATCTTACATTGGTTATTTCCTTGCATACCTTGTCACATTATCATGATCGAGCAGCCCCTCACCCGGTTTTTATTTGATGTTGTTATATCGCAACGCATCTCTATCCACTGACCGTCTAACTTGTGTGTTATATGCAAAATGTACACCAATGATATAAACAGTGTAAGGGTAATATGGTAATCTTGCTTATACTATTTTCAATATTATATTTAACGTAGACACTACTATAATAACATATTGTATTATATGTACCACGGATCCTTAAAGGATGGAATCTCGAACATCCTTTAAGTTATTTGGGTCTCATTAAACATTTCACTTGAGTTGATTTACTAATATAAGAAAGTTGTTAATGATATTTTTCGTCAACACCGAAAATAGGTCAATGGAAGTGGAACTAAGGGGAAAAATAGGTTGTTTAGCTTTCACAAGTTTGAGTTAGTTCACCGTCTCCTAGATATCAAGGTTTAGAATCCAAAAGAATAATTACTCTTCTCACAATGGGGTGAGTATCACGCTTAAGTGATTCAATAACCAACAGTTATCTTGGGATGAAGGATTCCTAAGCACAACCCTTAGCGAAATGACTTAGCGGCTTGTGGAGAGAGGTTCTTCACTGAGCTTGTGGAAGGGTCTAAATTTGTAGGAGGGGTGTTTCACTTGTCTTACAGAAAAGTTTGGATATGGACTCATATACATGTAGGAAGCAAACAGTGCATTGCGGCAACAATAAATGAGAAATCATATAACAAACCCATAAAGAAACACTTTAAGTATTGATTCACACTTTATTGATCTTTAATTTAGAACACATGAATAGGATATAAGAAATCCCCAAATCAATCTAAGAATTAGGGTTTACTCTAGAGAAGAAAGGAACACAAGAATAAGAATGAGGAAATCGTCCCCAAAATGTGACCCCTGGGGGTCTTATTTATAGAGAATTCGGGGCCCTTTTTGTTGTTGGGCCATTGGGCTTGCAGAAGCCCCTGTCGGCTGCTTTTCTCCATGGTCTTAGATGTTTAGCTTTCGGCCGCCTTCGTGGCACTGATTATTGCTTCCGGAGTGAGGGTCCCGGACAGTTGGGGCTTCTTCAGGATTGATATGAGCTTGTCGATGTAAATGACTTTCAGGAGACATTTGAGCTCCAGGTTGTGGCTTCCGGGTGTAGGCTTCCAGCTTTCTCGTGAATACTTTAAGGAGCTTGCCCTCATGATGTATGTAGATAGTTGTCGGTTCGAAACCCCTGTCGGTGTTGGCACTAGGCAGATTAACAAGGATAGCTTGTATCCCTTCTGGGTTCCGTTTTGCTTTCCGGTGGAGTCTTCGGGTATATCCTGGTCTTCTGTAAGGTAGTTCTGGGTGATTTTTCTGTTGTTTATCAATGTGGCCTTTCGGCGCTTATGCAATGGATATTTCGGAAGCTGATTCCGGATAACTCCTACGTGCTTTCAACTTGGTATTCTTGATGCCTTTTTCTTCTGATGTATCGGTATTAAGCAGGTTAATATCGATAGCCCTTTCATCTTTCTGGGTTTCGGTTATCGGAGCTCTTTCCTCCCTCTTGCTCAGCTTCTGACTTAGATGACCTTCCGATATAGAACCCCCCGCCAGACATACCATGCTCGGTATATCTTGCCGGATTTATTCCACCGGTATTCTATAGATTTTGAGCTCCTTTCTCTTAAGAAAGTGTCGGTTTATGAAACTCTCGGTTCATTCTTTTATGCTCTTGGTTCTTCCTAGTATTTGGCTCTAGCTTTTGGAGAATTCCTATGTGCTTGTGTTCATCCGATACCCCTTCACCGTTAGCTTGCTTCAGAGTTAATTTTGGTAGTAACATTTGCACCACCCCCCCCCCCCAGCGAAGGGGTATTTTCGACTTTTCAAGTCAAGCTTTTTTTGTCTAAGAGGCTGTAAGGTTTTGATCATGTAGGGTTTCCTACTTTTCACCTTTCCAGTATGAATCCTGCTCGTTGATTTGATTTTAGATATGTGGCAGAGATGAAAAAGGTGAGCTCTTGCCCAAAAGAAATCTTCTTTTCCTCCTCTTTCCTACATATCATTTTTCTCAAATCTTAAGTATTCTGCTTTAATCTTTATCGCTGGTTTGGATTATGCCTTGAATTGGGGTTCGGCGGCCCTGGTTCAGAATAAACTCTCAATATTCGTTTGGGATGATGCCTAATGGTGATTTCAATGAATTATGCCTATCCCTCATCATTATCGAGATCTGGGAAGCAAGGTTTTGTATAGATAACTAGTTTATTGATAAAAGTCAATCTAAATTGTTGATATCGATCTTCGCAGTCAATAATTATCGTCTAATGGGTTAACAAAACTCTATATGTTTGCCAATATGTAGTTAGCATGCACTTATCGAATGGAAATGAGATTAAAAACACATGTTTATGCTACGATATCACCTGGCAGGACCATGTCTGAGGTTCCACAATTTGACGACTCTAGGCCGAGCAAATCTGCTAGGTTTTGTTCAAAGTAGGTACCCATATTTCAGCGTTCGTCTGTCAGTACCCAAGAGGAGGTAGACGCTATTTGCTGTGGTTTTGGTATGGTCGGAACTGACGTCATTCCTGGTTCGCCACAAGACACTACCCACCAGAAGGGTATTTCGCCTATACCATGGCTCACATGCAACATGGGGGGTTCTTCCCCTTCCTGGAATTTGTGATTAAGCTTCTGCGCTACTTGAAAGTTGCTCCCATGTAGTTTTATCTAAATGTATATACTCTCCTTTTATGCTTGGAAACCCTGGCGTTGGCGACATGAAGAACTTCTCTTAATGTCAATGTCCTACAATCTCTTCTTTATTTAACGGAGGGGTCGGTACCCTTTATCCTTTAGCCGAATCCCACAAGAAAATGGTCTAGTGATCTTATTATTAATCCTAGCAATTGGGGGGATCAAGTTTTCTTCATAAGGTGTCCTTCTGGTGTATCTGTAACTTTTATGGATCCTTGTAGACAATTCTTATCTCTTCTTTCCTTTTTTTCTCGTTATTTCTTTCCAGCCTCTATCCTAAGGAGGTGAAGCCTGAAGCGAAGGAGCTTCAAGTTGTTGACACCATTGGTGGAGTTCCTGATGAACTGAGGCATCATTATGTTCTACTATCTTTGAAATCTCTTCGAAACATGCCCTTTTACCCCGGGGACAAAATTTTCTAGGACAAACTTCTCTTCTGCATTTCAGTTTTTCTTGGGGATGATTCACATATTTCTCCAACTGCTTCCACCCATCTTAAGTCCTTGTCTAAAAAGAGATAGTTTCAGCTGCTACCAGTGGTTCTATCAATAGATATAAATAGGCAAATCTTATCTCCCGTCTTTTTGGTGATGAAACCGTTAAGTCACCTGGTAGTTGATTATTATCCAATCCCCTTGCCCCTTTTCTTGGCAATTCTCCTAACACGTGTTCTTCTTCAGTGGAGACCATAAGAAGTGATTTTGTTGCTGGCTTTTTCAGATCCGATTCACAGGTAGTTTCGGATTTGAGAGAGTGTGAATCACTCTCCCCTTCTTATCGACAATATGACCCCATAAACCCTCCTTTACCAGCTTCAGACTTTGATGGTATTGTTGGATCTGCCTTACCTTCTGTTGATGTTTCGATATTCCAGGGTTTGCCTTTATGAATTGGTCTGCCTTTTGTCTTCACCTCGTGAAGCGACAACTTTTGGTTAGTACTCTTCCTCTCTTGAATTATTTATTTGTTGACCTCATATAAGGGTTAACCAGTACATTATCCTTTTTCAGATATCCAAAGGTCGGTACATTGCTGGAGCAATGACGGCTTTATTATCTCGTGAAACAAAAGAGCTCAAAGAAGAGAAGACCGTGTTGGAATCTAAGGCCCGTGACTTAACTTTAGCGAAGAGCAACAACAAAGAAACATGTGGTCAGCTGAGAGTGTCTCTTGGGAAGGAAAGAGCCGGCAACAGTTCCTTAGCTGCTAAAGTATCAGTCCTTAAGCACGAGCAGTCGGATATGTTGGTAGAGCATGCAAAGAGGTTGAGACAAAGGAGGTAACGCTTTCCAATGCTAAACGGATAATTTACGAAACTCAGGACAGGATTTCCTTGTTTTTGAAGGTATATCTTTCATATGTGGTAGCGGAATATTATGAAAAGGCTCCCTCTTTGGCCTATCGCGGTAACTGCATCAAGTTTCCGAATACAAATTTTCCTTCCATCCATCCATCCCTTCATAGCAAAATCTTGGGGCGAATTAGGATGGCCAGACAGGATGTTGAAGTTTCTAAAGGGAACAAGGTGAGGGTTGAGGATCTTTTATTTTTTGAAAAGCTTCCCGATTATTCAGTTCGGGCAATGATGAAGATCCGACTTTGCATATTGGTGGTGATGTCATAGGTGACCACAACAATGATTCTGACCTCAAGTGTAGGCATGATAAGGATAGCAGAGAGGAAGGTATGCTTTGTGTGTTTGTAAGTGACTCCTTGGGCCTTGTGAATGCTAATTCATCACATGTTTCAGTTACATCATGTGGAGATGGTGGGTTTGCCGAAGAAGTCGTTCTCCTAGAACCAGTTGAGAAGGAACAGATAATGCAAACGGTTTCCCCTATCTCTCAGGTATGAATCTTTATTCTTGAGCCTCACCTCTATTTGTAGGAATGATCCTTAATGACCTATTCGTATAGTGGTAAAAATATTGTTTTCACTAATTATTATGTTTCCAAGGGTGACCTGCAGTCTCTCTAGGCTGAGGAGGGAATTTCTTATAAAGTCCTCTTATAAATCCGGTAGAGAATGCTTTTTAAGAGAATTTAAGCTTATTTATATGAATTATCCTTAGCTATCTTTTAACTTCCTGGGATACGATAGGGAGATGATATTAAAGAAACTTAGGGCCCATCATGCGAAATTAATATGTAATGTGAACAAAGGGAGCATTAGAGAAAAAAATTAATTTGTTACACCCCTTGTAGTTGATGTTAATTTGCAAAGATATTAATTGCATCTGCATTCACTTTCTTTCCTTTTGTAGGTAATCCTATGGTTTGATTTTGATTTATTTTCAGGAAACTGATTCTATAAGAAGTACCTAATTTGTTTATATAAACAAGTAAATTCACTCGAGGACATTTCCTTTTTCGTTGATAAGGGTGTCCAATTTAAGCCACGCCCAGGAATCTTTCCGGGAAACTCTCCTAGCGATACTGTTGACATGCCTGCCTTGTCCAGGGAACTACTTGTGTGATGCTGAAAGAATAAATAGGTATATTGGAGACTCAGATAAAGCAAAAGGATAAAAACATCCTCGAGGTGAAGAGGGATATAAATACAAATCCTTCTATTGATTTCGATAAAGAAAAGGATGAACTCCATCGTCAAGTCGTTGATTTAGAGGCAGAATGTGACGTGGTATTAAAAAAATGCAAAGAATGGAAATCTATCTTTGGATGTACTCTCGAAACCTCCCCACCTTGATTTTTGCAAGGCTCAACGGAGTTTGAGTCCTCAGAGCTTGAGATAAGGGATCTTCCCCTTGGACTAGATCATTCTCTCTTTGCTAGGTTGCTTAGAAAGACTAAGGACAATATGAAAGGCTTTTACAACAGGAAATGTAGTGGGGATAATTTTCATCGTATTGATCTTTACACTTCCAAAATTAAGCAATTACAAAAGGAGAAAAGGACTTTATGTAAAGATGCTTTTGATTTAAAGAAGGAAAACAGAACTCTTCGTGAAACGGGCAAGGATTTCAATTGAGCTTTGAAGTTGCAGCCTAAACCATCGGATGATTCATGAGTGGTTATAGAAAAGATGCAAAAAATTGATGGACTTTTACGTACTGCGATTCATCATTCTGTAATTTCCTCCTTGTCTACTGAATAGGGAGCTTTTCACTGAGAGCTAGACTACTCTCATACAGAAGCTTTAGTATTAGGGGGTGCTCTCTCCTTTAGAGATGTGTTTATCTTACATTTTTTTTTTGTAAATAATTATGTAAGATGTGAAGTACTAAGCATATTGCCTATCGCATGTAATATTCTGTAGTGATGGTGCTTATGAAAAGAGACAGGACCTATAACAGTATTACTTAACGTGTAATCACACATTTCAGTGTAAACGTTCTTCTCTCGTTATGGTTTCACCATGACATGGTGCACATCTTTGGCACACTTCATTATAAGTTTGTCTTACAGGCCTTCGTAGAGCGTCACTTGCTCTTAGTAGGATTAATAGTACCGAGGTATGTAAGATATGAAATGTTTATAGTGCTTACTTGTGTTTTGTGTGTTAGTGCTAACATTTGACACACTTGGATAATAAATTGATGAATGTATAAGTTAAAGACACTTCCCTGAGCAAGTGAGAAGGCCATGAGTTTGCACCTAACGACAGTGGAAATGTGATTCCAAGCCAGATTCGGGTTAGTGAGAAGGTTGAAAAAATCCTTCTTGTTTAGATTTAAAATTCTGAATTAATCCAGATTCAGATGTTCATGGTCAGACTAGAAATATACCCATTGGTTATGATTGGCACTTGAGTCGATCCATACTTGGGTATCAAGATAGGAGACCAGAAACACGCTACTGGCCTTGTTTGAAAGTCGAATCAACCCGGATTCGGTATTGAGATAGAACCAGGATCCCCCTTTCGGTATTTGTGAAGATCTGAACCAACCCAGATTCGGGTTATTAAAGTAGGAGACCGGAAATCCACTTCTGGTTTTTGTTGAGAACCGAATCAACCCAGATTCGGGTATTAATATATAAGACCCGAACCAACCCTTGTTCAGGTAATTAGAGATTGAGTACCAGAAATCCACTTCTGGCATTAATGTTTTGGTATCCCTCTTGGATTTGATTTATGAAGCAGAGGTTGTATGTCCTTCTTGATCCACTCTATGTGCTTTTGATATCAAAGAAGAGGATGTACGTGCTTTGTTGGCCACTCTCTAGGCCTGTGCGTCCGGTGCGCTTAGCTAGCTTATTCACAAGCATATCCCAAGGACTTATCCGACCTCCCTCCATGAGTCGCCTTATCCTGACCATCGTAGGAAATGATAAGGTCTTATAAACTTAAACCAGGTCATTGTAGACACGGAATTTAAGTTTACTCTTTTGATGCTCTATACTGACCATCGTAGGTACTGATAGAGGCTTACACACCACCACCCTCCGAGGAGTTCCCTATTCTGACCATCATAGGGAATGATAAGGGGTTGGCATTCCCTTCTATGGGTAACGTGGAACATAAGTAGAGGTAGGACACGCTCTTCTGCGAGTAGAGGTTGGACGTGCTTAGTTCATAGCAGAGGCTGGGCGTACTCTTCTACGAGCAGAGGTAGGGCATGCTAATTTTAGATGCTTCGCCACTACTATTTCTGGGGTGAAATGGAGGCTTACGCTTTAGATGCACCTGGCCCCCTCTGGTTTGGGCATAGAAAAAAACTAACACACCACCCCCCCCCCCTCCGGGAGTGCCTTGCCCTGACCAATTTGGCGATGATAAGGGATTTGATCCGTTCGCGGTTTGACCCCTCTTTGGTTTCTTAAAGCTTCGAAAGGAGGTCTTTCCGTACCCTTGTTTGTGTTTGGTAAACCTTTCCCTAAGGACTTTTATTGAATTTAATCTGATCTTTTTATAATTTCACGTAATTGGCCTTGGTTGATGAATTTGATGACCATTTCCTCAAGAATCTGCAGTGGTTAGTTTCATGTCCATTCATCATGTGGTAATGACAGTAGAGTCCTCCAGACTTCCTTTCGTATTTGGATTTTTTCTTTGCGAACGGCCAATAATTGAGTCCGCGTTTGGTTAGGAAGTAGATATTTTCCATCGAAGTGGTAAAGTAGTATCACTTGGGTAATCCTGGCATAAGCCTCTCTTCTTACCGCTGAGACTTAACCCTTTTACAACCCAGTTTTGTTGTTTCACCTATATTTCTGTTTCTGCTTCCCAAGATATACTAAGATTGAGGTGCTTTCCTTTCAGACCATTTGTTGGTGAAGTGGTCAAAATAATCCATTATTTCTTGTTCAAACACCATTCCTCTGATTTGCTTGTGGAGAGTTCTCCTTATGTAAGAGAAAATGTTAATATGCTTTGATGTAGAGCCACTTAGAGGAGGTGTTTGGGTTTGTCCTGTGTGGGAAAGGCTATTATCCCAAGCGTTGGAAGTATATTGTTCTATTTCTCTTTTCCGCTTCACTATCCGCAAGGCTTCCACTCTCAGCCTTTGTTCTTCTGTCACTCTAGGGTCAGTGATTTCCGACTTATCCATTCGAGATCTAGAAGACTCTTGTTGGGACCGCTTACACATAACTTTGCTTCTTCAAAGCCTTTGTCCAATCCGAGACGGAACAACGCAAGTAGATATGTGGTAAGGTTAACCAAAGGGTCGGAGGTTCGGGCCCTCCTTCTAGTGCCAAAATGTTAATGATATTTTTTGTCAACACCGATGATAGGTCTATAGAAGTGGAATTAAGGGGGAAAATAGGTTGTTTAGCCTTCACAAGTTTGAGTTAGTTCACCGTCTCCTAGATATCAAGGTTTAGAATCCTAAAGAATAGTTACTCTTCCCTTAATGGGGTGAGTATCATGCTTAAGTGACTCAATTACCAACAATTATCTTGGGATGAAGGATTCCTAAGCGCAACCCTTAGCAAAATGACTTAATGGCTTGTGGAGAGAGGTTCTTCACTGAGCTTGTGGAAGGGTCTAAATTTGTAGGAGGACGGGTGTTTCACTTGGCTTACAGAAAGGTTTGGATATGGACTCATATACATGTAGGACGCAAACTGTGCATTGCGGCAAAAATAAATGAGAAATCATATAACAAACCCATAAAGAAATACTTTAAGTATTGATTCACACTTTATTGATCTTTGATTTAGAATACATGAATAGGATAGAAGAAATCCCCAAATCAATCTAAGAATTAGGGTTTACTCTAGAGAAGAAAGGAACACAAGAATAAGAATAAGAATCGTCCCCAAAATGTGACCCCTGAGGTCTTATTTATAGAGAATTCGGGGCTCCTTTTGTTGTTGAGCCATTGGGCTTGCGGAAGACCCTGTCGGTCGCTTTTCTCCGTATTCTCGAATGTTTAGCTTCCGACCGCCTTCGTGGCGCTGATTATTGCTTCCGGAGTGAGGGTACCGGTCAGTTGGGGCTTCTTCGATATTGATATGAGCTTGTCGATGTAAATGACTTTCAGAAGACATTTGAGCTCCCGGTTGTTGCTTTCGGGTGTACGCTTCCGGCTTTCTCATGAATACTTTGAAGAGCTTGCCCTTGTGATGTATGTAGATAGTTGTCGGTTCGAAATCTCTATTGGTGTCGGCACAAGGCATATTAGCATGGATAGCTTGTATCCCTTCTGGGGCTCCGGTTTGCTCTTTAGTGGAGTCTTCGGGTATAGCCTGGTCTTCCAGAAGGTGGCTCTAGGTAATTTGTCTGTTGTTTATCAATGTGGCCTTTCGGCGCCTATGAAGTGGATATTTCGGAAGCTGGTTCCGGATAACTCCTACGTGCTTCCAGCTTGGTATTCTTATGCCTTTGTATTCTGATATATCAGTATTAAGCAAGTTAATATTGACATCCATTTCGTCTTTCTAGGTTTCGGTTATCGAAGCTCTTGTCTCCCTCTTTTCAGATTCTGACTTAAATGACCTTCCGCTATAGAACCCCCTGCCGGACATACCTGTCGAGTATATCTTGTCGGATATACTCCGCCGGTATTCTATAGATTTTGAGCTCCTTTCTCCTAAGAAGGTGTTAGTTTATGCAGCTCTCGGATTATTCTTTTATGCTCTTTGTTCTTCCTTGTATTCGGCTTTGGCTGTTGGAGAATTCCTATGTGCTTGTGCTCATCCGATATCCCTTCACCGTCAGCTTACTTCAGAGTTAATTTTGGTAGTAACAAAATTAAAGTAATGAATCCAATGTTTCATTTTTGCATTATGCTTGGGTCAACCTGAGTATTTCGTCTTTGGAGATTTGTTTGTTGGAGCTAGGAATTCACTGGAGTTTCGCTATCTATCTATCATTTCATATTCATTTATTTCCATTTTTTGTCACATGTTGTGTATTAGTGAGATTATGTGTAATTAAACTTCCACTGTATCTATATATGATTTTTAACTCTAATATTATGTTTAAGTTTTGATATTCTGTATTATTTATTTCGCTGCAAGATATACTACTAGTCTGTTTGTAATTATCTGTGATTCTATGATGATTCCATATTTGATCCCATAACAATTAGAATTCTGTTGTTTCAAACGACTTGAGTTAATTACTTGAACGGTCGAAATAGTGGGTCGTTACATATCCAATCTCCGAAATTTACGCTAATTTAACATGTGTACATATATATTAATATATATATGTAATAAACCGGAAAATCGGAACCAATTTAAATTTTTATTTTGGCTATTTTAAGGAACTTTGAATATTTAAAATGATTTATTTTAAATAATAACGACTAGAAATTTATTTTGAATAGAATTAGAACGTATAAATTTATTTAAATCGATGTTAGAATATAAATATTTATTTTAATTATAAAAGGAATTGAAAATGGGGCGGTAGTTTGAAAATTCGATTTCAAATTTCAAATGAATGTATAAGATTCAAAATAAACCGGATTTTAGTAAAACCAGAAATATTTGAATCTGTTTGAAAATATCTTTCAAACGAATGTAAAAAATCCAGATTTCATAGCGGGAATAAAAAGTTTTGTCTAGTTGAAAATTCAAAATAGTCGCTATGGAATTTATATAATATATAGCCCTTAAATATGGCGATTTTGCAAACGACCTCCATTTTCGACGAGACCATTTTTATTGGATCCGGAATGTCAAAGTATTGCTGGATTCCAATTTTCATAATTTTTGGAATCAATATGTGAGCGTGGCGGATTTAAACGTGTTTGGTCAATTCAGTTTAAATTTAATCGACTGGAAAATGAACGTTTTTCAGACGGTCTCCAAATTCAACGAAATTAGTTCTGTTAGGATCGTATCGTCAAAACATATCTAGATTTGTTTTTTCGGGGATTTTTGGAGTCCGTATATGGCCCTGGTAAATTAAAATGTATGTTAAAATTCAATATATATTGATTTATATTTTAATTTTGATGAAATCTGATCGTAACATTCGAATTACCTTACCAGACATATCCCATTGTGTCCGAAATGGGGGTATTTACTGAGGGCGACAGTCGTAAGGTTCAAATTGGAGTTCGTAATGATTTTTACTTTTAAAACGAATTTAATAATTATATATACTAGTATATATACCCTATACCCTAGTCATACCCTAGTCAACCCATTCCTACCGTGGTCAAACTCCATCCCGCCTCCATATCGATTTCAACAGAATAAAAAAAACAAAAGCCCTAAATCAATCTATCGATTATCGACCGCCCCCTCTACGCCTCACCACCATCGCATGTCGGAGGGCCTCCGCCGAAACCCCCCTTTTCCTCCGCTCCTCCCTCCTTCCCCCTCCAATGAGAATAACCCCCAAACCCTTCACCAACCCCGTCGCGTTTCAGCGTGTTATTCGAGGAGATGGAAGCTTCGAGCAACACGGTTTTCTAGGCGTGGGAAGGAGGTGGAATCGGCGACGAGGGGAGCACTTCAGATCGGCGTCAACACTGACGGAAAATCGAACCCTAGGTTCGAATCACGATTCAGCGACGGTCTATGGAGCACGAGATTAACAGAAAGGTTAATCTTAAACTAATTAAGGGATTTTTTATTTAATTATATTATTTAACTGATACAACATTGTATTAAAAATCAGTTTTGTTTTAAAAATCATAACATTGTTTTAATATGAAATTTTTACTACAATAACATTGATTTTTAAAATATATAACAAGGAATAAAAGTATGATTTATATATACATAGAGTCGAAATAAAAGAATGATTTTTATATATATAGAGTCGAAATAAAAATATGATTTTTATATATGTAGCAAAATAAAAATATGATTTTTATTACATAAATAACATTATAAAAATGTGATTTTTATACGAATGGTATGAATATAAGAATATGATTTTTATTTAAATAACTTCGTTTTAAAATGTGATTTTTATATGTATGACATCATTGTAAAGATTTGATTTTTATTATATGAACATCGTTATAAAAATATGATTTTTATTATCTAGATAGCGATGTTGAAAATGTGATTTTTATATATGAAGTAGCTGTTTAAAAATGTGATTTTTAAAATTATATATAGCGATGTTGAAAATGTGATTTTTAATATAAATTGCGTTGAAACAGATTGCGTTAGATCAGAGCAGCAATTCTGTGTGACAATAAGGACTGACGGAGTGGAAACCCAAGGCGAGAACTTCTCACTCTAATTTATTTTCTAGTTAAATATATATACTAGGATGCAGACGGTGCTTAGTAGCACCCGACACCTTTGTTTGAAACCATGTTTGTTTGGTTATTTGGTTGATTGGATTATTTGTTTGAATTTAGTTTGGGAAGTGAAATGAATTGATTAGAATTTGGTTCGTATATGGCATGAGCCATTATTAGGCGAGGGATAAGGCTAGACCTTATTCCGATTCTAGTATCGTGCTGTTATGCTGCCGAAATTTTCTAAAAATGTTAGAATAATAAAAATAACATTTTTATTGTATAAATGAACTGTATAAAATATTCATGAGTTGAAATAAATATTTTATAGTTAAAAATATAATTTGTAACGCGTATATGGATAAAATAAATATACATTTACAAATCAGACGATTTGTTTATGTATACACATTTGTATTGATATTGATTGGGACGATATATTTTACACATCGCCCAACTGCACAAATAAAATCGGTGTGTGTTGATTGAAAACCCCACACGGGTATTGGGATGATATTTGACATACACTAATCCCAATTGTTTAGTTGTATGTCAATCGATTGGTTGACAGGCTGTTGTAAGCGTTAATTATTTATATTAAATGCTTATGCAGTTGTGTAATGCACTCTGGATGATGGTTGACTATGTTTGATTATTGTTGTGTACACGTGTGTATGAAATCCATATATAAAATTCTATGGTAATTGACTGTGTTTGATTCCAATTCGGAAAGAACGAATATTTTAAATTAAAGAATATTTTAAAATGACGATTAATGAATATTTTAAAATAACTAATATTTTAAAATAATATTCACTAATGGATCAAAATATGATTTTGATGTCCGATTTGGGATGGACACGAAAATATTTAAATATATAAAGCCGTGTTGATTAGATTAACGCCATTTTGACGTGAACGATATTTATATCGATTTTATTCATTTTTATAATGAATATCGAAAAGGAAGTGATTTCAAAATCTAATGTTTTGAAAATATTACCATTTATATATTATAATGATAATGAAAATTCAATTTCGATTTAAAATTGAATATGAAGTTAGAATTGTTTTAAAATGAATTTATAAAACACGTTTTAAAAAGAAATCAATGAAATATATGTTATATATATAATATAATGGCCAAAATGGAATGCGCCGCGCCGCGGCAGTTCGCGAATTTCGACCATTGACTTCGAATTGACATTACGGAAGATCCGACCATTGGATTCTCCTAAAACCAGAACCGTTGGGTTCGTATCGAAAAGAGATTTCCAACGAATACAAGAAATTTAAAATCTAACGGTTGGATTTGGAATTATGTCCAAATCAAATTTGGAAAAGGTCGTTGTAAGTGCAGTTCGATGACCGTTTATGGAAATCGACTAAATGGGCCTTAAAAAAATTATTAATAATTAGTGTAAAATCATAAGAAATGATTTGGAAAGAATTGGGATGAAAAATTCCATATCTGAAAAGATAAAAATATATTTTTATCGAAATGAACTAGTTATTAACTAGAATTAAAAATTAATTATTTTTAAATAAATAAATTGGATAGAGAAATGGTTTTAAAAATAACCAGAATTTCCAATATATGGATTAGAATGGATTTGAATCGAAATCATCTTCGGAATATTTTGAAATTGGATTTTGTGATTATACAGACATTGTTATGGAGATTTGGAAGATATATTATATATCGTTATTTCCAATACGATAAATTTGATATTGAATATAAGCCGATGTAATTTCTATTCAAAGCCTTTATTTAATATTGAATTGGATTTTGGGTTTGTCGTGAATGGTGTCTTCATTAACACTGTCGAGAAAAGAATAAATCTTTAATTAAGATTCAGTGAAGGTTTTCCAATTAATTAATATTTAATTGGAATTGAATAAAAGAATTGGATTTTGGGTTTGTCGTGAATGGTGTCTTCATTAACACTGTTCTTAAACCCAGTCGAGAAAAGAATAAATCTTTAATTAAGATTTAGTGAAGTTTTTTCAATTAATTAATATTTAATTGGAATTGAATAAAAGAATTGGATTTTGGGTTTATCGTGAATGGTGTCTTAAATAACACTGTTCTTAAACCCCGTGTGAAAAGAATAAATCTTTTAATTAATATTATTAGAGTTTCCAGATAAATAACATTTAATTGGAATAAAATGGGGTGTGAATTGGGTTTATTGTGAATTGTGTTTTTAACGACATTCGTTCTTTAACCCGATTTACAATGAAATGTGATTCGTAATTTATAAATCTTTTTATTAAGATTTAGTGGAAATTTTCCAAAGTAAATTTTCCAATTTAATATATTAAATTGGAATTGAATGGAATTCGATTTGGTAATAATCGAAGTGAAATTTTGTGGAGGAAGACTCCTAATATATATGGAATTTAAAAGGCTTTACCGTTATTCAATATATATATTATTAGTCGGATATGGAAGTTTATATCGATTTTATATATTGATCTGTTTTCCGTGAAGATTCCATAATTAATGGAATGTGATTTTGGGTTTATCATGAGTTGTGTTTTAAATGACATTAGTTCTTTAGCCCAGTTAAAGACAGGATTTATTTCTTGAATTTGAATAATCATTAAGTAATGATTTTTGGTGATTAAAACTAAATGGAGTTTTAATGAATCTTTAATTAGATTGGGATGAGAATGTGATAATTTAGATTATCAAATTCACAAAATGATCGAGAATGGAGGACCACCAGTTTTGCTCCAAGCGATAGTTAAATCTTTAATTAGATTTGAACGTGAAATGGTAATTAAATTTACCAACAACACCATGGTGTTAGATATGAAGTATTACAGATTTTGCTTTATGGAATGAATAGGTTGGGATTAGGAAATATAATAAATAATTACTTCGGTTAGGTTCGCTAATCCCGACTAGTTTGGATAAACCTTAATTTGGTTTGAATTGATATCCAATGGAAGATTAAAGAATAAATCTAAAGAATTTATCTTTGATAAAATTAATTGGAACCTTTCCCAAAGGACATGAATATTTAAGTAAAAGAATATTCAGAATTGGAATGAGGCGTATGTTGTGTTTTTATAGCACTAGTTTATAAGACATGCGAGTTATTCAGAAAGACCGGGTTTATCCCATTTTGAATAACTGAATCGACGATAAGTCGACGATGAAGACCGGAGATCTTCACATCGTTTGGATGATTACCGATATCTTGATTTGGCTGCACACCCAAGACAAGGTAATAAGTGGTGATCGTCTAGACGTACTTGGAGATCCAACGGATATGCGAGGACCTTTCTCCTGTATTGGACATATGGGACGAGGAATAAGGTGGCTCCGGTTTCGTTCAGACCCAGAACGAACTTGTAAATGGATGTGTGTCTGACATTGGATTTTATTCTTTGTTGATTGATCTCTATTAAATATATATCTGTTTAGTGGATGAGAATTTATTCTATTGCTTAACATCCTTCTCTGATATGTACAAGCTCAGAGGTTATGTATCGATAGACATCAGTCGCATGGCGTGAATTGCCTGTGTGGCATGCTGAGATGCAAATGATCAAGGCTTCTGTTGAAAAGCAAAGTCTTGTGGTTTATGATCAAAGCACGGCTTTAATATAGCACATGTTTGTGTATAATGTTAATTCGCGAGCCTCACACCCCGTTGTGATCCAGAAATGGGAGAGGACTTCGGAGAGGACATGCATCTCCTTCTAGCTAGGAGTGGTGTCATGGTATGGAGCCCAGACATTTTACTCATGTGGATGTTGCATATTATTTTATGGATAGCGAGGCGCCTCGGATATATCGGTTACTACGGAGCCGATAGATATTGAGTCATCTGGCTCATTTACACCCCACAGAGCAGGGAAACATATTGTTCAGACATTTTAATCTACTCCGTGTGGACCGGCCCTGATGGTCCAAGGGTCACTCGAGTTCTGATCCTGAGACACGGGCTAGAGTGTCTCGAAGCGGTAAGGACGATCCCTTGCCTTGGTTCACAGATGGAAATCCAACTTCCAATACGACATTATGCGGTTTTAATTATAAACCTATATGGCGACATAGTAGCATGTGAGCATGTGATACTATGCCGTCTATGACTGATACATTTATATTTGAAACTGTTTTATACAGTTTACACTTATAATAGTATCAAAATGATTTGTTTTAAACGTACCAAGCATGTTTGGCTATTATCAGGTAAAACTCTATCCTCCGGCTTGCGTTGCATTATGTGATGGGACCTGAGTCTTATAATAGCTTCGTTTTTCCAAAAAACATTGCGCTGTTTGTTTTATGCACTGGTATTCTTGGGAGGAAACCCATTCCGTGTTATACGGCGTAGTCCCTTGATTTACTTTATTTTAAAGTTAAGATCTAATAATTGTTTTAGTTCTCACACCAGTCACATGACTGATCTGGAGTTTATTGTTTTAACCTAAATTCTGGGTGCCCCTATTTTCCACACGGGCAACTAGTAGTTTTGGTTTTGCATATATTATATTCACAGGATCCTGGTTTACAGCTGGAGCTATATTCGGAACGCTCTGTATCCGCGTATTCCTTTCAGTTGTGTTTTGTATTATTTTCCGCTGCATTGTAATTTGTAAATCTCTAATATTAATTAAATGTATATTATTTGCTCATACTCGGTATATTCTTGCACTCTGATGTAAATTGTTGTAATAGCAATGAAATGTTCTTCTGTTTTGTGTTCTGATTTGTCGTGTTCTCAGACAATCCGTTCTTTCTCTTCTCTTCGGAGACCGGGGAAGTTCGGGTCGTTTACACATTGTATCAGAGCTTTGGTTTACAGAGCTCGAGAACAAGACATATTAGAACCGAACGAAAGAATTCATTAGAGATTGGATTAGCAATATCCAATAAGAATAACTCGTTAGAGATGGGATCAATAGTATCCTAGAATGAGTTGGAAGAGTGTTATTTTTAAAAATAAAAATGAAAACAAATTTTGTTTTGAAAATTTAAACCTTATGATACGTATTTGAATATTATATCTAAATTGATTTTGGACAATCTAGTATATAAAGAATTTGAATATACGCCTTGTAAACGTATATTCGAAGTTTTAATATACTGGATAGATATAGAATCACACTCTAGACGCCCGGGAATAATTTTAGTGATGTCGCGGCATCGTCGGTATTTATTTTCGAGTTTCGAAAGTGGGATATCTATATGATTCCAATTTCCTGGTGTGAGAACCAAAATTTAGATGGGGCTATTGTTGTGATTTGGCACCAAAAAGATGATTTTTGAATATACATTGCAGTTACGCATTTGAAAAAGACAATCAACTAATTGATTGCTGGTAGTGTTGTTTGATTATTGGTTGATTAATTAAAATTTTGAACCATTAGGCCAAATTGAATCAAAATATTGAACTGAATTGAAAATTTATTGAAATTTCATGCATACACATGTATATACATTAAATAGGTCATAGAAGGGAAGCTAAGCAGAGGAATAAAATTGTATGCCCGACAAATAGGAACACGTTTCCTAATTTATTGGGTTTGGATGATTTTATGAGCTGATTGGCTTTTTCTTTTTCTTTTTGGAAGATGAGGGCCCTGCGTGGCTAGTTGCGGTTTTAAATGTCTCCCCGTACAAAGGAGGTTACGGTGAAGTTTCTCGAAAATTTAGGGTGTTAGCCAAATTTTTGAAGAATTTGAAAATTCTTAGAAATTGAAAAGTTGAAGAATGAAAGTCAAACTGAAAGTGGAGTTGGTTAGTTAAACAAATTTCAGCTCCGTTCCTTTTCGAGGACGAAAAGATTTAAGTGGGGGAGATTGTAACAACCCAGAAAATCAGAACCAATTTAAAATTTTTATTTTGGCTATTTTAATGAATTTTGAATATTCAAAATGATTTATTTTAAATAATAATGAATAGAAATTTATTTTGAACAGAAGTAGAACGTATTAATTTATTTAAATGGAAGTTGGAGTATAAATATTTATTTTAATTATAAAAGAAATTGAAAATGGCGCGGTAGTTTGAAAATTCGATTTCAAATTTCAAATGAATGTACAAGATTAAAAATAAACCGAATTTCAGTAAAACCAGAAATATTTGAATCTGTTTGAAAATATCTTTCCAATGAATGTGAAAAATCCAGATTTCATAACGGGAATAAAAAGTTATGTTCAGTTGATAATTCAGAATAGTCGCTATGGAATTTATATAATATATTGCCCTTAAAAATGGAGATTTTGCAAACGACCTCCGTTTTCGACGAGACCACTTTTGTTGGATCCAGAATGTCAAAGTATTGCTAGATTCCAATTTTCATAATCTTTGGAATCAATATGAGAGCGTGGCGGATTTGAACGTGTTTGGTCAATTCAGTTTGAATTTAATCGACTGGAAAATGACCGTTTTTTAAACGATCTCCAAATTCGACGAAATTAGTTTTGTTAGGACCGTATCATCAAAACATAGCTAGATTTATTTTTCAGGTATTTTTGGAGTCCGTATGTGGCCCCGGTAAATTAAAATGTACGTTAAAATTCAATATATATTGATTTGTATTTTAATTTTGATGAAAACTTATCGTAACAGTCGAATTAGCTTATCGGGCATATCTCATTGTGTCCGGAATGGGGGTATTTAGCTAAGGGCCACAGTTGTTAGGTTCAAATTGGAGTTCGTAATAATTTTTACTTTTAAAACAAATTTAATAATTATATATACTAGTATATATACCCCATATCCTAGTCATACCCTAGTCAACCCATTCCTACCGTGGTCAAACTCCATCCCGCCTCCATATCGATTTCAACAGAATAAAAAGCAAAAAAACAAAAGCCCTAATTCGATCGATCGATTATCGCCCGCCCCCTCCACGCCTCACCACCATCGCATGTCGGAAGGCCGCCGCTGAAACCCCCATTTCCTCCGCTCCTCCCTCCTTCCCCTTCCAACGAGAATAACCCCTAAACCCATCACCAACCCCGCCGTGTTTCAGCGCGTTGTTCGAGTAGATGGAAGCTTCGAGCGACACAGTTTTCTAGGCATGGGAAGGAGGTGGAACCGGCGACGAGGGAAGCACTTCAGATCGGCGTCAAGGCCGACAATAGTGACGGGAAATCGAACCCTAGGTTCGAATCATGATTCGGCGACGGTCTGTGGAGCATGAGATTAACAAAAAGGTTAATCGTAAACTAATTAAGGGATTTTTTATTTAATTATATTATTTAACTGATACAACATTGTTTTAAAAATCAATATGGTTTTAAAAATCAGTTATGTTTTAAAAATCATAGCGTTGTTTAAATCTGAAATTTTTACTCTAATAACATTGATTTTTAAATCTGATTTTTAAAATATATAACAATAAATAAAAGTATGATTAATATATATATATAATCGAAATAAAAGTATGATTTTTATATATATAGAGTCGAAATAAAAATATGATTTTTATATATGTAGCAGAATAAAAATATGATTTTTATTATATAAATAACATTATAAAAATGTATTTTTATACAAATGGTATAAATATAAAAATATGATTTTTATTCAAATAACATCGTTTTAAAATGTGATTTTTATATGTATGACATCGTTGTAAAGATTTGATTTTTATTATATGAATCCATTATAAAAATATGATTTTTATTATCAAGATAGCGAAGTTGAAAATGTGATTTTTATATACGAAGTAGTTGTATAAAGATGTGATTTTTAAAATTATATATAGCGATGTTGAAAATGTGATTTTTAATATAAATTGCGTTGAAAAAGATTGCGTTAGAATCAGAGCAGTAAATCTGAGTGACAATAAGGACTGGCGGAGTGGAAACCCAAGGTGAGAACTTCTCACTCTAATTTATTTTCTAGTTAATATATATACTAGGATGCAGACGGTGCTTAGTAGCACCCGACACCTTTGTTTAAAACCATGTTTGTTTGGTTGTTTGATTGATTGGATTATTTGTTTGAATTTGGTTTGGGAAGTGAAATGAATTGATTAGAATTTGGTTTGTATATGGCGCGAGCCATTATTAGGCGAGGGATAAGGCTAGACCTTATTCCGGTTCTAGTTCGTGCCGTTATGCTGCCGAATTTTTTAAAAATGTTAGAACAATAAAAATATCATTTTTTATTGTATAAATGTACTGTATAAAATATTCATGAGTTGAAATAAATATTTTATAGTTAAAATTATAATTTTTAACGTGTATAAGGATAAAACAAATATTCATTTACAAATCAGAAGATTTGTTTATGTACACACATTTGTACTGATATTGATAGGGACGATATATTTTACACATCGCCTAACTACACAAATAAAATCGGTGTGTGTTGATCGAAAACCCCATACGGGTATTGGGATGATATTTGGCATACACTAATCCCAATTTTTTAGTGGTATATCAATCGATTGGTTGACAGGCTGTTGTAAGCGTTAATTATTTATATTTAATGCTTATGCAGTTGTGTAATGCACTCTGGATGATGGTTGACTGTGTTTGATTATTGTTGTGTACACGTGTGTATGAAATCCATATAAATAAAATTATATGGTAATTGACTGTGTCTGATTCCAATTCGGAAAGAACGAATACTTTAAATTTAAAAATATTTTAAAATGACGAGTAATGAATATTTTAAAATAACTAATATTTTAAAATTATATTCAGTAATGGATCAAAATATGATTTTGATGTCCGATTTGGGATGGACACGAAAATATTTAAATATATAAAGCCGTGTTGATTAGATTAATGTCATTTTGACGTGAACGATATTTATATCAATTTTATTCATTTTTATAATGAATATCAAAAAGGAAGTGATTTCAAAATCTAATGTTTTGAAAATGTTATCATTTATATATTATAATGATAAGGAAAATTCAATTTCGATTTAAAATTGAAAATGAAGTTAGAATCGTTTTAAAATGAGTTTATAATATACGTTTTAAATAAAAATCGACGAAATATATATTTTATATATATAATATAATGGCGAATGGAACGCGCCGCGCCGCAGTAGTTCGCGAATTTCGACCATTGACTTCGAATTGACATTACGGGAGATCCGACCGTCGGATTCTCCTAAAACCAGAACCGTTGGGTTTGTATCCAAAAGAGCTTTCCAACGAATACAAGAAATTTGAAATCTAACGGTTGGATTTGGAATTATGTCCAAGTCAAATTTGGAAAAGGTCGCTGTAAGTGCAGTTTGATGATTGTTTATGGAAATCGACAAAAATGGCCTTAATAAAATTAATAAAAGTATTAATAATTAGTGTAAAATCATAAGAAATGAGTTGGAAAGAATTAGGATGAAAAATTCCATATTTGAAAAGATAAAAATATATTTTTATCGAAATGAACTAGTTATTAACTAGAATTAAAAACCAATTATTCTTAAATAAATAAATTGGATAGAGAAATGGTTCTAAAAATAACCAGAATTTCCAATATATAAATTGGAATGGATTTGAATCAAATCATCTTCGGAATAATTTGATATTGGATTTCGTGATTATACATATATTGTTATGGAAATTTGGAAGATATATTATATATCGTTATTTCCAATACGATATTTGTTGATTTCAGAATTTGATATTGAATATAAGCCGATATAATTTCTATTCAGAGCCTTGTATTTAATATTGAATTGGATTTTGGATTTGTCGTGAATGGTGTCTTCATCGACACTGTTCTTAAACCCAGTCGAGAAATGAATAAATCTTTAAATAAGATTTAGTGAAGTTTTTCCAATTAATTAATATTTAATAAGAATTGAATAAAAGAATTGTATTTTGGGTTTGTCGTGAATGATGTCTTCATTAACACTGTTCTTAAACCCAGTCGAGAAAAGAATAAATCTTTAATTAAGATTTAGTAAAGTTTTTCCAATTAATTAATATTTAATTGGAATTGAATAAAAGAATTGGATTTTGGGTTTGTCGTGAATGGTGTCTTAAATAACACTGTTCTTAAACCCTGTGTGAAAAGAATAAATCTTTTAATTAAGACTATTAGAGTTTCCAGTTAATTAACATTTAATTGGAATAAAATGGGATGTGAATTGGGTTTATTGTGAACTATGTTTTTAACGATATTCGTTCTTTAACCCGATTTACAATGAAATGTGAATTGGGATTTATAAATCTTTTTATTAAGATTTAATGGAAATTTTCCAAAGCAAAGTTTTCCAATTTAATATATTAAATTGGAATTGAATGGAATTCAATTTGGTAATAATCGCAGTGAATTTCTGTGGAGGAAGGCTGCTAATATATATGGAATTTAAAAGGCTTTGCCGTTATTCCATTTATATTATTAGTCGGATATGGAAGTTTATATCGATTATATATATTGATCTGTTTTCCGTGAAGATTCCATAATTAACGGAATGTGATTTTGGGTTTATCGTGAGCTGTGTTTTAAATGACATTAGTTCTTTAACCCAGTTAAAGACAGGATTTATTTCCTGAATTTGAATAATCATTAAGTAATGATTTTTGGAGATTAAAACTAAATGGAGTTTTAATGAATCTTTAATTAGATTGGGATGAGAATGTGATAATTTAGATTATCAAATTCATGAAATGATCGAGAATGGAGTACCACCAGTTTTGCTCCAAATGATAGTTAGATCTTTAATTAGATTTGAATGTGAAACGGTAATTAATTTTACCAATAACACTGTGGTGTTAGATATGAAGTATTACCAGTTTTGCTTCATGGGATGAATAGGTTGGGATTGGGAAATATAATAAATAATTACTTCGGTAAGGTTCGCTAATCCCGACTAGTTTGGATAAACCTTAATTTGGTTTGAATTAATATCCAATGGAAGATTAAAGAATAAATTTAAAGAATTTATCTTTGATAAAATTAATGGGAACCTTTCCCAAAGGATATGAGTATTTAAATAAAAGAATATTCAGAATTGGAATGAGACGTATGTTGTGTTTTTATAGCACTGGTTTATAAGATACGCGAGTTATTCAGAAAGTCCGGGTTTATCCCATTCTGAATAACTGAATCGACGATAAGTCGACGATGAAGACGGTGGTTGAAGACTGAAGCTCTTCACATCGTTTGGATGGTTACTGGTGTCTTGATTGGGCTGCACACACAAGAAAAGATAGTAAGTGGTGATCGTCGAGACGTACTTGGAGATCGACTAGATATGCAAGGACCTCTCTCCTGTATTGGACATATGGGGCGAGGAATAAGGTGCCTCCGGTTTCGTTTAGACCCAGAATGAACTTGTAAATGGATGTGTGTCTGACATTGGATTTTATTCCGTGTTGGTTGATCTCTAATAATATATATCTTTTTGGTGGCGGATAATTTATTCTCTTGCTTAACACCCTTCTCTGAGACGTACGAGCTCAGAGGTTATATATCGGTAGACATCAGCCGCATGGCGTGATTTGCCTGTGTGGCATGCTGAGATGCAAATGATCAAGACTTCTATTGAAAAGCAGAGTCTTGTGGTTGATGATCAAAGAACGGCTTTAATATAGCATATCTTTGTGTATAGAGTTAATTTGCGAGCCTCACACCCCGGTATAAACCAGAAACGGGAGAGGACCTCGGGAAGGATATGCATTTCCTTCTAGCTAGGAGTGGTGTCATGGTATGGAGCCCAGACATTTTACTCATGTGGATGTTGCATATTATTTGATGGATAGCGAGGGGCCTCAGATATATCGGTTACTACGGAGCCGATGGATATTGAGTCATCTGGCTCATTTACGCCCCATAGGATGGGAAAACGTATTATCTGGCATTTTAATCCACTCCGTGTGGACCGGCCCTGACGATCCAAGGATCACTCGAGCTCTGATCCTGAGACATGGGCTAGAGTGCCTCGAAGCGGTAAGGACGATCCCTTGCCTTGGTTCATAGATGGAAATCCAACTTCCAATACGACATTGTGCGATTTTAATTGTAAACCTATATAGCGACATAGTAGCATGGATACTATGCCGTCTATGATTGATACATTTATATTTGAAGCTGTTTTATAGACTTTACACTTATAATAGTATCAAAATGATTTGTTTTAAACGTACAAAACATGTTTGGCTATTATAAGGTAAAACTCTATCCTCCGGCTTGCGTTGCATTGTGTGATGGGACCTGAGTCTTATAATAGCTTCATTTTTGCTAAAAGCATTGCGCTGTTTGTTTTATGCACTGGTATTCTTGGGAGGAAACTCATTCCGTGTTATACGGCGTGGTCCCTTGATTTACTTTATTTTAAAGTAAAGATTTATTAACTGTTTTAGTTTTCACACCAGTCACATGACTGACCTGGAGTTTATTGTTTTAACCTAAACTCTGGGTGCCCCTATTTTCCATACGGGCAGCTAGTAGTTTTGGTTTTGCATATATTATATTCACAGGATCCTGGTTTACAGCTGGAGCTATATTCAGAACGCTCTGTATCCGTGTATTCCTTTCAGTTGTGTTTTGTATTATTTTCCACTGCATTGTAATTTGTAAATCTCTGATATTTATTAAATGTATATTATTTTCTCATACTTGGTATATTCTTGTACTCTGATGTAAATTGTTGTAATAGCAATGACATATGTTCTTCTGTTTTGTGTTCTGATTTGTCGTGCTATCAGACAATCCGTTCTTTCTCTTCTCTTCGGGGGGAAGTTCGGGTCGTTTACAATATATATATATATATATATATATATATATATATATATATATCTGAAAATTGGTTCACTTTATTGCAAAAACCAATCATATACTTCGTCTATATGCCTCATCAAAACCTCATGCCCCCCTAACCAAAATGAGTGCGACGTAAGGGAAAAGAGCACATATAAACTCCATATATTAACAATACAAAGTCTCAAAATCATCATTACAACAAACCACTCACCACACACTCCTGTCACTCTCAAAATAAAAAGAAAGCGCTGAAACAACAAAAAGAAGTAATATAAAAACCTTTAACCAGTATCAAGCAAACCAATACCCCATTTCCTTAAAAACAGCTTCTTCTCTAAATAAAACTTTGTCTTGCTTCCATTATTCTTCACCAAATACATCACATCTTTTTCTATAATTCCCAGCTTGATCTCCTTAGGCATGCTTTTGCTTTCAAACTGTCTGGAGTTTCTCTCATGCCACAACTGATATATAGTAGCAGTATATGCTGCACGAACAACATCAAAAACTTGATCCTTTTCCTTAAAGCTATCCAGCAGTTTATTAGCTTCAAATTCCAGAGAGCCACCTGCATATGCATGTAAACCCATTTTTGCAAGTAGTGAGTCCCAAATAAATTTCGAATACTCACACAAAAAGAATAAATGGCTTATAGACTCCTCACCATTATTACACAGTAAACATACATTTTCTGAAATAACACCAAACCTCTCAGCCTATCTTTGGTATTGAGTTTATCATGCATTGCCAAAAAAGAGATAAATGCCATTCTCTTTGCATTTTTTGTGTGCCATATAACCTTCACAAATCTCTTAATTTCTTTTTTTCTTCTAACAAAGTTCCATGCCTTATGAAATGAGAATTCTCCACTTCACCCCATTGATAAAAATCCTTTTGTGCCTTCACATTTAATTCAATAGACATTATCTCATGATGAACCTCCCTAGTAGCTGCATGAATACCACTCTCAATTTTGCCATTTCTAATAATATCAAACACTCTCTCATCATATCTACCAATGTTATGAAATCTAGAGAAGCTAAGAATATCAATCAAGCATTTACAATTATCCACGGTTCACACCATAAAGAAGTAGTAGAACCATCCACAATCACCTTATTAAAGAGTTGTCTACCACTATTCTTGAGTCTTAAAATAGTTTTCCAAGTGCTCGATGAATTGTTATCAACCTTCGTAGTCCAAAAAGAATTATCCTTGCAATATCTTTGTTTCACACAATTTCACAATAATGAATCACTACTCAAAAATTTCCACATCATTTTAATCCCTGCAGCTTTTTTCAGATCTGTAAAAGATTTTATACCTATTCCTCCTTCAGATTTAGGTGAACACAGTTTATCCCAACTTATCTTATGCGAAGCTCCTCCCAAAAAAAATCACAACGCATCATATGCAGCATATCAATAGTATGTTCAAAAATTTGATAAACAAACGGCCAATATAAAGAGTAACAACATATTGGATAAGCTTGGCTCTTCCAGCAAAACTTAAAAATTTAGCATCCCAGGCTTGTATTTTAGATTGAATTCGATGCAGTAATGATTAACAATCTGTATAGTGAATATAATTTGACGAAAGAGGGACTCCTAGATATTTAACAGGGAGTTAGTCAGTCTGAACCCCTAAAGTGGATGAAACATCTCTTGTATTTCGAGCAAATTTACTAAAATATAATTTGGTTTTATTTTTACTCACTGATAGACCACAGTACTTCTTCAGTTTACCAAAAATTTCACTCAACACATTAGCACACACAGGTAAGCACTTTCCAAAAATCATAAGATCATCTGCGTATAGAAGGTGTGACACAACAGGTTCAAACTTAATGAATTTCTGATCCACTACTGCCTCATTCATACAAAAGGTAAAAAACTCCATGGCAATTGAGAAGAGATATGGAGACAATGGGTCTCCCTGTCTTAAGCCTCTATTTGAATTAAAATAACCCTTCGGCACTACTTGAATTAAAACAGAGAATGATGGAGACGAGATACACTCATATATCACATTTTTAAGATGGACTGGAAATCCCATTCTACTTATTAAATGGCAAATAAATTCTCTATTCATCATATCATAGGCTTTATGAAGGTCAACTTTCACACAAAATTTATTAACCCCTTCTTTTTTAAAGTCTCTTAACAATTCATGCGCAAGGAAAGAGGATGTTATCACCAATATATCTCGATGGAATAAAAGCACTTTACTAAAGATGGAAAATACCACTTAATCCTATTGCATAACACTTTACTAAAGATTTTATAATACATGTTGCAACAGGAAATTGGTCGATAATGTGAAATAGAGGATGGTCTTTCATTCTTTGGAATTAAAGTAATAAAAGTATGGTTTATACATTTTGGCAACTTGGCAGACATAAACATATCTTGCAAAGCTTCCTACAGCTCAAATTTGATCATATCCCAATGCATCTTGAAAATTTTGGAGTTTAATCCATCTGGTCCAGGACTTGAGTCATTACTGACTGAAAAAACAACAACTCTAATTTCTTCCACTTAGTAGGTTGTAATAGTGCTTGTTGACCTCTACCATTGATGAAGTGAGTTGCTTGGAATGAAGAGAACTCCTTATTAACTTTTCCATTAAACAATTCTGAAAAATAACTAATAGCTTCATCAGCCACTTCCTCATGTTTATATAACAAATCTCCTTCAGAACTAATAAGAGCCTTTAAATGATTAGAAAATCTTCTGGAAGACATTTTTGAATGAAATTTTTTTGAGTTTGTGTCACCGACTCACCATCTTGCAACCACGATACTTTAGCTTTTTGTTTCATGCTCCAGAATTTTATATGTTTCTGAATAGAGAGTGCATTCTTCGCAGCTAATAATTCTTCATACAACTACAGATTTTCAGGATCATCATCTGATGCGATCTCGCATGCTTTAAAATGATGTTCTGCTTATTTTAAAAACATGTCATCTTTAGGTCTATTTTTGTTCCAAGTTTTGAGTTCAATCTTGCATGCTTTTAATTTCTACAAAAACTTTTAACTAGAAAAGCCCCACACATTAATATGCAAACCTTTATTAATACAATCTTTATAACCTTCCTTAAGATGCTAATCATTTGAATAACGAAATGGGAATCCCTTAGTTGTTGTAGTTGAAATAAGTTTTAATAGCAAGGAATTATGATCACTAGATTGTTGAGAAAGAGAGAGAGCTTTCATATCAATAAAATTTTACAAACAAGAATGATTTACAAAAATTTATCAATATTATTTGCCATACTTTTCCTTCTTCAAGTATAATTGAATCTAATCGCTTTCACTTCTATAAGACCAGCCTGAACAAGACAATTATTGAAAAACCTGATTTGTTGAAAAAGTACTGGCAATCCCTTTTTTATCTAAATGTGATGTTGTATTATTAAAATCTCCTAAAAGAACCCATTCATCATTCATAACTTCTGCTTCTTGAATAAGATGTTGCCATAACAGCTTCCTATCATAAAAATTATTACTCGCATATATCATTGTAATACTGATAGAAAGACCACCTGTATTGTCTGCCTGAAATGTAACATGCTGATTTGAAGAAGAGATAACACTCACTTTCCACACCAAAGTATTCCATAAAATCAAAATTCTACCTGAATAAGAGGCCGAAATTCAAGGAATAAAATCCCAATCCCTTGGAATATATTTACTAAAAACTTTCAACCTTTTCTCATTAAGCTTATTCTCTAGCAAACCAACCATTGTTGGTTTGCAATTAGTCAGAAGAGACAACACTTCACCCATCATGTGTGAACTGTTCATCCCTCTGACATTCCACGATATAATTGTCATTTAATAGGGGGTTTACCCCTTAAATTTCTTTTAGGAGGGGCAACATAGGGAGGAGAATTAACCTTGTTCTTGTCTTTGCGTGCATTCAAATAATCTTCATTCTTAGAAATACCTTCAGACGCAACCACATTCTCTTCTTCAGTTCGTGTTTCCTGCAGATTATCAGCTATGATCTCAACACTATTTGGATCCAGATTCTTAGGAAGTTCATTGTTCAAAAAATCTAAACCACTATCTTCACCATTCAGATTCTTATCAGACTCCTCAGATTGCTTTTCATGATTTGAAGAGCTGGCCTTATCATCAACTTGATTAGAAGTCCATGCTGGTTCTTGATTTACCTCATGCACCATAGTTTTGTGACCAAACCTGTTACAGACATCACATCTATGAGGAATATACTCATACTCAACAACCACTTCCTTCAATGAACCATCATGCAATTTAACAGGAATTTTATCAACCAGATTTGACTCCATATCTATACGAACTAATAATCTAGCATACTTAATTAGTCACTATCTTGTTAGTTGTATTCTTATCAGATCTAATAGGGTCGCCTATGAAACTTGCAATTAATTAAAAAGCTTTTGCAGTCCACATTTCCATATCTAAATTAAAGAGTTTGATCCAGATCTGAACATTATTTGGACTAAAACTCTCAAAATTATAACCAGGAAACCATTGATACACCATCAGAAGCCTTCCAAAATAAGAATATGTCGAGGTTCTAAGCACTGATAAAATATCCAACTCTTCTTCAAATTGAACTGTGTAAAAGAAATTAGGTGTAATATGAACTCGAAATTTACCTTTAGGTTTCCAAACTTTCCCAGTATAATCCTTCAATTTGATTACTGTTAAATTGAAGTCAACTGGATGTAACTCAATAGTATTATTCCACGAATCTGCTGACGATTTGAAAGTATCTTCCGGTATCAAAACAAGATTCTCCGAAGGTTTAAAGAAATGTAGGATTCAAAATCTTCTTCGATCGATTGAATAGGACTACTTTCATTAGTACAATATATATATATATATATATATATGTGTGTGTGTGTGTGTGTGTGTGTGTGTGTGTGTGGCAAGCGTTCGGTTGCACCCCGAAAATGGAGCACCCCAAATGCCCCCTGATTTCCACCACCCGTTTATATTAAAGAATGTGAGTGGGAAGTGAGAGAGTGAGCACCCCTTTAGCCTACCACTTTTCCACCACTCATTTCTCACTAACTCCCCTTCCACTAACTCTCTCACTTCCCACTCACTTTCTTTAATATAAATGGGAGGTGGAAATCAAGGGGGTTTTGGGGTGCTCCATTTTCGAGGTGCAACGGAACGCTTGCCTATATATATATATATATATATATATATATATATATATATATATATATATATATGTATATATGTATGTGTGTGTGTGTGTGTGTGTGTGTGGAAAATGGGGAGAAGGACAAACTTTGGAATATTTTTGGTGAAAAGTATGAGAAGTTTCAAAATTAGGGAGAAGGCTAAATGATAGTGTAAATGAAAAAAGGTTAGTGGGCCCCCTGAATTCCACCTTTAGTGTCAATGTGTCCTTCTCCTTTATTTTGAAATTTTCCATACTTTTCACCAATTTTTTTTCAAAGTTTGTCCTTTAAAAGAAATATATATATATATATATATATATATATATATATATAGGGAGAGAGAGAGACACAGGTTCGAGAGCACCCCAAATGCCCCTCAATCTCCACCAAGTATTTCTCATTCTCTCTCCTTCCACTCACTCTTTCACTTCCCACTCACATTCTTTAATATAAACGGATGGTAATCATGAGGCATTTGGGGTGCTCCATTTTGGGGTGCAACCGAACGCTTGTGGGTTCTCCTACACCTCTTATATTGCACGTGAACTCTCCCCCTTAATCTCCACCACCCATTTCCCCACTCATTCTCTCTCTTCACACTAAGAAATAATATTGAAATGAGAAGAGAGAGAATGAGTAGGAAAATAGGTGGTGAAGATTAAGAGGAAGAGTTCACGTACAATATAAGAGGTGTAGTGGAACCCTCCTCAACTGTTTTATCTACAAATTTTCTTTTGACTAGCAAATCTAAATACCATCTTAAATGATTACATTTTCATTTTCCAAACATCAAATACTATTTTCTTAACGCGAACAAACATCCAAAATTCAACGCTTGTTTCTCTCTTTCTTTCGAAAAGAACGCTGGCACCAATGGAAAAGTGAAGAAGTTGGGTCAATTCATCAAGTGAAGCTCACTTATTCTCAACAACCTACGTAGTTGTCGAGTAAGTACTCATCTTTGAGATTAATGAATTTATGTTGAAAAGAAAAAAAAGAAAAAAAAAAAAAAAAGCAAAAATAAAAACGAAACAACTCATCTATGATTGATTTGTTTAAAAAATGAAGGAAAAAGAAAAACAACTACTGAAATATTTGTGATTACTACAATTGGGATTATCTACTAAGTCTTCATCTTCCGTAATCTGTAATCTCTAAATCAGGACAAGACTTTTCTGGTTTTCTTTCCCTCCTGACTAGGGTTTGAAAATTTTCAATAACTAGGAATTGTTGAAAGAAGAGAGGTACTATTATGAATGTTAATAGTAACAGGTTATAGGACTCGGTCCGAAGGGGCAAAATGTCTGATCCGTATCCATGCGGTTCGACAAGAAAACATATACAAAAATATATCATTCCAAAAATTATTGATGTTTCTCTTTTGTCTGAATCTTGTCTGTCTGTTTGCCCGACTCCTACGAAACAATGTTTTAAGCCAACTTCTCATCCAGTGCGCCCAATCAACACACCCTAGATACCATATACAAAACACCTCTCTTTCTCGATCTCGATCTCGACAAACAGAATACATGAAATAAACTTGCATACGGCATCATCTCTTTACCAACAAATTAACGTCCTTGCAACATAAACAGATCAATAAACAAAACAACTCTACATCAAAAAAGAGAAAGAAAAAAAGAATCGTTCCCTTCACTTCCAAAGTTCTTCCATGGGGATTCCACGCTCACGGGCTACATCGCTGAACTGCCTCATTTTCTGGACTGCAACCACTGTCGCCCTGGCATTGTTTAGTGCATTGTCGCTTCCGAGTTGTTTTCCAAGTGCATTATCCACACCTGCCATTTCGAGTACGATTCTCACTGCTCCCCCTGCAATCACTCCTGTACCTGGAGAAGCCGGTCTCAGCATCACCTTTGCTGCTCCGTAGTCTCCATCAGCTCTGTTAAATACATTATACATCAGACAACATATTAACTTTACTCCGCGACTGACCACCGTAGTAGTGTTGAGATATACATATTCAAAGATACTAGCAACTCAACAGGACAATTGTTTAAAGTGGTTTGACAGCTAGTCTGTATGAACTGCTAGTTTTAACTGGCTCTGAAAGGCCATTTCCTACGCCAAAAAAGTATCTAACTTATCGTTTCTAACTGCATCCACCTACAATATTTGAGTCCAGAATCCATATCAACGTATCTCCTTATCATTAATAAATCTATTAAACAAAAATTGCACCTCAAATTCAAGATTGTTAATCAATCACCCAGTACAAAATAATAGGCAAAATTTATGCGTGTGGAGGGAAAAGTCCACTATATGCACAACTAAATAGCATAACCTTCTACCATCAATGGCCTAAATCCATGACCTACAATCATCACTGGTTAATCGAGTGTGCCTTCCAATGTAACACTAAGTCACGAATGAAGTTAAATGCTCATGTAAAAATAGAACATTTTAATGCCACTTAAATCACCAACATTCAAAGGGGGTGCAAATCACCTAGGCCTAATGGTCCATGTCCCGGTGAGGCAAATAACCGAAACAAGGGATTGTGTGGACATTTTCTAAGACAAAGGGTTTTTCCTTTTTTTTGGGGGGGGGGGGGGGGGAGGGGGGGACCCGGTGTTTTAATTGGTTTGCGTCACCAGGACAGAGGGCATTATAACTAGGTGATCTCAACCCACTGGAAGGTCTATTTATGCGTCATTGTCACCAGCGTGCACCATAGTAGTTAAGGAGCAAAAAGGCACAAATCTTAAGTTTTTTTTTTTTTTTTTTTTTTTTTTTTACACAGGTTTGGTCTACTGTTTTACTAACTACAAATTAAATTTTCAACCATATGTTATAATTTGTTCACTATTTAAATATTAATTATCTGAATTTTAAAATTTAATCCAATTTTATAATTCATTTAACTATTTAATTATTTTGTAAACTAAAATTTGAATTTTTGCAAAAAGACGCCTCAAACTGCAAAAATGCACACTCAATCTGTAAAAATGCACATATTGCGCGTCTGGGCCTTTTTTGAGCCTAGGTGCACGCCTTGATAACCATATTTTGAACAGACATCTTAATAAATTAAATGAGTGTACCCTATTATTACAATTTGAAGCAATGACATTACCCCGCTAACCGAATTACCAATACCAAATACTGCCAGCTAAATTCATCCTAACAATATGTAGCATCTACCTCGAAAGTGAATGATCATCTGTTACCAACTTGATGGTAGGGGTTAACACATGTTACATGTATTAAATACAAACCCCTCATTTCAACCAACAGTGGAGGGAGAAAGGTTTCCAATAAACTGGGTACAATATATTGGTTGCAAGAATACACTACAAGACAATACAACTATAGTCATTCAGATTTATCAACTGTAAAACTTTAAACACAAACCTACTGACAGTTAATTAATTCCAACACGCATCTCATCCAGCCAAATCATACAGGTACGAGTGTAACCACAACTGATCCACCATGTGTATATTGTGAGGTCTATGCACACTGGTTCAAGACTTTGAATCAATCTGGAAGCGACTTTTATTGTTACCTAAAAGTGGGTTTGATTTGTAACTTTATGTAGTTTTAAGTAAATTAATTCAAAAAATCCATCAGGAAGTAGGACACAGATAAAACTTGATTGTTATTGTAAGTCAAATAAGACTTTCTAACCAATCATTTATATCTGTTGCTTTTTAGTAAAAAAATTGAGTTGACAAACACGTCAAGTTAAATAAGTAATTTATACGCTATTTCCTACCTTTAAGCTATATGGCATTCCCAAAACACTCTCATGCACCCAAACCAGATTTTGGTTATTAAAGTAGTTGAAATCTGGGAATCATCTTCATTTTTTATGTTTAACATTTCAAATTTCAAACAACCAGCCCTCTTATTATTGTACACGCGCCCATACTTTTTACCAAATGATGTAGCAAGGATTTATATTGCAGAAATATTTGAAGCATGTTTGACAACTCTTTATAAGCATTGTAATCTAGTTATAAATAATTTATTTAAGTTCAGATATCAGAGAACTTCTACAGAGTTACCGTAAGTAGCCAAAGGGTCGGGGAGGGGGGGGGGGGGGGATTTGCTGTTTATAACTTCTGATTCATAGGTACTTTTGATCAAACAATATGTACAATTTTATTTTATATCTCCTTCATCTCGACCGAGGTCTTACATAAGGTTCACTTTTTGCATTGCGACCAGACAAGATTTACAACTTTGTGCATTTGGGCCAGACGAGATTTCAAACATGGTTTTTACTTGTTTGACAACAATTTCATCCGAGATCTTTAGAAATTAAACCAAGATATTTACTGTGTCGTCAAGGAAAGACGAAGATTTCATTAGAAATCCGAGATTTGAAAACTTGAGCAAATGACTAAAAAAGCTTTGTTGTATCGAAAGATTTACAAGCAAAACATCGTTACTCGGTAGCCATTCCGTATGAATAGAGCGGCTTATATAATTTGGTACACATTAGTTACTTATCAGTCACATAGCCATACGGCAATATTAACTTATTTTAACTTAAAAATCAAATTATTCCAACGGTTTTACTTCTTATTAATCCATCAGAACTACTCAAATTAACTTACTTTGGGATCATAATTTCTTTTCTTTTCTTTTTTGTTTGTTGTTTGTTTTTTTAAGGAGAAAAAAAGATAAAAAATAAATAAATTTTGGAAGACCATAAAATATGGTGGCAATATTCGACTTGGGCAATTATAAAATAAAGCGTGGCAGATAGAGTGGTAGAAACAAGCCTGAATTGGTGATGAGTTTTGAAGCAAGCCAGTTTTGTTATTAGAGGCTAAAAGTGGCGACCGTGCCAAAAAATATAACCAGAAAATTGAAAACAATCCTACATTGCTCGAACCGGATTCCTAAATGGAGCGGGATGGGCAATTTTAGCTTATCAGATTTTAATCGGCTTACTACAGAAATTCACCAAAAGTCAACATACAAAAAGATAAGATGCAGCATAATCACCTATGAGGGAATGTAGAATATTTGGTCAAAGGCACAGCAATAATGTTCCTTCTAGCATTGGTAGCAGACTTAGCAATGGCATCCACAACCTCCTTTGCTTTGCCCACGCCAACCCCGACCTTTCCCTTCTTATCCCCGACCACGACAATCGCCCTAAAGCTCATCTTCTTCCCTCCCTTCACAACCTTTGTGACCCTCCTCACCTGCACTACCCTCTCGTCGAAACCATCGTTCACTTTCTCTCTTTTCTTCCTCCCCAATCCACTCGCGGTCTTCTTAATCTTCGCATCCATCACATATATGTCGTTTCCCAGTACACTGTAACCACTGTAAGCGGGTCCATAGAGCTCCTCGTAGGCGGCGGCAATTTCGTCATCGGATTCGGGTGGAAGTTCGTCGAAGGAAGGAGGAGAGACGTAGCCTTCGGGTGGGGATGGTGGGTCGAAAGGGATTTCTTGGTTAGGGTTTACGTTGTCAGAGAAGGTGTTGTCGATTTGGTTTTCAGACGTGGAGCGGGTTAGAGTGAGGATGAGTTTAGAGGTCTTTCTGAAGTACAGGTGAGTGTTGGAGGAAGTGAATGAGTATGCGGAAGGAGACGGGAGAATGGAAAGTGACGAGAAGGAAGAGGTGATGTAATGGAGAGAAGCCATCAGAAGAAGAGGGGGAAGAAAAGAAAATTGGGCTTAGTTATCTTCTTATCCACTGAATGCGAAATGAGCCACTAAGTTCATGCGGGAAGGGAGAGCCGGGTGGAACCTTTTCTGATCGTTTTGGTTAGCGAACGTGGGTTACACCAGGAAGACACTTAGTGCGTTTAAACGACAAAATATTTAAGTTGACACATTAGTCAACGAAGAATGCATTTTTTATGGATATTTTAGCGTGATATTTGAACGGTGTATTTAAGATGTGTTATTTTGTAATATACGTTTAATTTTAACATTGTAAAAAATACAATTTCAAAATATCAATAGAAATATAGATCCAATTTCAAAATAAAAGCCGGAAATACAGATACTGAAATATAAATTTAAAATATAAATACAGATACAAATACAAGTACAAATACAGTAACAGATACAAATACAGATACAGTTGTATGTTTCAGCGCAGCCCTGCAGCAACCAACTGATTTCTTATGGTATCTCAAAATGCTGACATTTCTTATTATTCGTTCTACTCGTTCAGTGCCTCTGTTCGTCTTGTTTCCCAGAGCATAATATTCCTTCAAGTATTAATGAGGAATAAGTTCAGAATTATCATCAAAAGCCATAAAATCTGGATCATCACTTTTATATTTGTGTTCTGGTAGTGTAAGGTTATTGTAGCTACGACAACTTTGACTTGAGTTTCAAATGAGTATATTAGCATACTCTTCAAAATGTGTAACGACCCGCATTTTACGTATCGAAGTATCGTAAAATATTTTTATTTAATTCCCCGAGGGTTGGAGCATTCTCATATTTTGATATGTTGGTTATAGGGATGTGAGACATATCCATAATTCTATTAATTTTACTTGTGATCATTTTACCCCTGTCAGTTTTGTGTAGGGCATAACTTTTGACTGGGATCGAATCAGGTGCTAAGATCGATTTCACTAGAAAGTAAATGGTGTTTCCAATTCCATAAAGTGGTCAAATTGAAGATTTGGTTCAGCGGTTTAGGAGAATCGTTGTTTTAGTGCTACAAAATTTCTAGACAACCTAATTAGTCATTAATGGTTTGATTAGTGAGGCTCATTAGTGAGCAGATTGTTTGGCTATAAATAGAGGGAAAGAGGCATGGAGAAAAGTTTAGTTTTGCTTGAGTGAAGATTGTTTGATTTTGTTATTGAATCCTTGGTTGGATTGCACGAGTTTTGATCAAGTTGAGTGCATGAGTTTCTTGGTTGGCAAAACTCTATGGATCGACGCCAGACATGGATCGGGCAAGGCAAGTGAGTGGATTGGAGGTGCAAGTGCTGGTGGATCGGAACCGATCCATTGCTGGATCGGTTTGCCAAAATATTGAATGACAACGTTTGGCAAACGTTGTATAAGGTGGTGGATCGGACACATTACAGGCATGGATTGGGCAGGCGAAACGGATGGATCGCGCACGTTGAAAAGCATGGATTGACCATCATTTTTCTGATGGATCGGTGGTGAAATTCAATGTATCGGCAAGGGATGGATCGCAATCGTTACATCAGGGCAGCAGCGTTTTGTAAACGCTGAGTAAGGCATGGATCGGGCATGATCCATTGGTGGATCGGATTAGTTCAAAATGATGGACTGGCATGGTGTTTTGATGGATCGGCACGAGTCCTGGCCGATGGATCGCAACCGATCCATTGTGGATCGGAGCTAGGAAATCACATTGGTTGTGAAACGCTGTGAAAAGGGTTCAGAAACGCTTTGAATTGGAAATTAATGCTTCATGATGGACAGTGCGTATGCACGTTGAACTGCGGCATTTTGGAAATGCCATGGAATGTTATTTGCAACAAAGACTGAAACACTATGGATTGAATAACGACCAAGCGACATAAGTTTCTAAATCGACGATGATCGTGGCTTCGAAGTAAATTCAAGATGGGACGTTTAAAGTTGGTAAAGCATTCGTTGATCGACGAAATGCGATGAATTTGAAGACAACTCAAGGGTGTTGAGATCAAAGATAATGGTCGCTCGAGATGGCGCTTGAGCCATGAAAAATCGTCGGTGATGACGACTAGAGTTATGAAGGCCGAAGAATTATCGTTGTCATAGGTTCAACCGGACTCAAAGCAAGGGTATAATAGGGACGCCTAAAAGACAGGTTGAATGGTCGAGTACCCTAGGCAGTCATGATGGGCCTAGAGATACGAGTCATGATGGCGTATAGAATTTTTTCTAGAACCGGGGTTTGTCATTAGCCCTTAACGGACGACATGGCGTTGAGCCAGTCATACAATTAACGATGGTTTCAAAGCAGGATTTACGGTGATAGCCAGTGTCATGGATGATGTTTGTTTTGCTTGTATCGTCTTGTGTAGATTATTCGGCGTCGAGAGAGACATCTCTTGAGTGCTTGTCTGATGTAGGTCTAGGCCTTCGGGGCTTGTACTTGGGAGATGTCGATATCGATTAGGATGGTCTACGCTTGATAACTGGTTGCCATGAATGTAATATTTACTTCTACTTGATTTCCGTAAAGACTATTATTATCGGATGTGGGGAAGACAGGTTTGGGTTTTTCTCCGTTGATGTTGATGATTGGTTGATTAATCTTCCTTTTCTGATATACTTTATTGATGATGATAGATAGATGTTTTATCGCTCATTAAGACTGTTGTCTGACTCACGGTTTTATGTTTCCTCTTATTAACTTGGGATGTTCATCCATGTGTTGGATGGGCAGACTGGGTAGCAGGTGGCAGGTAGTTGATCTTGATGTGGACGATGCTGCTGAGCGATGATGAGCTGGAGGCTTATGTATTAGTTTCCTATTACATATTTTTTGTTTTCTCGTCTCTATGTTGATGTATTTTCTGAGTGACTTGTAGTGAGGCACTTTGTACAGAATCTTATAATGTTATCTAATGTTGTATGGATATTTCGTGGTGATATGAAAAAGTTTAAGTCTCTGTCCAAACCTGCTTCACTATTATATGCATGTTGTATATGTTCTATTATATTTTAATCTCTACGCTGCGAGTTATACGATAGGTTCTGCTTGTATTTATCTTACCTTGATGATCGTCCATAACTGCCTAGCACACCTTTCAGTGCATTATTCCTCTTGTTAAATGCAGGAGTTATGGGCGGTTGTCACATTTGGTATCAAATCTCTGGTTATTCGATTTTAGCCAAAGTTCGAAGACATAATAACATATGAGAGACGTATTTGTGGATTTCTAATGGATGTGTACCATATTATAGTGTATAGTATAGTAGCGTTTGAACTCTATCTGCAGTTATTCTCATGTGTGGACTAATCATTCTATTTTTTTAGATTTAGAAGGAGCCATCAAACATCGAGACATACTGCTAGGGAGGAGATTGTTCCTAGAGGGGGTGGTGGAGGTATACCAGATTATCTGGCTATGTTCGAGGCCATGATAGCATCGATCATGTGGACTCCAGAGACAGTCCTGATAGATGTAGGAGTTCAAGTGTATGTGCCTAGGGTTGTGGACTTCGCGAAGCTATGCAAAGACTTCACTACCCTAGGAGGGAAGTCGTCTAAGGGGACGAAGCTGATTGTAGAGATTCAAGGTTGACTTGATATTTGCATTCGGATCTTTGGAGACTTGGGAAGCGACGATGCGACTAAGAGGAAGCTTGCATCGAGACAGCCACAGGGCAGAGCTATGGATTGGTGGAACTTTGTCACTCTGAAGACCCTAGAAGATGAGATTTTGTGGGATCAATACCAAGTCAAGTTTGAGATGAAGTTCATTTCTACTGTTCAGAAGTCTATTCTCTTCAAGAGGTTTGTTAAGCTGAAGCAGAATGGTAGGCTAGTGTTGGAGTATGTTATGGATTTTGAAGCCTTGCCCAAGTATGCTCATTCATATGTTGAGACTCCTTATCAGAAGGACGAAATTTTTGTCATGGACTTGGACAAATATCTTGCGAATCAGCTGGTTGATCACTTGGATGATACTAATGAGAAGATCGTGGAGAAAGCTCTGAGGCACGAGAGTTTATTTCCCTAGGAAGAGATTGTTGTCACAGCTAAAGAGGAACCGAAACCATAACAGGGTGGTAATAACAAAAAAGGAAGCAATAACAACAGAAAGGAAAGGATGGTTAGAAAAAGCAGAAAGGCGAAATGACTTGCTACAACTGCCAGCAGAAGGGACATTATTCCAAGGATTGCATGAATCCAAAAGCTGAAAGGAATTGTCACAACTATGGCTAGCCTGGGCATCTTAAGAAGGATTTTCCAGAACCAGCTAAGGGTAAGTAGATTGTGAAGGCATACGCTTCGAAGGCTGTTCCATCTTCTTCAAGGGGTCCTATGGAGGAGGAGAAAGGGAAGTGCATCGTCGTTCAAGGTACTCTTTCTGTTAGGGATGTTTCAGTTCATGTGTCGTTTGATACTAGAGCATTACATTCTTTCATTTGTAATAAGCTTGTGTGCCGCTTGGGTTTGGAACACAAGATTTGTGATTGACCATTGATCGTGGCTAATCCAGTTGGGGGTTCGTCTAGTTTGTGTATGATTTGTCATGGTCTAGTGTTGTTGAGTCATGGTTGCTCATTTTTGTGTGATTACTTTGTTTTGAACTTCGCTAGGTTTGGGGTTATTTTGGGTATGGACTGGCTCAAGAGGTATGCGACAAAAGTGGATTGCAAGAAGCTGGAGGTGACAGTCGGGAATGTGGAAGGGTGAATGGTCGTGGTTCGATGTAAGCCCAAAGATGGTGTCTTCATAAGCTATTTATATTTGGTTGTGATTCAATGAGAAGACTAGTCATCTGCTCCGATCGCTACTGAGTTTGACGATGTCTTTGATGAGGTCAAACGGTTTGAGTTCAGGATCAATTTGGTCGAGGGTGCTAGACCTATCATTATGCCTCTTAGGCGAATAACGCCTAAGGAACAACGAGAGTTAGAGGTGCAAGTACGTGACCTTTTGGGAAAAGGATTCATTCGGAGAAGCGTGTCCGAATGGGGTGCACCAGTTGTGTTTGCAACCAAGGCCAATGGATCTTTGAGATTGCGTGTCGGCTTATTGTGAGCTGAACAAGGTGACCAAGAAGAATAAGTATCCGTTGCCAAGGATATACGACTTGTTCGATTAGCTTCACGAGGCCAAGGTGTTTTCTCAGATGGATTTGGCAACGGGATTCCACCAGTTGAGGGTGGCAAAGGATTGTCTGTCGAAGACAACTTTTAGGATGCCATCCAGTTTCTTTGAATGGCTAGTGATGTCGTTTGGGTTGATGAATGCGCCAGCGTATTTTGTGGATCGTATGAATAGGGTTTCCAGATATCAGTTGAACAAGTCCTTGCTTGTGTTCGTGGACTATATTCTGGTTTACCCCCGGAATGAGGAAGAGCATAAGACGCACTTGCGAGTTGTTTTGGAAATATTGCGAGAACATCGTATAAGAGCTAAGTTTTCGAAGTGTTACTTATGGAAGAGCGAATTAAGGCTCTTAGGCCATGTTGTTTCTGGAAATAGAACAACGCTTGATCCCGTTAAAGTGGCAGCAATCCAGGACTGAGATAGACCTAAGAATACGACGGATGTTTGGAGTTTCCTTGGGTTGGCGGGATATTACCACCGTTTTATGAAGGATTTATCTAAGATAGCTGCACCATTAACAGGATTGACGAAGAAGAATCAAATGTTCACATGAGATGCATAGTGTGAGCAAGCTTTTGGAATCCTGAAAGAGAGACTGACGAGTGCTCCTATTTTGACCATTCTAAGTGGCAATGAAGATATGGTGGTATACACCGATGCATGTATTACTTGACTTGGAGCAGTATGCAGAAAGACTACGCGAGTTGATAGCTGAAGCCGCACGAAAGGAATTATCCGGCTTGTGATTTGGAGTTGGCAGCGATCGTGTTTGCTTTGAAGATATGGAGACATTACCTATTGGGAGTTCGATTCGAGTTGTTTATGGATCACAAGTCGTTGAAGTATCTTTTCTCCCAAAAGGATTTGAATCTTCGGCAGCAACGGTGGCTAGGGTTTCCGGCATCATATGATTTTGGTACCGTCTATACTCCTGGTAAAGGTAACGCAGTGGCAGATGCGTTGAGTCGAAGATACGCAAGTTTGGGAGCGATGTTTTCAAAGTGGAAGCACCTCGAGTATTTGGCAGGATTTGATTTCAGGCCTCAGTGCGAGCTAGAACCTGACATATTGGCAAGCTTATCAATAAGACATACTCTGATTGAACGGATTGGCGAGAGCCAAAAGTGTGATGCAAAGCTTGTCGAGATTATCCAGAAGATAAGGGATTCGAAGTCGATCGAGAGGGTTGGCTTCGGAAACAAGGACGACTGGTTGTTCCTAATATTAACAGATTGAGAGATGAGGTTCCGAGGGAATTACATCACACGAAGTTGACGATTTATCCTAGTGATAATAAGATGTATCGGGACATGAAGTGAGTTTACTGCTGGGAAGGGATGAAGAGGGATGTTGGAAAATTAATTTCGAAGTGTATGAATTGTCAGTTGGTGAAAGCTGAAAAGAAGAAGCCAAGTGGATTGCTTCAGCCATTGGAAGTTCCTACGTGGAAGTGGGAGCAGATATCAATGGATTTTATTGAGAAGCAGGGAAGGAAATGAAGGAATTTGGGTCATTGTTGATCGTTTGACCAAAAGTGCGAGGTTTATTCCTGTCAAATCGACTAAGACAACATCAAAGTTGGTTGAGCTTTATACTAAATGGATAGTTCAATTCCATGGTATCCCGAAGGGCATAGTGCGTGATTGAGATCCATTGTTCAAGAGTGGATTTTGGAAAAGCTTACAAGAGACTTTGGGAACCAAGTTGTGTTTGAGTATGGCTTATCATCATCGGACTGATGGTCAGACCAAGAGGGTTAACCGAGTTTTGGAAGATCTCATTAGGGCTTGTGTATTGGACTTCAGAGGATCGTGGGAAGACCATCTACATCTAGTTGAGTTTGCGTACAACAACAACTAATAGTCGAGCATTGCTCTGATGCCATACGAGGCGTTGTATGGCAAACCGTGTAATTCTCCAGCATGTTGGTTAGAATCTGGAGATAAGCATTTGGGCCAGAGATGATCAGAGAAACCTCGGATTGTGTCGAGATCGTTCAGCAAAAGGCAGCACAAGACCGTCAAAAGAGTTATGCGGATAAGCGTCGAAAAGATTTGGAGTTCTACGTTGGTGACATGGTTTTCGTGAAGATTTCACCGTTAAAGCATATTGTTCGGTTCGGAAGTAAAGGTAAGCTAGCTCCAAGATTCGTTGGACCGTTTCTGATAGTTAAGAAAATTGGGAAGCTCGCGTATAGATTGGATTTACCCGAGAAGATGTCGAGTGTGCACAATGTTTTTCATGTGTCGTTTCTATGGAAGTGTGTGCGTGATTCGAATGTGATGGTGTATGAAGAACTAGAAGTCGAGACCATAGTTATGAGACCTCGTAAGCCGCTTTGCGTTGTGGGGAATAACACGAAATAGCTTAGGAGGAAGACGATTAAGCTATTCATGGTGCAATGGAGTGAGGATGAGGACGATTACACGTGGGAGACAGAAGAGAGTATGAAGACGATCCATCCAGAACTCTTTGTTGGTATAACCCATTAATGTCGTGTCACTCTTACACCATTGTAATTTGCACTCTTCATTTGAATTCTGCATGCTAGGTTAAGGCTATGAATGCATAGCTTGATACATGCTAGTTTGGATGGTAAATTGGCTGCTCATGGATGATAGGCACGTAGAGTTGTTTTTGGTTGCTTGTGTTTGTTTGAAATTTCCATGGCAAAATTCCTAAAAGGGGGGGGGGAGGTAACGACCTGCATTTTACGTATCGGAGGGTTGTAAAATATTTTTATTTAATTCCCCGAAGGTCGGATCATTCTTATATTTTGATATGTTGGTTATGGGGATGTGAGACATGTCCATAATTTTATCAATTTTATTAGTGACCATTTTGCCCTTGTTATTTTTGTACAGGGCATAACTTTTGACTGGAATCGAATTAGATGCTAAGATCAATTTCATTGGAAAGGAAATGGTGTTGCCAATTCCGTAGAGTGGTAATATTAAAGATTTGGTTCAGCGATTTAGGAGGAATCGCTATTTTAGTGCTACATAATATCTAGATAGACTAATTAGTCATTAATGGACTGATTAGTGGGGCCCATTAGTGGGCTGATGGTTCTGCTATAAATAGAGGGGTAGAGGCATGAAGAAAAGTTTAGTTTCTTCATTTTTCTGATTTGTTTGAGCTTGTAATCGTCCTCGCTCAATCAAATACATCTCTCATCCATTAAAACTTTAGATTTAGATGGTAAGATCGAAGACCAACATTGAAGAAAGGTAGATCGCATCAAAGTGATTGGTTTGGAGGCTGTTCTTCATCGTTCTTCATTGTCTAGATTTGTAGATCATTGTTTTCAAACTAATCAGTGGATTTGGTGAGTGATAAGCATCTCTCATACGGCTTCAATCAAGTGTATGGATTGTTTGATCTTATTTTCATCATCTCAAGTTGTTTTCACCTTGATTAAATCGACGTAAGTATGATTTCAATTCAAATCACCATAGGATCTAAGCTAGCAACTTATAAACGGTAATTTCATATGCTAATTTTATGTTTAGATCCATTTATTGATTTAATCATTTATTTAATAAAAATTTGGTGAATTTCATATGTGTTTGATGTATTAATGATTGAGTAAAGATTGTTTGATTTTGTTATTGAATCGTTGGTTGAATTGCACGAGTTTGGATCATGGTTGGTTTTGAGTTTTGATCAAGTTGAATGCATGAGTTTCTAGGTTGGCAAAACTTTACGAATCGGCGCAATATTAGCACAGATCGGGCACGGCAAGTGAGTGGATTAGTGGTGCAAGTGCTTGTGATCGAAACCGTTCCATTAGTGGATTGATTTGCTGAAATATTGGATGACAGTGTTTGGCAAACGCTATAAACGGTGGGATCCAGACATGGATCGGGCACGATCCAGGCATGGATCGGGCACGATCCAGGCATGGATCGGGCAGGCCGAACGGATGGATCACGCATGTTGAAAAGCATGGATCGACCATCATTTTTCAAATGGATCGATGGTGAAACTCAGTGGATCAACAAGGGATGGACCGCAACGTTCCGTCAGGCGCCAACGTTTTGTAAACACTGAGGATGGCATGGATCAGGCACAATCCATTAGTGGATTGGATCAATTCAAAATGATGGATCGACACGAGTCCTGGCCAATGGATCACAACCGATCCATTGTGGACCGGAGAAAGGAAATCACAGCGGTTATGAAACACTGTGGAAAGGACTCAGAAACTCTTTCAATTGGAAATGCTACATGATGGACACTACATTTACATGTTGAACTACAGCGTTTTGGAAACGCTACGGAATGTTATTTACAGCAAAGACTGAAACGTTGTGGATTGAATAATGACCAAAAGACGTAAGTTTTTGGATCGATGATGATCGTGGTTTCGAAGTGGATTCAAGATGGAATGTTCGAAGTGGGTAAAGCATTCGTTGATCGACGAAATGCGACGAATGTGAAGATGACTCACGGGTGTCGAGATCGTAGATAATGGTCGCTCGAGAAGGCGCTTGATCTATGAAAAATATTCGGTGATGACGACTAGAGTTATGGAGGCCGAGGAACTATCATTGTCGTAGGTTCTAGCGGACTTAAAGATGGGGTATAATAGGGACGCCTAAAAGACCAGTTGAATGGTCGAGTACCCTGGGCAGTCATGATGGGCCTAGAGATACGGGTCACGATGGCGTATGGAGTTTTTGCTAAAACTGGAGTTACCATTAGACCTTGATGGACGACATGATGTTAAGCCGGTCATACGATTAACGATGGTTTCAAGGCATGATTTGCGATGATAGCCAGAGTCATGGATGATGATTTTTTTGCTTGTATCGTCTTGTGTAGATTATTTGACGGCGAAGGAGACATCTCTTGAGTGTTTGATTTTGTTTTAGGCCTTCGGGGCTTGTACTTGGGAGATGTCGATATCGATTAGGATGGTCTACACTTGATAACTGGTTGCCATGAATGTACTGTTTATTTCAACTTGATCACTGTAAAGGCTATCACTGTCGGATGTGGGGAAGACGGGTTTGGGTTCTTCTCTGTTGATGTTGGTAGGTTAATTGATTAATTTGCCTATTCTCATATACTTTATTGATGATGTTAGATAGCTGTTTTATTGCTTATTAAGACTGTTGTCTGACTCAAGGTTTTATATTTCGTCTTATCACCTTAGGTTGTTCATCCATGTGTTGGATGGGCAGACTGAGCAGCAGGTGGTAGGTAGTTGATCTTGATGTGGACGATGCTGCTGAGCAATGAAGAGTTGGACGCTTACATATTAGTTTCTTATTACCTATTTTTTGTTTTTCCGCTGCTATGTTGATGTATTCTCTGAGTTACTTGTAGTGAGGCACTTTTTACAGAATCTTATAGTGTTATCCAAAGTTGTATGGATATTTCATGGTGATATAAACAAGGTTTAAGTCTCTGTTCAAACCTGCTTCAATATTATATGCTTGTTGTATATGTTCTATTATATTTTAATCTCTACGCTGCTAGTTATATAACAGCTTCCGCTTGTATTTATCTTACCTTGATGATCGTCCACAACAGTCTGACACATCTTTCATCGCATTATTCCTCTTGTTAAGTGCATGGTTTATGGGCGTTCGTCACAAAATGGCAAACTTTTTTTTTCCAAATTCCAGAAGTTTTTTCAACTGACATCTGTAAACTCGAATGGAAGAAATTAAACACTTCGTTGGCAGATTTTGGTTGATTCATGGTCTCATGAAACGTGGAATATGATACCTCATATTCCAATAAGGTGGTAAATATCCAGTTGAAGTGCATATCCCGAATCTCCCAAATAATACTATCCAACTGGAGGTTTAGGAAAGTTGGAGTTTAGGACGCATCGGATGCCATCACCTCATTTTCCAACATTCATTCACCCCAGCCGTTGGTGAACGTGGAATTCCACGTTCGCACGTCCGACGCGTCGGACGCCCACAGAACGAAAGCATGCCACAAATTGAATGCGAACAACACCTTAGATAGTGTGGAGGCAGTTCCCATTTGCCTCCCTGATGAAAGCGTCCGATGCGACTAGCTGAACTGTTCATTCTTCCTCTTTTCCGTCCCATTTCCCTTGTCCTTTCACATGTTAAAATGACACATTTTCCTTTCGCGAACTTACCCATTTTCCAGCCCTTTTCAATTGACTCTTTCGGTTAAAAAAAAATGCATCTTCAATGCAACTTTTTATTAACATTCTTATTATGCCTCAAAATAGAGTACCTTCTCAGACCAAACATAAAATTTATATTTTTATTTCGAACGACGAGATTTCAATTTCCAAACTACTCTTTCACTTCTCAAAACAAAGATTTAAACTTTTGAAACCATTTTTCTACATTTCATATAAAATAAACTCAAATCTCCTCAAGCATAGTACAAAAAACTGAAAAAACAAAGTTGAAATCAACTAGAAAAGTGAAATATTTAAGATGAAACCAGCCGAACAGGGAAAATCCAAGGTAAACATTCACATTTCTTAATTGTATCAATTTACATTCCAACATAGTTGATTGATGTGTTTTTAGAGTTTGTTGAAGGTTTTTTCAAAACATCTACAACAAACACATTACATATAACCGAACATGTTAACAATATTATACATTAATTAAAGCACGCAAAAGATTATCAGGAATATTCATTACATATATCAAAATAATATAAATAACTACAAACTTTTCAGTAAGTATTCGAAAGAATCGCAGTTGATTGTAATTATTCTAAAATTTTGATTAGTAAAACCAACCCCTCTTCATATTTGAATTCGATTGATATTATTCAATATTTGCATACTCATATGCAATAAATTCAATTAAATTCATATTTTTTGCAATTATTAGTAATAGCCATATATATCAATAATTATTCTGTTAAAATCAACTATTCATAATTATCACATATAAATCTGCAATCATTTTGAATATTTCTGTACATCTCTGCAATGGTTTTGAATAATTGATTACTTGCTAGAAAGAATCCAAATATCATTTCAAATTAAAAATGATTTATAAAAAAAGAAATATTAAAATCATTTTAGTTAAAGAAAAGAATGTAAACATATTTGTGACACCACACATCTGTTAATGTCAATCATAAGAGAATGCATTAAGTTTCGTGAAGCGCAATAGGTACACTGTACAGAAATTCACAAGATAGATATAAAATAAGCAGCGGAAATGTGACGACCGCCCACAACCCTTGCACAAAACAAGAGGAATAATGCGCTGAAAGGTGTGCCAGGCAGCTGTGGACGACCATCATAGGTAAAACAACATCACCGGAACCTGTCGTAGAACTCACAACGTAGGGATAAAATGTAATAGAACATACACAACAGGTAGAAATAGTAGAGCATCATATAACAAACTTTTGAAACTTTCACAACATCCTGAAAGGTTATCCATATATCATAGGAAAATCAAAGTCTGTACATGAAGCCTTACTACAACACTCAGAGAGAAACTCAAACAGCGAAATAGAAATACTAGATAGTACGTAAGATAATATGCCAGCCTCCTACTCGCCTCCGAATTGTAACATCGTCCTCACTAAGCTATCACCTATCACCTACCACCTCGTCTGCCCATCCACGACCGGATGAACAGCCCAAGGTAATAAGAGGGAAAACATAAAACCTTGAGTCAGACAACAGTCTTAGTGAGCGATAAAACAGCTAACAGACATCAACAATAAAGTATACGAGAATGGATAGGTAAACATATTAATCCAGCCACAACACTAGAGAAGAACTCAACACCACCTTTCCCACATCAGACAGTGATAGCCTTTACATCAAGCACTTCAACAATTCATTCATGGAAACCAGAACAACCATTCATTCATGGAAATTAGAAGCAAACACCACTAGTAGTCATAGCATCCAGATTATAGGTATCTCACGTAAACCATCCTGATCGAATACAACATCCCTCAACACAAGCCCCAGTGGCATAAACCAATATCAGACAAGCACCCAAGAAACATCTCCTTTGACATTGGATAATTTATGTGAGATGGTACAAACAAGGCAACTGATCATCTATTACAGACTTTGGCTACCACCGCCAATCCTGCTTCGAAACTATCATTAATCGTATGACGGCCAACCTTGCCATACGTCAAGGGCTAATGGTAACCCCAGTTCTAGCATAAACTTCATACGCCTTTCAACGATACGTATGTATGTCGAACCTTGATAACTAGGCCTTTCAACGATACCCAGGGTACTCGACCAACGACCTTTCAGTCTTTCGGGTGCCCCCATAAGCATATTATGGACATGTCTCACATCCCCATAAGCAACATATAAAAATATGAGAATGATCCAACCCTTAGGGAATAAAATAAAATTATTATACGATCTTTTGATACGTAAAGTGCCGGCTATTACAAGAAATTTCAACTTCATTATTGAACATAAAATATAGTCTCAAAACAGGTTAAATCATCAAACTAGTTACATCAAAACCAAGTATCTCAAATCTATCTCATAATGCAAAATAACAGAGTGCCATAATATAAAATCATATCCCTTATAATAAGCCATAACAGAGTAGAAAGTAAGTCAAAGCGATACATCTCAATAAGTCTAGATCCAAGCTGAAAAGAGAAAGTCCAAATCATTGAGGAGTGCTACCAATCTGAGGACCTGGTGGGAAAAGAAAGAAAGAAGCGAAAACAAAAGGGTCAGACTTAAAGTCTAGTGAGTTCCAGCGATTTTCAAATATGCATAAAATAGAGATATCAAGACAGGTAAATAAGGCTGGATTAGAAAGCATAGTATCATAAAAGGCAATAGTTAAACATGATAAACATGAACATTAGGAATAAAATTGTGATCGAGTAATGCTTTTCATTTATATCCCTAAAACAGGTTGTATCTGCATCAATACTAGTATAACAAAGTTAGGCGTTAACCTAATTACTTAACAGAAATAGCGGGATTAAACAAAAGGATTGGGCGTACCCTATTTACATAACAGGATTAGGTGTTACCCTAATTACATAACAGCAGGATTAGGTGTACCATAATTACTACCAATGCGATCGGCTCCCTAATATGTAAATACCTTACGTCATCCCCGGCAGTAGGTTGTATCACTCTCTAACCAACAACTTATATAACACAAACCTATTTACTGGTGTTACAATGACTTAGTTTCCCTAATCGGACTCATGCATGCTCATGACTCCACCGGAACGCACCCGTACCCACCTTCCCATTTGAACCTCTTACTATCCAGTTCAGTAAAGTGTGCCCTGACCCCTACCTTGTGCGAGACCCTCTAACAAAATACTAACAGGGATACTGACTGATATGGGTTCTACATAGTAAGACTAACACAAGCCAAACCTCCTAAGCTTCTGCTCCCAAGTAACTAGGATTTAAGAGTCCCCAAAACCCGATACAACAGCAGAATGAGGGACTTCCCAGCTTATTAATAATCAAGTTTAACCTAGTAGATTTAGGTTTACTAATAAGCGTAGTTGCAATATTACATGTTATTATGTGTGTACAACCCTTCCCCAAAACACATGCCCAGATGTATGTGTAATTACTATTGCGGTTCAGTTTACTAACCTACATCGGGTACTTACATAATTTTAACATGTCCTTTTTACTTAATGTCTGTATTAAGTCGAATTTTACATGTCTATACGTATGCATACTATTCCATTCAATTATACCCCAAATTACAACATGTACAAGTTTATGCATATTATCCCTTTTTATCATATTCTCAAGTTACAGCAAGTACATGCATCTGCATATTATCCCTTTTCCAAATTACAGTCAAATCATCTTCAATGCCCAAGTTCCCTTTTCTTCATGTCACTTCTTATTATCCCAATTTTTACTATACGCAAACTTTAATCGGACATGGCCTAGGCTTCCAAAGGCTTAGTTTAAACCAAAAAGGAAAAATAGAGGAAGGAGAATAGAATCAAATCACATAGGCATATAGGAAAGGCTGGAAATAATCTAAAACAGTAGAAATAGGGAAAATGAAGATAGGTACACATAACTAATTAATTATCCGACAGTAAAGGTATATATTTTACTTATAACAATGGCATAGGTGAATAACATTGAAGAACGGGTATATCAATCATCTTATAAACACCATATATTCCATTCCCAATTTTATTTAAGTGTCATAATATAGTTCTAGTTATCAGATCTGAAAATAACAGAGCCAACCTTTAACCGTTAGGTTCTAGGTTTTCAATCTAAGCCAAACACGTAGCGTTGAGTCAGCGACGTATCTAGCCATAAATCAATTAAAATACAGGACTAGGAATCTGCCCCGGATCTGGATGGGTCGACCTACCTACCCCTTGGGTCGACCCATTGGTCAACCCAGCCTGACTTGAGTCGACCCATAGGTCGACCCAGGCCCGTTGTTGGTCGTCCCCCTAACAGTCTTCTGCGCGCGTTGTTTTTTTGGTTTGAATTATTTTTAATATATATATATAACCCCCTATGTGTATACAAATTTCTAAGGTTTGTAACTTCTTCGTACGTTATTCGTTTTATGCATACTTGGGGTCTATCTGAACCAGAATTCCAAGACGAATGCAATGGTAATGCCGGTTTTACTTAATTCTAAAATATTTAATTAAGTAATTCTCAATTTATTACCTTTAAATTATGGTTATAATGTATTAAATTTTGGGGTGTTACATTCTCTCCTGCTTAAGGATTTCGTCCCCGAAATCTATAAGTTAAGAAGAATGTTATTATCGTAACAACCACCTGCAACCATTTACTCATCCATCATCCACAGGCATCCATTGTCCTTAAGAATTCATAATGCTTGTATGAACATATGCAAAGCTGTTGTGTGTATACTTCCTTACACTAATGCGAAAATCAAGCGGCCGACTAATTTAGTTGAACTCCTTAATGCAATATATGTTTGTTTATGAATCCAAGGTGTATGCAAATAATCCTAGTATAACATATAATATCTATATGTGAGCACAATCATTCACTAAAATGCAACACATAATGATTCACTTATTTCCATCCATAGAAAATTAAAATGCACACACATCCATATGCAATATATAAGTGCTTGACCCGATCTAGTGCCTAGTGTGTGTATATGCATCCACGAGCAACCACTAGCAAACACTTGCATCTACTTGCAACCATCAATTGTAACATGTATCAAACACATGTTTCCAACCAATTGATTCTACCTAAGGATCAAAGGTTTAAATGATAGGATAAACATACTTGAATTATAGAAGCAAATGCAAAGTAAAAGCTTGGAAAATAAGTCAAGAACATACTTTCAAAAAGAAAAGGATAAAAAGAGAGAATCTTATCTTCGGGTCCGAAGTTGCATCTTCGCGGTCTTATCCCCACTGTATCTTTACCAATCTAATTTCTTTGTTTCATATCTTCTTGTTCTCTGATCCAAGAATATTAATAGGAACTCTTCTCGCCGATGCTTCCTTCTCAACTTCCACATCCTTAAGTGTGCTCGGCTCCACTATATCTGCCACATCATGTAAACACACTACAAGAAATATGTTCATTGACAGCGTTGAAAAAACGCTGTTATATAATTTTACAGCGTTTCAAAGAACGATGTCTAACGACATGCTGTTATAGGTCAGGGGGACTACCACAATACTTTGAAAACGCTGTAGAAAAAGGAGATACTACAGCGTTTTAGTTGATGTTGTTGTTACGTTTTGTACAGCATTTTAGTAGCGCTGTCATTATGTTTATACAGTGTTTTGTGCTGTTGTGTTTGCATAGCTAACACAAACTATTCCTCCTTCATCACATATATAACAACGATTTATATGGGGCAGAAACGTTGTTATCATCTTCATACCACAGCGTTGTTATGAATATATAACAGCGTTTTAAAACGGCTATAACCATTGTCATCGTCCACATATTATAGCGTTTTCAACATATATAACAGCGTTTTATAACGTCAAGAAATGTTATTCCCATCCAAATAGCACAGCGTTTTCCAACTTACATTACAGCGTTTATTTTTGGCTAGAAAAGCTGTTACTACCTTCATATCACAACGTTTCTGTAGAGTTGTTGAGCTACATCTATCAGCATTTATCATTTTTACACAATGCAGTTCAAAATCATCATGAAATTCAAACAACACAAAAGAATTAGAATTATAAAACTATATCACATAAGTTATAATAATTCCATATGCCAAACATACAATAGTTGGACATAACATATTGTAATCGATGTTCCCATCTAACTTGTTTTTACAAAAGATGCTTACTAACAAAAAAGAAAAATATAAATCGTTCAAAGACCAAGCTTGTGTGCTCCAAAGTTGAATTTCCGTCGTGCATCAAACATCAACACCTTATTTGGCAATAAGAAAATACATAACTACTTTTGTTGTATATGTATGACATTGAGAAACTGCGCAACATTTCTTGTGTCAACAAATATGCATACGGCTTAGTACGACCAAATTGCAAGAAAGAAAAATTGTATAAGATCAAAATGTTAGAGCACATCTTGATCACCGTATCTTCTATTTTTTCTGGTTTTATCTACCTAAACGAAATTTAAATATTAATTAAGTTTTAAGAGGTGAAAAGGAAAATCATGCTTGAAGTAAAAGTCTACCAAAACAATCATAATAAGGAATATTTCCATATTCATACTGAAGGTAAGTAAAGAGAAGTATAAGTCATTCTTACTTGAAAACGATTCTGAGGTGACATTTGCAGAAGGCCAAACTATAGTAGAACAAATTGCATCTTCAATAAACTCAAACTCAGATGTAGGTCTCCATAAAGGTGCATTTGCATCTTCAATCAACTTGCATTTAATATTTGACTTGAAACTAGTGGTCTGTCATGCAATATTTGAAACAGTTTAAATATGTTTTCTACAAAACAGAAGTGATTATAATAATAATACAGTATCAAGGTATATGCATGTTTTTATAAATTAAATCATAGAGCTAATGAGTGCATAAAGAATTAAGTATACAATTATGCAAGTAATTATTAGTTGGTAGTGATCGTGATGCAATTATGCAAATTAAGGGGACGTCTCATAAAAAATTAAAAACCAAAAGTCTGAATCAATAAACGAGAAGTCTGAAAATTGACAGGGTTAAAATAAAAACAGGACAACTAAAATCAGATGTCTGAAAAAATTAGCAGACGTCTGAAAATATACATTGGTTTAAAAATCATTCAATACAGACGTCTGAAACTATTCCCAGACGTCTGAAAACTTCCTCGGGTTGAAAATAACCCTAAATCAAACGTCTGTTTTTCAAACGTGAAGAATCATTCAGACATCTGGATATGTATTCATTGATTCACCTTTTATGAGCAGCTCATTTTGATATGTTCTAGATGAGGAGATACGTGTATATACACATATTGAGTAATGTTTTATGAACAGGGTCCAACTTTTTATGTTTTGGCATATAGCCATGATTCATTGATTCACCTTTTGAGCATACCACAACATAGAAACCATGTGTACATGCAGCAGTGTCAAGCCTATACATGCAGCAGTGTCCAGCTTTAATTTATTCTATCTCTAGATTCATGTTTTGGTTTTGCAAAAAGTGAAGTATGAAACTGCTCAATCTTTATTTTATCTTTGGGTTTATATGACAACTTGAATTTTATTATGAATTATTTATGTAGTCATTACTCAACAAAGACTTTATGGGGACCTTTTACCATTCCCCATTCAACATAAATCTAGCCCGTAATTTAATTTTTTTTTTGCATTTAGCCCTCTTCTGAGAACTTATAACGGATATAAATTGCTGGTTTATGCCTCATTTCTGTTTAAACTTCAGTTGCCTCATAAAATTAACTTCAATGGCCAAAAATCAAAATTTTCCTCTGAAATTAACTTCAATGGCGTCCTCTTATTGTCAACCGCCTCGTACTAGTAAGTTTACCTAACTCTGTTGTATAAAGTTTGTATGTGTATGTTTAAAATTAAACTTGTGATTAAAGTTCAAGTTATCCATATTTAGTTGTGTATCTTAACTGAATACAGACTATGAAGCAGACGAAGTGTGACCAAGCTGAAGAATTTACTCGGTGCATCTTAGCTAACGAACCTATTCGGGCTTTCATGCATTAATAGCTTTATTCAAGAGACAAATGTTGCTTCACTTAACGTAATGAAATTTGCAACTACTTGCATTTCAGCAATTTACTTTGAAGCAACTTGTACTATCTTTGAAGCAAACTGTGTAGTGTAGGCAATATACATTTGTGCTGCTGTAGGGAAGTGTTTTCCTGAGGTTATCTCCTTTTCGTTTGCTAGAATGAAAAAACAGATAACCCCATGAAAACATTTCCCATGTACAGCAACACAAATATATATTACTTGCACTACACAGATTGCTTCAAATATAGTTAAGGTTGCTTCAAAATAAATTGCTGAACTGCAAGGAGTTGCAATTTTCATTACGTTAAGTGAAGCAGCATTTGTCACTTGAATAAAGTTAATAAGCATGAAATCCCGAATAGGTCCGTGAGCCAAGATGCATCCACCTAGTGGATCACCAAGTAAATTCTTAATCATAAATTAAATACGTAAAAACCTTCAGCTTGGATATGTTGTGTTCGATATGCACCTCGGACACGTTGTTGCTATGTTCGTTATGATATTTGGGTATGTTATTGTTATGTAATTCATATATTCCATTGTTATGTAATTCGGGTATGTTATTGTGGATGGAAAATATTGTGGATATGGAACTTTAATTATATATGGCTATAGCTCGACAACAAGGAAGACATGCACAGGTGAAACAGGTGTTTCAGACGTCTGGCTATTTTTCCAGACGTCTGAGAGTACAAAAAAAGCAATCTGAATATCAATCAGGCGTCTGAAATTATAACCAGACGTCTGGATTTCTCTACGACCTAATGTAAAATGTCTAAAGATGATTTTAGATGTCTGGATATTTTATCCAGACGTCTGAAAGTGTTCTCTGACTAAAAAAATTATCTGCAAAAGAATACAAACGTCTGATATTTTATCCAGATATCTGGATTTTTTTGTGAGCCTAAAATATTAATCCTGAAGAAGTACTCAGACGTCTGAGTATTTTATCCATACATCTTATATTTTTCTGGGCCTATAATATTATACCTGAATAGATATGCAGACATCTGATATTAAATCCAGACGTCTGGATTTTTTATTTGGCGTAAAACAATGAGTTAAATAGACATACCAAGATAAAAATCACAAAATATACCTGAATACAATCCCATAAAATGACATTCCCTAACATAGCTAGTGATATATTACTCAAGTATTCCTTCGCAATCTTCCCTAACGTAGCCAAAATCCTCGGCAGCATCATCAATCTCCATATCGGTTTCTTCAAGATTTCTGATATCCATGTTAAATTCCTTAAATGAGTCATCTGTATCTATTTCGTGATAAGTTCTTGACGGTGCCCTCATCACAACATACCAATTAGAATCATCATCTTCCCTTGAATAGAAAATTTGTTTTGCTTGAGATGAAAGGATATACGGATCTTTTGAAAATGAAGCTTGATTTTGTTGTAAATTGACAACGGTAAATCCAACTTCTACTTTCGCACCATTTCCTAAATTTGTCCAATAACACTTAAAGATGGGGACATAAAAGGCATGATAGTCTAACAAAAATATATCGGTCAACATCCCATAGTAAGTAATCATGTCAACCACTTGGGATATATCTTTTGCGCTAGCCCCACAAATGGTGGTTGCATCATAAGTGACTCCACTATTTTGAGTTTTTCTCTCAATATCTTTTGTGTGAAAACGTTCTCCATTGATGATATAACCTGTACAAGACAATACACTACTCCTTGGACCATAGGCAATCCATTTTAACATTGTGTCGTGATCGTTCACATCATAAGGTATCTGTAAATGAAAATATTATTTATGTTAGATCTCGATAATGAAGCTTTTCAAAATTAATGAGAATATATTTTAAAATTCAACTCACCTTCTTCTTAATCCAATCGGCAAAGTTATTTGTGTGGGTTTTCCAAAGTAAGGTCGCATTTTTTTCTATGCGCTTGTTTGAGTGTTGCAACTCCTGAAGATGCAAACTATTGTAAAAGAAAAAAAAATAGATAAGTTGCACTATAAAAATAATTGAACAATAGAACAAAATGCACTAGTCACTTACTCTACAAATGGTTCCACTATAGCCATATTCATTAGCACAGCCAAATGAGCAGCTTGTTTCTCATTCTCGGACAGTGTAATTATTTTGCAAGCTGAAGTTGGTCGTCCTTCAAGTATGATATCATTTTCATAATCTTCATTTCGGACTTCCTTCTCTTCTATTTTTCCTGATTTCTTTAAGAAGTCATTAAAATATTTCATGCACTCCTCTGCAAGATAGGATTCTACAATACACCCCTCAGGCCGTGCAGTGTTTCTTACATAATGTTTTAGTGTCTTCATGTATCTTTCAAATGGGTACATCCAACGAAAATGGTCCAGTCCACATAATCTGGCTTCTTTTCCAAGATGAACCGTCAAGTGTATCATTATATCAAAGAACGAAGGTGGAAAATATCTTTCAAGTTCACATAAAATTAGAATAATCTCATCATCAAGATGTTGTAGTTTTTCTCTATCAAGAAAACGTTGGCATAATTTATGAAAGAACAAACATAAACGAATTATTGCTTCCCTTGGCTTCTTCGGTAACAATCCTCTTATTGCAACCGGCAACAACTGTTGCATTAGGACATGATAGTCATGTGACTTCAAACCACTAATTTTACAATCCTCCAACGATATACAGCTCTTGATATTCGAGCAATACCCATCAGGTCCCTTAAAATCATACAGTATTTTACAAAAAAATTTCTTCTTCAGATTTGGACAATGTATATGGAGCAGGTGGAAGATATGTTTTTGTTCCACGAGATTGTGCATAAAGGCCACGTTGAATTCTCTACTCTTCTAAATCTTTTCTACAATTAATTCCATCTTTCAATTTGTTACCATGCAGTACCGTGCTTATTACGCTTTCATTAACATTTTTTTCTACAGGCATTACGTCTAAATTATGACGCATTGGCAGTTCCTACAAAAATCAACAATGTTAAATTTCATTACTAAAGAACTGTATTATTGATCAATAAAAAATAAAAAACTAACCTCCCAATATGGTAAATCAAAGAAGATTGATCATTTTTTCCACCTTGATAGCTCTATATTCACAAGATCACCATCTTCACCTCTATTTATTTTTTCTCTTCCTGCTCTCCTGCTTAATTTGTTTCTTCTTACCCTTCCCATTCTTGCTATTATTATTTACATTTTTGATTTCTTTCCCAAAATTATTCGGAAAGTTTTTCAAAATAGCAGAGATATTTCTTCCAGTCAAAACTCTAGGACTACGACCATTTTCTACAGTATTATCAAACCAGGTTTTTTTTATTTCTCAATGAATCTAAAGGGGGTAAAAATCTCTTATGACCCATATAACCTCTCTTCCTACTATGTTTCAACCATCGATGGTGAGTACTGATACCGCATAATGGACAACCATTTTTACCTCTCACATAACATCCAGCAAGATTTCCATACGTTGGAAAGTCATTTATCGTCCATAGTAAAATCGCTCTCATGTTAAAAAGCGATCTACTAAAGGCATCATAAGTTTGAACTCCATTACTCCACAAATGTTGCAAGTCTTCAATTAATGGCTCCAAATATACATCAATATCATTTCCTGGTTGCTTTGGACCAGGAATCAACAATGTTAAGATGATATTTTCTTTTTTTCATGCATATAATTGGCGAGAGGTTGTATGTCACAAGCATCACAGGCCAACAACTGTATTTGGAACTCATTGTCATAAAAGGACTAACACCATCGGTAGCAAGACCAAGTCTAATATTGCTTGGATCAGCTGCAAACGATTCCCATTTCTCATCTACTACATTCCATGTTATTGAATCCACAGGATGGCGCATTTTCCCATCATTGCTTTTATTACTAAAATGCCATCTTAAATCTTATGCCGTATTTTGAGATCTAAACATTCTTGTAAATCTAGGAATGATTGGAAAATATCTCAAAACTTTAATAGGAATGCCATGCATAATTTCATTGGTACGTTCATTCTTCTTCCATCTTGACACACCACATTTAGGACAACTTTCCAAATCTTTGTAATCTCTTCTAAAATGGCAACAATCATTTTGACAAGCATGAATTTTTTCAAAACCCATATCGAATATTTTGAGAAACTTTTTTACCTCATATAATGTTTTCGGAAGTACATTATTTTTTGGCAACAACAATTGTTGCACATTTAGAAGTTTATCGAAGCCGGTATCAGACAAACCAGTCTCATATTTAAGATTATATAAGGCGAGGATGACAGATAATTTTGTTTGATCGATACAATCAGGATACAACGGGGCTTTTGCTTCTTCGAAGTTCCTTAACAAATCATCCTGTCGTTTTCGTGTGCTATCTTCATCTTTATCATCATCGAAAAAAGTATAATTGATGAAATCTTCATTTTCATAATGGATAGCTTCAAATAAATCATGTATGTCATCGGACTTAACATCTGTGCTTATATTTATGTGCTCACCATGACAATACCACTACTTGTCTTATATACACGATCCGTTCCTTTTATAATCAGATGCTCAACTACCACCTTCTCATATTGATGACTAAGATTTCAACAATTTACGCAAGGACATAGAATTTTTTCTACATTTCCAGAATTTTTCATAGCGGTATCCACAAACTTCCGAGCTCCTTGCTTATACTCAGTACTAGTTCTGTGAAAAAAAATTATCTTTTAGCTTTCATCAAAATATAGGATATGATTTTCAAACTACATTTATATTGAGAATTATGTAGTTACCTGTGTAGATTCACCCAATTTTTATCCATCATCGTCTACTACATAAGCAAGCAAATTTCTAAAATTTGAAGTAATAGTCTATTGTTGAGTACAATCAAATTAACAAAACTACTAAAATAAAAGAGTGATACTAAATGAGACACAACAACTTATAAACTGATCATAACACAGTCAACATTTTCAGCAGGCATACCAGATGTTAGAAAAAACTGAACATCGGCTAATCAATGAAAAAGATAAATTAATCAAGGCAACGCTTATAGTGACTTAAGGACGACGAAGACTGAACGGGATCTATGGGTCCGACCTCCACTGGAATGGAAATTCCTCCATTGGAACTGATTGCCTTCAGTTATGACAACCGAGAGACCACGAGCAACAGTGCCAAGTGACTGGAGATTCGAGAGTGAGACGGAGACCAGGCGGACGACAAAAATTGGATGGAAAATTTGTAATTGAGAATTTAAAATTTTGGGGAAATATTAAGGATTCGCGGCCGATTTTAGTAATAGTGGAGGGAAGTGAAAATTCATTCCCACTTAAATTTATCTCAACGTTTTAAGATAAAACCAACATACTCCTGCTTGATTTCTACAACAAGGAGATCAAAACGCTGTGAGTTGCAATTGTAGATAACTCCTTTTCTTGTAGTGACATTTCCTTAGATGGGAAACATGAAACACATCGTGTACGCCTGCCAGTCTGTCTGGTAGTATGATCCTATAGGCCGTCTGACATATCCTTTCCACCATAGGGAATGGTCCTACAAATATCGGCGCCAACTTCCCAGCTGAGCCAAAGAAAATTACATCCCTCCGTGGTGATACTTTAATGAATACCATATATCCTACTTCGAATTCCAAATCGGTCCTCCTTTTATCGGCGTATGATTTCTGCCTGTCCTGAGTTGCTTTCATTCTTCGGTGGAAAAGATCAATCTTCTCGAAAGTATCTCGAATCATCTCAGGTCCAAGTAGAAGTCTACCCGTAGACTCCCACCAAAATGTCCGCGATCTGCAAGGTCATCCATATAATGCTTCAAAGGGTTCCATGCCTATGCTTGTCTGATAGTTGTTGTTGTTGGCAAACTCAACCAATGGGAGATGCTCCTCCCAAGTTCCACCGTAATCTAGGATACAAAGTCTCAAAAGATCCTCAAGAACTCTATTCACCCTCTCAGTCTGTCCATATGTCTGAGGGTTGTATGCCATGCTCAAACGTATCTGTGTACCTAATGCCTCTTGTAAGCTCCTCTAGAACTCACTAGTAAAGATGAGGTCTAGGTCGCTTACTATACTGGAAGGTACCCCATTAAGTCGGCCTATTTCTTGAAGATATACTGATGCCAGCCAAACCACCGTCCCTTACTCTTGACAGGAATAAAGTGAGCGATCTTCATAAGTCTGTCCACTATCACCCAAATGCTCGTATTGCGCTTCCTCGATTGGGGTAATCCATCCATGAAATCCATAGAAATGCTCTCCTACTTCCATTATGGGACATCTAAAGGATGAAGCAATCCGCCAGGTTTCCATTGTTCAGCTTTTATTCGCTGGCAAGTCAAACATTGAGCTACAAATTCCGCCACGTCCTTCTTCATCTCTCGATACATCTTGTCGCCGCTCGGATGGATATTCATCCGAGAATGATGAGCTTCCTCAAGCACTGCCTTTACCAATTCCCCAATCCTAGGGACGCATAGCCTTCCATCTCGTCTTAGCCACCCTTTCTTGTCCATAATATACCAGGCTAGGTAACCAGAAGTCTCTCCTCTACAAACCAGTCTAAGATGTCTGTTTTCTGCGAGTCTTCCAGTTATATATATATATCCAATACACACCAATAGAGTAAGTCGCGCCTCTAATGATGTTAACAATCCGAATGTGAAATCCGTAGATTGCTTAAAATCAAAGGTCGAGATATACTCCAAGCTCCGCCTTTCTACGAATAATGGACTCAAAGTCATCCTCTGCCTACTCAACGCATCCGCCACTACGTTACACTTGCCCGGGGTATAAGCTATCTCAAAGTCGTAGCGCTAGGAACTCCATCCACTGTTGCTTCCTTATGTTGAGATCCTTTTGTGAGAACAAGTATGTGAGCGACATATGATCCGTGTATAGCTTAAATCTTTCTCCAAGTAGATAGTGTCACCAAGACTTCAACGTGAACACTATTGCAGCCAACTTTAGATCATGGGTAGGGTGGTTCTTTTCATGAACTCTCAATTGTCTGCTACTATAGCATACTACCCTTCCCTCTTGCATAAGAACGACACCAAGCCCTATTCCACAAGCATCTATGTGGACCGTTGAAACACCCCACCTCCGTTAGGGTCACTCTCAAAGGGAATGCCCTAATTTTGGTGGAGGTTTATAAGTATAAGTCACAGATATACAAGACAGGTATAAGAACACATATTTTTGAACAGCGGAAAACAACAACTTTTATTTCATTAAAATATGTGTTACACAATCCATGCCATAATTTGTTTTACAATACTTCCAAAAACATAACATCTTCTTAACTGTCTTGATTACATTATTTAAAGAAGCATAAAGGAAACATAAATAAACTGCAAAAGTCCCATAGTTGCTGTCCAAAGACAAAGTCCAAAACGAAAAGATCCAAGCAATACATTCTTTCTCTTCAAGCTGGATATGAAGGCTGGTCAAGCTACGGTATTCCCTCCCTGTGGACCTGGGGGGGGGAACGGAAGAAAAGAAGACGAAAGAAAAGTAGAGTCAGACATAAAGCCTGAGTAAGTCTAGGACTATTCAGTCTATGAATAAAGAACTGGGTATGATAAGTATAAACTAGAAGTGGGAAAGCACCATAAACTTAGTTAAGTTGTCTAGGGTCGAATATACTCTCGTACCCCATATTAATCTCTGAACCCATATAAACTAGTTCCCAACTGGCACCCCATAATCAGGGTGAAGTGATCCATTTTATGATGATCGGCTCCTACTCGCATAGTTACATGTGTCTTACGGCCCCCGATGTTGTAGTTACCTATGCTGGTCCCACCATGGGGTGTATCAAGTCCCATGGTGGCGGCCCGACACAATCCTAGAATGCACAGGTATGCTACTGGTGCCCAGTTCCTTATTTTTCTGCGCCGGAGTGTGTGCACGCCCGCACCCCGTTAGAACCTACACTGCTGCACCACCGCCGTCGATTTGACCTCTTACAGTCAGCCCAGTAATCGTGCCCCACCCTGCCTAGTTTCAGGGTATCATGATACCTTATAAGGTTACTGCTGAAAAGGGTCCCCCGCTACTAGGTTTTTCTATTTCTAGCCAACATGCTAAGTTGGTTAAGTGTTTTATAAACCTAACCCCCAATCAGTCTGTTTAGTTTAGCATGTTCCATTTTGATTAAGTATTAATATAATTTACTTAATCCTATAAATCCTGACTCAACCTTAATTGTCTTATTAAAGCCTTGACCTCTCACATTAGACAGGTATTGTTGTGGCTGCCTGTTGCCGGTTGGGTCCGGGCAGTCTTACGCCACAACTCAGTCTAACCTCGGGTCCTTATTGGGCTCCATGTTTAACCACCCACATTGGATAGGTATTGTTGTGACTACTGGACAGCCGGGCGGTTCCGGGCAGGTTTACATCACAACTCAATCCAACCTCGGGTTAAACACATCGTATTTTCTACATTTACATATTTTGTCTCTTTTCTTTATTTTCTTATATGTAAATATTTGCGGCCCATTATTCAAAATCAATTTAAGCTAATGGTGTAAAGGTTTACACCAATCATGGGCCCAACCCATTCTTGAATTTGGGCCCATCTACTTTTATATTTTCATTTATTAATTAATTTGGCCCAACGCTATTTCCCCTGTTTAATACGTTCGTTTATTACAATATATGTTGGGCTTAGCCTTTTAAGCCCAACTTAGCCACGTGAAAAAGGGGAGGCTTAAAACGTGATTATATACACAAAAAGGGGAATGTGAACGCATGAACTTGCAACATAACGTTGGAACTACAAAATAGAAACTGGTGTACTTGCATTGTAGTAACATATACTTTGGTCATAAAGCATAAGTGACATGAATCAAACCATGTAAACTTGTAGTTAAGTTAATAATCTAACTAAATTAGATATCATTATTGACACATAGTCTTAACTACAACATAAACCTATATTTTTACTTAGGCATAATGTCAAACATAAGCAAATCATGTTTATAAAATTACTATATGTTTACAAAGGTGCTTACTTTTGTTACTAATACAAAAGTATAGTTCAACTAGAATTATTCCAACTTAATCATGATTTTTAATCTATTCACATAATCATGGCACAAATATACCCAAACATGAAATCATGGTTTTTGATATATTCATGTAATCATGGCATAAATATTCCTAAACATGAAATCATGGTTTTTACTTTATTCATGCAAACTTGCAATTGGAATGTAAATCTAACTTAGCTATGTGTCACATATATTATCATATAATTCTTGTTAACAATATAGGCCTAACATGTTTTTCAATTAGGCATAATACCAAACATAGCCTAGTCATATTCATAAAATCAACATAAGTTCACAAAGAGGCTTACTTTTGTTTCTAATACAAAAGTATGGTTTTATACATAGATCATGATGCCAATTCCAACATAATTTCATATGAATCATAATACCCCAAATTTGATCCAATTACACAAAAAGTGATTTTGTACAAAAATATACATTATGTTGGCATAGTAGCAAAACCACATACTTGCATGAATCTCAATTAAACAACCACAAACATGTAGCTTCAACATGAATTACATACTTGCGAATATCCAATCGTATACTTGCATGAATCTCAAATAAACTACCGCAAACATGTAGTTTTTATCATGAATTACATACTTGCGAATATCCAATCGTTATATCACAACATTCCAAATCGATTAGAATCATATGAATTACTATCACCACAAATCAAGTGTAGTTCTCATTTTACACAAATCAAACACAGTTAGTTATTCACATCGGAATAGTACTCTACTTACAATCGTGTGACGAATTCTTCAATTCAGGAATCTGAATTCTGGATTTGGAGATGCTATTCCTTTGATGTAGGCGTTGATTTGATTTGTTTAAGTTTAACTTGTAGTTGCTTTATGCTTTAGAGTTTGTCTCCTAATTGTCTCTCAAATTGGTGGCTACTCCTAGTCGTTCCTCAGCAGCATGATGGCCTCATTCTTATTTTTGAATGAATAGATTAGGTAGAGTCTAGGGTCATTTTTATAGAGTTTATGAACTGATTAGGACCGTCGATGTAGCTTGGGTTAATCGTAGCCATTCATTCGAAAGAGAGACCAATCAGGAGCTGACACCTAGCCCTCGTGACAAAGCAAGCCTCAGAAATTCGGACCCAGCACAGACCAGGCCAGCCAGGCCGACCAAGCAGGTCGACCTGCAAGTCGACACCCGTGTCGACTGGGCAGTCGACACGGGGGGGTGGTGTCGACTGGCAAGTCGACACCCCTGTCGACTTGTCCTGGGCGGGAACTTTCCCGCCCTGCCTCCCTGCGTGTTTGAAATTCGAATCTTCGAGCTGTTTTCTGAATTTGAAATTTTCTGAAAACTTTGACGGGCCATAACTTGGTCATACGGACTCCGATTTTGGAAAACTCGGACTCTATTTCACGTATTTTTCCGAGACGAACACAATGGCACAGCCCGTTTCCCTTAATTCTTTGATTTGTAATTAATTATACTTTAATTTGTGAATTTCACTGTTATAGAATACACGGGGTGTTACATTCTCCCCCACTTAAAAGGATTTCGTCCCCGAAATCTTCAAGTTCAGGAAGAATGTACATCCTAACATCCAAACATCCATCTACTCATCCATCAAACACGAGCATCCATTGTCCTTAAAAGACTTCTAATGCTTCATGATCATATGCGAAGTGTGTGTGTACATGTACTTATCTAATGCAAAATCAGGCGGTCTACTGATTCAGTTGACCTCCTTAATGCGAATTATGTGAGTGCCATGAATCCATTATGTATGCAAATTTTCCTATTCATGATTCTACATGAGTGCACAATCATTCATACAAATGCAACATCCATATGACAACACATTAAAGTTCAACCATATACGAATGCAAACATATATGCATATGCAATATGAAGTGACTGAGCCGATCTAAAACCTAGATTGTGTGTGTATATGCAAACACGAGCAACCACTAGCAATCACTTGCAACCACTTGCAATCATCATCCATAACATGTTTCAATTACATGTTTTCATCCAAAGGGTTTCTACCTAAAAGATAAGGTCGAGGAGATATACCTAAAAAGATAGATAAAAGCGCAACTTAAGGAAAAAGAAAGATCAAGGATGTACCCTCGAAAAGAAAAGGGTAGGCAGTGCGTATTCTAGCTTCAGTTTCCCAAGTCGTGTCTCCCTCGGCGTCGCTCCACTGAACTTTGACGAGCTTGACTTCGCGGTTGCGTAGCTTCTTCACTTCCGTTCCTAATATGCGGGTTGGAACTTTCCTCACGGTTGCTTCGCGCTCCACTTCAGCTTCTTCTAGGATATTTGGCTCTACCACTTCAGCAGACTCATGTAGACATTTTTGGAGATGTGAAACATGAAAAACGTTGAGAACTCCGGCCAATTTTTCGGGTAGCTCTAATCTATAGGTCATTTCCCCAATTTTCTCAATGATAGGAAATGGTCCTACCTAAAGGTATATTCGAATGATAGAAGCAAGTAAAAACTTTGTGCCCATTAGGCAATGACCATCACAAACTTGTTTAGAAACTCTCTAAACACCATACTCATCAAGTCCATAAAATATGCGAGTGCATTGGTTAGCCCAAAAGCATAACCAGCCACTCAAAGAAACCATCTGGAGCTCTGAATGCAGTCTTATCAATATTTTCTTTGCCACCCTCAACTGATGAAATCCCGTGGCCAAATCCATCTGCAAGAAAACTGATGCACCTACTAGTTGATTAAATAAGTCAACCCTCAAAAGCGGGGGTCTATTTTTCTTAGTGAGCTTATTCATCTCCCTATAATCCACGCATAGACGAAGTGAGCCGTCAGCCTTAGTAGAAAGATGACTAGAGCTCCCAACTCTGATATGCTTCGCCTAATAAATCCTTTCTCAAATAGCTCCCCTACTTACTTGTTGAGCTCCCTCCTCTCCCTACGAGCCATGTAGCGCACTAGTAGAGTAACTAGCTTTGCATTCTCTACCAATTAAATCTGGAAGTCTATCTCACACCTTGGAGGTAGTCCCTTAACTTCATCAAACACGTCCGGATAATCTATGATTATAGGTACATATCGCAAATCATCAACAGAAGAATCCAGTGAATCTAGGAAACTGGGCATCACCGACTCTCGTGCTTCACAGGAAATTTCGAGAGTTCTACCATGACATGTAAGAAGTCTAACCACTCACTTTTCACAATCAAGGATGACACCATACATGGCTAGCCAGTCCAGTCCTAGAATTGAACTATATCCCGTAAAGCCCAGCACGTAAGCGTTACATTCAAACTCGACGCCCAAGATAGAAATTCTCAAACCCCTACATGTCAAGGATAAATGAGCCTTACCTCCTATGGGGTTTCAGACCACGGGATTAGAAACTATACTAGTATTAAGGTGCAAACTGTCTACTAAAGAACTGGATATAAATGAATGTGAAGCGCTAGAATCAAAGTGAGTTCTAATTGGATAGTCAAAAAGGGAAATCAAACCTTCAGTCGTGACTCCCCTATCTCGATCAAGTCCACTAGCCTCAAGAGCATGTACATGTCCAGAAGATCATGCCCCTTGTCCTTTCTTGTTAGGGCATTGCTTAGTGAAGTTTCCCACTTGACCACAATGAAAGCAGGCTTTCTTTGTCTTTCTACAATCCTTCACATAATGACCCATAGCTCCGCAACCATGACAATTGATATCTTTCTTGATCTGACCCTTGTCAGGCTTCCCTCCTTACTATTGTGCAACTTCCTTGGGCCACCATTTCTTTTTTTCTCCCTTAGCCTGTGTCTCCTCAGCCTTACTGTTTTTCTTCTCCTCCTTGCCATCTTCGTGCATTAGAGCCATGTCAACCAGCCTCTCAAACATCGCCCCCATTAGTATATGAGATAATGCAAGTCCTTGGAGAGGTTGATTCAACCCTCTCGCAAAGCTAAGTGCCTTCTTATGGGGTGTATTCACCAAGTCCAGACCAAACCTCGCTAGCTGATTGAACTAATTCACATAATCCTTAACAGACATGTCCCATTGCTTCAAAGCCAAGAATCTCTCCATCTATAATCCTTCTTCCGCTTGAGATAAAAACATCATTTCAAATCTCTGTCTAAAATCATCCCAAGTAGCTACTTGTTGTCCTTCCTGCATTACTTCCCACTAGTAGGAAGCTTCGTCCTTCAGTTGCCATGAGGCCAATTGCATCTTCCTTCTATCATCAAGCTCAAAAAGACCAAACACGTTCTCTGTTTCTCTTGGCCAATTCTGTGCCTCGACAAGTCTCTTGGTACCATGGAGCAGTTTTCCTTCAATAGCGCAAAAGCCTTTACATAGCTTAGAAAAGTTATCTACTCGTGGAGGTGGAGCTACTGCGGCTGCAGCTGGGGGTGGGGCATCTCCTTGACCTCCGGCAGGTGCCATAGCCTCAAGATACCTACGGAACCATGTCGGTAATGGAATGACCTCAGGAAGGTTGGGTGTCCTAGACATGCTGAAAAGAGAAGAAACAATAGTTTCAACAATGGATCGAGAGAATATTGAATACGGCTTGAGGGGATATGTTTTTCAAAAACGGGTTTTTATTTGAAAATACTTTGTTTTTTAATACAATTTCTAGAACTTTTTCTCTAATCTTGAAACTTTCAGCTCTGATACCAAATGTGACACACTACGTCCATTAATGTCACTCATCAGAGAATGCATTAAGTTTCGTGAAGCGCAATAGGTAAATAGTACAGAAATTCACAAGATAGATTAAAATAAGTAGTGGAAATTTCAACTTTATTATTGAAAATAAAATATAATCTCAAAACAGGTTACATCATAATATCAGTTACATCAAAACCAAGTGTCTCAAGTCTGTCTCATAATGCAAAATAACAGAGTGCTATAATATAAAATCATATCCCTCATGGTAAGCCATAACAGAGTAGAAAGTAAGTCAAAGCGGTACATCTCAAAAAGTCCAGATCCAAGCTAAAAAAGGAAAGTCCTAATCATTGAGGAGTGCTACCACTCTGAGGACCTGGGGGGAAGGAAGAAAAAAGCGAAAATAAAAGGGTCAGACTTAAAGTCTGACGAGTTCCAGTAATTTTCAAATACTCATAAAATAGAGATATCAAGACAGGTAAACAAGACTGGATGAGAAAACATAGTATCATAAAATGCAATAGATAAACATGATAAATAGAAACATCAGGAATAAAACGGTGATCGAGTAATGCTTCCCATTTATATCCCGAAAACAGGCTATGTCTGCATCAATACTAGTATAACAGGGTTAGGTGTTAGCCCAATTACTTAACCGAAATAGCAGGATTAAACCATAGGATTAGGCATACCCTAATTACATAACAGCAGAATTAGGTGTACCATAATTGCTATCCATGCGATTGGCTACCTAATACGTAAATACCCTGTGTCAGCCCTGGCAATATGGTGTATCACTCCTAATCCAGCAACTTATATAAAATAGACCTGTTTACTGGTATTACAACGGCTTAGTTTCCCTAATCGAACTCATGCGCGCTCATGACTCCGCCAGAACACGCCCGTACCCACCTTCCCATTTGAACCTCTTACTATCCAGTTCAGTAAAGCGTGCCCTGTCCCCTACCTAGTGCTAGGCCCTTTAACAAAATACCAACAGGGATATTGACTGATATGGGTTCCACACAGCATGATTGACACAAGCCATACCCCCTAAGCTTGTGCCTCTAAATAACTAGGATTTAAGAGTTCCTAAAACCCGATACAACAACAGAATGAGGGACCTATTATCTTATTAATAATCAGGTTTAACCTAGCAGGTTTAGGATTACTAATAAGCGTGATTGCTATATTACATGTTATTATGTGTGTACAACCCTTCCCCAAAACACCTGCCCAGAGATATGTATAATTACTATAGTGATTCAATTTACTAAGTTATATTTGGTACTTACATTATTTTAACATGTCCTTTTTACTTAATGTCTGTATTAAGTCAATTTTTTAAATGTTTGTGCATATGCATACTATTCCATTCAATTATACCCCCAAATTACAGCATGTAAAGTTTATGCATATTATCCCTTTTTATCATATTATCAAGTTACACCAAGTACAAACATATGCATATTATCCCTTTCCAAAATTACAATCAAACAGTCCTCATATTAACAATATGCTCAAATTCCCCTTTTTTATGTCATTTCTTATTATCCTAATTTTTACTATACGTAAACTTTAATTATACACGACCTAGGCTTCCAAAGGCCTAGGATTAGCGAAAACCAAAACGAAAAAAAAGAGGAAGGAGAATATAATCAAATCATATAGGTGTATAGGAAAGGATGGAATAAACTAAACCAGTAGAAGTAGGGAAAAGGAAGATAGATACACATAACTAATTAATTATCTGACAGTAAAGGCATATATTTTACTTATAACAATGGCATAGGTGAATAACAGCGAAGAACATGTGTATCAATTATCTTATAAACACTGTATGTTCAAAACTCAATTTTATTTAACTATCGTAATATAGTTCTAGGTATCAGATCTTAAAATAACAGGATACTCACAACAGGTTTTAGTGAAGAAGAGATTATATCTCTTACGTATATATCTATATGTCATTATAGAAAAGGTTCACTCTTTTCTTCTTGTTGATTACAGGGTTGAAGGTTGGTTACAGATTTTGGATCTTCTTTGTTAATCTAGATTTTAGCAGAGTCTCCCCATCTTATTATTTATTTTTAGAATATGTAATGGAGTCAGAGAGAAAGGTGAAGAATTGTGTGTAGATAGAAATGGGAGAGAGCCCCTTTATATAGATTAACAGAGCCAACCTTTAACCGTTAGATTCTAGGTTTCAATCTAAGCCATACATGTAGCGCTGAGTCAGCGACGAACCAAGCCACAAATCGGTCAAAATACAGAACAGGGAATCTGCCCCGGATCTGGAATGGTCGACCCGCCTACCCCTTGGGTCGATCTAGCCTGACCTGGGTTAACCCACAGGTTGACCCAAGCCCGTTATGGGTCGTCCCCTAACGGTCTTCTGCGCACATTGTTTTTCTGGTTTGAATTATTTTGAATATATATATATATATATAACCCCCTTATGTGTATACAAACTTCTAAGGTTCATAACTTCTTCGTACATTATTCGTTTTACGCAAATTTGAGGTTTGTTTGAACCAGAATTCTGAGACGAACGCAACGGTAAAGCCGATTTTACTTAATTTTGAAATACTAAATTAAGTAATTCCCAATTTATTATCTTTAAAGTATGGTTATAGTGTATTAAATTTTGGGGTGTTACAGTATTACTCTACAGCTATCGAACATAGGTGCGTAGTTATCTAAAATATTTTCAATAATTCCATACATGTGTGCAATTATTCATTTTAATTACTTACTTCTCAGCAATAATTGAAATAAGTTTATTTTATTTAACAACAAGACATCTATCACTATATATAATGTAAAAAATCATCTAAGTTCAATAATAAAATTATACTCATTTTTTCAATGATTGCCCTAATCTCCTATGTATTAGTAAAAACTTCAAACACGCATCAACATGGATGCTAAAGCAGTTGATTTTATTTCTAACGGCCACCTTAATATTCCATGTATTAGAAACTAGCTATAAGACGATTGGGGAATAGTTTTAATCAGAGTATTACCATTACTAAAACAGACACTGTTTTGTGGAGAGTGAGGCATCATACAGTGAAAACTGTACATATAACTTATTACTAGGTTGTGAGCAACAACCTTACTGTAAATGGTCGAAACTTATTTGGTGTAAGTATTTTGCCTTGAGAGACGACTTGATAAAGTGGAAGCTGAACAATAATGCATTATTGACAAAGGACAAAATCATCAGTTATGTATGACGCTAACCTATTGTGTGTGTACTGCAAAGTACGTAATGAAAGTTCAAGCAATGCATTGTGTGAATATAGCTACCTCTATACCACGGGGCAAAGGTTAATAAATAAGGTTAGTCTGTGGCATATCTCAAGTTGAGTAGGTCATCATTTTCAAATCAATAAAAAGGAGAGACCAAGAGTGCTTCCTCCTTCTATTAGCTATTAAGAAATATTTGAAACTAGTGTGGAAAGCAAGAAATCTAATTTGTTTCCCGAGCAATCAAGAGCCGTTGAAGTTCTATGGAATACATTGCTTCATGAAATAGGAAATGCTTTGAGGTTGAGCAGTTTCAGTTTTTGAAACTGGTCTTTTTGATCGATGGAAGTAGGTTTTAGGTGTTTTCTTTGGTTTTAGGGACCATCGAACCCCGCTTGATATACCAAAAAAATTATACTTGTCTTTTTGAATAGTCGCATTTAAAGAAGCAACTATTTTTAAAAAGTGCTGAAAAGTATGTTGTTATTAACGATTGAAACTAGTATTTATCCGTTTTTGTACTCATTTGGATTATTGCATAAAATTAAGCAACTATTTTTAAAAAAGTGCTGAAATATATATAATTATTCCATAAATTTGTAGAAAAATTGCATAAGTCTTAAACATTTGATGATGCTCTTTTATTCCAGAAAATTGATGAAATGACAACAATTATTATAAATCATTGCGAACACATTAGAATTTTCTGTATTTTCAAAATTGGTAAATTGCAGCAGTAATGTGTTCATTGTTGAATAACTATAATAATAACTATGGTAATATTAGATTTTTTGAATATATATATATATATATATATGTATATATATATACCCGATTTAGCATACTGGTACATTAAAATAAAGAAAGCAAACTGAAGGAGGAAAACAAACCATTCAAGAGATATCTTAAATTTTTACTGAACCAAATGTTGAATCAGAAGATCTGACCAATACAAAAATGAAAAATGGGAAAAAACTGAAGAAGAAGAAGAAAGTTCAACTAAAGAAGAAAATTATATAAACTTGAAGCCATTCCTTGAAATCATGAAGAAGATTCAAAGGGGAAAACTACCAAAAACATCTCACATAAATGCCTTAGAAGTGAACCTTTCTACAAATTTATTGACATGATTTATGATGGAATCATTTGAGTAAAAGAAACCATAAAAAATCCAACCAACATAGACATAATTGTTAGAAAGTATAAAAATCGTATCAACTACTACCGGTTTGGCAATTCGACAATAACACTCATGGAAGATGATGTTGGACAACAACTTAAGTGTTTCTACAAAAAGGTGAATTGTTCAAAACTTCTGGTCACATTAAAAAGCAAGATAAAATGAACACCGAATATGATTCTTTCATTAGTAGATACTTTTAAGGTGGGACCAATCTCAATGTGAAGAATATAGAAAGACGGTTATTTTTTACAATAAAAGGAACTACAAAAGAAGACAAATCAAAACTTTTGCTCCAAAATTTGGCTGGAACATTTCTTTTCTCAAATTTGAACTCAAATGCATCATGGAACATGATTCCATATGTGTATGCAAGGATAAAATGCAATGATTTCATGATATAAAATTAATCATTAAAATTTAATGAATCAAATTGAAAAATATGTTGAGAAGCCAAGGAAAATTGGCGCTTGCATAACATTATTATTCGTATTATATTTCAACTTAAGTAGATAAATTACAAAGGAATTTATAATTTCCTCTTACATTAATTATTTCTTTTTCCGTGGCTGATTTGTGACAAAACATGTGTTGAAGTCAGCTAAATTTGAGTACAACGACTTATATTTGGGAAATGGAATAGTTCAAGGCTGAAAACAATCATGTTGTTAGCTATGAAATACAAATATGGAAGTCTAAAATAATTGAACTACAATCTGCAAAACAGTTATAATATCGTGGAAATAGAAATTACTCTATAAAACTACAGACATATATGAAATGATTAAAGGTAGCTACATATACATCTGCAGTTATTAATGGTAGATATATATATATTTGTAATTATCAACAATAGTTGCAAAGTATATGCTATTATTAACAATGCTGTAGATATATTTGCAATTATTGAAAATAGTTGCAGATATATATATGCCAATACTAACTAAGCTTATAGGCATATCTACTACTATTAACAAATTGTTGTATTAAATTCAAATATTCACACTAACTGCTTAACTGTTGATTTATACCCAAAAAATGGAGAAATATTTGCAATCATTAGTAATAGTTTCTGTGCTATCTACAATTTTTAGCAACTTTGCAGCATAGAGCATATAGTTTTTGTTCTAAAGCTTTTAAGCAAACTTGTTTCAACTCTTTATTTTACGATTTTCAAGGAGAGAAAATAAATTTATTAAAAGATGTTGAAAATGATGATAAATATTATAAAATGTACAAAAAAATACAAGGAAATAATGCGAAGGTCAGAGGTTAACAATAAAAAAGGTTCACGAAAATGCCTGCATAAAAATGAAACTACTAAAATGTGTAAAAGAATCATCATCCAATGAATCCTAAATGATGTCGACAATACCATTACAAAAAACAAGTGGTAGCGAACATAATTCTGCTGAAAGAAAATAAAGCAGAGAAAGCGAAGAAAGTGATGATATTGATTTTTCATGACATGAAGTAAGGGCAAACAAAAATAATAATAAAGAAGATGATGATGAAGATAACCAGGAGAAAGATATTGAACAGGAAGCTGATGAACATGAAGATGGAAATAAAGAAGAGGGAGATGATGAAAAAAATACTAAATAGGATTATGATGATCAAGATGAAGAAAACAATGAAGAGCATGATGCAATCAAAATGAAGAACAAAATAATGTCACAGAGAAAAAAAATCTTAAAATGGAAACGAAAAAAGTTATTGAGAATATTGCGCAACTAGATTAAAAACAAAACGAAGAGAGTAAAAATGAAGAAGATGTTATAAAATAAAATAGAACATATAATAAATAGAAGCCGTTAGAGAGAACAAAAGAGATAGGGGAGAGACCTTTTATTTCTATTGATTCAAGCGTGTACAATTTCTATTACATTGGCTCCTTTATATTTATGCTTTGGAGCTGATGTTAAACTGATTCCCATGATGTGGGACTAAATAGAAACTTACAAAAGCATATTCACTCTTATATATTACAACACTCCCCCTTGAATATGCGTCTTCAAAATCTTAAATGCTCTACTAACTTGAAGTTGTCCCTTTTAAAACATATATGATGATTGCTCCCCCTCATTATTTTCTTGCTTGCATATATCCGTTCAGTCGATACAACTATTGTCTGTTACCATCAAAACTCTATCAGGAAAACCCAATGAGAAAAACTTTAAACGAGAAAAAGTGTACACAACATTTGACATTATGGATATCATATTAAAATGATATTCCTTAAAAGAGTTTGATGCTTCGGGATCAAAACATTGCCTCATTAAAAACCCTGTGGGAAAAATTATAAACAAGGAAAAGATTGCAATTTATTTCATCTTTAGGTAACATGTTTTATAATGTTACGATAAGGGTTGATACTTCAAGATCAAGATAATACCTCATTAAAACCTTACTAAGAAAACCCAGTGGGGGAAACTTAGTTAAGGAAAAAGAGTGCATTATAACATACTTATGGATGCTCCCCCTTGAATAAATAATTTCCTCTGAATTTGTGTTCTTCTTTCAATAACTCAAATTGCTTACAGATAATTCTTAGTGAAGTTTTTCTTTAAAAAGTTCATGTGCATTTGTATGCTTCAGGCATGTTTTCTTATTTAAAATGCCTTCTTTTTGTGATTTGTATGCTATAATATTCATTTATGAATACACTTCTTGTGATTATAATTTTCTGCTTCAACCAGGCTTGTATATTGCAATACACGTTTGATGAATAAGACAACTTTCATTATAGCAACACTAAGCAGGAAGCAATCTACTCACCTTGAAGTATATCAAGATTTTCAATATAACAATACTTAAAAGAACGTTGAAATCTATCGTCCATGTTTTTGTATTTTTTATAATAACAAATGTTATTTATGTTCTTTAGGAACTTATATATTATAATAATTTTTGCATACCACAACTACCACTTCAATGGATATTAAGAGTTTCATTACAACAATTCTTGAAAGAAGGAAGTGATCTACTCATCATGAATTATATCAAGATTTTCTTAGAAGATTGTTATAATCTACATTTCTTGCTTTTGCACTTATCACTACCAAATTTATTTAAATTCTTCAGGAATTTTTATACTTTCAAAGTTTATACCTTTAGGGTATTATAAGCGTTTTAAACACTTTCAGTGTTTTAATCAATTCAAATATATCTGAAAGTACAATGCTCATGGCACATAATATGATGTTGACACTCTATGGTGCTTCAGTTACTTCAATGTGCTTTTATCATTATATATATTTCTATTTTTATCGTATGAACTATAGGTTGATATCTTATGAACTATAGGTCCATATATCTTATTTAGGAGAATTTCATGATGGCCAATCATGTTTCTCTCTAATATGGGATTTTTAATCCATTTATAAATAAGAGCTTTATTATTTATTAATTTATCATCGATGATTATTTCTTGTCAGTTTTATACATGATTTATTGAGATCTGAAAAATTATCATGCTTTAGGTACTTAAACCACTTCTAGGTTTATTTTGACAATCATGTCTTCAAAGCACCCTTAAGTGTTTCTTCAGGAACACTCACCTCCTTTATTTTGCATCTTTATGACTTACTCCAAAGATATTTTGAACTGACTTTTATACTACATTTTCAGCTGTGATTTACTTGATCCTTCGGGGATCCAAATCTATATTGGAGAAAGTCTATCAGGGACATAATTGATATTTTATGCAAGTTACTTAATACTTTGCATAATTCTATATGTTTGCAAATATTTAACATCGATGGTTCCTTTATCCTCCCCCCCTCCAATGTTGACAAACATTGTCACTTTAAATAAAAAACCTTCTTTGGATTCATTTTTGGTCCATTATCGCATTATAGCTATCAAATACATTATATGTATTTCAATTGTAGGAGGATAATGCTCTTATTATTTGATAAGGTGTATTCATATTGCATTGCTTATTCCCTTTCATTGATCTGATCATTTGGAGGAATTTTCTATCATTTGAATATGCACATGACTTCAGGTCATTCAATATTGATGTCAATCGACTTTCTGAAATATTAAATAATGTATGCATAATTTATAATATGAACTCATAACAACTTCAGGTTGTTAATTAAATATTCACATATATGTGTATATACGTGCGTCCACATATTCCATATGCAATTGATTTGCATATTCTTTCTCATTCGAGTTATCTATTTTAGAACAAATTGTTTATAACGTTCCAATCATTAGTTTTTGCCTATCAGGCAATGTCAATGCGAATCTTAAAGATCATATCATAATATGCAAAATATTTGATTTGGAATTGCATTGAACTTCTGGTTTAAATAAAATATATAAACAACTTCAAGTTGTTAATCTATATTGAACTTCTGGTTTAAATAAATATATAAACAACTTCAAGTTGTTAATTCATATTGACCTTTCGGTTCAAATAAATATATAAACATCTTCAAGTTGCTAAACTGTATTGAACTTCTGGTTCAACTATATTGAACTTCTGGTTCAAATAACTTATAAAAAAACTTCAAGTTGTTAAAATTTATTCTTCAATACAACGTGTAAATATAAATATGTAGGTAAGATATAACTCAATTTGAAAATTGTGCAATCTTTGGATGCATTATCATTGTCGCATATTATGTAACTTCTTTAAGAAGTATAATGTTATTATTTCACACCGCTTCTGGGACGTATTTATCTCCTCCAGAGATAAATATATACAAACTATTGAAATGCCATATCAATATACAAAAATACATATCAAACCTTAAATGCAATAATCAAATTAGATGCATTAAATAAAAATAAGATTTAAGAGAAAAAAGAAATCACTACTTCTGGAGTGTATGATATTCCTTCAGGGAACATATCTTTTATTTATGTAATTGTAATGCAACAAAAAAAATCTCTAACATCTCTTCTAGGATTTTGGATTCGATGTATAAAATTAAATCTCTAAAACATCTCTCCAAGAGATTAATATGCATATTATATCTTCAGGATATTCAGTTACTATAAATTGTACATGAAAGATGTCAGTTAGATGAAATTCGTTTAGAGATTTTCTATTGAATCCAATGTTATTGTCACATGTTATGATGTGTGTGTCTCTTTTAACTTCTTCTGGAAGTACAATCTTTTTATGTCACAACTTTTAAGAAAGCTTCAGGGTGTTTTTTTCATAATCCAAGACTTTAGGTCTTGGGTTTTGAGTTATACAACTTCTTGTTAAAATAATTCTTCACACAACTTCAGGTTGTTGTTGAACCTATTTCTTCCATTATATCATATATTACTTGCCAAATAAATACATTAAAAAAATCATACCTATATCCATATTCTGAGCATGAAATTATAACATTTAATGTACAATAACCAATGTATTTATGATAATAATAACTGCAATTAACATTTATATGGCCTTGGATATAACTATTGTCACGGTAAAATGATTTCATTACAAATATATGAATCAACTGAGAAATGGTACTTAAAGTAACACAGTTTCACCTCAGGTTTAAGGTCACTATTACTCAATGATAAAAATACACGAATATCTTAATAAGGAATTTTGTTTCTCAATAATCAGATTTCCTAAAATAAATATCTCTTCTTGATATATATATATATATATATAAAATCTTCATACAAATATAATAGCATCTTCAGGATGCAACAAATCTTACATCTATAATTTTAGCAAATGAGATATATTGCATAAAAGATTTCTATCTCAAATAACAGATGCATTCAATAATTCTTGGAAACTCAAACTTTTGATGATAAAGGAATTAAGTTCTCAACTTTTATTTCAAATACTAAAAATTAAGTTTATCGTGTATGGTTTCATTAATATTTCCATTTCACTTCAGGTGCTAAATCAAAAATAACTTCAATAAATGAAAGTTTTTCTTTTTCTTCAACATATGAACTTCAGGTTCATATTATTTCAGATTCCAAAGAATTAATATACTTTATGATTCTTCATTTGTTTATTTTTCATAATTCACTTTTGGTTATAGATCAATATTTGATCTAAAATTAATACGATCTTCTACGTATTATATTTACATTTGTTTCTCTGAGAAACAATACAACATTTCTTCCGAAAATATGAATTATGTAACAAAATCAAATTAAATTCAATGAATTTATTTGAATAGAGAAGAAAAAAATTTTGTTGATTCCAAAAAAAAACCACTACAATTAACATCTCATTTTCAATCATGTAGAGATCTCAACTATATATAATTTGAGTATAATTTTGAGATCAACAGTATGGTTACATAAAAAAATCAGATATATAATAGAGTGAGATCTGAAATATGATTAAAAAAATGAGAATCAGATTTCAAAGTGTAGATCTATATGAGTTCTAAAATTATAAGACTAAAAAAATCCAGAAGATAACATAATAGATTTAAATCAAAAATGAGATGAGATCTAACAAAAATGGAGATTTGAAAAACCAAATCAATCAGATCAGAAAAATAACCTAAACTTTTGAGATCTATAATTAGATCTGTAATCAAATCGTGCTGATAGCGTATTATAAAATAAAATAGAACGTATAATAAAAGAGAAGCCATTAGGGAGACAAAAGGGAAAGGGGAGAGACCATTTATTTCTAGTGATTCAAGCGTGTATAATTTTTATTATATTGGCTCCTTTATATATAGACTTTGGAGCTAATGTTAAACTGATTCCCATGATGTGGGAATAAATAGAATATTACAAAGCATATTCACTCTTATATATTACAACAGAAGAAACGAAAAAGATGATGATAAATAGGACAAGAAAGATTACGATGTTTTTTCATGATGAGATCCGCTTTAATCCAAACCCGCATGCTTGTGCATATTCTTTGCACCACTTTATTCAGCAGATGCGACTCTGCAGCTTCCATACTTGTAGCATAAGACGTTGCCATGATTCAGCCCACTATCTGGAAAGCTAGTTCATATTTCCGCAAGGTTATCTTCCACATTTAACCGAGTAAGTGCAGAAAAAGGAATTGATTAGCAATTATCACATTTACTTCCACGTTATCATCTGTTATTCAATTATAATCTATCACTTTCTTGCAGGAGAAATAACCGTAAACAAACTATTGAAGCATCTACGGAATCCTACTTCAATCTTCAACACCCTACCTCAATCTTCTACTTCTTGTGAACTGAGTACGTAAGCCGAAACAACATATTGTAGTATAAAACAAATAAACCCCATCAACCATCTTAGAGAATATTGTAAAGCTACTTTCCAAGAACAGAATTAGTACACGAACTTAAAAAACATCCTTAGTAGATGTCAGGACAGTGAAAATGAGTAAACAACAATCCATTCATATAAAAAGCTTCTTTTGCTTAGTCCAATGCAGATCGTCAAATGGACAGCCGGGTTAAGCAATCATCTCTTTGCAAAAGAATCTCATAACCGAAATGCAAAACGGCTTGAGACATATGATGATCAACTTAAACATGCATTTTCATTGACATCCAAATCGAAGAAGAAAATCGAGTTATCCAATCAGCGTGTATGCTCGGGAAGGACGTCGTTAAATTATTAGAGCCAAGTTGAAATTCATGGTTAGGAAACAATATTTTACACCCCAGATGTTAAAACGTTGAGACCAAAATATAGACTTCTTGTTAAATTTGGTGATACAAAATCACAAATTGATTGGAACAAATTTGCAAAGAATGAAAAGTAAATATTTTTATAATGGAATTGCATTAATTGCATTTAATGAGGTGGTAGAGAAATAAATGAAGGGATTAATTTCTTCCATCTATGCTAAAGAAACGGATTGATTTACTTCCTATGTTTGCACATTTGTTATTATGGTAATTTGCCTCCATTATATTATTACCATATGTTGGTAATTTAATTGATGACTCACATAGATTTGCACTGGCTATATATTGAGGGGTAGACTTTAGTGTAAACCCATCCTGGCTTGGAGCCAGTGATCCCCAATGGTGTCTCTTCTTGTTAAACCTGATTGAGGTTTGGATATGTAAACTCTTATTTTGTAATCTCTTGTAATTCTCTCATGTGGAATAAAATCTCTCTCTGTTGGACTGGACGTACACTATCTCGAGGATAGTGGAACCAGTATAAATATTGTGTCTCTTTGTTTCTCTGCTATAGTTATTTACTATTTTGTTGATGTAATAGAATATTGTTATCAGATTAGATTGGTGTTCAATTGGCAAATCTAGATCCTGCTTATTGTTCTTCCGCATATACTCAATTTTTGCACAACAGATTGGTATCGGAGCGAGGCGATTTGTTTTAAATTGTGCATCAATTATTTCTACAAAGGTTGGTAGATTCAGTGGTGATTATGCTATTACTATTTTGGAGAAACGGAAGACTTTGGTGGAGGAGATTATGTTGAGAGTGAAGAGTGTTCCAATCTGGGAACTTTGACGTGATATGGAGTTACTGTGTTGAAGGGGCTATGGATTTGGGAAGTTTTGATCATGTTTCTGACAGGGCTCTTCATGTTGATGATGCTCGAGGGATCCAAGATGATCAGGAAAGGAGCTCAGATTAAGTGATAGACGGGTGTCGAGACAAAGATCATTGTGGTTTAGACAGGGGTCTTCACGTTGATGATGCTCGAGGGATCCAGAGTGATCGAGGAAGGAGCTCAGATCAAGTGGTAGACGGGTGTCAATATGTATTGCAAGCACTTTTAGACCGTTGGTTTATGCGTGGTGCAGCTCATGGTCGTCTTTTGCAGGCGGTGGGTGAAGCTTGTAATGGTTTTGATTAAGTGGCAGGAGAGAGACTTTTTGTCCAATGAGAGAATTATTTTTGGTCTTGGCGGTGTTGAGATTACTTTGGTGTCTGCCTTCTTTGTTATTTTGGATATTTGCAACATTTGTTGGCGGGCAGGGACGTAGTCTGAGCTCGTTAACAATGGTGTGATGGGGGGTGGCTTTGCTGGAACCCATTTGGTAAATATTCATTTTTTGGTATATCTCGTTGTGAGATTTTGATTGAATGTGGAGTTCTGTTGAAGAGTTTTATGATGTGAAGAGAATTTGATTGGAGATGGGGTGTTGCTGATATGTGATTTTGCATCAAGGTGGAGTGTTAAATTTGGTGATACAAAATCACAAATTGATTGGAACAAATTTGCAAAGAATGGCAAGTAAATATTTTTATAATGGAATTGCATTAATTGCATTTAATGAGGTGGTAGAGAAATAAATGAAGGGATTAATTTCTTCCATCTATGCTAAAGAAACAGATTGATTTACTTCCTATGTTTGCACATTTGTTATTATGGTAATTTGCCTCCATTATATTATTACCATATGTTGGTAATTTAATTGATGACTCACATAGATTTGCACTGGCTATATATTGAAAGATAGACTTTAGTGTAAACCCATCCTGGCTTGGAGCCAGTGATCCCCAATGGTGTCTCTTCTTGTTAAACCTGATTGAGGTTTGGATATGTAAACTCTTATTTTGTAATCTCTTGTAATTCTCTCATGTGGAATAAAATCTCTCTCTGTTGGACTGGACGTACACTATCTCGAGGATAGTGGAACCAGTATAAATATTGTGTCTCTTTGTTCCTCTGCTATAGTTATTTACTATTTTGTTGATGTAATAGAATAATTGCTATCAGATTAGATTGGTGTTCAATTGGAAAATCTAGATCCTGCTTATTGTTCTTCCGCATATACTCAATTTTTGCACAACACTACTTACCCGTAAACACAGATCAAATAGATTGCCATTAACCCAATTCTTACCCAATCAACCCCACAGATCGTCGGTAAAAGAAACTCAAGTTCGACTGTCGGACAGATCGGTTAGAGGAAGTTGGAACTGAAGAAGATTTAATTACGCCGGTTCATGCTGGAACCCAAATCCTTGACGGCTTGATCTTCTGGAATTAGACAGATTTCCCTATTTCGGTCGAAAACGGTGGCGGGGACTGGGGAGAGGGACTTGCGATGCAATATTGTTATTTGTGGATCGAAATAGGAAATTGTTTCGTACCTCGATGCGTTTGGGTTATCTTCTTGGAATGACATTGAATTGCGTTGATTAGATGAATTTGTAGAGCCTTATAGACGAAAATGTATAATTTCGTTGAAATTTACCGAGGAATGGCTTGAAATCGAGACAATGGTTGCGTTTTCTTCTGGATCGCTTTTCCTCTCTCCACTAGTACGAACTCGTGCTTCGCACACGGGTTGACATAATAAGTTATACATGACTAGTAATTGGAAATAGATGAAAATAAAAATAATTTTAGGTTTATCAATTAGTGATAATAGAAAACATTGAGTAGACATGCGAAATGAGAAATTCTTCCCATCAAATACATCATTAGAAAGCTCATTTTTTGCATCCACAACAGCCAATGACCAATATCTAGATGATTTGAACAATTTGTTGGCATTCGGGTTACTTTTTAGTTTAATCCGCTTATACTCTCAGTGAGTTTGAACAAATATTTAAATCATAACTTCTCCATAATTTGTTGTTAGTACATTTTAACTTGGTAAATAATTAAGTTCGTTTAATCAAACATTCTAGTTATGTAAAATTTCACTAATAATGTGATCATGCAACTAAAACCTGATTGGTTACTATAACTCATTATATTAAAACCAAACACAACGCTAAAATAGATATCATGAAGCACAATTTGTCTCTTAAATGGTATAATTAACATTTCCCTCAAAGAAATCAAAGTGTATTGAGATACATAAGTAACATGTTATCCCAATTTAAGTGTTCGTAATTCAGTTACAAATACATGCGACCATTTAAAAGTTAAACACCAAAGGTTGAACCTCTGCACATATATGAAAAACATAATGATTCTGTTAATTATGTTTAATACCCAAAAAAAGTGAGTTCGCCAAAAAAAAATATTTGACACAATTTTCATTTATAACAATGTGGCAAAGTAAATTAAGGTATGATAGAATCTTAAATTGTTATTTTTTGATATAATTATAATACATTATTTTAATAGATAAGTTTGCATAAATTTCATTTGAGGAATTAAGAGCATGGAAATATCGAAATGTTAAAATAAAGCACAATTCAAGGACACAAAATAAGATAACTACATTTTTTAGTAACAACAAAAGTAGAAGCCTAACTATAAATTAACGTTGATTGTAATATGACATCCTTTAAACTGATGGTTCAAATGAAAATTTTCACAATCAGTCATAGCTGCAAAAAAAATAGTGGAAAATGTACATCAAATACTGATTACTCTTTCATTCACCATCCATGAAATTATTATTATTATTTCAAACAAAAAGTACTGAAGTGCGTAAAATAAAAAAGTACAAGTGCATAAAATAAAAAAATATTAAACAAAAATGCGGCTTGGATCAAAGTTCTCTAAGCAAATAAACATCGGAATAAACAGCGCCAAGGCGGTTTTTTGGACAAAATAAACAATTGTATTGCACCAGCTCTTTTTTCGCCACATGAAAAATCCACTCCAGTGTGTTATAATTGTCATGAGTTCTCATTTTAGAAGCTGTCAGTGCTATTTGTTTGTTATGACCTCCGTTGAGCAGTTAGACAATTTTGTTGTTATATGCAAGCAAGGACTTTGATTATCAGTACTTGCACTTGCAACAGCCTACATAAGATACGAAATGGAGAATTCACTAAGTATGCAGTTCTTGCTTTTCATATTGGCGAGAGATAAGCAGCAAAATATTAAACGTACTATATCAGAATTAAGCAACATATTCAGGTTCCAAAATATCTAGCCACTTATATAAAACTAAGGCATCTACCTTGCATTAGTCCACATCTTTTGCGATTGATACTCAAGTGAAAACATTAGTTATCGAAATTTAGGTCTGTGAATAGATAGCACATGTAGAAAGATAATTGTAGAATAGCTAAAAACAAAGGTAGAGACTTATATGACTAATAATGAATCAGTGACTCAAACTAAAACTTAAAAATTAAAGAAGTTGAGATATAAATATAGTTTTTCCAAACAAAAAGATAACAGAATTCATTATTTGTAGATGTTATATATGCTTCAAATCTTAAGATTAAAAATTGAATAACATTATATCATGTGCAAACAACATGAAAGTTCCTTTATTTTACCATAAACAGCTAATGTAGAGAAATGTAACCAAAGACAGAAATTACTCGATAATTATGTGAAATTTAATTTTGTTATATTGGCGACATGCATTTTTGTACAATAATGTTTGTTTCACCCAAAATGAGCAATATACATGTATATATTCACAGAATAGTAAAAAGGTAAATAATAATTCATTTATTTGTTAGAATTTACATCGTCATACTAAATGATTAAGCTCTAGATTCAAAATAGATGTGCTGGCATGTGCTAACCTATAGATAGAAGTTATATCAAACTGATCGAATGTGGTAGGCCGTAGAAATTTTGCTTAAAAGTAAGTAAAAATGTAAGACTTTTCTGCTTACATTGATATTCACATTGAAATCACAATACTACACTTAAAAATGTTGACAATCATCTGTTATTATATCTTAACTTAGGTAAGATTTTATCAGGTCATCGTTCTCATGAAAAAAATATCTCAGTTTCTAAGGCCATGATTTTGTAGATAAAAATGGCCAACAAATGAGATAACCTAGTAGCAAGTGAAACATGTGCAAATCAGAAGTAACCGACTAATTCTGTAAGTGCATTTTGTCATCTACATAGATTTTCTAAAAATTGATGTGCAGATGATAAGTAACAATGTTAATTGGTGTAAGGTTCCTTCATTTTTGTTCACATCTTACATTTTGGAGTTGTATGTTCCATTTTTGAAGTCTACTAAGACTAAAAGTACAGATGATCTTTCTTTTATTTTAACATGCATGATTAATTTGAATGTTCTTTTTTGGAATTTACAACAAAAACATATAGCATTTTAAAATGTGCTTCAATGCATTCTTTTTTTGCTAACCATTTAAAAAATAGGAATACAAATAGAAAAAACTATATTATAAACATTATAAATATAATTGGATAACACGTTTATTATAAAAGATAATATAAGTTGTAAAATAGATGCAATTGAGTGAGGATAGAGTCAAATGCAATGTGCACATTGTCTTGACAGCATCTCCAATGTTGATTATGTTGTATTATGTTTTCATCATTATTTTCATGATTATTTACAGAGCTATGGACCCACAGTTGCCAATTTTATAATGCATATACCGTGCATTTGAGTTATCTCAAGATATCAAAAATGATCAATGTCATTTCAGTGTTCTTAATTGAATAAAAATATCATCTAGTTATATGTATCAACGTAAATTAGATTGCAGAGAATATTGATTTACTTTATGCCTACCAATGGATGCACGAAACATCCAGAATTCTCATATTCATATCAAGAAAATAGAAAAAAGGAATCCAAAAACAGACATAAATATTGATATAATTGTATCTATATTCAAAATTTACCCATCTGGTTTTCATCATAGCAGTAGTTGAGATAAAGTGTATTTTAATATAAAATATTAGCATTCACTGTTATATGAAAGCAACAATTCATGTTAAGTATGTACAAATTAATATTCACTGCCTTTTTTTTATTGTCAGTTTTGTTTTATTTATTTATTTTAGCATTGTTGCGGAAAATGATCATGTTTAACCGAAAGTCGAAACTTTCCATTATTGTTTCTAAGTTTATTACTGTGAATAGAATGGATAAATATTCAATATCCATCCATATTGGTGGATCTAATATTCAAAATTATTTTTAAATATGGCTGCGACAAAACCAAAATCATAACGCATCAGTTTACAGACTTGATTTATTTAACGATAACTGAAGTGTAATAATGATCAAGACACATAACATAATGTAGACCTCAAAATAAAATATATTAAGAAGTAAAATAGTACATTTTAGGAAAAACCTGGAAGTCCTAAAAATAAAAATGATAAATTAAATTTTTTCCATTTAATCCAATAATAATTAATTAAAAATTCTAAAATTTAGAAAAACTACAACAATATGTTGAACATTCACGATACTGTATTTGTAGAAATTCATGCTATAACCTAGCATAATCGCGTTATACTGCATTTCAAATTCATGTAATGTTTAAACATCCATGCAATAATATACCACATCTTTTTAGCAAACTTCAAGACAATAACGAACACAAAATAAGATGTATAGTAATATCATTCAGAATTTAATGATTGGTTTTCTTTATTTCATCTTAAATAACACCTTGGTTATGTTAAATCAGGTGGTTCTGATGTTTGAAAATACCTAGCAATAATATTTCCACCAAAAGAATTTTTTTTCAATAGCCTATGTCAAATCGGTAATTTCTAATTGATTACAGTCATCGCTCTAGGTGATGCATATTTTGATTTGTACACAATAAAATGTTAAACAAAATCATAGTTTGTTTATTAAGTAACAACATCATCACATGTGCATAACTTTTTTTTTAAAGAGTGTGAGCACAAACCTGGATTGACTTATCAACGTTATCCACATTAAAATTCGTCCTCACTGGTATGAGAGTGACCTACACCAAAACTATGTATCATGAATTCACTAAGTGATGAAAATATATATTCAATGAATGCTACATATAAAAATTTTGGTATGAGCTTGTAAGATACACAGATACACACATATTCTGCACTCAGGTATCTAATCTAAATCTTAAATGGAATTCAAAAGAAAATATGCCAATATTATCAACTGGTATGCCAATTTCAGCTAATTTAATATTTAACTGAAATTACAAATAAATTAATGGATTAAATGCCAAATTACATAAAAATAGTAATAAAAAAGTTTATGCACTCTGTGAAGTTTACATTACCAAACAAACCATATATTTCAACCTGAACTATGATTATACACTATGTATGCATCTCATCCTTTCGTTTCAATCTTTCAGTAAAAACTCAATAATATCGTGCATATAAATAATTACAATTAGCAGTACTAAGGTTGATTTAATTTGATTTTCCAAAGCCATGGTTACCTAGCATAATTCAAAACATAAGCCAACATGCTGAAAATAAGTTTGGTTGTGATGTATCTAAGGAATGTAATAAAGTAGTGTTAGATAGATTCATGTTATTGGATTTTATCCAAATAATTATCCAAGAATTAAGAATTTGTTCTTTGTTGCTTCAATATAATATAATATAATATAAGAATATTACTACCAAGAGAGAGATAGAAATAATTGGGAATGTGTCATACATGCAAGATGTATTAGTTTATAGTAACCAAGAGGTAAGAATGGGAATGTTGCTTACCCATGGACATTGGCCACAGCTAGGATCCCCATATTCATATTTAAACAAAATTTCAGTTTGAAATAATGTATATTAGTTTATGGCAACATAATCATACAAAGAAGTTTGTCTGTATTGTTTTAATATTCTTTTCCATATTAGTAGAATTAATATTTATAACATAATCATGAAATGTCTTGAAACAACATCTGCAAGCAAAGCATAATTATATAATAAGATTTTTTTTTTGCTTTAAGCTCATTGTATGTTTTCTCGATCAACCAATCTGAACATAAATATTTTAAAGGTCATGTTTGGAGTAGATATTTATTTTTGGGACATTTCAGCCACTTGAATTAGTAGTGTTCCTATTTCTAGTTATATATAATTCACTACTTGATGATTTCCAAAAAAATGTGAATAAGGAAATCTAAATTTAATGACGGGACTATTGGTATGTATGAGGGGTTGATTTTAAATTGTTATATTTGTTTTTATTTCAAAACGATTTATATGCTTTATCGATTCTTTAGGTATCAGCTTTTAGTTTATCACTTGATTTCTTAATGAATATTTATACATGTTTAAATTTTAAACACTTCTTTGTAAGTTTAGACTCGTGCTACATACATACCAAGTCGTGAAGTATGCATATCAATACAGTGTAAAACATGATTGTAATTATATGAGTTTCCAGTTTTATATGTTATTTGTCAGTATATTTTTGTTTGAGCGACCTACGTCTAGCTGATCCAAAATTATGTATACAAAACCTGTGTTTACTTTATGATTTGTATATATAGTTAGTTTACTACACAATACCTCTGTTTAGTTATTAGTTCCTCACACATAGGACATCAATTTAATCATAAATAATCTAATGATATTTTAATAATTATTGGGTAGATAACTATCAATAAATCTGTTGTCAACTAATTTATAAATGGAAATACATATCTTATAGATGATATCAATATCTAGTAGGAGACAAATTAAGAAAAGAATATTAAATTGGCAATAAACAAATTGAGATTAGAAATGCAGAGGGAGTGGACACAAAAAAGTGAGCTATGAGCAGCTCTATATTGGTAATAAAGAGGAACCAAATATATGATGCTCTTTTTACAAAAAATCAATCAGTAATATTTTTTTCTACTCTTCCTTGACACCAAAGAAATGATGAATACTTTGGTTGAAGCCATCACCATAGAAAAAATTAAATGAAAAGGCATATATGAAAATGATATTTTTACATCAGCAAATAAGGATATAATCTGAATTTTCCAAGCAGGTTAAATTGAAAAATTAGATTTCAGCATACAACTAAAAATAAGTTAAATCTATTAGCACCTAAAGCTAAGTTAAAACATGCATATGCTATTTTTAAACCATTAAAGTCGTTTTATGTTAAAGCAAATGAAATTCATGCATTCTAGTTTACTCGATTTTCAGATGTAAGGTAGACATAACATAATAGAACACAAATCACTATGTTGTAAGTTGTTAAAGAAGCAATGAAATTCAAGAGTAGGAGCAAGAACAAATCAGAATTAAGCTACATGAAGAAATATAGATAGAAGATTGATTTTCAATATATGTATTTGCCTTTCTATTCACATTATATTGTCTACTTGTGCATTATAGCATAAGGTATAGTTTTTAATAACTAAATTTTCTCTGGTCACACACAAAAGCATCATAAAAAAAATTAATTTTAATAATTTGTTGTAAAAAAATCCTGCAAACATATTTCTTGAAATCATATGCTGCCACGGTATACATTTTATTGGATTTTCATCACCCCATACGTCTAACGTCGAAGTCTTCCTCTTTGTCAAAAGTTATGAACTAATGGGTATTACTTTCATTAGGGTATGGGATATATAATTAGATGTACCAAAACATCAATACATATAAATCTTTAGGAGTCCTCACCCTATTAACCTTACGCACCATGACCTTGGTAATTAGTTTCAGATATAATACACAACAAAATGAATAAATAGCTCTTTCAATGTTTACATTGCCTTCAAAACTTTAAATTTGCACTGCTATATCGCTCTTTTGTCAACTGTTAAAGTATAAATCGTGGAATTAGATGTTTAGAATACATTAAGCAAAGAAAACAAAATACTCATCCTTGAAAACTGTCAATCAATTAGCAAAAAGTTTAGATGTTAAAATGCTTGAAATAAAAACCAAGAAAACGTAATTTTTATTTTAGTCATTTGAACATTAGACATAGGAAATTACAATTAATTAGTATTGTGAATGATTCCATAATTAGTCAATAAAATATATTATTTGACCAATACAAAGATACTGTATCAAAAACATCATAACACAAACCACATATGTAGAGTGGATCATTTGCCTAAACCCAAAATGCAAGAAGTCCAACCCAACAGTAGGAGGGATAAACATTATAATTAGACCACTATACAAATATCTGATGAGTCTCGCAAAAGGGCGCAATTACGAAATTTTTCATATAATACAAACACACAATGGAACATAACATAAACAAAGAAACTGCAGTATATGTAGTTAGTTTAGTACACAATACCTTGGTTTAGCTATTAATGCCTTTTTGATAATTCACATTATGTAGGATAATAGTCTGTTCATTAATAATTTAATAATATCATCAAAATTGTTAGGTGGATCACAATCAACAAATATGCGTAAAATCAGATTCTACATTAAGTATATATTTCCAGATTAGTAAAACATCAGAGTACTAATTAATTACATAAAATATAATTAATTATTCATAAGTCTATTTGATCAACGTAGGGGTAATACCAGTCGAACAGCCATTTTCAAATTAGTGGTTCAACCGAATTCAAAAATTAGGGCTTTGATTAACGGAAATACGTACCTGAAGTCGATGTCGTGGTCTTTTCTGAATCGCGTGTGGGCTTCTTCGAATGGCCGCTCGACACCTGAGAACCATTTTCAAAGTAGAGGTTCAACCGAATTCATAAATTAGGGCATTAATTAACGTAAATACTTACCTGGAGTCGATGTCGTGGTCCTTTCTGAATCGCGAGTGGGCTACGTGGAATGGCCACTCGACTCCTGAGAATTCCGCTGTTTTAGTTTTGATAATGGCGGCGATGGAAGAGGGTTCAAGAGTGAAAGGAAGCGTTAGGTTTAAACTGACGCACGTGCCAGATCTAATTGGAAGAATATACACATGGGGAAGTGGAAGGTATTCTGGTAGCAGGATGTGAGAACACATAATTACAGGGTATAGGCGGTCACCGAAGAGATAAAAGACGGATATTCTAGTGAATGGCGAGGATTGTAACACTGGACACGTGTCGATCTGTGAATTTTTTGAGGAATCTGGATCTGAAAGGTCTTGGGAGAAAGATTATGCTTTCATATAATATAATAGATTGGTGAGAGGAAGAAAGCGGTTAATTATACATCTGAAATTATATATATGTATGTATGTATGTAACATAAAGTGATAAAGGTTGGAATAATGATCGAAGCAAAGCAAATGAATAACCAAAATATGAAGAAACAAAAAAGGCGATGAAGATAATGTTCACACAAACAGAAGAAACGAGGATGCAAATATTGTGATAGAAAAGGATCATTCGTTTGGTAATATTTTGAATTATTAACAGTATCCAAGTAAAAGTGCAAAAGTAAAAAAGAAAAATAGCTGATATATCTATACTTATTCATATCATGTGAGAAATGCACTATTAAAAGATAAATGCAGTTATCACTTTCATTATTGTTAAAAAGTGAAACATTAGCTTCAAATTTTCTTATTATTATTAGAATAACATCAAAAATTCATTATTATTTCATAGACACTAAATACTTGAGTTTCAACTCAAATTACTGAAAGAAATGGAGATTAAATTGATGTTGCTGCTACAAACACAAGCATTGAAGCTGAAAACAGTCTTGCAAAGGTTGGTATAGTTCATGAAGATAAAATGAAAAAAAAATCAGTTTCTCGAAAGTAATAGTGAAATATTCACTAACCTTTTGAAAGTATCGTCAGTTCCCAAGGTAGTCAAAAAATTGATGATATATGTACTAGAGCACAAAGATATAAAAAAGTAAAGAGTAGTTGATCAAAAATGAAGATGAGAAAAAACAGAAAATTCAAGGAAAGTAATAGAATTAGCAAATCAAAAGGAGCTGAAAAAGGAAAAGAAAGAAAAAAAAATCCTGCCAATGATAGTAGAAGAATATAAAGCAGAACCAAGATATAAAGAACTGCATAAAGATAAATGTTAGAAAATGCTTGAATGCCATAAAGCTTGGTGAAGAATTATCCGATTGCATTGAATGTGGAAAAATTATCCAATTGCACTGCAGGGCCAATACTCAAGACACCACAAGAAGGCTACTCTTATATTGGAAGCAGATGCATTATTTGATTTTTATATTTGTCATGCCTTTTTTGGGGCAACAAAATCTCTGAATGATATAAACGTTTTGCGACACTCTTATTTATTCAACGACTTATGCAATGATGTAGCACCTCCAACAACTACAAATATGAGGCGTAGATTATACTATGGGTTTTACCTGGTGGATGATACTTACCCAACGCGGAAAATTCTTGTGCAAGCTTATAAAAGATCTAATAATGCTAAGAGGCAATGATCATGAAACAATAAGAAAGTTTGAGAAATGATGTTGAACGAGCTTTTTGAATACTTCAAGGAAGGTTTCATATATTACGAAAGGAGGTACACTGCCACGACCCTACTATATTATCGAATATCATGTATTGTTGTATAATTTTACATAGTACGATTGTTGAAGAAGAACGTGGTGGATATGAGCTACAGCTTAGAAACTACCCTGACATTGCTAGTGCATTTCAATAAAAAAAAAATATACAAAGACCCTAATACATTTGCTCAGCACAAGCAAATGAATTGAAGATATTCGAGATCCATAGGCTCATCTCGACCTCAGAGAAAATCTAGTGGATCATTAGTGGAACAAGTAAAAAAATCAATCGTAAGCTAGAGGTTTTAGTTGATTTCTTATTTCAGTTTTAAAATTTTTGTTATTTTTCTATTCCATTAGGAAGTTTGTGAAGTTGTTGTATATGTTATTTGTTTGAATATCAAATATCATTTGTATTAAGTATGTTTTGCATGTTTGTACTTATTTATAACAACACCGAAACATATACATTTCCTTCCAAATACAACTAGTAATAAGCAACAAATATAAGCAGTAGTAGTAAGATACATAGTAATGATATAGTTCCCTACAAATATAAGTAGTAATAAGAAACAAATACAAGCAGTGATAATAAGATACTTAGTACAAACATAGTTCCCTACAAATTGTCATTACGTCTGTTAAACTACTTAATTCATTTTTATATGTGCCTTCTTTGCACTGGATTGAGATTATCCAAGTTGCAACTCAACAGAAGCAAATCATCGGCATTTTGTTGACGAGCTAATTCTTGTCTCATTTACTCTAACTCTTCAATTTGTTCCTGCTTTAAATCAGCACGATCGCGTTGTCGTTCTATGTCTCTCTCGAATCTCCTTGCTTTCTGTGCTTCGATGCATCTCTGTGTAGTTTGTTCGGTCGATAGCAAGATTTCACTTATTTTTTCATAATGTCTACCATAATCAAAAGATCTTTTTTTCATACCCTTGAACTTCCCGCTCGGCCTGCCGTCAATACTAATTGCGGATGGTGTATCTTCGTGTGCATCTGAACCACCTAGGATTGATTCATCAACCATCATCCTAGGTAGAAATCGCAAAGCTGAGTGTTCTTGTTGCACTCTTCCCCATCTGTCCTCCATGACAATATATCATAGCAATGTTGCATGTTGAAAGGTTGATTGTTGTGCTCGGCCAAGTATAATGCATGTGCTTGATTAAGCTGAATTTAATGCAATACGTTACAAATTACTCATTAAACCTCGTCATATAAATGAACTAAGATAACATCATTACTATACCAATGTCATTAGCCCCGTTTTGTTGTCTTGCATGTAAACCAACCATTATTTCTTTCCAATGTTGACAAGTAGAATTTATTCTCTTCTAAGGCTGCTTCAAAGAATCAACCGTTCTAGGAAGACAATTTGAACGTCGTTCGTTGAACAAATTGCAAACAGAATTTCAAAAAAAAAAACTTTCACTTTGGCTCGTACCTTTTCTCTTATCCTTTGAACATTCAACTCAGGAGTAAGAAACCTCAGCTTACTCGTCCGACAACCATTTATAGAATTTTGAAGAAACAGGAGCATGCTGTCCAAATTTCTCGATAGGAAATTCATTAATGCTGATTCCAGAAGTTTACTTCCTCCTAGATGGCATTGAAAACATATCTGCATTCATGTTATCTTCTTGTACGGCTTCAATATTTTCTAATTGTGTTTCTTTGATTTCCTAGTCGCTATATCCAAATTGATTATTCAGGTTCTATTCAAATTCTGAGGTGGGTAAGGAGCAGGTCTTCGAAGTTGGCAATTAGAAGAGATATACTCTTGTTTAAAACTGCAACTTAGCTGAAAAGAAGAATGTTGAAAGTAATTTGAATTTTGGAAGTTTAGATAGTAGTTTGAATTTTATTGGGAATTGTAGTTATTTTAATTTTGTAGATGTTGACACGAATTAATACCATATTAGGGATGATATTCGTTTGGATTTTGCTGCGATTGAAACTGGTTTTGATTGCGTTGTTTTGAGATTTGGTCATCGGAATGGGATTGTAAAACTGATTTTCTTTTCTGTTGTTTTGACATATTAATATTTGGTGTTGTTTTGTGTTGAAGAGAGTGAAAATTGAAGAATGTTGTGTAATTTGATAAAATATGATATAGGATATATATAGAAGATGAGGAGGGAAGAAGAGGAAGAAGGTAGGGGAGGGACGATAAAAAAATGACCATTGCCCTCAACCTACTATTATTTAGTCGGTTAAGGGGGCAACGGTCTTTTTTTTTACCATTGTCCCATGGAGGCCATAACCGGCTTTAATAAAGCCGGTTACCTTAGTCGGCTGTATAAAAACGGCTAAGAGCTTTGTTGTCATGCAACCATTCGGTTGTCAAAGCAACCCTCTGACATCCACCAGACCCCTGTTGGGGGTCGGTTGGTTCTCAACTCAAACTTGGGTCGGGAATGCCCTTAGACTCACAACATATTTCACCAATTTGGAAACAAAACAGAGTAACACAAATAAACTTAGTATCTACTTTAATTGCTTTCGCCAAAATAACAATGATAATAATAATAAAAATAAAACCCAGTGAAATAAAAAGTTTAGACTCATTACCAAACTCGAAATTTGTTTGATTCAGATGAATGCAAACGCATGTCTAGTGGAAAATTACCCATATTGTGTAATCTTAAAAATCCCATGGTTCTTTGTTTTACTTTGATTCCTACTCGGCTATCCTTGTGAATAGTGTAGGTGAGGATTTGTAAAGCTGCTTGACAGCAAACAAAATGGAAGCATTTCAGTTGGATCTGGTTAGTTCACCAATAATAATAATAATAATAATAATAATAATAATAATAATAATAATAATAATAATAGCAGCAGCAGTAATAGTAATTATCTATCTATATAATAATTCCCACTAATCTTACATTTCTGGATTTCCAATTATATCCCTAATTCATTAAATTATTTCATCCAATCAAGGTCATTTAATTATTCCCACTAATCAAGGTCATTTATGTGTGTCACAGAAGGAAATTGTTTTTGTCATTTTAAATTCTTGCTTCCGCCTTTTCGATTTGCATTCTCATTTTAACCTTTCTATGTTACCATCATATTTTCTTCTTCAAGCTTTCCTATATATTTTCTCTTGAAAACTTTCCTGCTGCTATTATCAAATTATATTCAACAAACTTGCAATCAGCAATGGGTGAATATCAATATACTGCTGAAGTTGGAGAAAATGCTTATTATACAGGTATGTTCTCTTATTTCGGTCGTCAAATTTGTTGTAAGTATAGAAAAATACATTTATATATGTGTGTTGTTTTGTACTAAATAATTTCGTATTGTTATATTATTATTTGTTTCATAATACAACATGGACCTAATGTGTAGGTTAGATCGGTGAAACAAGTAAGATTGATTTTACAATGTCAAAGAGAATGGTTTGTAAAAAAGACCTTAAATATAAAAAAGATCTAAATTGTATTTTTTGTTGAAAAAAATTGGGCAAGTGTGAATTATGCTTCAATGTTATGCCAGAGCTGTGCTAGGGTGAGCCTGGGCGCTTATTGCCATTAGGTCCTAACTCAAATTAACTTAGTAGATTGTGTTATATATGATCTCAAAAATTTTGATACATGTAACTTGTAACAACCCGAAAATCTGAGCCAGTTTAAAATTTTTATTTTGGCAATTTTAATGAATTTTGAATATTTAAAATAGATTATTTTAAATAATAATAACGAGAAAATTTATTTTGAATGGAATTCGAACGTATATATTTATATAGATCGTCGTTAGAATATAAATAATTATATATAATTATAAAAGGAATTGAAAATGGCGTGGTAGTTCGATAATTCGATTTCAAACTTCAGTTGAACATACCGGGTGCAAAATAAACCAGATTTTAGCGAAACCAAAAATATTAGAATCTATTTGATAATATCTTTCCAACGAATCTGAAAAATCGAAATTTCATAGCGGGGATCAAAAGATATGTCCAGTTGAAAATTCGGAATAGTCGCTATGGAATTTCAGCCCTTAAAAATAGCCATTTTGCAAACGACCTCGGATTTCGACGAAACCACTTTTGTTGGATCCGTAATGTCAAATTATTGTTAGGTTTTAAATTTCATAATTTGTTGAATCAATATGTGAGCGTGGCAAAGGAAAACACGTTTGACCAGTTTCAGTTGATTTTAATCGACTGGAAAATGGCCATTTTTCCAACGGTCTCAGAATTCGATGAAACTAGATTTGTTAGGACCGTATCATCGATACAAAGCTAGAAAATATTTTTCTGGAATTTTTCGAGTTAGTATGTGATCCCAGTAAATTGAAATGCGCGTTCAAATTCAATATATAGAGTTATATGTTGATTTTGACGGAAACTGGTCGAAACGATCGAATCAGCTTACGATACATATCCCATTGTATTCGGAATGGGGGTAATTAGCTATGGACGACAGGCGGTGGGTCTCGTTTTGGGGTCGAAAATAGAAGTTGCTTTTTAGAATTAATTTAATAAATAAAATAATATATATTTTTTCCTTTTTAAACCCTCACCCCCTTCTCTTCTTATTTCGTTCAGATAAAATTAAAAGAAATAAAAACCCAAAAAACCAAATCGCGCCTCCCTCTCCCCCACCTCCCGCCGCCGTTCATCCTCCACCCACCTCCTCCTCCTTCTTCCCTTCTCCTCCCTCGCGTTCACCTCCTCCTTCTTCCCTTCTCCTCCCTCGCGACGCCCACCTCTGGCTACCGACGCCAGGCACCGCAGCCCCCCCACTACCTCGAGCGTGCCACCGCAAAGACCCTCCAGCCCCCTCCACGCGCCTGAACCAGATTCGCCGCCTCCACTCCACCCCGAGACCACTGCCGCACCTTGAAAACCCGCAAAGCCGAACCCAATTCAGCCCAAACCGCACCCCCCTCACCACAAGGAATCCGCGAGCTCAGCCCCCTCCCGTTCGAACGCAATTTACAGTAAGTTTTTATTTTGTTTTATTTACTTAATTTTATTTATGTAATGTGATTAAAAATACGATTTTTAACTGAAATAATTTATTCTCAGTTTTAGAATTGCAAAGATCAGATATTTAATATGATAAAGGTCGGATTTTTAAGTTAGAAAGTTTATATTTTTATAGTTAGAAAATATAGATTTTCATTATAAGAAAATATAGATTTTTATTATAAGAAAGTTAATATTTTTATATTTGAAAGGTCATATTTTTATAGAGTGAAAAGTTTGATTTTTATATAAGTGAAATGTTTGATTATTTTTATATAGAGAAAGGCGAAATTTTTATAACATAGAAAGGTTAAAAATATATTTTTTATAATATAGAAGTGTTAAAAATATTTTTTTTCTAGTGGCATAATAAAAATATGATTTTTACTTAGGTAGAGTATTAAAAATATGATTTTTATATAATAGAGAATATAAAAATATCATCTTTATATAACTAGCGAAATAAAAATCTGATTTTTATTATATATATAGTGAAGTAAAAATGAGATTTTTATAGCGATGAAATAAAAATTCAATCTTTATATATAAAGTAGTAATATAAAAATATAATTTTTATATAGAAAGAGGCGAGGTAAAAATATATATGAAGCAGTTAAAATAATAAAAATATAATTTTTATTATGAACAGTGTGAAAAGGATTGAATTGGAATTTCAAGCAGATCCAGACGATTCAGCAGTTCAACAGCAAAGCACGGCGGAGTGGAACCCTCTGTGAGAACTTCTCACTTTAAATCTCCTTTTCTAGTTAAAAATATATACTAGGATGCAGACGGTGCTTAGCAGCACCCGACACCCGTCGTCCACAGACCATGGACGGCTTGTTTGTTTAGTTAATTGTTTGATGATTGATTTATTTGTCTGGTTGATAAATTTGATTTAATCGATTGTGTGATGTGGAATGAAATAAAATATTTATATAGTTAACATTATTTTATCATTAAAAATATATTTTTTAACGTGAATGTGAATAAATAAATATTCATTTACAAACCGGACGGTTTGTTTATGTACACCTATTTGAAGGACATTGATTGGGACGATAAATTTTACACATCGCCCAACTGCACAAATAAAAATCTGTGTTTGTTGATTTGAAACCCCACACGGGTATTGGGATAATATATGACATACACTAATCCCAATAATTAGTTGTATGTCGATCGATTGATTGACAGGCTGTTATAAGCGTTGGATATCTATATTTGATGCTTATACAGTGTAGTGCACTTTGGATGTTGGTTGATTATTTATCGTTGCTATTATATACATGTGTTGTATGGAATCCATATAATTAACTTTATATGGTGATTGATTGGGCCTCATTCCAATTGGGAAAATAAAGAATATTACAAAATAAAGGTTCATGTGTTGACAGTGCTCATCCGTTGAGATTAGTCATGTGTTGAACAAAATATTTTAACGATAAAATTTACATCTTTATCATATATAAAATTAGAAACCAACTTCTTTATAAAATAAAGGTTCATGTGTTGACAGTACTCATCCGTTGAGATTAGTCATGTGTTGAACGAAATATTTTAACGATAAAATTTACATCTTTATCATATATAAAATTAGAAACTAACTGGAAAATAGATAAGATGAGTGGTCTCCTGGATATTGATCTGATGTTGGTTTCGGCCTTCGGGGTTAATATTTAGGGAATCGTTCTCTTACTAATTTACGGTTGGAGTCTGATTTGAAATCAAACGATAGATACCATAATTTTTATAAAATATATTAAATAACAAAAATAGTCACACGTGGACAGTACTCATTTGTTGAGATTAGTCGTGCGTTGACAAAAATATAGAGTCATGTATTGAAAGAAATATAGATTCATTTGTTGAATAGAATAACGAAGTTATTGAAAAATATAAAGTCGTGTTGATTAGAGATGCGCTATTTTGACGCGAATGATATTTATATCGATTATATTCGTTTTTATAATGAATATGGAAAAGAAAACGAATTCGAATTGAATTGAATTGAAAAGAAAACGAATTCGAATTGAATTGAATTGAAAAGAAAACGAATTCGAATTGAATTGAAAAGAAAATGAATTCGAATTGAACTGAATAGAAAATGAATTCGAATTGAATTGAAAACGAATTGAAATAGAATAAAAATCAATGAATTCAAATTGAATTGAAATTTGAATTGAATTGAAATGAATTTAAAACGAATTTATAAGGAAAACTTCAATTTTGATTTGAATTTGAAATGGAAGTTTAAATTGTTTATGAAACGAATTTAAAACTATTTATAAAATTCGTTTTAAATAGAAGTCGACGAAATATCTAATATATATATATATATATATATAATGGCCTGAAAAGAACGCGCCGCGCCGCGGCAGTTCGTAAATTTCGACCATTGACTTCGATCGGACATTACGGGAGATCCGACTGTCGGATTCTCCTAAAACCGGAACCGTTGGGTTCGTATCGAAAAGAGCTTTCTAACGAACATTAGAAATTTGAAATCTAATGGTTGGATTTGGAGATACGTCCAAATCAAATTTGGAAAAGGTCGCTGTAAGTGCAGTTCGATGGCCGTTGATGGAAATCGACTGTACGGGCCTTGATAAAATTATTAAAAATAGTATTAATTTGTGTAGAATCATAAGAAATGATTTGTGAAGAATTGGGATGAAAAACTCCATATTTGAAAAGATAAAAGTAGATTTTTATCGAAATGAACAAGTTTTGAACTAAATTTAAAACCCAATTATTTTTAAATAAATAAATTGGATTAAAAAGGGGTTTTAAATAATCGGAATTTCTAATATATTTGATTGGAATTGAATTAGAACTGATTTGTGGGTTTATCGTGAAGGGTGTTTTAAATAACACTTGTTCTTTAACCCGATAATAAATAGAATGTGATTTGGGTTTATCGTGAACTGTGTTTTAAATGACATTAATTCTTTAACCCAGTAAAAGGAGTTTTAATGAATCTTTGATTAGATTGAAATGTGGATTGATAATATAAATTATCAAATCTAGAAAAGGATCGAGAATGGAGTATCGCCAGTTTTGCTCCAAGCGATAGTTAAATCTTTAATTAGATTTGAACGTGAAATGGTAATTAAATTTACCGATAACACCGTGGTGTTAGTTATGGGGTAATAACAGTTTTTCTCCATGGGACGAATAGGTTGGGATTGGGAAATAAAATAAAATAATTACTTCGGTGTGGTTCGCTAATCTCGACTAGTTTGGAAAACCATAATTTGGTTTGATATGACATCCAATGGAAGATTAAAGAATAAATTTTAAGGAATTTATCTTTGATAAAATTTATGGGGACCTTTCCCTAAGAATTGAAATCTAGAAACTAGCTGTAGGTTAGTTAAGAAGAATGGTTTCCTGGGTATTGATCTGATGTTGGTTTCGGCCTTCGGGGTTAATATTTAGGCAATTGCTCTCTTAATGATTTACGGTTAGTGACTAATGAATTGGAACGAGGCGTTTGTTGTGTTTGTGTAACATTTGTTTACTATATACGCGGGTTATTCAGAAAGGCCGGGTTTATACCTATTTTGAATAACCGATTCGACGATAAGTCGTAGATGAAGACGGTGGTTGAAGACCGGAAATCTTCACATTGTTTGGGTGATTACTGATGATCTTGATTGGGTTGTACACCCAAGATGAGAGAATCAGTTGGTGGTCGTCCAGACATACTTGGAGATCGATGGATATGCGAGGAAAGTGCCTCCGGTTTCGTTTAGACCCAGAACGAACTTGTAAATGGACTGTGTGTCTGACATTGGATTTTATTCTGTGTTGATTGATCTCCATTAAATATACATCTGTTTGGCGGCGGAGAACTTATTCTCTTGCTTAACGCCCTTCTCTGAGACGTACGAGCTCAGAGGTTGTATATCGACGGACATCAGTCGCATGGCATGAATTGCCTATGTGGCACGCCTAAGTGGCAATTGATCAAGGCTTCTGTTGAAAAGCAAAGTCTTGTGGTTGATGATCAAAGCACGACCTTTGTGGCGTAGCTTTGTGTATAACGTGAATTCGCGAGCCTCACACCTCGGTATGAGTTAAAAACGGGAAAAGAACTGCAGGGAGAGCACGACGTTTCTTTCTATCTTTGGTGGTGTCAGTGACTTACCAGCCCTGACATTTATATACTTTTCACCTATGTGGTTGTTGGATGAGGCACCTCGATTTTAGGTCTGTAAGGACCGGGAAACGTGTGTTCAGGAATACTAATCAACTAACGCAAGTGTGGACCGGCCTTGAAGCATCCAAGGGTTACCCAGAGTGTGTAGTCCTGAGGCATTTGCTAGAGTGTCTCGAAGCGGAGAGGAGCTTGCCCCTTGCCTCGACTCATGACGGAAATCCAATTTCCAATACGTGTATTTCGGTTTTATTTGTACAGCCTAGTATGACGACATAGTGGGATGGGACGCTTGTGCCGTCTATGATTTATATTTATGATTGAAATTGTTTTGACACTAAACACTTATTATAGTATCAAATGATTTGTTTTAAACGTACCAAGCATGTTTGGCTATTATAAGGGAAAACCCTATCCTCTGGCTTGCATTGCATTGTGTGATGGGACCTGGGTCTTATAATAGCGTCATTTTTCGAAAAATCATTGCGTTGTTTATTCATGCACTGGTATTCTTGGGAGGAAACCCGTTCCGTGTTATACGGCGTGGTCCCTTGAATTACTCTCTTTTTAAAGTAAAGTTTTAAATAACTGTTTTAGTTCTCACACCAGTCACATGACTGACCTGGAGTTTATTGTTTTAACCTAAACTCTGGGTGCCCTCATTTTCCACACGGGCAGCTAGTAGTTTTGGTTTTGCAGATTTATATTCATAGGATCCTGATTTACAGCTGGAATGATGCTCGGAAAGCTCTGTATCCGTGTATTACTTTCAGTTGTTTTGTATTATTTTTCCGCTGCTATGTAGCTTATTGTAATCTCTGATATTTATCGAATGTGTAATAGTATTCATACTCTGTATATTCTTGTATCTGATGGAATTGTTGTAATAAACAATGAAATGTTCTTCTGTTTGCGTTGTATTTTGTCGTGTTCTCAAGGTAATCCGGGCTTTCCTTACCGGGGAATTTACGGGCTACCACATAACTATTTTTAATTTTCTTTCTTATTTCATTAAGTTTCAAGTACTATCTTATTTTTTTCGTTCTCGAAATTAAATTCTAAAATTTTGAACTTCAAAAGTGGTTTTATTATTATATTCTGGTTGTTAGATTACTTATACGAAATTTTATTTGTCGCTTTAAAGGTGAAAGTTCTGGTCCGTTTTGAAGTGGAAAACGTGGAAGGCCACCAAAATTAAAAGCAAATTCAGTATCTGGTACTTGGTCCATATATAATGACATCATATAGTGTAGCATTTTTTGTTCTTTATATTCACATAAAGTTGTTAATTTACATACTCATGTATCAGTTTGTAAGAAACGAAGTGGAAGACCTCTTGGATGGAACATTATTCCTAATACTGTAGAAGTAATAATTAATAGAGAAAGTATACAAATGTCACCTGAGGTCCAGCGTAACGTGTGTTGGCAAAATGCGAGATGAGAAAAAGGTGACATATTTCACTTGGTTTAATATCGATAAAATGATTGATAAATAAGTTTTCTATACATTATTGTTTTCATTATAGGTGTGGTGATGCAACATGCTATTTCAAATAATGATCAAGTTAAATTGCATCCGGAAAGGGCTTTGTTCGATATACTTATCGAGAAAGATTATGATATTTCCAATGAAAATCTTGCAAAATTTGAAAAAAAATAGGTATTCATTTACTAGCTTAACCTAATTTTGTGAAAAACTTGCACGATTTAGTAGTAATGGATGATGGCTTCTAATTTTGTGTATCATATTATTAACAGAAGTTAGGCATCTTCATAATATTTCTGCCAAGTCAAGTTCAGGTATGCGCATATACGTTTGGATTATACTGTAAAATACATGTATAACCTCTCTAACATGTTTCAAACTATATCTTAATTTTATGCAATATACACTCAATATTGCTACCTTTCATGTAGTAAAATAAGAAATGAAAGTGTCACCAATTTTGATCATCATGTCACAAAACTTTGGTCTTAATTTGTTACCTTTCACGTAGTAAAATAAGAAATGAAAAGTGTCACCAACTTTGATCATCATGTTACAAAACTTAGATGCTAATTTGCTTTAATATATCAAAGAGGTATTGTGTACATATATTGTTTAATATAGCATCATAGATAACGGACATGCCCATTACAGAAAGTTCTTCCACAGATCACCCCAGGAGATTTAATATATCAAAATGGAGTAGTGGTGGTGTTGAAAAGAATGATACAAATGCAAAATCAAAACAACCTCTTGGTGATATTACTAACACTCCAAGTATACTACATTTAAGATGTTTCAAACTATTATGGGTGTTATTTTTAAAATATGCACTCAGTTTACTTATCTTACAGTATTAAGAATCATTAGTGATGTCGATTCCCAATCTCAATATACTCCAGGTATTATGAGTGTATTAGTTTTACCAATTTTTTTTGTGTTTTTATTTTTTTATTTTAATAAAATTCTCATGGGATATGTCTGTGTAGGAACTTATTCTTTGGATCAAACCAGAAGATCTAGCATCCCAGAATGGAGTAGTGGTTGTATTCATACAAATGATGTAAATGCAAAAACAAAACAACCTCATGGTGATATTAGTAACACTCCAGGTATATTAAGAACACGAGTTTCCGATCTCAATTCCCTACATGTATTATGAGTATGTATTATATTTACCATAATTTCTTTATCCATATGCTTTTGTTAGTTAATTTAACAAAGTTCTCATATGATATGTTTCCTAGGAACTTCTTCTTTTCATCACACCAGAAGATCTAACATCTCAAAATGGAGTACTGGTTGTGTTGAAAAAGATAATATAAATGCAAAATCAAAACAACCTCTTGGTGATATTACTAATACTCCAGGTTTACTAATTTCAAGATGTTTCAAACTATTGCAGGTGTTTTTTGAAACAAAAATGTGTGATCTTCTATAAAGAAGAGAGCATACATATATAATAAAAAAACAAGATTAATACAATATTCGACCACTAACCCAAAAGGAGAAACCAAACAATACAAAACAAAACTACAAGAATGTAAAGGATAGTAGATAGATGATCTCCGGATAAACCACTGCCCATCAAACTTCAATATCGAATTCCGGCAAAGCCACCACCCGATATTGAAGTATATCTACTCCAATACATGAACAAGATACTCAAAGCTAAATACAACAACAAAAACTGAGCAACCCCAAAAAAAACTCTACAATAAACCTCCCACAAATAAACTCGAGAGAGAAAAACAAGCACCATCCCAGAGAGCTAACCACCAAGCTCTTCAGCTAAAATCAGCTACCTGATACCTAAAAGAAACTAGCCAAAATCATAAGTATCCAACACATATATATGGGTATATGTGCATATATATATATATATATATATATATATATATATATATATATGGAGTGGCTATTAGGACACAAAATTAAACACAGAATTAGAGACACGAAATCTGGACCGTAGGATTGTTTGTCTTTATGTGTGAGGGGGAATTCAGGGGGAGATCTTGGTCGAAATTGCTTGTGTCTAAAATTGTTTCAACATTTTGTGTCTAAATAGACTTTCCCATATATATATGTATGTATGTATGTATGTATGTATGTGTGTGTGTGTGTATATATATCAAACCGTTGGTTCTCTATTCTTATTAATGGAGAATCATATCCAACTGTTGGTTCTCTATTCTTATTAATGGAGCGGCCAACGGGTATTTCAAGGCTGGAAGAGGTCTTCGTCAAGGAGATCCTCTCTCACCTTCGCTCTTCGTTATCGCTGCTGAGGTTTTTGTTCGTGGTTTGCATTCACTGACGATAGCTAATCAGATTCACCGTTTTGGCATCCTCCCTGGTTGCCGGGACATTTCTTCTTTGTCCTTTGCTGACGACGTTATCATTTTCACGAATGGTAACCGTCGTTCTATTCATCACCTTGTTAGCCTCGTTCAGCAGTATGAGAGGAGCTCTGGACAGCTCGTTAACACTGCTAAAAGTTGCTTCGTCCCGTCGAGAGGCTTGTCTACGTCAGATCTTCTTAGATCGAAACATTCGCTGGTTACAAGGTGGCTTGCCTTCCTTTACCGTACCTGGGTATCGTTCTGTACACAGGCCGTAAGCTAAACACCATTTTCGACCCCCTCGTCGACAAAGCTAGGGGAAGATCATAAGGTGGAATGCAACTCTTCTCTCTCAGGCAGGAAGACTGGTTCTCATAAAGTTGGTGCTTGACTCTATAGGTTCGTACATCTTCGCTGCTATGACTCCCACCTCTGCTTTCTTCCGTTCTTACCGCTAGTTGGTCTCATCTTTTTTTTGGGGGAAAAAGGACAACACTAATCGTCACCATTGGATCTCTTGGGACATTATCTACCGCCCCATAAGCGAGGGGGTTTAAGCCTCAGAAACCCAAAGGATACCTGTACATCTTTTGCTTGTAAACTGTGGGCTAGGTTTGAAGCGGACGACTCCTTATGGGCATCGTTTCTTCACGCTAAGTACCGCAGGCTACAGGCGAATAACTTTACCGGGGTTCCATCCTATGCTAGTGAGACGTGGAAACGGATGCAATCCGTGAAGGCCTTTTCGGATTAGCATGGTGGTGGGTTGGAATGGGATGGTAGTCCCTTCTCGATTCATGCAGCTTGGAATTCGGCGAGGTCGCCATCGCCTCACCTTCCTTCCTTCTCTTTCATATGGGATTCCCGTATTCCACCGAAGGTTTCTCTATTTATGTGGCGGACCCTCCACGAGGGGCTACCGATAGATGAGAAGCTCCAGAGAATTGGCATTCCTTTAGCTTCTCGTTGCAGGTGTTGTGGATCGGGGGGTACGGAATCCATTTCTCACCTTTTCTTTTTGGGCTACACTGCCAACTCTGTTTGGAATTACTTCAGGAACTTAGTTGGTCTTCGAGGTAATGTGTCTTCTCTCGCTGATAGACTGAGAATCTGGTGGACCGGAATCTCAGGAAAATCGCTGCATTCTATCATGTTCCGGCTTATCCCTTGCCTTATCTGCTGGCATATTTGGTGCACGCGGAATAGGGCGATGTATGATGAGGTGCCTATGGTCCCCTCTAATATCATCCAGAAGGTTAGGAATGATGTGTTCCTTGCCTTCCATGGTAGACCATTTGGAGGTTCTTTCGGATCCCGCTCGCGGCGGCTGTCCATAACCTTTGAAGTCTCATCGGTTACAGCTACCTCCAGAGTGGGAATCGGTTGAACTGTTGATACCTTAGGTTATTGGGATTTGTCCCGTTAGCCTTTCCACACCTTCTCCCCACCCCCCTTTTTTTGTGGCTTACTTCGTTTGCTAATTCTGCAGGGGCTGGATTTACAGGTTGTTGATGTTCAGGCTTTCGAAGTTATGGATTGGGTCTAGGGATTTGGTTGGGAGCTTGCTACCGGATAGGTTCTTTAGCTTTTCCATACAGCGGATGAAGCTTTCTGCTTTTTTCCAGCAACACAGATGTGGCCTCTTTCAGCCGAGCGGGTTTTGCTTTTCCACTGTTATCTTTCTTTTATGGAGCTTTCATCTTCCTGGGTGCCTACCGGCAGATTTTTGTCTGTTGCCACTTCGCTGTTTTCTTGGTTTATAGTTGTTTCTGTTATTGTACCCGTTTTTATGTATCTTTCATCTTTTTGGTGTGCATAGGTTATGTAGCTATCTCTACATAATCTATTTTTGTGAGCCTTTGGAGAATGGCTAGATTCTCCTTTTTATATATATATATTTTTTGTTGTAACAAAACATTTATCCATATATATATATATATATGTATGTGAAGAAGAAAGAAAGAAAAAACTAATAACAAACATGAAGTCTATTGCAACTAAAATATCTATTGATTCTAAAAAATAAACACAAATTAAATCTAACCTTAGAAAATTCTTAAAAAACTATTCACCAAAAAACTTACAGTGAGAGTTAGACATCCAATCCAAACAGTAATTAACAATCCAGGTAATTAAATTATCAGCAAACACAGAAATAGAATGAAAAAAATCTCTGATTCCTCTCCAACCAAATGAACCAACTAATGATAGTGACTAAAGAATCCAACATATATCTCTACCTAGAATTATAAGAAACTCTAAATTAATCCCAATAATCAACACAATTGCTAAAGGAAATAGAGCTACCAAAACAAAAATCCTAAAAACCATAGTTAAAATGTAGTTAGTAACACTGCAAGAGAAAAATAAATGATCAACATCCTCATCCAAAAGACTACAGAAACAACACTTAACATCAAACACAATATTCTTCTTCTTTAAAAGCACAACCGTATTAAGCTTCTTATGAATAATCAGCCACATAAGAAACTTAGCTTTAGGAGGAGCATTAGAATTCCAAAGAAACTTAAATGGATATAAAGAAACACCAGAAAAATTAACGAAATTATACATAGAATTAACAGAGAACACTAAACTCCTATCAAAACCCCAACTAATAGAATCGCTATTCTCATCAAGATGGTAAAGAGCTAACTTAGCTTTAAGTAAGGCTAATTGCCTTAACATTCTCCCTTCTAAAATATTATCAAAGGAAAACTCCCACAGGGGATCCAAATCACCTCTATAAACATCAATAATTAAAGCATTCTTAAAGCAGCAATTATCGAAAAGCTCACTAAAATTAATTTTAAGAGGAAAATGAGAAATCCAAGCATCATGCCAAAAGAAAGTAAGATTCCCAGAATGAACAGCCAACTTACAACCTAAATTAAAAAAATCAAAACACATCAGAACAGACTTCCAAAAATAAGACAATCTATTAAACCAACTAAAACTAGAACCAACAATAAACTCCCCTCCAGAATAATAAAATTTGGAAATAATATTCTTCCAAGTAGCCGACACATCAGACATCTATATCTCCAAAGCCATTTGGCTAACAAAGAAGAATTAAAATTAAACAAATTAATGATCCCCAGGCCCCCATCCTTCTTGGGCTCACAACATAATTCCCAGTTAACTAAACATTTAAAGCCTCTACAAATAGAAACGCCACTCCAAAGGAAATTACGCCTGATTCTGTCATTTTTCTCAATAACCCATTGAGAAATCTATGAATAGCCATCCAATAAGTGGGAATAGCAGACAACACCGAATTAACAAGCACTAATCTACCAGCTCTAGACATGAATCTATTATTCTAACCTGATAATCTATTATTGATCTTATCAATAATGACTAACCAATCATCCTTCTTAAGTTTCGAAGGCCTAATCTTAAAACCTAAATAATCAAAGAGAAATTTCATGACAGAACAATTCAAAGTGCCAGCAACCAGGGACTCAACATTATCAAGATCATTAAGAACCATTAAAGCACTCTTATCAAAATTGATTTTAAGCCCAGATAACATCTCAAAACAATTGTAACAACCCGCATTCTATGCATCGGAGGACCGTAGAATATTTATTTCTTTCTCAAACGAAGTCGTATGGTCATGTAGAGTTGAGGGACGACTATTGGGGTAATTTTTCATGTTCATGATTTTTGCCGATTTTTAAATGACCGTTTTACCCCTAGCTGATCTTGTTTCGTCCATAACTTTTGATTGGAAAGGAGTTTTGACCTGAAACCACTTCCATTGGCTTCGGATGACGGTTTACCTTTCCGTAGAGTGGTCAATGTGAAAAACGGACTTACCGTTTGGGAGATATGGCTGAAATAAGGTTTGGAAGGTGAAAACTGCTTAACCGGACCAAATAAGGTGATTAGTAATTGGGCCCATAACCCATTTCGGGATTAGGGTTATGGGGAGACTGAAATGAGTTAGGGTTTCATTTCATTTCAGTTTTCTAGCCTCCGCTTACTTCTTAGAAACCCTAAAAATGGCCTCCAACCTCTAAATCACCTCCAAATCACTTTCTACTTGAAGATTGGGCTTAGCAACATCAAATCAAGAGAGATCAACACCAAATCAACATTAGAGCTGCTGTTTAGCATTGGGATTCGCGCTAAACAGAGATTTATTTCAGATCTAGGGTTTATTTGTGGCTAAGGTGAGTGATTTGCATAGTTCCTCACTAATTACGGTTGATTAAGGGTAATTAGTGAAGATTAGCGAATTTATACATTAATAAATTCTGGAAAAATATTTATAAATTCTTAAATAATGTTTTAGACCTCTGAGATGAGTTTTGGTTAATTTGGTTAAGTTTTGCTAATCCTATCATTAGTTATGCTTAAACATGCTTAAGGGAAAATATGGGGTTTTGGCTATGTTTGATCCATTTTAACCTATCATATTGATGTTTTGGTGTTTGAGGCCACTTCTACTTTTTGCTATGAGTTTGTGGTATGCTTTGTGATTGATTAGAATAGATAGAATGGTCGATAATGTCGTCGAATGGCGTAAAATGCTCGCTGGAAAAGTTGCAGAAAAACAGTGCAGGCTTTCGGATCGGATCGGGTGGATGGGCTCGGACCGGGCAAAGGATCACCGAACCGAACCGTAGCTTAGCACAAGAGAAAGTATGGCAAAAAGGAAGGCCACAAAGGTTGAACTGGGATCGGATTGGGCTAAGGAAGGGGGATCGAATCGGAGCAGATGGGAATAGGAAGGGGGATCGGATTGGGCTAAGGAAGGGGGATCGGATCGGAGCGGATGGGAATAAGGAAGGGGATCGGATCGGACCAGAAGGCCAAGCCAGGAGCTAAGAGAGTGGAGGACCCGAACCGAACCGATGAAGCAAAATGATGGAGCAAAAAGGGAACCCGAACCGATCCAATATGACGTGAAGGACCCGAACCGAACCGAGATGCATATCTATGACTGAACCGAACCGATGGCAAGGAGGAATCCGAACCGATCCAGTACTGACCAAAAACCTGAGATGCAAAGGTAGTCCAAGTTGGAAGTTAGAGCTCAGGGTCCAGTTGGGAACCAATGAGTTCACTTCATGATTGGGCTTTGCTGCGGGACGTGTGCTAAGGAGTTGTCGACGTTCATAACTTCGATTCACCATGAAGGACAGGACTACGTTATCAGTGCAGTAGAGTCACTATGACTCGAGGGGCAAAGTGATCGTAGTAAGACTATGAGCCAGTGCAATAGAGTCGTCATGACTTGAGGGGTAAAGTGGACATAGTAAAGGATTAGTAAGACTATGAGCCAGCGCAGATGGGGTGAACAACTCCATGGGGAAAAGTGGACATAGTAAAGGATTGGTAAGGCTATGAGCCAGCGCAGATGGGGTGAATCACTCCATGGGGGCAAGTGGATATAGCGAAGGATTAGTGGCTATGTATCAGTGCAGTGAAGCCATTTATGACTTCATGGGGCAAGGTGATCATAGCAAAGTATTGAGGTGATCGAAGTGGTGAATATCGTATGCTTTACGCACTAAGTGAGAGATGTGAGGATGGTTGCTATGCTTGATTGTTTGCCATCACTATGACATGCACACACCCCACCCATGTTATCTTTACACCACATGTTATTGGCACCTTAGAGTGTTGTACAGTATGTAGTGCTAACTCTTTGGTTGCAGGTCCAGGTTCAGGTATGGTTTAGTATACCTATTATTGTTCTGTTTAGCTGCTTATCGCTCATACCAGACTTTTGTGTGACCCAGAGTTTTATGTCTCTTCTTATTGCTCTGGGTGCTCACATGAGCAGACTAGAGACAGGTTGGCTGGTGATGCACGAGTAGCTGATTCGGTGACGAGTAGGAGGCTCCTACGTATGATATCTACATATATTCTCCCTGTGTCATTGGTGCTCACTACTTGGGCATTAGTAGTGTACCTTCCTTATCTTCCTTTTTGCTTAGAGACAGTTTAAAAGTTGTAATAAAGATGTTGTGGAACATAAGCTGTATTTGGATTTTCCGGTGCTATGATAGTTTGTTTTCAGCTTATGCACTGTCTCACCTGTTTTGTGTCAAGTATATGTTCTGATTATATTTTATTCCATGCGCTGTGAGACATATTACAGGTTCTTTATTTGGTTCATTCTCCTCTTTCTTTTCTTTGGTGACCGTCCCGTGCTAACTGGACATGTGTACAGCGCACAATGGAGGAAATGTCGGTTGGTGCAGGGCGGGCCGTCACATTTGGTATCAGAGCTCTAGGTTGCGTAGTTAACCTAGGGAAAGACACTAGGGAGAGATAGTATGTATATGAGAGTGCGTAATTGTGATTACTTTGGTTTTCAAAAGCTATATATATATATATATACTATTAGTATAGCTAAGGATGAAGTTGCACTACACTAGCACCACTATGGAGATGGTTAATCATTTTCTCTTTACAGATTGAGCGATGAGCCGATACGCAAGAGGTTCTGGTAGAGGAGCCAATAATGGAAATGCTCCTAACATGAGGACGATGTTCACTAACTTCATGAGGGAGATGCTTAGGGATGTTCAGGGAGCAGTTCCCAATCCCGGAAATGGTGGTGGTCCAGTAGTGCGCCTGCCTAGGGCCGATTTCGCCAAGTTGTGCAAGGATTACACTAACCTTGGTGGGAAGCCGTTCCACGGAACGGAGTCGGCCACAGATGTTCAGGATTGGTTGGATAGCTGTGATCGTATCTTCGACGACTTGGGTATCGAGGATGCGATGAAGAGAATGCTAGCGTCTCGTCAGCTGCAAGGGCGAGCGATGAATTGGTGGAATGCCATTAGAACAGCTACTCCAGAAGATCAGGTTACTTGGGATCAGTTCAAGGCTCGCTTTAGCGAGAAGTTCATTCCAACTGCCCAGAAATCAGTGTTGTTTATGAGATTCTTGGAACTCAAGCAGAATGGTAGGGCAGTCTCGGACTATATTGCTGAATTCGACACTTTGTCGAAGTATGGATTATCCCTTATCGATACTCCTGAGAAGAAGAATGAGAAGTTCATTACTGGTTTGGATGGATACCTGGGGGAATGGCTTATCAACCACATCGATGAGACTTTTGAATCGATTGTGGGGAAATCTTTGAGATCAGAGAGTCTTTACCCTAAGTCTAAGACTGAGGTTGCATCTGCAGAAGGGACAAAGTCGCAAGCAGGTGGTGGAGGCAAGAATAACTATCAGAACAAGAGGAAGCATGATAGTACCAAGGATGGTCAGAAGAAGGGCAAGAGAGATGTTGAGTGCTTCAGCTGTGGTAAGAAGGGCCATTATGCCAAAGATTGTCGGGCCAAGTCAGCGGATAAGAAGTGCTTCAACTGTGGCTAAGTGGGACATCATAAGGATAAGTGTCCACAACCTCTTAAAGAGAAGCAGATTGTTAAAGCATATGCTATTAATGCTGTTCCTTCTTCGTCGAATGCCCCAACTGCGGCGGAGAAAGGAAAGAATGTCGTCATTCAAGGTATGCTTTCTATTTATGATGTACCAGTTCGAGTTTTGTTTGATAATGGGGCTTCCCGTTCCTTCATATCTAGTGACCATGTAGATAGTTTGGGACTGGAACCTGAGATAGTTGATAGACCGTTGGTTGTGACGAACCCGATTGGTGGTTCGACTAACCTTAGTATGATTTGCCTCATGGATGTATGTTTGTGATTGCTTTGTTTTGGGCTTTACTGGGTATGGCATTATATTGGGGGTCGATTGGCTCCAAAGATACGGGGTGGTGGTAGACTGTGAGGGCTTTTTGGTGACAGTTTGAGCGGATGATGGGCAGAGGGTAGTGTTTAGTAGTCTACCTAGTGATGGGGTAATGGCTAGTTTTATAAATTCCCTCGACATTCCGCATGATGAGTTGTCAGATGTGCCCGTGGTTGGCCAGTATCCGGACGTCTTTGAGGGAGTGACCGGACTTCCACCACACCGAGAGATTGAGTTCCGTATTGATTTAGTGAAAGATGCCAGACCTATAGTGATGCCACTTCGTCGTATGGCACCAAGGGAGCAGCGAGAGCTCGGGGTGCAAGTAAGCGATCTTTTGAAGAAGGGGTTTATTAGAAGAAGTGTCTCCGAGTGGGGAGCACCAGTTGTGTTTGCCACTATGGCAGATGGTTCCCTTCGTTTGTGTGTGGACTATCGCGAGTTGAATAAGGTAACGAGTAAGAGTAATATCCTCTACCGCGGATAGATGATTTGTTTGATCAACTGGAAGGAGCAAGAGTGTTCTCCCAGTTGGACCTCGCGATAGGATTTCATCAGCTCAGAGTAGCGGATGAGAGTGTTCCGAAAACGGCATTTAGGACGCCATCTGGATTCTATGAGTGGTTGGTCATGCCATTTGGGTTGACCAATGCACCAGCGTACTTCGTGGATCTTATGAATAGGGTATTCAGGGATTAATTGAACAAGTTTGTTCTTGTGTTCGTGGACGATATCCTTGTTTATTCGAGGACAGAGGAAGAACACAAGGAACATTTGCGAATAGTGATGGAGGTGTTGAGAAAACACCAATTGAAAGCAAAGTTTTCTAAGAGTTGGAGGAGGGAAGTGAGGTTCTTGGGCCATGTTGTTTCATAGAATGGTATTGCCGTGGACCCTGCAAAGGTGGCTACGGTACAGGATTGGCCTACGCCCAAGAATGCAACAGATGTAAGAAGTTTCTAGGGGTTAGCTGGATATTAACGTGAATTTATCCTGGACTTCTCCAAGATAGCGGCACCGTTGACTCAGTTGACTAAGAAGAATCAGGCCTTCGTCTGGGACGGAGTGTGTGAGAATGCATTCAAAAGTCTAAAAGAAAAGTTGACGCGTGCGCCAGTGTTAGTCATTCCTAAAGGGAATGAAAAGATGACGGTATACACGGATGCTTGTGGTGCCGGACTAGGTGCTGTATTGATGCAAGGAGGTAAGGTTATAGCTTATGCTAGTCGGCAACTAAAGCCACATGAGAAAAGGTACCCTACCCATGATTTGGAACTAGCAGCAATCGTGTTTGCGCTGAAGATGTGGAGACATTATCTCTTGGGAGAGAGATTTGAGTTGTTTACCGACCATAAATCGTAAGTATCTCTTCTCTCAGAAAGATCTGAATCTCCACCAGCAGAGATGGTTAGAGTTCTTGGCTTCGTATGATTTTGATATCGCATACACACCAGGAAAGGGCAATGCGGTAGCGGATGCCTTGAGCAGGAGACATACCAGTTTAGGGGCTATGTTTCTTGAATGGAAGCAACTGGAGTATATCGCAGGGTATGATTTCAGACCAAAGTGCGAATTGGATCCAGAAATGTTAGCTAGTTTGGCGGTCAGACCCACTTTGATAGAGCAGATTGGTTCCAGCCAGAGGGACGATCCTAATCTATTGGAAATCATCTCCAAGTTAGAGATGAATATCGACGGTGAGGAGATGAATTTGTATGGGCTTGATCGAGATGGATGGCTTAGAAAGAATGGAAGACTAGTTGTACCCAACGTGAATGGTTTGAGAGATGAAGTGCTTAGAGAATGTCATCACTCAAAACTGACTATACACCCCGGTGGTGATAAGATGTATCGAGACATGAAACAGACTTACTACTGGGAAGGGATGAAAAGAAACGTTGGGAAGTTTATATCCAAATGCATGAATTGCTAGCTAGTTAAAGCCGAGCAAAAGAAGCCTAGTGGTTTGTTGCAACCATTAGAAATTCCCGAATGGAAATGGGAGCAAGTCTCAATGGATTTCATTGATGGTTTACCAAGGACTAGAGCGGGATATGATAGCATTTGGGTAATTGTGGATCGATTGACTAAGAGTGCAAGATTTATACCAGTCAAACCGACCAGAACGGCAACTAAGTTAGCAGAATTGTATATGAAGGGGGTAGTGAGATTTCATGGAGTACCTAAAAGCATTGTGAGTGACCGAGACCCGTTGTTTACTAGTGGGTTTTGGAAGAGCTTACAAGAGGCTCTAGGGTCAGAATTACATCTCAATACCGCATATCATCCTCAGACCGACGGTCAGACGGAGAGGGTGAATCGTATATTGGAAGATCTCTTGAGAGCTTGTATATTGGATTTTGGTGGATCATGGGATGACCATTTGCATCTAGTAGAGTTTGCATATAATAATAGCTACCAATCCAGTATCGGTATGGCTCCATATGAAGCTTTGTATGGAAGACCGTGCAACTCACCATCATGTTGGATAGAGACCGGTGAGAAGTTTGTGCTTGGACCAGATGTGATAAGAGAAACTTCAGATAAGATTAAGATCATTCAACAATGAATGAAGGCTGCCCAGGATAGGCAGAAGAGTTATGCTGATAGGAGGAGAAGAGACTTAAAATTCTCCGTTGGCGACTTAGTGTTTGTCAAGATCTCTCCGTTAAAAAGCGTGATTCGATTTGGAAGGAGAGGCAAATTAGCACCAAGATTCGTTGGTCCATTCCCAGTTCTCGAGCAAGTTGGGAATTTGGCATATAGAGTTGACTTACCAGAAAAAACGGCGGGAGTTCACAACGTATTTCATGTTTCCCAACTAAGGAAGTTCGTGCACGACCCAGATATGACTATTTCACCTGATCAGTTAGAGGACTTCGAAGTAGAACCCGAGGTGGTTGGGAACCGCAAGCCGATTCGTATTGTTGGGAACGATACGAAGCAACTTCAAAGGAATGCGGTGAAGCTAGTCAAGGTTCAGTGGGGCGAGAACGAGAATGACTATACTTGGGAGACAGAGGAGAGCATTTGGAAGACGTATTCAGAACTCTTTGTCTGGTAAGATCTCTTTGCGATTTAGTTATTCCGCATGCTAGGATAGACTTGTTTTGCATGTTTGATTGTTGTTTATGGCTGATAGGCATGCGAAACCCTTTGTGTGTTTTGGTTAGGGAATTTCGGAGGCGAAATTTCTTAAGGGGGGAAGAATGTAACAACCCGCATTCTACGCATCGGAGGATCATAGAATATTTATTTCTTTCTCATACGAAGTCGTATGGTCATGTAGAGTTGAGGGACGACCATTGGGGTAATTTTTCATGTCATGATTTTTGCCGATTTTTAAATGACCGTTTTACCCCTAGCTGATCTTGTTTCGTCCATAACTTTTGATTGGAAAGAAGTTTTGACCTGAAACCACTTCCATTGGCTTCGGATGATGGTTTACGTTTCCGTAGAGTGGTCACAAGTGAAACGGACTTACCTTTTGGGAGATATGGCTGAAATAAGGTTTGGAAGGTGAAAAATTGCTTAACCGGGCCAAATAAGGTGATTAGTAATTGGGCCCATAACCCATTTCGGGATTAGGGTTATGGGGAGGCTAAAATGAGTTAGGGTTTCATTTCAGTTTTCTAGCCTCCACTTACCTCTTAGAAACCCTAAAAATGGCCTCCAACCTCTAAATCACCTCCAAATCACTTTCTACTTGAAGATTGGGCTTAGCAACATCAAATCAAGAGAGATCAACACCAAATAAACATTAGGGCTGCTGTTTAGCATTGGGATTCACGCCAAAACAGAGATTTATTTCAGATCTAGGGTTTATTTGTGGCTAAGGTGAGTGATTTGCATAGTTCCTCACTAATTATGGTTGATTAAGGGTAATTAGCGAAGATTAGCGAATTTATACATTAATAAATTCTGGAAAAATATTTATAAATTCTTAAATAATGTTTTAGACCTCTGAGATGAATTTGGGTTAATTTGGTTAAGTTTTGCTAATCCTATCATTAGTTATACTTAAACATGCTTAAGGGAAAATATGGGGTTTTGGCTATGTTTGATCCATTTTAACCTATCATATTAATGTTTTGGTGTTTGAGGTCACTTCTACTTGTTGCTATGACTTTGTGGTATGCTTTGTGATTGATTAGAATATATAGAATGGTCGAAAACGTCATCGAATGGCGTAAAATGCTCGCTGGAAAAGTTGCAGAAAAACAGTGCAGGCTTTCGGATCGGGTGGTTAGGCTCGGACCGGGCAAAGGATCACCGAACCGTAGCTTAGCACAAGAGAAAGTATGGCAAAAAGGAAGGCCACAAAGGTTGAACTGGGATCGAATTGGGCTAAGGAAGGGGGATCGGATCGGAGCAGATGGGAATAGGAAGGGGGATCAGATTGGGCTAAGGAAGGGGGATCGGATCGGAGCAGATGGGAATAAGGAAGGGGATCAGATCGGACCAGAAGGCCAAGCCAGGAGCTAAGAGAGTGGAGGACCCGAACCGAACCGATGAAGCAAACTGATGGAGCAAAAAGGGAACCCGAACCGAACCAATATGACGTGAAGGACCCGAACCGAACCGAGATGCATATCTATGACCGAACCGAACCGATGGCAAGGAGGAATCCGAACCGATCCAGTATTGACCAAAAACCCGAGATGCAAAGGTAGTCCAAGTTGGAAGTTAGAGCTCAGGATCCAGTTGGGAACCAATGAGTTCACTTCATGATTGAGCTTTGCTGCGGGACGTGTTCTAAGGAGTTGTCAACGTTCATAACTTCGATTCACCATGAAGGACAGGACTACGTTATCAGTGCAGTAGAGTCACTATGACTCGAGGGGCAAAGTGATCGTAGTAAGACTATGAGCCAATGCAGTAGAGTCGTCATGACTCGAGGGTCAAAGTGGACATAGTAAAGGATTAGTAAGACTATGAGCCAGTGCAGATGGGGTGAACAACTCCATGGGGCAAAGTGGACATAGTAAAGGATTGGTAAGGCTATGAGCCAGCGCATATGGGGTGAATAACTCCATGGGGGAAAGTGGACATAGCGAAGGATTAGTGGCTATGTATCAGTGCAGTGAAGCCATTTATGACTTCATGGGGCAAGGTGATCATAGCAAAGTATTGAGGTGATCGAAGTGGTGAATATCGTATGCTTTACGCACTGAGTGAGAGATGTGAGGATGGTTGCTATGCTTGATTGTTTGCCATCACTATGACATGCACACACCCCACCCCCGTTATCTTTACACCACATGTTATTGGCACCTTAGAGTGTTGTACAGTATGTAGTGCTAACTCTTTGGTTGCAGGTCCAGGTTCAGGTATGGTTTAGTATACCTGTTATTGTTCTGTTTAGCTGATTATCGCTCATACCAGATTTTTGTCTGACCCAGAGTTTTATGTCTCTTCTTATTACTTTGGGTGCTCACATGAGCAGACTAGAGAAAGGTTGGCTGGTGATGCACGAGTAGCTGATTCGGAGACGAGCAGCAGGCTCCTACGTATGATATCTACATATATTCTCCCTGTGTCATCGGTGGTCACTACTTGGGCATTAGTAGTGTACCTTCCTTATCTTTCTTTTTGCTTAGAGACAGTTTAAAAGTTGTAATAAAGATGTTGTGGAACATAAGCTGTATTTGGATTTTCCGCTGCTATGATAGTTTGTTTTCAGGTTATGCACTGTCTCACCTGTTTTGTGTCAAGTATATGTTCTGGTTATATTTTATTCCATGCGCTGTGAGACATATTACAGGTTCTTTATTTGGTTCATTCTCTTCTTTCTTTTCTTTGGCGACCGTCCCGTGCTAACTGGACATGTGTACAACGCACAAATGGAGGAAATGTCGGTTGGTGCGGGGCGGGCCGTCACAACAATAAAGAATAAACTTCAGAGTAATAATATGCTTGGGGAGGTGCGAGGAAAATAATAATGTATCATCTGCAAATTGTAAAATAGATAAATCATTATTAAATTCCTCATTACCAATACAACCTAAGACACCTAATCTAACAACTCTCTTAATAATTCTAGAGAAAACATCAACCGCTAAATTAAAGAGAAGAGATGATAGAGGGTCACCTTGTCTAAGACCTCTCTTAGATTGGATCTTCTTGCCCACAACCCCGTTAACAACAATATGAGAACAACCAGATCTAAGCAAAAGCATGATCCAGTTAATCTATCTGACACTAAATCCTCTAGCAAGACACAACTCACTAATGAAATCCCAATCAACAGAGTCAAACGCCTTCTCAAAATCTAACTTCAAAATTGCACAAGTCAAATTATTTTTACAACAGATATTAATATATTCTTGCACTGCGACCACTTCGTCCACCATGTTTCTGCCTTTAATAAAGGCAGTTTGGAAACAACCAATGAGCTCGTTCATCTTAATACTAAGCCTATTAGCTAGGACTTTGGAAATAATCTTGACCGAACAATTAATTAAGGAAATAGGCCTGAAATCCTTTAAATAATTAGTACCCTCTCTCTTATGAAAGAGAATAACATTAGCAAAGTTAAAACTTCCTAAACATAAATTACCACTATAAAAATCATTAAAAAGGCTAATGATATCAAATTTCAGAACCTCCGAAAATTGCTTATAAAAAAAAATAGAAAAACCATCAGGCCTTGGAGCTTTATCGCTAAGCATATCGCAGATAGCCTTCCAAATCTCCTGCTCAGAGAAAGGCTTGTCTAAATCTACTAACTCAACCTTAGAGTCAGGCAGATAAATGTCATTCCAACTAACATTAATCCTTCTCTTAATGCTAGCTCCAAAAATATGTTTATAATATCTAGTGAAAGCCTCATTTAAATCCCTCTAAACGGTCACTTCCACATCATTAATAAAAATAAAGTGAATCAAATTATCACGCCTCCTCTTATTAGCCACACTATGAAAAAACTTAGTGTTGTTATCACCCTCCTTAATCCATTGAACTCGGGCCCTTTGCTTCCATATGATCTCTTCTTTTTCTAAAGTCAGCTTGAGATCATTCCTAAGGTAGCAAAGTCTAACCCTCTCATTAGGATTAAAGATCCTGGACTCACTAATCTTGTCTAAATCTAACAACTCACACATATCTTATCTTTCTTAATCCTAACACTACCAAAAATATATTTATTCCAACGCTTAAGAAAAAATCTTAACTTACCAAGCTTCGCAAAAAAATCTTCGCAGAATTACCTCTATACAAAATAATAAAAAAGGACAAAGAATTCCACTTGACAGAAACAAGGTTGATAAAACTAGAATCTAATAACCACATCTTCTCAAATTTGAAATTGTTACTAATAGAAATATTCGAATCACACAAAAGAATGATAGGACAATGATTGGAATATAAAAACGGAAAACCTTTTACTCTACAAATAGCGAACCTATCATCCACCTCAGTACTAATAAAAAATCTGTCTAATAAAGCAAAAGAAGGAATATCTCTGACATTAGACCAAGTGAATGATCTATTATTTAAAGGAATATCAATCAAATTATTATCTAAAATAAAATCATTGAATTCCTCCATATCAGAGAAATCGCCTTCTCGAGGCGATTCTCCCCTAAAAATCTAGTGACATTGAAATCTCCCCCCCCCCACAATCCATTGATTGGGGACAAGATTTCTAAAATCAGAGCACTCAACCCACAAAAGTCTCCTCTCAATTTTTTTATGGGGACCATACACATTAGAAATGCCCAAAACAGAATTATCTACAAGAGAGGATAAAATGATGTGCAGAGAATATAACTTAGGAAACTCCTGAACGAGTCTAAATTGATTATCTTTCCAACCAATCACAAGACCCCTGGCACTACCTATGGCCGGAAGACAAGCCCAATTACGGAAAAGGGACCCACCTAGCCTCGAATAAGAACTAATAACGGGACTATCAATTTTAGTCTCTTGAAGTAAAACAATATCAATATGATAATATCTAAAAAAAGGTCTTAACCTTAGCACATTTTTTAGGATCATTTGACCCCTAATATTCCAACTAACAATCCTTAACATCTCAAAGAATTCACTCTCTCTTCCCTACTTCTAATGTAATCCGCATCTAACTCAAGATCAGTAAAAATAAAAGTTGTATCATCAGCAAGTTGAAATAAATGATTAGTAGAAAGGCTACACAAAGCAAACGGTGTGTAATCACTACCATAAATAGGAACCATACCTGAGCCCAAACTAGAATTGCTACTACTAGCATTCAAGTTCGGGAACTGCCATGTGAAGAGGAAGAGCTATATCTAATCATCGCACTACAACGAACCATTCCAGAGTTGCGAACAACTCTCCTACGTCTCCTCCTCTTAGACGAAGATGCGGAACGATCTCTATACGGTGAATAACCTCCACTACACTCTCGCATGCCATCACTGACCGAATCAGTGAACCGATCTATGGAATCAAGCACCAAACAACGCAAAGCGCATACCGTTTGAAACACACAAAAACACGGTCTCAAAAACAAGGAAAATAAACTCACACCGACTCTCTCAATAACACCGAACAACCTGCCTTGTCTAGCAAAACCGCCAACCCACACCAATCATAACTGTCCACCAACTCAAACTGCACAAAACACTCCCCGAACACAAACATATTCCTGCTACAAACGGACACTGCAGCTCCATCCATGCTATCTGAAAACTCAACCAAATTCCTCTTAGACAAAACAATACCACAACTACAAGACAGAATACCATCTCCTCTACCCAACTGTGCGTTGTCAACAATATCAGCCCTCAAGACCGAGCACTTAGATCTCGAAGCCGATATCCTACCTCGCCTCAAACTAGAATGAACATAAAAACTCAAAGACTTCTGCTTACCTTTCTTTACAATTTTAACTTTTCCAACTCTAAAGCCTTTCCTCAACGTTGAAGGAGACTTCTGAAAATCAAATCTATGATCACCTGATGCATCGTAAGAATTTCCTTGCAATAAAACTTCCTCACCATCCAGCTCCTCCAACAAATCAAAGCTATTGAAGAGCCTAACATCACCAGCCACCTGCCAATCAACCTCCTCCTCCATACCATGAGTCAGATTACCTCTAACATCAGAGACTTCAATAAAACCGTCATAACCCTTCACGTAGACATAGTCCACCCCTGACATAACTTCCTTTTCCATCCCATTGATTACATTCAAACTTGCATTAGACCAAATACTATCACTAACACCCTAACAATTCAAAACTGAAGGGTCACTGATCATGGGATCAAACTGTAGTAAAGCCTCATACCTCCCCAACAAAACCCACCTTCACTTCTTTCAGAAACTCCAATCCTCTATAAAAAAAACACGACTTTACAACACAATCCCTCTCCTCCTAAAAAGCAGGACTCATATGATTGGAAAGTCCACCAGTCCCCAAAATAACAGGATTGACCCAATTAGGCTGAATCGAAAAATCCACAACACATCGATCACAATTAATAGCAGTATTTATCGCGTCAAAATGCGACAATATCACTTCCAACAAAAAAAAAAGCCCTCCTCTTGCTCATTGACCTCGAATCTGCATAAATCCTCCGTGATTTCAAAAGGTTCATACTGAAGAAGAAAGCATGCTCCTTTCTTTCCAACAGACGTGGCAATGGAGGAAACACATCGGAAGAAATTCTTTTATGCCACAATAAACCATCAACATGATCCTCCAAATGCCAATCCAACAACAAACACATATAACCCCCATCGTTTTTCCTGTCTGGGAAAATCTAATATAAAGGGAAAATCTAATATAAACAAATCCAAGAATTCGATCAGTTTCTGACAAATCCTCGAACAGTTGAAGCACAATAGGTCTAAGACTGATTGCCCCATGAAAATCTCAGGACAACTAAATTCACGATGACCAACACCTCTGCAATTAAAACATCAAAAATCGTTTCTGCAATCCTTCGCAAGATGGTAAGAATCACCACACCTAAAGCAAAAGCGATCTCTGGAATTGTTCTTTTGAAAAGAACTATTATACGAGGCAGACTTCCAATTAGAATCAGGAAAAGATTGCCTTATCACTTTAGCGGAAGATCGCTGAGATGATACCCTAGAATCAACCAGAGCCGAAGAAAACTTTGAAGGAAGAAAAGCGGAGTTCACAAAACAAGAATATGAGAAGGAACGAGGAGACGCCGCCATGGATTTTTTTTTTGAAATCAATTATTGATTTCAAGTTTTTAAATCCCATTGTTTATTATGTTGAAACTCAAACTATTATAGGTGTTACTTCTAAAATATGCACTAAATTAGTTATCTTACAAGCAAAATTTCCAATCTCATTTCACTCCAGATTTTAAGATTATATATTAATTTTATCATAATTTATTTCAGTGTTTTTTTGTTAGTCTGATAAAGTTTTAATCATAATTTATCATATACTATTTTACTAACACTCCAAGTATATTAAATTTAAGATGTTTCAAATTATTATGGGTGTTATTTTTATCATATACATTAATTTGGTTATCCTACAACCACTCTATTAAGAACCGTCGATGCCACAAATTTCCAATTTCGTTTTCCTCCAGGTATTATGAGTACTAGTATTTTTTTGCCTGCTTTGCTGGGCATTAAAATTTATGTTATTAAAAAATATTGTAATGATTAAATATCAAAAATAAAAGAAAAATAAAGTATTTTAATTAATATTAAATAGTTATATATATATTTAAATATTTTATTTTATTCAGCAACAATAATAAATTGTTCTGTTGTTCATCCAAAAATAATTTTATCATGGATGATTATTTTGATTAATTGTTCTGTTATCCATCTACTAATTTATGCAGTAACAATAATTAATTGTCATGTTGTTCACCCAACAATAATTTTTCCGTGGATGACTATTTGATTAATTATTCTGTTATCCATCTAAACTTTTTGTTATAAATGGTTATTTTTTGGCATACATATAAAAAAAATGATTATTTGTGATTTTATTCTAAAAATATGTTCTTAATTCATTAAAATTTAAACTTATTTTGTGATATTTAAAAGTGAAAATTTGAAGAAAAAAACATTAAAATTATTTAAGTGATACAATTCAAGTAATATAATATAAATTATATTATATACAAACTACAGTATGTTAACTTTTTTTGATGAAGCAAAAAAGTGTATATGGTGTCATCATATATATATACATATATATAACATGATGCAATGTATGCTTTATTATTAAGTTTTAAATATATTTTTATACGTATAAGAGAAATTCTAACTAAAATTTCAAATTACAACATAAAAATAAACATCCATAACCGAAAAATGCATTAATCAGCAGTAGTTTTAAGAGCAAAATAAATATAAGATCATAAGTAGTTTTCATTCCAAAATAAATAAATATGAAAATTAGAGCAAAATAAATATAAGACCATAAGTAGTATCCATTCCAAATAAAATAAACATGAAAAGTACGTTCAAATCCAATCTTGTTCCCAGTATAACTTCACGACTTCCACCTTTTTGAATATTTTTCATTCCTGTAGTGCCATAAACATTTGAATAGATGCACAATATTAATTAGTCATTCCTTACCAAAAAAAACAATAATATGTTCACCGTATATAAAATAACCATCAAATATATATAACTTACTTTTTCTTTTTTAATTGCTTTCAGTTTTGAAATAAATCCATTTTCATCATCTTTTTTATCCTTAAAGTCGTCAAAAATATATGGCAGCTTGACATCATTATCAATCTTTTTGCTTTTCCTCTTCAAACTATTAGTGTTTGTAGATTTTTCAGTACCAAGGCTTTGCATATGTATGTCAGTTTTAGATTCAGTGTGGAAACTTGGTATAGACATCTGCATATAAATGAAATAAAATAACTTGGTGCAATGAACATGACTAACTAACTAACTAACTATATATATATATATATCTGTGTGTGTGTGTGACAACAAAATACCTGTGAACTTTGTAACGCAACTGCACCGTCTTCACTTTCTATCATAGAATTCTCAATCAACTCAAAACCTTCAAATATTTTTTTGGTCGTGTACATGCTTGAATCTCTGTGTACATTATTCCCACCAACACATATAGTAATTGTATACTGCCTTCCCTCCAAACACTTCAAAATTGTTGGAAATTCATTTTTCTTTCCTTGCTAGAAAGAATATTATAATTTATTTAATTTTCTCAAATAATAAAGTATTAAAATTTTCTGTTAGAATATTTGGAGCTATACATACCTATTCTTGATCTCCCATTACGTCATAAACATTTTTCTTAATTATTCTGTAAACCTCACGGTCTTGCAAAATTATTGCAGCACTGCCACTAATATCTTCAACAATAATACATAATCTATATCTGCACGCAAACACACACACACACACATATATAGGAAAGTAATTAAATTTTTCTCTAATAGTATAGAAAATCACCTCATGTCTGGACAGGGTACGCTTCTTTTACCATTAGGACATTTAAACTTTCCATCTTTCTCCTCAACTTCTTGATCACTACATGCTAAGCAAGCATCATAATACCAAGTTTTTTCCTCTTTTACATTCCTAAGGGTTACTTGACAAGTAACTTCTTTTTGAAATTTATCAAATATAGTAATTTTAGGTACTTGAATAGGATTGACAAATTAAAAACAAAAAAATTTAAAGTCTAGGGAGTATACCTCAATATATTGAGATTTCAAGTTCCTTATCTCACCAATACTCGGTATTTGATAATTATCTCTAGTAATCATATCGTTAATATCAACTTTTCCATCATTGAAATCAATAATATCCAACATACATATTTTATAAGTTTAATTTTTGATGTATATTATATTTAAAAAATATATTATATTACATTTCAATAAAACTCAAATTTACCTGTTTCTCATTTTAAGAACGCTGTGATGATTGTAGTTGATGAAAAACCGTGTTGCACCAACATTGGTCATATTATGTTGCTCTACAATATAAGAAACGTTATGTTATTAAATTTTCGCACATTAAAGAAATTGATAGGCGATAGCATAATTGGACCGATGGATGAGAGAATTGAGCTAGACTGATGGAGAAAAAGGGGTAAATCCTACCAAAATATATTTTAATAAATTTTCTCAATTATGAAACATAAAAGTCATACTAAAATTGTACCTTTAAATGAATTTCACAATACATATGTCAAAACATAAAAATGGGAAGCAAAATATTGTTTATGCATATAACAAAATAAAGATTTAAATTCCATAATATTTAAAGTGCTATATATATATATACACACCCCTCCCATCTGTAAGTTCAAATATAAAATTGTATTGCTCTTTGCCATTTTGATTTACAAACTCATTTAAACCATCTTTTAAAATATCACAATACTTATACTTGAGCACTGCAATAAAATCTAATAAATAATAATAATAATAATAAATGAAACTTACTACTTATTGTAAAACAGATGTGTATGTATGTCTAAAGTATCTTAGATCATACCTAATAATTGAGCTTGGTCTTTCTCTAGTGATAAATCTTTCACATCAGCAATATCAAAGAAATCAAATTCATTTTCCGTTATCATCATCCCATAATTCAATAATTTGGTTACCTTGGTACGTCTTGTTAACCAAATCTATAGATCGTTGCAGATAGGTTATATAGATTCTGGTCTGTGGGATTTGACACAGAAATTGCTGAGAATGTATATTTGTCCTTCCAACTTGTCCTTCAAGTATTCAACATGATTTGCCCATATAAAAGCATGAATTCGGGTATGCTATGTTATGCAACAAAAAACATTTGAAGAAATGAATAATTTTGGGATTGCAATATATATATATATATATATATATATGAAGAATAATCTGTTTAAATATAATTATTTAACTTGTCATCTAACAATAGGAGATTTCTTCCTAGATATTCCTTATCACCTTTACTACTGTAATTTTCCCAGATTCTAATAACTCGAACTCTGATTTTCCAGTCATATTTATTATCAATAGGTTTTAGAGAGCTTAAGCTATCCTTTCCATATATGCCGGTAATATGAGTTCCTATGAAAAAAAAAAAGATTAGCTAAGTTTTGATAACCAATGACATATGGATGATAACAAATAAAAGATATGTTACATGTATATGTGCGATATTGACAGGTTTTAGAAGTACTAACCTAAGAATACAGAGAGGCTTGGAGATGGAGGGTGTGACAATATGGAGAAGTAGGGACAAAAGTGATTTATAGTGTGCAATGTACAATCTATTTAACTGGTCAAACATGATGGTCCATATTCATTTTATTTTATTTTTGAATAAAATTGAAAGACACATCTAACCTATTTCAACATTTGTGACAATTCCTTAAAATTTTACATTATCCACTAAATAACTAATTCTCTTTTTGAATAGTTCAAGTACACATGCAACTACATTTATTCACAAAATATCCAAGAGATCAACCATTTAACATTACTTATGTAAAAACCTTATTCTCAATTCTACTAGTTGAATTCAATATGAAAATTTGTAATCTGCATCATAGATAAGTAAATACAAGATACTTTCAATGGAAAATTAAGAGTATCCCCAAAAGCTTAAAATAAATCAAGGAATAGATTGTAGATTCAAATTGCAAACAAACTATAATTGTTTAAACTATTTAGAAAATAATAAATATGTCGAGTGCATTAAATTATACGGCAGATGCACAAAAAATCAATTGTACATTATCCCTGTCCTATGGACGATCCCACATTACCATGGATGGATATAGAGAAAATAGATTGTAGTAAATTACCACATGTAGTGAGAGACATAAGAAGAATATAAAATAGAACGTATTACAAATTAAAGGAATTATCAATGAAAATAAGGTAAAATCTAAATTCATTGTAGATAGCAATTTATAAAACACTCAAGCGTAATCAATGAAATTTACAAAATCAATTTACTTAACCGGTAAAGATGGAAATAACATAAATATTTCCAATGTAAAGAATATATCATACAAAAACTATAGATATACAATACACTGAATTCAAAAGAACATTGAACTAAAATTGACCAACCTAGAGAGGGAACATAGTTAAAGATGAGAGCAAAATGGTATTCAAAGCTTTTGGGGAATATTTATATTAAAAAAGTTGGAATCATACGATATTTTATATTAAAAATTGTATTGAATAACTGAATTGAAAATGAGCACAAGTAGCAATTCAAATTATGGCTAAATAAGGCTTATGCAACAATTAAACTAGGAAAATGAGGATATGTAGCAGTATTCTAAATTAAGAATTGCACTAAATTAAAAATGGGCATATATAGAATACACAACAATTCAAGCTAAAGATGAGAATTATAAAGGAATAAAAGCTTTTGGCTATACGCAAACGGACATGATGGTAGATAATTTAGAAATAGAATAATGTAATAAATGCATTTAAACATAATTTGCAAGCAGTAAACAGGAAACTAAATCTATGGATGATTATATGGTATGATCAAGTGTTCATTTTTAACTAAACTGATGTAATGCAATTTGACGATCATTGCTAATCAAGACTGAAGGCAAAATCAAGAGCAAGAAGGATAAGATTAATCTAATTAACTATAATTGATGAGTAAATTTGAATTATAGTGTTTAAGTTTTTTCTTATGTAATAAATTTTGTTATCAAGCTAATTAAATAAGACGTTGGAAAGTGCCCAATATGAACGCGCTAAGGCAAACCATATTAAAATAATTAACCATCTACACGCAAACCGGGTTATCATCAATCACTACTATGCCATATATATGAGTCAGTTTATTTGCAAAAATAGCAAACCCGGTTAAAATTATATATTTCCTTCTACAGATATATGAGTCATACTATGCCATACATATGAATCAATTTATAAAAAGTATATCAAGAAAATGTATACATGCATGCGGCAATGTCATTTTTCTTTTTATTAATCAAATAAATTAAAAACAACAATCAAATGGCTATAGATCAATTAAAACTTTGTGAACGATATATGGCATTCATTACATAAAAATTCTATCATATCCAAAACGTTTTGTTAACAGGATTAGTCAGTAACATAACAAAATGTTAATTTGGAAATGTTCAGTCATTTGATTGTTGTTTTTAATTTATTTGATTAATAAAAGAAAACCGCCATTGCCACATGCATGTATACATTTATTTGATATACTTTTTATAAACTGACTCATATATACGGCATAGTATGACTCATATATCTGTTGAAGGAAATAGAAGAAAATCTATAATTTTAACCCGGTTTGCTACTTCTACAAATAAACTGACTCATATATATGGCATAGTAGTGATTGATGGATAACCTACTTTGTTTGTAGATTGTTAGTGTTTTAATATGGTTTGCCTTAACATGTTCCTATTGGGTGCATTCTAATGTCTTATTTAATTAGATTGATAACAAAATTTATTACATAAGAAAAAAAAGTAAACACTATAATTCAAATTTACTCATCAATTATAGTTAATTAGATTAATCTTATCCTTATTGCTCTTGATTTTGCCTTCAGTTTTGGTTAGCAATGATCGTCAGATTGCATTACATCAGTTTAGCTAAAAATGGCCACGTGATCATACCATATAATCATCCATAGATTTAGTTTCCTGTTTATTGCTTGCAAATTATGTTTAAATGCATTTATTATATTGTTCTATTTCTAAATTTTCTACCACCATGTCCGTTTGCGTATAGCCAAAAGCTTCTATTCCTTTATAATTCTCATCTTTAGTTTGAATTGTTGTATATTCTATATACGTCCATTTTTAATTTAGTGCAATTCTTAATTTAGAATACTGCTGTATATGCTCATTTTCCTAATTTAATTGTTGCATAAGCCTTATATAGCCATAATTTGAATTGCTACATGTGCTCATTTTCAATTCAGTTATTCAATACAATTTTTAATATAAAATATTGTATGATTCCTACTTTTTTAATATAAATATTCCCCAAAAGCTTTGAATATCATTTTTGTAGTGTCCCGAATTTTCGGTACTATTTGAGCTAACCAAATAACATAAGTCCAACCCAAATTTGCACCGAAAACCAGAAAACTAATAGAAAGAAAACAGAGGGTGAGAATAGATAAGACAGAAACTTAGAATAGAAGAAGAAGGAGAATATACAACATCAGAGTAACACGAATCTCACAGCGGAACGAACAACATATAATAAATAACATATCTTTGAAATAAAATCAGTATATGTATACAGTAACATTATCAGAGTACAACACTTACAACATAGCGGAAATAACAATAGCTATAAAATCCTGAAGCCTCCCGGTCCAAGCTTGTAATGACCCGCATTTTCAGAGGTATTATAATTAATTTATTTAATTATATAAATAGTGATATAGTGAATTTAATGGTCATGGAATTAAATAATGGTGAATATTTAATTTAAAATAATAAATTAAATAATACATTTAATTCTGATATAATCAGAATTGGCTGAAATGGCGATATGGTGTGAACTGGATCATCTGTGATATTTAATTTAGTTTACAATTGAATTAGAATAACGAATATATTATATAAACGACAGTTTGAACGTATAATTATATTATAATTAAAATCGAGTTTGAAATGGTGCTGCAGTTCGTAAATTGGCTATTCGAACTTCAAACGAATATACAGAAGCCGTTTCAAATCGGATTTCTGTGAAACAAGAAATGTTAGGAGCCGGTGAAGTATATTTTTCTAGTAGAAGAGGAAAATCGGGATTTCGTCGGGTAGATTTTGATTTACGTCCAAATCAAATTCTAGAAAAGTCAATGTGCAATTCCTTTATAATTTATAAAGGAATTATTTATATTTTTAAAAGGAATTTCAATATAAATCAAATATCGGGTTGACCCAGAAGTGAATATCGAGTTAGAAGCCCATATAGGATTTTTCTGAGCAGTATGGTATTCCTCTGTGAATATATACGATAATATTTAATTATAAATATTAATTTTATTATATTTAAATATATTTATTTATTTAAATAGGTTATTTAGAGTGTTAAAAATAGCCACTTTTGCAAACGAAATCGGAATTCGACGAAACTAATTTTGTTGGATCCGCAATATTAAATTATTGCTAGATTTTAATTTCCGTGATTTTTGAAGTCAGTATGTGGCCGTACGGATTTTTAGAGTGAAAAATAGTCAGTATTTTGACGGTTAAAAATACGCTGTGTGAGCAAACGAAGTCGGAATTCGATGGAACCAGTTTCGTTGGGACCGTAATGTCAAACTGTAGCTGCATGTCCAGATTCGTGATTTTTGGGTATTGTATATGATCACAGGGATTTTTAAACAGAATATACAAACAACGTTCGAATAAAAAAAATATAAAATTCAATATAAAAATATTAAAAATCTTCTATAAATAATCATTAAAAAAATTTCTAACCCTAATTCCATCCTCAAAGCGCCGTAACCTCGGCAGAAATTATAAACAGTAAAACATCCTCTTTGAAAATCAAAAACAATTCCTAGAAAATCTCATAAATATCCATACAAATATATTAGAGATGCCGAAGTAGTTCTCTTCAATTTTAGGTAGCATTTGAAGGGTCCGATACCCATTTTGGTTCATTGGTTTTCGCGAATGGGTGGTTAGGGTTGGGGTATCCTCGGCTTGTGAACATCTGTTGGTGGAAACAGGGTTGTTCATGGGTTCGGTGGAAGGAATGAGGTTTGTATGTGTATCTGTGGGAAGTCCGGTGTTGTTTCCATTCGAGGTGGTTTAGGGGTTTGTCGCGAGTTCCTGTAGAGGGACAGGAAGTTCCATGAAGCGAATGAGATGTTGGGTGTTCGAATTCTGTAAAAGTGGGAAAGATACGTTGAGGAGTTGATGGGAAGATCAATGGTGGTGGCGATGGAGGAGTTCGGTGGATGACGAGGTGGTCGTGGGCAGTCAAAAAGGGCGCGATGCTGGTTGAAAAGCATCGGTTTTTCTCTGAGTAATTGGGGGAAGAAAGGATAAGCGGGTCGGGGGTTTTTAATTTGTTCATGGGCCAAGGAAATAAAGGGTGAGGCCCAATAGGGAAATTAAATCTCTAAGTATTTTATTTAAATTCATGTTATAATTTGTAAATGTCATAACTTTAACATACGTAATCAGAATTCCGCGAAACAAGATCCGTCAGGATCGTATGGACGACGGCTACGCACTGGAACTGACTAGGAGTGGATTGGGGTTCGTTACAATTTATGGCAAAATAAATTGTCCAATCTGAATCAACGACAGTTATCGTTATTTACGATGATCTTTCAATGTGAGTAAATCTCACTAACTCTGAACAGTTTATAATTTCATGTTGTAATTTTAGAACTGTTAGATATTGGCTGATTGACTATGTGTTGACCGTTTGATTGAACTGCTAGACAGTTAGCTGAATTTCTATATTGATTCTGTTTAACAGAATATATCATATGGAACTGAAAGTGATGTTATATATATTGTTTAACATCTGTGATGCAGGGAAACAGGTTGGAGGAATCCAACTGGATTCCTGAACATTTATTTTACTGTGATTCATATATTGTGATATATGATGTGATATATAATCTGTTGTTGATTATGTGTGTTTGGACGATATTATCGTTGTTATATGGTATGTCAAATACCATAAGAAATACTGGATGTGGGAAAGAGGATTTACAAAGTGTATTTTGAAAATGAATTATTTATATAAAATCGATGGATTTTATATAGAAAAGGAAAAGGGTTTTTATAAAAGAAAATAATTATAAAATCGAAGGATAAGTTGTAATAAAAGGAAATATTTATTTGTAGAATAAATAGAACTGAAAGGAAATATTTATTTGTAGAATAAATAGAACTGAAAGGAAATGTTTATTTGTAGAATTAATAGAATTGAAAAGGGAATAGTTATTTGTTAAGTAAACAAATAGAAAAGGAATAAATTAAAGGAGTTAAATCAATTAGAGTTAATCGAATTAGAATAAATCGATTAGAGTTAGTTGAATAAGGAGTTATCAAATATTAGTTATTCGAATCGAGTTAAAAGGAGTTATCGAATAATAGTTATTCGAATCGAGTTAAAAGGAGTTATCGAGTATTAGTTATTCGAATCGAGTAAAAAGAGTTAATCGATGTTAGTTTAATCGAGTAAAAGGAGTTAATCGATGTTAGTTTAATTGAATGGAGTTAATCGAATTTAGTTTATTCGAATAAAGTTGTAATGAGTTAATCGAATTTAGTTATTCGAAGAAGTGAATCGGATCAGAGATATTCGAAGTGAGATAATCAAATCAGAAATATTCGAAGTGATTTGATCAAATCTAGTTATTCGACAGGAGTTAAATCGAATAAGATTTATTCGAAGAAAGAGATTATCGAATATAAGTATTCAGAAGTAAGCAAATCGAATATAAGTTATTCGAATAAGATATTCGAATAAGAGTTAATCCAGTAAGAGTTATTAGGTTGGAGTTATTCAAATAAGAGTTATAGATTAGAGTTAACCGAATAGGAGTAAATATATTAGTTGTCGTTATATTATTCGAGTTAGAAAATAAAAGTCATATTAAAGATGATATATTTTAGATGCAGGATATTATAACACCATTGTTATAATCACATAAACTTGTAAAAGAAGGGGTTTCATAAATAGAATTAGAGGGTTCGTAAGGAAGTGTTAAAGAGTTAAAAGATGAACTTGCCCTATTTCGAGATTTGAAACGTTGTTCAGTTAAGGTCTGAGAGGTAATTAGACCCCAACTTGATTGACTTCGTTTTTAATTTAGAAATGGTTAAGGTTCGAGAGTGAAAGTGGTTAAGTAAATTTAGTAAATAAGTATAGTGGTTCGAGTTGTCATCGCGATGTTGATTTAAAACATCTGTTTTAAATCCAAGTAAAGAAGATTTGGAAATGTTTTCCAAATAGAATCAGAAACGTAATCAAATATTGAAATTGGAAATAAGGAATAAGTTATGGAAATATTTTCCAGTGTTAATAACATATATTTTCTAAACATAGAAAATAAGGAAGTATGAATATATATATATATATATAGATGTATATATATGATTGATGATTGATTGATAGAATTTCCATTTGGAAATAATATCGTTGTTTGCACACGTGTTTTCTTTGATGGTTAAATCACAGACTATCGAAGTTTTGACCATTTTAACGTTGTTAATATGGAGAGACCGGTTGGATAATTATCCAAAGAACCACTCTATATTGGCATAAGCGTTGCGAATCATATATGCCAAAGAAAATTGAAGACGGAGTAAAGTGCAAGGGCTATTGTATAAGTCTTAGATAACAGTGCCTAAGATGGATGTACTGAATACTACCTTCGGTTCATCCTGTTCCTGGATGACTTGTATGGATGAATGTCTGACAGAGTATTTCCAGAAAGGTCACGTACATTGATTTCCTCAACCGTACCAAGAGTGGAAGCGGAGAAGGAAACTTCTTTTAGATGACACGTAATGTATGGTTGTAGACGTCAATCGGTGATTTGATGGATTTGATGATGTGACATTCGAAGTGAATCTGGTGTGATGATAAAGCGTAGCTTCTAGCCTAACATCCGGTAAATGACAGAAATCGGGCAGGTAGCATGGCTAAGTCAGTCGCTCCGAAGTAGGGTGTATAATCACCTGATCTAGAGTTTCATTTACTTCTAAAAATCTATTGTTGATGCTGTTCCATTCAGGAAACGGTTGCTGATCCCAACCGTTGGTGATATACATTCGATACACTCAAGCGAAATGAGTGATCGGTCATGTGTGGCCGGGTTGCAAGATGTTCTTGTTGAACCCAGTGTATTCCTTTCTAGAGGTACACTAGCGGAAGGTGGTTCCATACCTTTTCATAGTTGGAAATCCATTTCCCAATACGTGCTTGCGGTTTTGATGGTATACTATATATGTAGAACGTGAGAGAAAGCATTTCTACTAGATGATTATTATATTGCGGTTGGTAGACATTATTATAATATCAAAAGGTTTTTGATATAAAGATATTTTGGATTCTCATAAGGGAAAAACCTGTTCCGTTATACGGCGTGGTCTTATGAGATATCATTTTACCTGCTTGAACTGTTTTAAACTGTTTTACTCATACCAGTCCCATGACTGACCCGGAGTTTATTTTGTTTTCCGTAAACTCTTGGGTGCCCAATTTTGTACGGGCAGTCAAGTAGTCGGGATTTACCGATATACCTGAAGAGCTGGAGCAGGAGGCTTCAGGATCATATAGCTATAGTTTATTTCCGTTGTGTTATAAGTGTTGTACTTTGATAATGATATGTATATTCAAGTACAGATGTATGTTTCAAGTTATGTTATATATATTATATGTTATTCGTTCCGCTGTGAGGTTCGTGTTACTCTGATGTTGTGTTCTTCTTCTTCTTCTATTCTAAGTTTCTATCTTATCTATCCTCACCCTCTGTTTTCTTTCTATTAATTTCCTGATTTTCAGTTTAATTTGTGGTTGGACTTGTGTTTTTGGTCAGCTCAAACTGGACGGGATTTTCGGGTCATTACAGTTGGTATCAGAGCTTAAGTTAAGTGAATTACCTTGGCTCTGTGGCGTAACTCAGTAGAGATGGGGTTAGTAATACCCTAGATTGAGTTGAGTGTATATATATGAGTGAATGTATTTGTTATTGGTATAAAAATTTGTTTTATATTGTGGAGATTCATTTGTTGAGTTGTTTATGGGTTCTAGTCGATCAGTTAGACCCACTGTATCGGTAAGAGTTTATAAACACTCGAATACGATGGGTCGACACGATATGTTTTGAAAAGAGGGTAAATTAAAATAAGTTTACCCAAGGTATATCTTGATATAGAGAAGACATATATATATATATATCAAAATTATAATATAGTGGATATATTGGTTGCTATTATAATCGAGTAAGATTATAAATTAAATGGTTATGTAAATAACCAATCAGAATTCATATAAGTGAAATACGTGAAATCAGATGAGTTAAATCTGAAATCTAAACCAGAAATTGAATTAAAATTCTGGAAAATTGGGAAAGTGTTTGTAAATGGATTTGGATTAAAAATAAGGAAAATTTAAGATCCCGGGAGATTTTAAATTGTTTTACAAGCAGTGTGAATTATATTTTGAAATGAATTTCAAAGTGGAAATGTTAGAAATGGTTTTATAGTATTGAACTCACTTCGATCGCTGGAAAATAGATTCCAATGATGACAGCTGCATCATCAGTGGTCATTTTCGAGTTGTAAGTGATGAATTACTACCAGAGATACTGTTTTAAATTTGTTTTGGGAAAGACAAGTTGTGTTGAATTTCAAATGGGATTTATAATATAAAATTTGATTACACTACACCAAAACAGGTGATTCCCAACGAGTATAACCGTCGCAAACAATTTCAGCAACGCTTATTAGTGTCGCTATGGAGGGGTGGCAATTTAGTACCAACGCTTATAAGCGTTGGTAGATTTTCAGTCCCAACGCTTATAAGCGTTGGTAGATTTTCTTTACCAACGCTTATAAGCGTTGGTAGATTTTCTTTACCAACGCTTATAAGCGTTGTAAGATTTTTATTTGCAACGCTTATACATGTTGCAATACATTTGTTTGCAACGCCTATACATGTTACAAAATTTTAATTCACAATAAATATAAATTTTAATAATAACAGAAATATGTACTAGCAACTCGCATATTCTAATATTAATAGTTAATTAACAACCAACATGATGATAATATAGACGATATTTAATATGAATCAAAAACTTATATTAAACTCAATGCATACTAATAGATAACATTCATAATCACATAACGACATAGAACATCAGTTAACAATAAACAAGCACAATACATAATTAAGATGTCAAATTCAATACATAATTAGTTTGCTAAATTCAGTACATAAATAAGATTCTACAAATACCGAATACGAAACTCTGGCCATATAACGAAGCCTCCATCTGAAAATTCACATAACTTGTACATTCCATTTTGAGGACCATCATAAATTGGTGCATCCGGTTCAAGAACTTCAACAACCCAAATTACTTTCTTTATATTCGGTACCACTTTCCTAAAATGACAAATTGTTTGTGTTCCAATATAACCTTTTGCTACCTCCTTCTCTAGATCATTTGACAATAGCATTACGTATTTCTTTTCCATTGTAGATGAATGAAGATCATTAAGTGACACATCTGGAGTGGAAGGATTCCCTAAGGGATCATTAAGTGCTACATTATTACTTATAGGAGGATCCCCTAAATTAGAAGCACCTTCTGTATGAGGAGTGGAAGGACTTGCAACAAGTTTTTCTTGTAAATTAGGCATAAATTTCATAAAAGTTGAAGTAATTGAATTGATGGCGTTATTAACCTGAGTAGCTACTTGCTTTTCTATCTCCAATTTCCAAACGGACAAATCCACGACTTGTTTTTTTATCAGCTACAGCTTTTACAGCTCGAGCCACCTTTACTTGTTTTATAGAAGAAGTAGAACTAATTGCTCGACAATAATTTTTCTTCAAGTCGGAACCAAAAACTTCTGCAATTGGATCATTATCAAGATCATCTACTGCGCTACTAGAACTACCATCCAATTTTCTCTTTTCTTCCGCTGCCTCTAGAAGTGCCTGCATTCATTGAATATCACATTAAATTGATAATTTCAGTTTCTTGTTAAAAACAGAAAAACATGAGTTTACATCTCGCACAAAATAATATAAACTTGAAACATGAGTTTACATCTCGCATAAAAACAGAAAAACAGGAGTTTACATTTCAGTTTCTTGTTAAAACTGAGTCTTAGGGATCAGAACTGCTGAGCCACAGGCTCAGAACTTCTGAGCCACAGGCTCAGAACTTCTGAGCCACAGGCTCAGCAAAACTGAGCCGCAGGCTCAGTTTTGCTAAGCCTTGTGGCTCAGAAAAACTGAGCATGTGGCTCAGTTTTGCTGCGCCACAGGCTCAGCAAAGCTGAGCCTTGTGGCTCAGCAAGACCGAGCCGTGTGGCTCAAAAAAACTGAGCCATAAGGCTCGGTCTTGCTGAGCCACAGGCTCAGCAAAACATGAGCCGTATGGCTCAGCAAAACTGAGCCTTGTGGCTCAGAAAAACTGAGCCTGTGGCTCAGAAAAACTGAACCATAAGGCTCGGTTTTGCTGAGCTACAGGCTCAGCAAAACTGAGCCGTATGGCTCAGAAAAACTGAACCACAGGCTCAGTTTTGCTTAGCCTGTGGCTCAGCAAAACTGAGCCGTATGGCTCAGCAAAACTGAGCCGTATGGCTCAGAAAAACTGAGCCACAGGCTCGTGTGGCTCAGAAAAACTGAGCCGTGTGGCTCAGAAAAACTGAGCCGTGTGGCTCGGTTTTGCGGAGCCGTATGGCTCGGTTTTGCGGACAACATATATGTTTCTACGGCTCAGTTAACGGCGCCAATTCAGTAAGCTGTGCATGTTCAGTTCAGGCAAATAATGATCAGTCAAAATAATTTAATGAGCTTAACAACATATATACAAACCTACATATGTTTCTGCGACACATGGTAGTACTTCTCCCGATTTTCTTTTGTGTCCAACCTTCCAAATCGTCGTTCGTGAAATATTTGCTTCTGGATTGGTTAAGACCTACAGGAAATATCAAAGTTGACAACACATAGTTAATATAACATTCTACCAACAACCATTTACAAAAGATAATTTTATTACCATTTCATGGTGCACTCTATGGTAAGGTTTCCTTCCTAGAGTATGAGTGATTTGGTTTTTCCCTTTGTTTTTTGCATTTTGTTTACATTGCTCAATCTTTTCATTCGTATACTCAATATCAAGGAACTTTTCCCACCACACTCTATCTACATCATTTGGACATCTATCAATGGCAACACGTTTAGGAATCATAGTGTCATCAACTTTAAGAAGACTTTTTCTTAATGTTGACTTCATTGATCTATAGTATCGTGGGAAATGTTTCTCTAATAACGGTCGAGCAATGGTAGGATCTACATCCATGTCAAATTCTTCCTATCACGAGAAAAGAAAAAAAAAATCATGAACCAATCAAATATATCATAATTTAAACTTGATGGTGAAATTGATATGAGTGAAAATACCAAAAGCCCTTCCCATAGTTTATCCTTGTAGAAGCTATCTACGACCCTCCATTCTTTGTAGCCAACGGGTATATGACAACGGATTAACTCACCACAACGTGTACTCCATTTAGATGAATCATCCCCTACTGCACCCTCAACACCAACCGTTATGAAGTACTTTTTACCTTTGGGTGGTTGAGGTTCAATAGTCTCTGTTGTACTTACATTTGCATTTGCGCTAAAATTGTTTGTCATTTTAATGAAAAAACTGCATTAAAAAACAAACAAAATGTAAAGTTAACATAACACGTGAAAGATACTTGCAAGATATGAATTAACATAACAAACTAGCAATAATTTCAAAAGACATCAATAAAAGAAAATCATACATTTCAAAACAAGCAAAATACATGCAAAATATTTTCAATCAACATGTTGATTTCGATTGAATACATTTCAATAATGGTTCTAAATTTGGTTGTTCTTTCAAAATAGATTGATATGTTGTTGGTACTTCATAATCATCTATGTTATCCATTATGCGTTTAGGAGAGCGTCGAACAATTAACCATTAAGAATTTTGTGTATTATGATGTAAAATACTTGACTTGCTTCGGACGCAAGAATAGCTGGCTCATCATATTCTCCCTCGGTATTCTTGAGTTTCTTTAAGTTTACCATTAACAAATTTGTATCCGGGCAAACTTTACAACCATTTGTCTTATCTGCAACATTCACCCAATCACAATAGAATACCACATGTTGAAAATCGTAGTAATCAACTTCCATGATCTCTCTAATAACACCATACCAAGTAGTATCATCATCCATAGGATTTAAATCTTTTGAACTTGCAACAAATGTAGTGATCGCATCCATACAGACACCACTATCTTGCGTTGAAATGCTATCGTCATAATGTTGAGGAGAGAATGTATAGCCGTTCACTCTATACTTAAGAAAAGTTTTGACTTCCCACTTTGGACCATTGACATACAACCATAACATTGTGTTCATGCATTTTTCGTCCACTAACTGTTAATAATTAACAAAATTAATAGAATAACATTAGTTTAAAAGAAATACATTGCTCTTTAGTAAATTTAGCACACCTTATTGTATAGCCAATCAACAAATTCAGATTGGACTACTACTTCTGCTTTTGTGATAGTTTTCCTTTTACCACGAAGACCGTCTTCTAAAGATAAGCGGTATGCACTACAAATTCAATATTGTGATAAATAAATACATATATATATATTCTTGACTAAATGTGATATACGTATTGAAAAGGGTGAAAATGTATGACCTGTAGTATTCATCTCATTCCGGTATATCAATTCTAAATAGTAACCATCGTCGAATCTGTGATCGTTGCACTCTAGATAATTTTAACGGTTTACCTTCAACGATGGAACGCTCATATATATCATCACTATTCTCATCTAAAAAGGATGCTTGTTTAGAGCTATGATTTCCATCACGTGGATTTGGCATATATTCCATTGCGTATCGAACAGATTCTGAAATAAGGTATGCTTCAGAAATTGATCCTTCTATATACCTTTTGTTACTAGGTATGTTTTTGCAATCTTTCATAGCCCTAGCACACAAAAATTAATATGCATACTTACAGTTAGTTACTTCATAACCCTTAGGTAAAATAATTTGAATGCAAAAACAATATTTACCTTTCAAATGGATACATCCATATATAATTCGATGGTCCACAAAGCAGAGCTTGATCTGCTAAATGTACCATCAAATGGATGCTTATATCAAAAAAATCCGTTGAAACATAGTGTGCCAACACACATAATGCTTCAGCAATCATATCTTTAGCCGCTTGCACATGTTCTCGAACAAGAACTTTTGAACATATTATGTTGAAGTACAAGCTTACTTGTAAAAGCGCTCGTCTTAACTCACGACACTTTGGATATGCATGTTGAACCATGATAGGAAGCAAGTATTGGATGAGAATATGATAATCATATGTCTTTTTAATTTGCAAACCGGGTGGTTGAAGACATATAAGACCGTTTAACTTAGTTGCAAGACATGATGGAAGTTTTGCATCTTTAAGAACTTGACAACATTGCAACTTGTGATCCTTATCAAATGCAAGTTTAGAAGATTGCTTTCCTTTGTTAAACATAAAATTGATGAGATGTTCAACAACATTTTTTTCAGTATGCATCACATCAATAGTATGACGAACTTTATGATTGCTCCAATAATCCAAGTCAAACAAAATTGACTTCTTATATCATGCCGGCCTTCCTTCCTCATCGACAAGACAATCTACATTATCATAAGCTTCAGAAATCAATCTCTTTTTGCTTGGTGGTATTTTGCCACGAATGTATTTGATACGCTCAAGCTTTTCTAAAAGAGGCGAGCCTCCTAGCCGAGTTGGAGGCTCTTTATGTTCAACATCCCTATACCATCCGTGTTTTAATGCTCTATATGGATGATCATTCTTCAAAAACCTTCTATATTTTGAATAGATGGTCTTGTTGCCGATGTACTCTGATTCTGTCTCGGTAGCACAGACAGGACACGCTTTATAACCATGAGTCACACAGCCAGATAAGTTACCAAAAGCTGGTAAATCATGAATTCCCCATAGTAATATTGCTTTCATATTGAAAAGTTCTTGCTTGTCGGTGTCAAAAACAGACGCTCCTTCGTCCCAAAGATGTTTTAATTCATCGACAAGAGGTTCCAAGTATACATCAATGTCCTGACTTGGTGCTCTTGGTCCAGGAATTAAAATACTCAACATTTGAAATTGTGATTTCATACACAACAAAGGGGGTAAGTTATAAGGTATCATATAAACAGGCCAACAATTATAACTATTGGAGAGAACACCATTTGGATTAAACCCATCCGTAGAAATACCAAGCCAAACATTGCGTCCTTCAATAGCAAATTCTGGCCACCGACTTTTGACTGATCTCCATTCAGCTGAATCTATAGGATGTCGCATGGAATTCCAAGATGGTGTATCTTTCTTGTGCCATTGCATTTTACGAGCTATCCATGGTATAGTGTACAATCTACTTAATCTTGGACTTATAGGAAAGTATCTTAAAACTTTTCTTGGTTCTTTCGTTAATTTAACCTCCCCTAACACTGTTTTTTTTGTTTTGTACCTTGTTTTATGGCACACAGGACATTCTTTCGCATCAACATTTTCTTTCCAAAATAATATACAATCATTGACACAAGCATGTATATGCTTCACCTCCATTCCCAAATCCTTTATTATTTTCTTCATCGTGGGATACTTGTCAGGTAAATTATTTTCTTTTGGAAGCCAACGTTTTAATCGCTTCAACAACTCAGTCACACTATTTCCTGACCAATTAAATTCTTTTTTAAGGTTCTGAAGCTCAACAATTACACCTAACGTTGTAATCCCCTCTTCGCAAGAAGAATAAAGTTTTTCATTTGCTTTGTCTGCGTATTTTTTGTGCTTCTCTCCAAAGTAAGTATGATAATCGTCTGTATTTGTTTGTTGAACTTCCTCTTCACCGCTAGCTTGTGGCATATTATGCACTCCAAAAGCATCATCTATGAGATTTCTAAGAGCCCCCTCTACAAATTGGTCGGATTGAATTTGATCTTGATCTTGAATATGAGGATCTGAAATGATATTTTTTGTATGATTCATCCCCGAGTTATTGTTGCTCATCTCTCCATGGAAAAACCACCTATTATATGTTTTAATCATACCATGAATGATTAAGTGTTTCTCAACGTTTTCCAGTGAGAGCTTTTTAGAGTTCTTGCACTTAATACAAGGACATGTGCAAATTTCAACATCGCGAGATGAGTGATTCTTCACAAAACTAATGAAGTCTCGAACGCCTTGCTTGTATTCTTCAGTATTTCTATATGGACTTTTAATCCACTCTCTTGAACTTGAGTTAGACATAAATTTCAAATTTTACCTCTTGGACCTATCAAAGAAAAAAAAACTGCATATGTTAAAAAAACTGCACTGTTAAAAAAAAAAATCTGCATTGCACCTTTTAAAAAAAAACTTCTGTGCCCCCATTCATTCTGGCGCAACTTGAGTTATAGGGATTTACATGAAAAAAAACTAATCTTTTAAAGACTATGCAAATGTGATTAGGTTTTGTTTAGTTCACACTTACTAATTAGGCTTTGAAATATCCACTTCTAATGGCTTAATTTTTGAAAAAAAAAACTGAGATATGGTTCATCTTTTGTCGTAATTAATCATTTGTTTTAAAAAACTGATCTATAATTCCTTAAGGTTTCGTTATAGAACTGTATTCTTTTTATGTTTGTTATGTAGCTTGAAACTACTTCAACGATAGTTGGTTTATGCTTGGAATATGGTTTGAACTTTGTGTTCTTGGGTTTAAATTTCACTGAACGAAGATGATAGAAAGAATTTGTGTTAAACATAATAGTGCATGAATATGATTTAATTTATATGGCTAAATCCAACTACCTTATTATTTTTGGATCTTTGAATATTTAGATTTCTACTTCATGTTTTTTAAGCGTGATTATAACAAACAAATTTGATTGCCAATTTAAAAAATGGAGTTCTAAGCAATGACCATTTTCTTTAGCATTATAAACACAACATAATACAATAAATGCATGAGCTATACAAACCTCATGTCAGATTAAATATTTTGTTGTATAAATGAAAATTATTAAGACTATAGCTCATTATGTTTAAGCAATAAATGCATGAGACTCCCATATTAATTTAAAACAACAATATTGACATTGTTTTCTTCTTTGTTGGTATTTTCATGTCAATTGCTCTTCTAAAAATTTCATTGTTCATTCTTTTCCAAAAAGTACGTTAGATAATAGTGATCAACTCTGTAAATTAAAGTGTGTCCGGGTATGTTATGTTGACCTTTTCTTTAGTTACTTTTAATCAAATTTGTTTTTGCAAAATAAATTATAGCGCTAAATTACCAATCGTCTTTTCTTGCTGAATGAAATTGGACGTCTTTTCTTTTGCTTGTTAAACATGTTACTTAAAGTTACAATCAAATCAACAATGCAAACGAACAATCCTATTTTATAATCAGCATCATTCAGACGAATGAGCCCTGTAACATCCTCTTAGCTACAAGCATACTTCATAATCGATTATGTTTATGGAGTATTCCTCCATAAACTTTCCTTCCTGCTTAAGATCCTTAAAAAAAAGCATTTGTTTTAAAAACTGCACTGTTTTAAAAAAAAAACTGCATTGCACCTTTTTAAAAAAAACTACTGTGCAACATCAGCTTCTAGCTGCTGTGCAACATCAGCTTCTAGCTGCTGTGCAACAGCAGCTTCTAGCTGCTGTGGCACAGCAGCTTCAAGCTGAGTTGCTGTGCCACAGCAGCTTCAAGCTGCTGTGCAAACAGCAGCTTCAAGCTGAGTTGCTGTGCCACAGCAGCTTCAAGCTGCTGTGCCACAACAGCTAGAAGCTGCTGTTTGCACAACAACTAGAAGCTGCTGTTGTAATCTCCAAGTTTATGATTCGTTGACAATTCGGACATTGCTTTTATGCAGTGAAGTTGCTCGGGGCAGCATTTTCTACTCACCTCTAAGATAGGGTTGGCACCAATTTTTTTTCCCAATGAAGCATGTCAGCCTCTCTAAACAAGTTAACATCCAATAGCCTAACATTGACTTCAAACTCCCAAAACCTACCTTTCCAAAAAATAATCAAAAAGATCAAGCTAATGAACATTCGAGTGACAAAGCCTCATACCCATTTTAACCAAGAGTTAATCAAACTGAAATGATACAAAAATCCATTTTAATAGATTTATGGACTCCTTCATCAATGACTTTGAAATCCCCTTACATACATGACTCCTAATCACGTTTATTTCTATACTTTTTTAATTATCTGTTTACTTTAGCTTTGTAGTTTGGGTTACTGCTTTCCACTGTTTATTTGGCAGTGCGTCAGAGATTTCTGATGTCTCCGCGGAGTTTATGGCTGCTCGGTCCTATCGTCTTTGTCATGGCTTTATCCACATCACTTTTGTTTGGTTATATAGCGCCACACTCCTTCATCGTGTTGATGATCTTTCATGGATGGAACCTTTAGCTAAAAAAACATGAATTAAACATTCACAGTTTTATTTAGAAACCAGCAATCCAAGGACCAACCATTCTACGTCAGACTGAACTGTTACCATGTGAAAAAATTTGAGAATCCGTTGAGCTTAGGAACCACGATGTCATCATGAATTAAACCAACTACATCTCTACATATAAACTTATTAATAACAATAGATTCAGTGCCTCTCTCAACCCTTTCTTTTAGTGCACTGATATTATCTAATATTGCAATAGCATCAGTAGTATATAAATTCAAGATAGATCAATCATAAACATATCTTTCTCGTCGCCAGAATCTAACAAAGCCTTAAATGTATTAAACAAATGGAAAACTAGATAGGAGTTATCTTCCTTTCTAGCAATAATTTTGTCATTAACAACAGAATAATTTGTGTTTTCAACTAAATCTGACTTCATACCTTCAGAAGAATCACTGCTTAAATAACCATTAACAACACTGTTATCAGAAGGAGTTTCATACACAACCAAACCAGAAGCCAAATTATTAATCATCTCATTAGTATTAAGAGGAGAACAAGATAAATATCAGTCTGTTCATCACTTGAAGAACCACTGCACATCGCCTCTGAATTGATAACATCAAAATGACCCAACATTTCATCAAATAGCCTCACTTCCTTGCTGTTCTCAATAGAAGAACAATACATTAATCATTTACATAACTTGGCCTTATGATTGACACAACTGCATTTGAAACATCATGAATTTAGATCTTTACAAATACTCTGAGCTCTATTAGGAGTTTCCCAAGAAGAAGAAATTGGCTGCACCCCAAATTTATGGCATCGTCTAAACTAAAAATTGACCCTTATCTAAAAGTTGACCCCTTTTTGTTCATTTTACAATATATTAACTTGTTTAAATGCTTCAAACATTAAAAGAAAATTCATTTCTACCTGTATCTTGACACAAACCGTCCAAAAAAAAGTTAGCAACAACTGTTCACGAATAAAGAAATGAAGACCACTATGGTGTTGCACCACCATCAGCTGCCAGCATCCCCACGTGGCGCTACCTTAACGTGACCCGTCGAACTCAGAATTAGATTGCAGCACCTAACGGTTTTGTCCTTAGTTGGTTGCTGCGCTTTCCATTCTAGAGCTGGTATCGCTATGGCTAACCGGAGTCTGCAAATCTAGAGTTGTTGTGGCCCATGTTTGAATTGTCGCTCGCTATCGCATAGATTAGGGTTCCGTTTCAAATTAGGATTCGATTGGGTTGTGACATAAGAGATCAGAGAGAAAGTGATTAGTATTGAGGTGCCCATGCATTAAAGATTCGAATGAAGAACTATTGCTGTTTATTCAGATACTTACAAAAAAAATTACACAATAGACTAGTATTTATTAATGAGTTTTATAACTGAACTTAGAGGTTTATAAAGAGGATTTTTGATTGAATTTGGTATTCAACAAAGAGAGATTTCCATAAAAGAAAGATGTTTATCAAAAAGATTTATAATTGATGTTTACAAAATGATTTGAGATTGGGACTTTCCTTAACTAACCTTCTCGATAATGGTGGTGTGGGACTTATATTTCATGCTTAACACTAAAGGCATAATGTTTAGGGTAATTCTTCTTATCTTTGGTCTAAATAAAGTTGTTTAGTCCTTTGATATGATTTTGAAGTATTCAATCATTTATAACGTTATGTGAATATACTCAGATCGGTGGGATGTATAAATATTTTCACTAAATGATTGAAAATAGGATTATTTGGTTTCATTCAAACTTAAAACAAACTTCAAACATAAATTTTTGTGCTACTGACACTCATCTCACTCAACATACGGACAGAGACTCAGTTCAAGAATCGCCTTGGAATCTGAATTTTAAAAACTAGCATTATAGCAAATCCACACATCACAAAAAAAATTTCCATACAAGTGAATATCACACAGATAAGCAATGAAATTTCAATAAGCATGATGGCAAATCCATACATGACACAACTGCCAAAAAAACTAGCTGTCTCATTACAGAAAGTAACGAAGAAAATAAAATATGAACTAATTAGACATCGATGAAACCCAAGCTCCAACAACATCAAATTGCGCAAAGTTAACAAATGTTCCCAAAAACAAACTGTTTTCTAACTAATACAATCAAATAATTTAAGTTTAAACGGAGCGTACCTTGGAAGAACCCAATTGGGTAAAACAAACAAATTAGGGTAGCAGGACAATAATTAAATTTATACCTGAATGCGAGTACAAATCGATCAAAATCCCCAAAATCGAATCCTCCCCTAAAATCAGATTAGCGCCGCACTCGTGTTTTTTTTCTTCTTCTGATATGGGATTACGCGGCCGAAATTGTCAAAAGCGTTGGGAGAAACAACGTGAAAGGGAAAATAGGGTTACGCTGCTGAGTTTACGTTTTTACCCCCCAAACCGACCCTTAATGACCCTATTAAGCGTTGGTAATAAAATATTTATTATTATGTCTTTTTCGCAACACTTTTTTAATATAGCAACGCATATTATTGTTATTACCTAGCAACCCAAATAAGTGTTGGCGATTGAAGAAAAAAAGGGTTACCAAATGGCCATTATGGTGTAGTGTTAGAAATTGAATAGAATTAACTAAGTCGAAGAGGAATTAGTTAATCGAGTTTTGAATTTGAAGTTGAACTTTGAAAGGTGAATTGGATTTGTAAATGGATATTCGAAATCGAATATAGAACTTAAATTTGAAATTTGGATTCAAATTAGTTAATAAGCAAGTTAAAATATATTTGAACATGTCATGTTCAAATATAAAAGTGAAATAGACTAAAGAGTTAATTAACGAATTAATTAATGAATTGAGTTAAAACAATGAGATATAGTTAAAATAGATTGGGCAGGTATAAATATACATGAGTTAGGTATGGATAAGGTATGAAGGTATATAAATAGAATGCTCGACGAAAGGCATGTGTTTAATTCATATATGAAATTTTATGCGCCGTATCGGCTAGCCGCTTGGCTTTTTCTTTTTCTTTTGGATTGGTGAGGGCCATGGGAGGCTATTTGAAATATCCCGATGCTCCTGGTACAAAGGAGGTTATGGCGAATTTTTTCGGTAATTTAAGGAGTTAGAATATTTTTAAGATAATTTGATAGTTAGAAATCAACGTATCGATATATATATATATATATATAAGTCGATAAGGAAATGAACTTAGAAATAGAATAGAAAAATCAAAAAGGAAGACTAAGAATAAAATCTAGTAAGAATAGAAAGAGGAAGCGTATACGTGTTTAAAAGTGAATAAGTAGTTGTATGGTATTGATTATTCCAGTAAGTAGTCATACCTGTTTTGATGTTATAAATGTTATTCAGTCAAGGTCTGAGAGGTAGTTATACCCCAACTTGATTGATTTCATTATTAACGAATAAATAGTAAGATTTCAGGCTCGAAGATCAATGTTGAATAAGAGTTAGTTGAATATAGTATTTAGGTTGTCGTAACGATGTTTTACACAACATTCGTTTTAACCCAAATAAGTGTAGGCTTGGAAATATAATAAAGAATATTTCCTAAGTATAGAAATGAACGAGATCGAAAAAGAGATAAGTAATTGGAATATTTTCCAATTATAAATAGCATATATTTTCTAAAGTTTAGAAAATAAAGGAAGGCGATATTCGGAAATGTTTTCCAAATAACATAAAAGGCCAATATGGTTATTGAAAATATTTGGTTAACAAATATTGATAAAGAAATAGAGAAGTGATTTAACTAATGGAATATTAATTAAGGGCTCAGTAACATGTTCAAAAGAGAAAATTTGATTTTTGGAAAGAGTAAACTGTTAAAAAAAACTCCAAGGGAAAGACTGTTTGAATTAAAAAAAAATTAACAGAAATTTGTGAAAGAAAAATTGAATTAAAGTAAAGCCAGTAAAGTGGTAACTGAGATTGAATTAGAATGATATCAAGACAAATTGGATTGTGAGATTCAAATTTGAAGTGTAATGTGATAATCAAGTTAAGAGTTGGGAATCGAGAAGAAACTCGAGTTGAAATGATATTTGGCTCGGATATAAGCGAATGGTTATGCTGGAGATAAAACTGATTTGGAGTTTGATTGGCATGACATTGGTATATGATGAATCGATAGCAGATGTGAGGGATATAACGATATGCCCGACAAAAAGGTACAAGTTTATATTTCTACTGGATATACGATTTATGAGCCGAATTGGCAAGCCGCTTGGCTGTTTGATTTTCTTTTGGGTTGGAGATGGCCCAGAGAGGCAGGTTGGAGTTTGAGCTATTAACCAGTACAAAGGAGGTGCTGGCGAAATTTTTCAAAAAGTTAAGGTGTTAGAAAATTTTCAGGATTTTTGGAAATTTTCGCTGATAAGAATTAATTAATAATTTAATTGAAATTAAATTGGTTCAGTTGAAACTGAAGTTAAGAAGTGAACAAATATGTTCTAACCAGTCGATAGGGTCGTTCTCTACCTTAGCAATTTCGAGGACGAAATTATTTTAAGTAGGGAAGAATGTAATGACCCACATTTTCAGAGGTATTATAATTAATTTATTTAATTATATAAATAGTAATATAGTGAATTTAATGGTCGTGGAAATAAATAATGGTGAATATTTAATTTAAAATAATAAATTAAATAATATATTTAATTCTGAAATAACCAGAATTGGCTGAAATGGCGATATGGTGTGAACTGGATCATCTGTGATATTTAATTCAGTTTAGAATTGAATTAAAATAATGAATATATTATATAAACGACAGTTTTAACGTATAATTATATTATAATTAAAATCGAGTTTGAAATGGCGCTGTAGTTCGTAAATTGGCGATTCGAACTTCAAACGAATATACAGAAGCCGTTTCAAATCGGATTTCTGTGAAACAAGAAACGTTAGGAGCTGGTGAAGTATATTTTTCTAGTAGAAGAGAAAAATCGGGATTTCGTCGGGTAGATTTTGATTTACGTCCAAATCAAATTCTAGAAAAGTCGCTGTGGAATTCCTTTATAATTTATAAAGGAATTATTTAAATTTTTAAAAGGAATTTCAATATAAATCAAATATCGGGTTGACCCAGAAGTGAATATCGAGTTAGAAGCCCATATAGGATTTTTCTAAGCAGTATGGTACTCCTCTGCGAATATATAAAATAATATTTAATTATAAATATTAAATTTAATTATATTTAAATATATTTATATATTTAAATAGGTTATTTAGAGCGTTAAAAATAGCCACTTTTGCAAACGAAGATGGGATTTGACAAAACTAATTTTGTTGGATCCGCAATATTAAATTATTGCTAGATTTCAATTTCCGTGATTTTTGAAGTCAGTATGTGGTCGTACGGATTTTTAGAATGAAAAACAGTTAGTATTTTGACGGTTAAAAATACGCTGTGTGAGCAAATGAAGTCGGAATTCGACGGAACCAGTTTCGTTGGGATCGTAATGTCAAACTGTAGCTGCATGTCTAGTTTCGTGATTTTTGGGTATTGTATATGATCACAGGGATTTTTAAACAGCATATACAAACAACGTTCGAATAAAAAAAATATAAAATTCAATATAAAAATATTAAAAATCTTCTATAAATAATCATTAAAAAAAATTCTTACCCTAATTCCATCCTCCAAGCGCCGTAACCTCGGCAGAAATTATAAACAGTAAAACATCCTCTTTGAAAATCAAAAACAATTCCTAGAAAATCTCATAAATATCCATACAAATATATTAGGGATGCCGAAGTAGTTCTCTTCATTTTGAGGTAGCATTTGAAGGGTTCGATACCCATTTTGGCTCACTGGTTTTCGCGGATGGGTGGTTAGGGTTGGGGTATCCTCGGCTTGTGAACATCTGTTGGTGGAAATAGGGTTGTTCATAGGTTCGGTGGAAGGAATGAGGTTCGTATACGTATCTAGAGGAAGTCCGGTGTTGTTTCCGTTCGATGTGGTTCAGGGGTTTGTCGCGAGTTCCAGTAGAGGGACAGGAAATGCCGCGACGCGAATGGGATGTTGGGTGTTCGAATTCTGTAAAAGTGGGAGGGATACGTTGAGGAGTTGATGGGAAGATCAATGGTGGTGGCGATGGAGGAGTTCGGTGGATGACGAGGTGGTCGTGGGCAGTCAAAAAGGGTGTGATGCTGGTTGAAAAGCATCGGTTTTGCTCTGAGTAATTGGGGGGAAGAAAGGATAAGCGGGTCGGGGGTTTTAAATTTGTTCATGGGCCAAGGAAATAAAGGGTGAGGCCCAATAGAGAAATTAAATCTCTAAGTTTTTATTTAAATTCATGTTATATTTTGTAAATGTCATAACTTTAACATACGTAATCAGAATTCCGCGAAACAAGATCCATCAGGATTGTATGGACGACGGCTACGCACTGGAACTGACTGGGAGTGGATTGGGGTTCGTTACAATTTATGGCAAAATAAATTGTCCAATCTGAATCAACGACAGTTATCGTTATTTACGTTGATCGTCCAATGTGAGTAAATCTCACTAACTCTGAACAGTTTATAATTTCATGTTGTATTTGTAGAACTGTTAGATATTGGCTGATTGACTGTGTGTTGACCATTTGATTGAACTGCTAGACCGTTAGTTGAATTTCTATATTGATTGTGTTTAACAGAATATATCATATAGAACTGAAAGTGATGTTATCTATATTGTTTAACATCTGTGATGCAGGGAAACAGGATGGAGGAATCCAACTGGATTCCTCAACATTTATTTTACTGTGATTCATATATTGTGATATATGATGTGATATATAATCTGTTGTTGATTATGTGTGTTTGGATGATATTATCGTTGTTATATGGTATGTCAAATACCATAAGAAATATTGGATGTGGGAAAGGGGATTTACAAAGTGTATTTTGAAAATGAATTATTTATATAAAATCGATGGATTTTATATAGAAAAGGAAAAGGGTTTTTATAAAAGAAAATAATTATAAAATAGAAGGATTAGTTATAATAAAAGGAAATATTTATTTGTAGAATAAATAGAACTGAAAGGAAATATTTATTTGTAGAATAAATAGAACTGAAAGGAAATATTTATTTGTAGAATCAATAGAATTGAAAAGGGAATAGTTATTTGTTAAGTAAACAAATAGAAAAGGAATAAATTAATGGAATTAAATCAATTAGAGTTAATCGAATTAGAATAAATCGATTAGAGTTAGTCGAATAAGGAGTTATCGAATATTAGTTATTCGAAACGAGTTAAAAGGAGTTATCGAGTATTAGTTATTCGAATCGAGTTAAAGGAGTTAATCGATGTTAGTTTAATCGAGTAAAAAGGAGTTAATCGATGTTAGTTATTCAAATGGAGTTAATCGAATTTAGTTTATTCGAATAAAATTGTAATGAGTTAATCGAATTTAGTTATTCGAAGAAGTGAATCGGATCAGAGATATTCGAAGTGAGATAATTGAATCAGAAATATTCGAAGTGAGTTGATCGAATCTAGTTATTCGACAGGAGTCAAATCGAATAAGATTTATTCGAAGAAAGAGATTATCGAATATAAGTATTCAGAAGTAAGCAAATCGAATATAAGTTATTTGAATTAGATATTCGAATAAGAGTTAATCCAGTAAGAGTTATTAGGTTGGAGTTATTCAAATAAGAGTTATAGATTAGAGTTAACCGAATAGGAGTAAATATATTAGTTGTCCTTATATTATTCGAGTTAGGAAATAAAAGTCATATTAAAGATAATATATTTCGGATGCAGGATATTATAACACCATTGTTATAATCACATAAACTTGTAAAAGAAAGGGGTTCGTAAATAGAATTAGAGGGTTCGTAAGGAAGTGTTAAAGAGTTAAAAGATGAACTTACCCTATTTCGAGATTTGAAACGTTGTTCAGTTAAGGTCTGAGAGGTAATTAGACCCCAACTTGATTGACTTCGTTTTTAATTTAGAAATGGTTAAGGTTCGAAAGTGAAAGTGGTTAAGTAAATTTAGTAAATAAGTATAATGGTTCGAGTTGTCATCGCAATGTTGATTTAAAACATCTGTTTTAAATCCAAGTGAAGAAGATTTGGAAATGTTTTCCAAATAGAATCAGAAACGTAATCAAATATTGAAATTGGAAATAAGGAATAAGTTATGGAAATATTTTCCAGTGTTAATAACATATATTTTCTAAACGTAGAAAATAAGGAAGTATGAATATATATATAGATATAGATATATATATATATATATATGATTGATGATTGATTGATAGAATTTCCATTTGGAAATAATATCGTTGTTTGCACATGTGTTTTCTATGATGGTTAAATCACATACTATCGAAGTTTTGACCATTTTAACGTTGTAAATATAGAGAGACCAGTTGGATTATTATCCAAAGAACCACTCTGTATTGGCATAAGCGTTGCGAATCATATATGCCAAAGAAAATTGAAGACGGAGTAAAGTGCAAGGGCTATTGTATAAGTCTTAGATAACAGTGCCTAAGATGGATGTACTGAATAGCACCTTCGGTTAATAATGTTCCTGGATGACTTGTATGGATGAATGTCTGACAGAGTATTTCCAGAAAGGTCACGTACATTGATTTCCTCAACCGTACCAAGAGTGGAAGCGGAGAAGGAAACTTCTTTTAGCTGACACGTAACGTATGGTTGTAGACGTCAATCGGTGATTTGATCGATTTGACGATGTGACATTCGAAGTGAATCTGGTGTGATGATAAAGCGTAACTTCTAGCCTAACATCCGGTAAATGATAGAAATCGGGCAGGTAGCATGGCTAAGTCGGTCGCTCTGAAGTAGGGTGTATAATCACCTGATCTAGAGTTTCATTTACTTCTAAAAATCTATTGTTGATGATGTTCCATTTGGGAAACGGTTGCTGATCCCAACCGTTGGTGATATACATTCGATACACTCAAGCGAAATGAGTGGTCGGTCACGTGTGGTTGGGTTGCAAGATGTTCTTGTTGAACCCAGTGTATTCATTTCTAGAGGTACACTAGCGGAAGGTGGTTCCATACCTTGTCATAGTTGGAAATCCATTACCCAATACGTGCTTGCGGTTTTGATGGTATACTATATATGTAGAACGTGAGATGAAAGCGTTTCTGCTAGATGATTATTATATTGTGGTGGATAGACATTATTATAATATCAAAAGGTTTTTAATATAAAGATATTTTGGATTCTCAGAAGGGAAAAACCCGTTCCGTTATACAGCACGGTCTTATGAGATATCATTTTACCTGCTTGAACTGTTTTAAACTGTTTTACTCATACCAGTCCCATGACTGACCCGGAGTTTATTTTGTTTTCCCTAAACTCTTGGGTGCCCAATATTGTACGGGCAGTCAAGTAGTCGGGATTAACATATATACCTGAAGAGCTGGAGCAGGAGGCTTCAGGATCATATAGCTATAGTTTATTTCCGCTGTGTTGTTAGTGTTGTACTTTGATAATGATATGTATATTCAAGTACAGATGTATGTTTCAAGTTATGTTATACATATTATATGTTATTCGTTCCGCTGTGAGGTTCGTGTTACTCTGATGTTGTGTTCTTCTTCTTCTATTCAAAGTTTCTATCTTATCTATCCTCACCCTCTGTTTTCTTTCTATTAATTTCCTGATTTTCAGTTTAATTTGGGGTTGGACTTGTGTTTTTGGTCAGCTCAAATTGGACGGGATTTTTGGGTCATTACAAAGCTCTCCAAGTATATCTGTAAAATCCTAACTACTTGACTGCCCGTGCAAAATTGGGCACCCAAGAGTTTAGGGAAAACAAAACAAAATAAACTATGGGTCAGTCATGGGACTGGTGTGAGTAAAACAATTTAAAACAGTTTGAATAATTAAACAATATCTCATAAGACAACACCGTATAACGGAACGGGTTTTTCCCTCATGAGAATCCAAAATATTTGATTTAACTTTCAAAATCCTTTTGAAAGAAACGATAAAATTTATATCAAAACTCTTTTGATATTATAATAATGTCTATCAACCACAAATAAATAATCATCTAGCACAAACGCTTTCATCTCACGTTCTACATATATAGTATACAATCAAAAATGCGAGCATTTATTGGATAATGGATTTCCAACTATAACAAGGCATGGAACCACCTTCCGATAGTGTACCTCTAGAGAGGAATACACTGGGTTCAACAAGAACATCTTGCAACCCAGCCGCACATGACCGACCACTCATTTCGCTTGAGTGTATCGAATGTATATCACCAACGATTGGGATCAACAACCGTTTCCCGAATGGGACAGCATCGAATAAATTAAAGAATGAAATGAATATCTCTAGATAGGTGATAATACACCCTAATTGGCAGCCAACCACTTAGCCATGCTGCCTGCCCTATTTTTGTCATTTCCCGTTTGTGAGGCTAGAGGTCACGCTTATCTCTAACAGACAACACAATTATTCACTTTGAATGTCACATCGTTATACCCGCCAAATCACAAATTGATTTCCCCAAACATACAACGGGTATACAGCTAAGAGAAATGAATTCCTCCACCACCAAATGTACATACGTTTGAAGAGATCAACTTACGTGATCCATTAAATATACTCTGTCAGACATTCTTCCCTACAGGTTGTCCTAGGACTAGACAAACCGAAGGCACTATTCTGTAAACAGGACAACCCTTGCATAACTCCGTCTTCAATTATCTTCATCATATTTGATTGCAACGCTAACGCCGATACAGAGTGGTTTTCAGATAATGAATCTGACCCCGGTCTCTCCGTATTGACGACGGCAAAATGGTCAAAAACTTCGATAGTCGGTGAGTTAACTATTAAAGGAAAACATGTGTGCAAACATTGATATTATTTCTAGACGGAAATTCTATCGATCAATCATCAATCAACATCTATCCCCTTAAATTAATTTATCATTAATTATCCATTTCCCTATTTCCGTTTCCATATATTAGTAATTTCTTATTTTCTAAATTTAGAAAATATACGTTACTAATCATTGGAAAACATTTCCATATTTACTCCCATTTCTATTTTTCTATATTAGAAACATTTCTGATTCTTATTTGGAAAACATTTCCGAAACTCCTTCATTGGATTTAAACAGATGTTTAAATAAAACATCGCTATGCCAACTCAAAACATTACACTGATTAACTAATTTCACTTAACCAACCTTCACTATCGAACCTTAACCATTCCTTAGTTAAAAACGGAGTCAATCAAGTTGGGGTATAACTACCTCTCAGACCTTAACTGAACAACATTTCTAACTTTGAAATAAATAAAGTTCACCTTCTAAATCTTTAACAAATTTCCTTACGTAACTCTCGGATTCTATTTACGAATCCACTTATTTATTGAAAACACTTATTATAACTATAACGTTATAACCCCTACTTCTGAAATATCTAACTTCAAAATATAACTTTTATTCCTCAATTTAACTAAATAACTAAATAGGCAATTTATAAATAATTCATTAAATCTTGATAAAAAATGGAAAGTGTACTTTCCCGAATTTGATATAATCGAATTCAACGTATAATTCTCTTCCGAATAATCTCTATTCGATAACTCCTTTTCGAATAAACTATATTCGATTAACTCCTTTTGAAATAACTCAATCGATTATCTCTCTTTTGAGCAAACTATATTCGATAATCTTCTTTCAAATAACTATATTCGATAATTTCTTTTCGAATGAACTATATTCGAATAACCATTTTCGAATAAACTATATTCGATAATCTCCTTTAACTCTATTCGAATAAACTATACTCGAAAAACTCCTATTTCTATTTTTCAAGTATTTCCTTTTATAATCTATTTATTTACCAAATAAATCCCTTTTGATAATTTTATTTATTTTATAAATATTTCCTTTTCAATTCTATTTGTAAATGTTTTACAAATATTTCCTTTTCTATTCTATTTGTGAATGTTTTACAAATATTTCTTTTTCAATTCTATCTGTAAATGTTTTACAAATATTTCCTTTATAACTCCTTTGATTTTATAATTATTTTCTTTATAAAACCCTTTTCCTTTTATATATAAAATCCATTGATTTTATATAAATAATTTATTTTCAAAATACACTTTGAGAATCCCCTTTTCTATATCCTAGTATTTCTTACGGTATTTAAAATACCAATTCACAATGATCGTTATCGTTCAAACACACATAATCAACAACAGATTACATATCACATCATATATTACAATATATGAAAAGAACAGTATTATAAATATTGTGGAATCCAGTTGGATCCGTCCAACCTGTTTTCCTGCATCACAGATGTTAAACAATATAATTAACATCAACTTCATTTCAATATGAAATATTCTGATAAACAGAATCAATATTTGATTTACGATATATATATATATATATATATCGTTATCTATAATTTCAACCAATCACTTAGCAGTTCAACCAAACAGTCAACACACAAAATCAACCATCATCTATCAGTTCTAAAAATACGTTATAAATTTTTGAACTGGTAGAGTTGGTGAGTTTTACTCACATTAGACAGCTATCGTTAAATAACGATTAACTATCTTTGATTCAGATGGATGTTTTATTTTGCATTAAATTGTATCGAGCTCCAATTCACTCCCAATCAGTTCCATTGTGTTGCTCCCATCCATACGACACCAACGGATCTGACCGTTCGAAATTCTAATATCGTATGACCCAGATATTAAATTTACAAGTTTATATAACAATTTAAACTAAAATAACTAAATTTGTTATTCAATGGACCTCACCCATTTATCAACCGGCCCAACAGCCATTTGCAACTGCAAACATTTACTACACGTCTTCCCTCAAATGAATTTCCGCACTCCAGTTCCTCACAACAGAAAATCTCGACCTCCTCCTCTCCTCGTATCTCCCTCATTTCTCCACCGTTTGCCAAACACAATACACCGTAGTGCTTCTCATCCGTTTCTCCATCCTCCGATGCCAAAGATGCTCAGTTCGACGCTGTCACCAGGGGTGTGGTTCCAGCACCTTCGCACGCATAGTACTGAATTTGTGCGACATTTTTTATGTTCGAACTTCACCAAAATTACTCACACGAGCTCGAAATCACCTCCACATTCCGAAAACAATACTCCAAACAAGTATCAATGATTCAAATAGCTCAAACATTGAACCCTAATTCGAGCTGAAAGAAAACCATAACCCAGAAAATGTATCGAACTCAATGTAATACATATGAAATTGAAGAGTTTGAGTATAGGAATCCGAATACAACACTTTGGTGACTTTTAGGAATTTATTCCATTTGTTTAAGAATTTAGAACTTGCGATATTTGTTTTGAGGATGAATACTGACGGCAGTTTTTTTACATTGACCAAAGAAAGATAGAAATTAGGTTTAGGAGGAAGGTAAGGGTATTTATTTGAATTTTTTAATATTTTTATAATGATTATTATATTAATTATAATCAACCGCTGCTTCTATTTGTCTTCTAAAAATCCGTATGATCACACACGATACCCAAAAATCATGAAAATTGACATACAGCTACAGTTCGACATTACAGACCCAACAAAATTTGTTTCGTCGAATTCCGACTCCGTTTGCTCACACAGCGTATTTTTAACTGTTAAAATACTGACTGTTTTTCACATTAAAAATCCGTACGGTTATACACTGACTCCAAAAATCATGAAAATTAAAATCTAAAAATAATTTAATATTCTGAATCCAAAAAAATTAGTTTCGTTGAAAACGGAGGTCGTTTGCAAAACTGGCTATTTTTAAAGCTCTAAATAACCCATTTAAATATATAAATATATTTAAAAATAATTAAATTAAATATTTAAAAATAAATATTATTGTATATATTCACAATAGAGTATCATACAGTTCCAATTGGATTTATAACTCGATATTTCAAATCCCGGTTGAATCGATATTCAATTTATATTGAAAAATCCATTTAAAATATAAATAAATCGATATAAATTATAAAGGTTCCATAGCGACTTTCTGAAAATTTGATTTGGACATAAATCAAAATCTACATAACGAAATCCCGATTTTTCTCTTCCATTAGAAAAATATACTTCACCAGCTCCGAAAGTTTCTCGTTTCACAGAAATCCGACTTAAAACGGATTCTGTGTATACGTTTAAAGTTCAAATCGCCAAATTATGAACTACCGCGCCATTTCGAGCTCAATTATAATTATAATTTAATTATACATTCAACTGTCGTTCAAATTATATATTCGTTATTCTAATTCAAATTCTAAGCTGAATTAAATATTTTAAATTGTTCAGTTCACATTATATTGTCAATTCACTATTTTCGACTATCTCGGAATTAAATATATTACAATATTATTTAAATTAATTAAATATTCAATATTATTTAATTAAATAGCCATTTAATTTTCTAAATCACTAATTAAATAATTAAATAAATTAATTATTATACCGTACAAATACGGGACATTACATTCTTCCCCCTTAAAATAATTTCGTCCTCGAAATTGCTAATGTAGAAAAAAAAAACCTATTAACTGGTTTAAAAATTATTTGTTTACTTATTAACTTCAATCTCAACTGAACCAATAAAGTTTAATTGAATTATTAATTTATTCTTACTAACAAAAATTTGCATAAACTCTGAAAATTTTATAACACCCGAAATTTCTGAAAATTTTCGCCAGCACCTCCTATGTACTGGTCAATAGGTCAAACTCCAACTCGCCTCTCTAGGCCTTCTCCAACCCAAAAGAAAATCAAACAGCCAAGCGGCTTGCCAATTTGGCTCATAAAAACTCTTACCCATATAAATATAAGCTGGTACCTTTTTGTCGGGCATATCATTATACCCTTTCCATCTGTTACCAATTCTGCACATACCAATGTCATCCCAAACAAACCCAAATCACTTTTATCTCCAACACAACCATTTTTTTATCCAAGCCAAATTCCATTATCAATCTCAAGTACCATTCTTGATTTTCAATTTAGTTTCACAAATTTCCATCTAATTTTTTTTAATTCAAAAATCCGTTTCTGGGAGTTCTTAAACCACTTTGTTTTTCTCAAAAAAAAATCAATAATCCATTTCAAAATTCAAACAACTTGTTTTCGCAAAACATATCCAAAACAAAACTTTTGGTAGTAATCTGTCACTTACAACTCGAAAATGAACACTTATGATGTCTTGATCATAATCGGAATCTATTTCCAGCTATCGAAGTGAGTTCAATACTATATCACTTTTAGCCTCCAATTTCTAAATACTATATCGAAGTGGAATCCATTTCTAAATACTTCCATTTTGAAATCAAAATATACTTTGGGTAAAATTATTTCATTTACTGTAACACCCCGTATTTTCTGTGAACGTATAAGTAACAAATCAGAGGATAATTAATTTTTAAAATAAGAATCAAGGGAAACGGGTTGCGCCATTGCGTTCATCTCGAAATTCTGCTTGGAAACGAGTCCGAGTTTGCAAGAATCGGAGTCCGTATGAGGGAGATATGACCCTCCGAAGTTTCAGAAATATTCAGAGTTCAAAACAGCTTGAATTCGAATTCAAAATTCGAATTTCAAACCCAGAACAGACTGGGCGGGAAATTTCCCGCCCAGACCCAAGGTGACTGGGGAGTCGACTGGGCAGTCGACCCCCCCCCCAGACCCAGGTCGACTGGGCAGTCGACCTGGGGGTCGACCTCCCTGGTCGAACCTGGTGCGTGTGTGTGTGCGATTTTGGGGGCTGTGACGTGTTTGGACGGACCTGATGAGTTCTAGGGTTAATCTAAGGGCCTAAATGAGTTCCTACACCTATAAATACATCCTAAGACCTAACCTAATGGATAACAAAACATTCTTACATCAAAATGTTGCTGGACTTCCTCTTGATCATGGCCGCCGCTCTCTAAGCAATTCTCTTAGCCTCCAAACTCAATCAAACTAGAGATTAAAGCTCCTACAACGATTCTACAACAAATTAAAGTTCTTTCTTTAACCACGGAAGGCAAGTGCAGTTATTTTCCGATATAAACTTTAATCATAATTGTGACATGATTGTAAATCTGAATTTGAGATGGTGTATGTTCTGTTCTGATCTATTTTATTCTGTTTCTCTTCTTCTTTCTGTTCTATAGCCAGGCTACTACGAGCCTGCGCCAATCTCCTAAGAGATTAACGCACGATCACTAAAATGTTTGGGACAAATAATGAATGTGGCATAATTGGACATGGCTAATCTGTGACTGATTTAAGAAAAAGGACATAGGTTGTAAACTAGATTTAGATCTATGCATATTCTGTGAATTGGAAGAAGAGGAACCATGGTATGTTAACATGTGACTTGAGACATTGGACATAACGCATATTTTGAATTAAGATCTGTTATAACTAGATTGTTGGGCATATTGTTTATATAACAATTCATGATTTGAAAAAGAATATGACTTAGGTGTGAAGATCTATATTAAGATTTGATGACTATCAAATGTGAATAACACCTAAGTAGGAGATTTTTGAATATATGACATGCATTGAAGTCGATGGCTATATTTGGTATAATTTATATGTGAACCTTTTGTACTAGGAAAGTGGAACTCAATTGGGACATGTAAATTATGACCATAATCTGTGACATGTAAATTCAATGCAAACGTGGGGTATATGATCATAGTGTGAATCATGATAACTATTTAGGCATGCAAACTTAGGCCAATTTTATAATTAGGCAAGATATGTTTCTGAAACTTTAAGGAATGATTAAATCTGTTATATTTGCCTAATTTGCTAGTTCTGCTATATTTGCCTAATCTGCTAGTTCTTTTATATTTGCCTAATCTGCTAGTTCTGTTATATTGTCTAATCTGCTAGTTCTGTTATATTGCTTAATCTGCTAGTTCTGCTCTACTGCCTAGTCTGCTAGATCTGTTCATCTGCCAAATCTGTCATCTGCTAAGTCTGTTGAAAATGCCAAATCTGTTATATGCTAAATGTGCTAAATTACTTAATCTGCTGAATCCGTTAAGTCGCCTAATCTGCGAAAATCTGTTATCTGCTATATCTGTTAAGTTGATATATTCGGTCAATTATTGACATAATCTGAATTAGCTATGAATAATTGACATGCATATTAGGCGTGGGCATAAATGGTAAATTATTAATTAATTGGCCGCAAAGATAAACATGGCTAACTCGAGGTTAGAATGAGTTTGCGGCGTAATCCTGCCCGGAACCGCCCGGCACATCCAGTGGCCGCAAACAATAGGTTCTAATGTGAGAAGTTAGTCATAACGTGCTTGAAACCCGAGGTTAGACTCATTTTGTGGCAGAAATCTGCCCGGAACCAACCGACCTAACCAGTAGCCGCAAACTGTCAGTCTAATGTGATAGGTCTGGGCATTAATATTTAATTAATGAAAATATGAGATAAATATGATGTCTAAAACGTGTTGGGCGGATAGGATTAAAACCACTAGACTGATGAATTTGATAAATCTGTTCCATGAATCTGTAGGCCCAATTACAAAGTTAGACAATCTGTAAGTCTGTTAATCTGTAATCGGTTAATCTGTAAGTCTGTTAATCTGTAACCGGTTAATCTGTAAGTCTGTTAAATCTGTATATCTGATCCGTTGGTCTGAAAACTTGTCTAATCTGTGAACTAGTTGATCTGAATTCTGTATGTCTAAACTTGTAAACAAGTTAATCTGAAATCTGTTAGTCTGGGGACACAAGGATAGGAAGGGAATTACTTGTGTCATCTGTTGTTTGGGACCCATATTAGTCAGTAACCCTTTCTGGTATCAAAACTTTGACCCAACAGTAGGTAGGGTCCGGGCATGCTTACTGAACTAATTATAAGCAGTTCATTCTGATAATGGCGAGGGGTGTTGATGGTGCGTTCCAACCGGGTCATGTGCGTGCATGGATCCCGGCCTGCCTCTGTGGATGTAAGACGCCGTGACATCTGTAAATAGGTCTGTGCCAATTGGTTGTCACTTTAGGGAGTGATACACCCTACTGTGGGGCCGACATAGGGTATTTATGTTTAGGGAGCCGATCGCTTGGGGTAGGGTTTTAGGGTACACTAAGTTCTGTCTGTTTCTGTTGGTACCGTCTGTTGCTGTTGGGTGGCAACACCCATCTGTTTCTGCGTGGTACCGTCTGTTCGGGTGGTAAAGACCCAATTACTAGTGTACACCTAATTCTACATTCTGTTTCCGTAGGGATTAATCTGACTGTTTCTGTTCGGGTGGTAAAGGCCCATTATTAATATTCTGTTTCTGTCTGTTTCTGTTCGGGTGGTAAAGGCCCATTATCAGCATTTTGCTTCTGTCTGTTTCTGTTCGGGTGGTAAAGGCCCATTATTAGCTTTCTGTTTCTGTGGAAATTATTTTGTTCCTGTTTCTGCTTCAGTTTAGACATTAGGGTGACACCTAATCCTGTTATACTAGTATTAGTGCAGAGAAGTGTAAAGCAATAGCTTATATCATTCTGTTCTTCTGTTATATCTGTTACACCTGTTACGGTTATCTCTCATCCAGTTTTATTTTCATGTCATGTTATTATTATCTGTTCATAACTGAAAATCACTGGACTTGCCAAACTTTTTGTCTGACCCTTGTTGTTTCGCCTCCTTTCTTCCGTTTCCCCCCCAGGTTTTGTAGAAGGGAATACTCTAGCTTGATCCAGATTTCTTCTGCTTAAAGTGCTTAAAGTATGGCTTGTCTTCTTCTGTGGGGATTATGATTTTAAACTATGCATTCTGAAGGCTTTTGTACAAGACTGATATTTTGTACTTGAATTCTGATATTGTGATTTGAAAGGATGTAACCAAGCCTATTTCGGTTTCTGTTGTAATAAAGTTATAAAATTTTCAAGTTCTGTTTTATCTATCTTGTAAGTTTCTGTTCTGTTTACTAAAATGATCCACCAAAGTTAAGGCATTCCCTTTGTGAGTGACCTTAACGGAGGTGGGGTGTTACACTTGGTATCAGAGCTGAAGGTTACCGGATTGGGTAAAGTTTTTGAAAACTATTTTCAAAAAGGTTTTAAAAGGAAGTATTTTCGAAAGTAAAGCCTATTTTTGAAAAACATAATCCCCAAAAGCCATATATCTATCTTTTGATCCTCTATTTGAATCTTTGTTTCCTTCTTTCTCCGGGGCTCCCGGCTTTCTGGGAGGTAACCTCATCGCGGCATGGTTCTGTAGGCTTGATAAGACTACGACACCGGTCAAAGGGCAAATAAGCGCCAGACTTCCATCTGTAGCCGCAGTAGTCTCACCTACGGCTAATTTTCTTTCGAGCTTTGTAGGATTTTCCGTGCGATGGAGGCCGCTTTCGAGGGACTTGTCAACGTGTTACACACGGATAGTAAAGATGAGAATGAGGGAGTTTGGCTAAGGAGCACAACCCAAGGATGAGAAACTCATGGATATGGACTTGGTTCACAAAGTAGGAAAAAAGGAAACACAAAAGAAGGAAGAAAAGTCTGATGATAAAGGAGGAGAAATGTGCTTTACTTATGGGAGCTTGACTCATCTGAACAAGGATTGCCAAAAGAGGAAGGACATTCACTTCAACTGTGGTGAGATGGGACACTTCACTAGGGACTGCCCGAAGAAACGGGGGCAAGGACAGAGGACATGACCTACTTCGGGAAGGAAGGCGAATGCTCTCATAGTTGGTGTATAGGATATAAGTAGGAAAATTTCCGTAGAGAGTTTAGTTTCCTTATCTGATTATTGAGTTAAAACTCTTTCTGATTCTAGCATTTTGATTCTGTAATCGATACTCTGCACTTTAATACTAGTATTGCTTCTGATTCCGCTGTAGACCCAAATCCATAAGGGTTATGACTCATCTGTTTGTGATTGGGGTTTGAGAGATATTCGTGTTAGGCATCAAGTAGGACACATACATTCTGGGATTTATCATGCTTAGTTTCCTAAGAATCATTCGGTAATCTGATCTATACCAGTAATCTGTAAATATCTGAATATTTCTGATAAAGTTAAGATTTCCAGTTTTGACATTATCTAAAGAGAGTAATCCTCTGGGTGTCAATCTGATGTTGGTTTCGGTCTTCGGGGCCGATACTTAGGACCCATGTCTAATGGGAACCAAGTTTTTGTTTTATCTGTACTCGCTTCCATCATTCGACTGTATCATATCGATCGAATCTTCGAACTTTAGGTAGAAACTAATGGGTGTAAACATGTGTTTGAGACATGTTATGTTTGATGGTTGCAAGGGGATGCAAGTGGTTGCTAGTGGTTTCTCGTGGATGCATATACACACACTAGGCACTAGATCGGCTCGAAAACACTCTCATACTGCATATGGATGTGTGAGCATTTTAAATTTTTGTGGATGCAAAATGATTGACTCAGCACATGGATGTTGCATATGACTAAATGGTTGTGCACTCATATAGAAATGATATGTATCAAATAGGAAAATTTGCATACATGTTGGACTCATGGCACTGGCATAATTCGCATTAAGGAGGTCAACTGAATCAGTGGACCGCCTGATCTTTGTATTAGATAAGGAACATATACACACACCTTTGCATATGTTCATACAACATTAGAAGTTTCTAAGGACAATGGACGCCAGTGATTGATGATTGAGTAGATGGATGTTGGATGGTAGGACACATTCTTCTTAACTTGAAGATTTCGGGGACGAAATCCTTTAAGGAGGGGAGAATGTAACACCCCGTATTTTCTGTGAACGTATAAGTAACAAATCAGAGGATAATTAATTTTTAAAATAAGAATCAAGTGAAACAGGTTGCGACATTGCGTTCGTCTCGAAATTATGCTTGGAAACGAGTCCGAGTTTGCAAGAATCGAAGTCCGTATGAGGGAGATATGACCCTCCGAAGTTTCAGAAATATTCAGAGTTCAAAACAGCTCGAATTCGAATTCAAAATTCGAATTTCAAACCCAGAACAGACTGGGCGGGAAATTTTCCGCCCAGACCCAGGTCGACTGGGGAGTCGACTGGACAGTCTACCCCCCCGACCCAGGTCGACTGGGGAGTCGACTGGGCAGTCGACCCCCCAGACCAGGTCGACTGGACAACCGACCTGGGGGTCGACCTCCCTGGTCGAACCTGGTGCGTGTGTGTGTGCGATTTTGGGGGCTGTGACGTGTTTGGACGGACCTGATGAGTTCTAGGGTTAATCTGAGGGCCTAAATGAGTTCCTACACCTATAAATACATCCTAAAACCTAACCTAATGTATAACAAAACATTCTTACATCAAAATGTTGCTGGACTTCCTCTTGATCATGGCCGCCGCTCTCTAAGCAATTCTCTTAGCCTCCAAACTCAATCAAACTAGAGATTAAAGCTCCTACAATGATTCTACAACAAATTAAAGTTCTTTCTTTAACCATGGAAGGCAAGTGCAGTTATTTTCCGATATAAACTTTAATCATAGTTGTGACATGATTGTAAATCTGAATTTGAGATGGTGTATGTTCTGTTCTGATCTATTTTATTCTGTATCTCTTCTTCTTTCTGTTCTATAGCCAGACTACTACGAGCCTGCGCCAATCTCCTAAGAGATTAACGCACGAACGCTAAAATGTTTGGGACAAATAATGAATGTGGCATAATTGGACATGGCTAATCTGTGACTGATTTAAGAAAAAGGACATAGGTTGTAAACTAGATTTAGATCTATGCATATTCTGTGAATTGGAAAAAGAGGAACCATGGTATGTTAACATGTGACTTGAGACATTGGACATAACGAATATTTTGAATTAAGATCTGTTATAACTAGATTGTTGGGCATATTGTTTATATAACAATTCATGATTTGAAAAAGAATATGACTTAGGTGTGAAGATCTATATTAAGATTTGATAACTATCAAATGTGAATAACACCTAAGTAGGAGATTTTTGAATATATGACATGCATTGAAGTCGATGGCTATATTTGGTATAATTTATATGTGAATCTTTTGTACTAGGCAAGTGGAACTAAATTGGGACATGTAAATTATGACCATAATCTGTGACATGTAAATTCAATGCAAACGTGGGGTATATGATCATAGTGTGAATCATGACAACTATTTAGGCATGCAAACTTAGGCCAATTTTATAATTAGGCAAGATATGTTTGTGAAACTTTAAGGAATGATTAAATCTGTTATATTTTCCTAATTTGCTAGTTCTTCTATATTTGCCTAATCTGCTAATTCTGTTATATTTGCCTAATCTGCTAGTTCTGTTATATTGCCTAATTTGCTAGTTCTGTTATATTGCTTAATCTGCTAGTTCTGCTCTACTGCCTAGTCTGCTAGATCTGTTCATCTGCCAAATCTGTCATCTGCTAAGTCTGCTGAAAATGCCAAATCTGTTATATGCTAAATCTGCTAAATTACTTAATCTGCTGAATCCGTTAAGTTGCCTAATCTACGAAAATCTGTTATCTGCTATATCTGTTAAGTTGATATATTCAGTCTGTTATTGACATAATCTGAATTAGCTATGAATAATTGACATGTATATTAGGCGTGGGCATAAATGGTAAATTATTAATTAATTGGCCACAAAGATAAACATGGCTAACTCGAGGTTAGAATGAGTTTGCGGCGTAATCCTGCCCGGAACCGCCCAGCACATCCAGTGGCCGCAAACAATAGGTTCTAATGTGAGAAGTTAGTCATAACGTGCTTGAAACCCGAGGTTAGACTCATTTTGTGGCAGAAATCTGCCCGGAACCAACCGACCTAACCAGTAGCCGCAAACTGTCAGTCTAATGTGATAGGTCTGGGCATTAATATTTAATTAATGAAAATATGAGATAAATATGATGTCTAAAACGTGTTGGGCGGATAGGATTAAAACCACTAGACTGATGAATTTGATAAATCTGTTCCATGAATCTGTAGGCCCAATTACAAAGTTAGACAATCTGTAAGTCTGTTAATCTGTAATCGGTTAATCTGTAAGTCTGTTAATCTGTAACCGGTTAATCTGTAAGTCTGTTAAATCTGTATATCTGATCCGTTGGTCTGAAAACTTCTCTAATCTGTGAACAAGTTGATCTGAATTTTGTATGTCTGAACTTGTAAACAAGTTAATCTGAAATCTGTTAGTCTGGGGACACAAGGATAGGAAGGGAATTACTTGTGTCATCTGTTGTTTGGGACCCATATTAGTCAGTAACCCTTTCTGGTATCAAAACTTTGACCCAACAGTAGGTAGGGTCCGGGCACGCTTACTGAACTAATTATAAGCGGTTCATTCTGATAATGGCGAGGGGTGTTGATGGTGCGTTCCAACCAGGTCATGTGCGTGCATGGATCCCGGCCTGCCTCTGTGGATGTAAGACGCCGTGACATCTGTAAATAGGTCTGTGCCAATTGGTTGTCACTTTAGGGAGTGATACACCCTACTGTGGGGCCGACACAGGGTATTTATGTTTAGGGAGCCGATCGCTTGGGGTAGGGTTTTAGGGTACACTAAGTTCTGTCTGTTTCTGTTGGTACCGTCTGTTCCTGTTGGGTGGCAACACCCGTCTGTTTCTGCGTGGTACCGTCTGTTCGGGTGGTAAAGGCCCAATTACTAGTGTACACCTAATTCTACATTCTGTTTCCGTAGGGACTAATCTGACTGTTTCTGTTCGGGTGGTAAAGGCCCATTATTAATATTCTGTTTCTGTCTGTTTCTGTTCGGGTGGTAAAGGCCCATTATCAGCATTCTGCTTCTGTCTATTTCTGTTCGGGTGGTAAAGGCCCATTATTAGTTTTCTGTTTATGTGGAAATTATTTTATTCATGTTTCTGCTTCAGTTTAGACATTAGGGTGACACCTAATCCTGTTATACTAGTATTAGTGTAGAGAAGTGTAAAGCAATAGCTTATATCATTCTGTTCTTCTGTTATATCTGTTACACCTGTTACGGTTATCTCTCATCCAGTTTTATTTTCATGTCATGTTATTATTATATGTTCATAACTGAAAATCACTGGACTTGCCAGACTTTTTGTCTGACCCTTGTTGTTTCGCCTCCTTTCTTCCGTCCCCCCCCCCCCTCCCCTAGGTTTTGTAGAAGGGAATACTCTAGCTTGATCCAGATTTCTTCTGCTTGAAGTGCTTAAAGTATGGCTTGTCTTCTTCTGTGGGGATTATGATTTTAAACTATGCATTCTGAAGGCTTTTGTAGAAGGCTGATATTTTGTACTTGAATTTTGATATTGTGATTTGAAAGGATGTTACCAAGCCTATTTCGGTTTCTGTTGTAATAAAGTTATAAATTTTTCAAGTATTGTTTTATCTGTCTTGTAAGTTTCTGTTCTGTTTACTAAAATGCTCCACCAAAGTTAAGGCATTCCCTTTGTGAGTGACCTTAACGGAGGTGGGGTGTTACATTTACCCTCTTTTCAAAACATATTGTGTCGGTCCATCGTATTCAAGTGTTTATAAACCCCTACTGATATAGTGGATCAAACTGATCGACCAGAACTCATAAACAACTCAATCAATAAATCTCCACAATATAAAACAATTTTTATATCAATAACAAATACGGTCTCGTATATGTACACTCAAACTCAATCTCGGGCATTACTAACCCTATCTCTACTAAGTCATGCCACAGAGCCAAGGTAATAACTTAACCTTCAGCTCTGATACCAACTGTAGTGTACCGAATTTCCGGTACTATTTGAGCTGACCAAATAACACAAGTCCAACCCAAATTTTCACTAGAAACCAGAAAACTAATAGAAAGAAAATAGAGGGTGAGAATGGATAAGATAGAAACTTAGAATAGAAGAAGAAGGAGAACATACAACATCAGAGTAACACAAATCTCACAGCAGAACGAACAACATAAATTAGATAACATATCTTTGAAATAAAACCAATATATGTATATAGTAACATTATCAGAGTACAACACTTACAACACAGCGGAAATAACAATAGCTATAAAATCCTGAAGCCTCCTGCTCCAAGCTCTCCAAGTATATCTGTAAAATCTTGACTACTTGACTGCCCGTACAAAATTGGGCACCCAAGAGTTTAGGGAAAACAAAACAAAATAAACTTTGGGTCAGTCATGGGACTGGTGTGAGTAAAACAATTTAAAATAGTTTGAGTAATTAAACAATATCTCATAAGACCACGCTGTATAACGGAACGGGTTTTTCCCTTATGAGAATCCAAAACATTTTATTTAACTTTCAAAATCCTTTTGAAAGAAACGATAAAATTTATATCAAAACTCTTTTGATATTATAATAATGTATATCAACCACAAATAAATAATCATCTAGCAGAAACGCTTTAATCTCACATTCTACATATATTGTATACAATCAAAACTGTGAGCACTTATTGGATAATGGATTTCGAACTATAACAAGGTATGGAACCACCTTCCGATAGTGTACCTCTAGAGAGGAATACATTGGGTTCAACAAGAATATCTTGCATCCCGACCACACATGACCGACCACTCATTTCGCTTGAGTGTATCGAATGTATATCACCAACGGTTGGGATCAGCAGTTGTTTCCCGAATGGGACAACATCGAATAGATTAAAGAATGAAAAAAATATCTCTAGATAGGTGATAATACGACCTAATTGGCAGCCAACCACTTAGCCATGCTGCCTGCCCTATTTTTGTCATTTCCCAGTTGTGAGGCTAGAGGCCACGCTTATCTCTGACAGACAACACAATTATTCACTTTGAATGTCACATCGTCATACCCGCCAAATCACAAATTGATTTCCCCAAACATACATTGGGTATACAGCTAAGAGAAACGAATTCCTCCGCCACCAAACGTATATACGTTTGAAGAGATCAATTTACGTGATCCATTAAATATACTCTGTCAGACATTCTTCTCTACAGGTTGTCCTGGGACTGAACAAACCGAAGGCACTATTCTGTAAACAGGACAACCCTTGCATAACTTCGTTTTCAATTATCTTCATCATATTTGATCGCAACGCTAACGCCGATACATAGTGGTTTTCAGATAATGAATCTGACCTCGGTCTCTCCGTATTGACGACGGCAAAATGGTCAAAAACTTCAATAGTCAGTGAGTGAACTATCAAAGGAAAACATGTGTGCAAATAATGATATTATCTCTTTAAATTAATTTACCATTAATTATCCATTTCCCTATTTCCGTTTCCATATATTCGTAATTTCTTATTTTCTAAATTTAGAAAATAAACGTTATTAATCATTGGAAAACATTTCCATATTTACTCCCATTTCTATTTTTCTATATTAGAAACATTTCTGATTCTTATTTGGAAAACATTTCCAAAACTCCTTCATTGAATTTAAATAGATGTTTAAATAAAACATCGCTATGCCAACTCAAAACATTACACTGATTAACTAATTTCACTTAACCAACCTTCACTATCAAACCTTAACCATTACTTAGTTAAAAACGGAGTCAATCAAGTTGGGTTATAACTACCTCTCAGAACTTAACTGAACAACATTTCTAACTTCGGAATAAATTAAGTTTACCTTCTAAATCTTTAACAAATTTCCTTATGTAACTCTCGGATTCTATTTACGAATCCACTTCTTTATTGAAAACACTGATATAACTATAGCGTTATAATCCCTACTTCTGAAATATATAACTTCAAAATATAACTTTTATTCCTCAATTTAACTAAATAACTAAATAGGCAATTTATAAATAAATCATTAAATCTTGATTAAAAACGGAAAGTGTACTTTCCCGAATTTGATATAATCGAATTCAACGTATAATTCTCTTTTGAATAATCTCTATTCGATAACTCCTTTTCGAATAAACTATATTCGATTAACTCCTTTTCAAATAACTCATTCGATTGTCTCGATAATCTTCTTTCGAATAACTATATTCGATAATTTCTCTTCAAATAAACTATATTCGAATAACTCTTTACGAATAAACTATATTCGATGATCTCCTTTAACTCTATTCGAATAAACTATATTCGAAAAACTCCTATTTCTGTTTTTCAAATATTTCCTTTTATAATCTATTTATTTACCAAATAAATCCCTTTTGATAATTCTATTTATTTTATAAATATTACCTTTTCAATTCTATTTGTAAATGTTTTACAAATATTTCCTTATCTATTCTATTTGTAAATGTTTTACAAATATTTTCTTTTCAATTCTATTTGCAAATATTTCCTTTATAACTCCTTTGATTTTATAATTATTTTCTTTATAAAACCCTTTATCTTTTATATATAAAATCCATTGATTTTATATAAATAATTTATTTTCAAAATACACTTTGAAAATCCCCTTTTCTATATCCTAGTATTTCTTACGGTATTTAAAATACCAATTCACAATGATCAATATCATTCAAACACACATAATCAACAACAGATTATATATCACATCATATATTACAATATATGAAAAGAATAGTATTATAAATATTAAGGAATCCAGTTGGATCCCTCCAACCTGTTTCCCTGCATCACAGATGTAAAACAATATAATTAACATCAACTTCATTTCAATATGAAATATTCTGATAAACAGAATCAATATTTGATTTATGATATATATATATATATCGTTATCTACAATTTCAACCAATCACTTAGCAGTTAAACCAAACAGTCAACACACAGAATCAACCATCATCTATCAGTTCTAAAAATACGTTATAAAAATATGAACTGGTAGAGTTGTTGAGTTTTACTCACATTGGACAGTTGTCGTTAAAAATGACGATTAACTATCTTTGATTCAGACGGACGTTTTATTTTGCAATAAATTGTATCGAGCTCCAATTCACTCCCAGACAGTTCCATTGTGTTGCTCCCGTCCATACGACCCCAACAGATCTGACTGTTCGAAATTCTGATATCGTATGGCCCAGATATTAAATTTACAAGTTTATATAACAATTTAAACTAAAATAACTAAATTTCTTATTCAGTGGGCCTTACCCATTTATCAACCGACCCAACAACCATTTGCAACCGCAACCATTTACTACCCGTCTTCCCCAAAATGAATTTCCGCACTCCAGTTCCTCACAACAGAAAATCTCGACCTCCTCCTCTCCTCGTATCTCCCTCATTTATCCACTGTTTGCCAAATATAATACACTGTAGTGCTTCTCATCCGTTTCTCCATCCTCCGATGCCAAAGATGCTCAGTTCGACGCTGTCACTAGAGGTGTGGTTCCAGCACCTTCGCACGCACAATACTGAATTAGTGCGACATTTTTTTGTTCGATCTTCACCATAATTATTCACACGAGCTCGAAATCACCTCCACATTCCAAAAACAATACTCCAAACAAGTATCAATGATTTAATTAGCTCAAACATTGAACCCTAATTCGCGCTGAAAGAAGACCGTAACCCAGAAAATGTATCGAGCTCAATGTAATACATATGAAATTGAAGAGTTTGAGTATAGGAATCTGAATACAACACTTTGGTGATTTTTAGAAATTTATTCCATTTGTTTAAGAATTTAGAACTTGCGATATTTGTTTTGAGGATGAATACTGACGGCGGTTTTTTTTTACATTGACCAAAGAAAGATAGAAATTAGGTTTAGGAGGAAGGTAAGGGTATTTATAGGATTTTTTTAATATTTTTATAATGATTATTATATTAATTATAATCAACCGCTGCTTCTGTTTGTCTTCTAAAAATCCGTATGATCACACACGATACCCCAAAATTATGAAAATTGACATACAGCTACAGTTCGACATTACGGACCCAACAAAACTTGTTTCATCGAATTCCGACCCCATTTGCTCACACAGCGTATTTTTAATCGTCAAAATACAGATTGTTTTTCACATTAAAAATCCGTACGGCTACACACTGGCTCCAAAAACCATGGAAATTGAAATCTAACAATAATTTAATATTCCAGATCCAACAAAATTAGTTTCGTCGAAAACGGAGGTCGTTTGCAAAACTGGCTATTTTTAAAGCTCTAAATATCTCATTTAAATATATAAATATTTTTAAAAATAATTAAATTAAATATTTAAAATTAAATATTATTGTTTATATTCACAATAAAATATCATACAGTTCCAATTGGATTTATAACTCAATATTTCAAATCCCGGTTGAATCGATATTTAATTTATATTGAAAAATCCATTTAAAATATAAATAAATCGCTATAAATTATTAAGGAATTCCATAGCGACTTTTTGAAAATTTGATTTAGACATAAATCAAAATCTACATGACGAAATACCGATTTTTCCCTTCCATTAGAAAAATATACTTCACCAACTCCGACGTTTCTTGTTTCATAGAAATCTGACTTAAAATGGATTCTGTATATTCGTTTAAAGTTCGAATCGCCAAATTACGAACTGCCGCGCCATTTCAAGCTCAATTATAATTATAATTTAATTATACGTTCAACTGTCGTTCAAATAATATATTCGTTATTCTAATTCAAATTCTAAGCTGAATTAAATATTTTAAATTGTCCTGTCCACATTATATTGTCAATTCACTATTTCCGACTATCTCGGAAATAAATATATTATACTATTATTTAAATAAATTAAATATTCAATATTATTTAATTAAACAGCCATTTAATTTTCTAAATCACTAATTAAATTAATTAATTATTATACCGTAAAAATATGGGACATTACAATTTTACTCTCATCTTTAACTATATTCTCTCTCTAGGTTGGTCAATTTTAGTTTAATGTTCTTCTGAATTCAGTGTATTGTATATCTATAGTTTTGGTATGATATATTCCTTACATTGAAAATATTTATGTTATTTCCATCTTTAACGATCTAGTAATTTGATTTTTTAAATTTCATTGATTACGCTTGAGTGTTTTATAAATTGCTATCTACAATGAATTTAGATTTTACCTTATTGTCATTGATAATTTCTTTAATGTTGTAATACGTTCTATTTTATATTCTTCTTATGTCTCTCACTACATGGTGGTAATTTATTACAATATATTTTCTCTATATTCATCCACGGTGATGTGGGATCGTCCATAGGACAGGGATAAGGTATAAGTGATTTTTCGTGCATCTGCTGTATAATTTAATGCACTCGACATATTTATTATTTTTTAAATAGTTTAAACTATTATCACTACAAGAAAAATATCCTATTGCAACTAGCTATTTGCAACAGGCGACAAATGAATGTTGCAATAAATGATATTTAGCAACAGATCTATTATAGCAGTTGCAATAAATGAGAATTAGCAACTTGCCTTTTCTTCTGTTGCAAAAAACATATTTTTAGCAACTGCGCTTCCTTTCCTGTTGCAAAAACATACTTTTAACAACTATGCTTTCATGACAGTTGCAATATACATATTATTTGCAACTGAGCTTCCAAGCCAGTTGCGAATAAATATCTTTAGCAACTGTTTTCACCACTTGCAATAACTATATTTTTTGCAACTGGTAAAGCCAGTTGCGAAAAACGTACTAAAAATAAGTATCAACTTTTAATGATTAACTTTTAATAATTAATTTTAAACAAGTACCATTAAATGATTAACTATTAGTAATAATATATTGATTAAGATTAATACTTACTAATTGTTAATTAATAATAAAATTTAAGTATTCTAAAGTGATATTTATAATTGATAATTATAATTTAATAATTATAATTAAGAATAATAAACAAATAATAATAATTAATTATCATTTAAAAAATAAAAATAAAAAAACAATTTTCAATAATAATAAAAAACTACTAGATAATAATTGATAATTAATTTGAAATGAAGAATATGTTTAAATATTAAATCATTAATAAATTTATAATAAATAAATAAATGGTAATTGATCAATATTACTATTAAGGAGTAATTAATAGTTAATAATAATTTCTTATATGAATTAATTTATAATTTTTGTTTAATAGAGGTATTTTTTATGAATTAATTAATAGTTTCTGGTTATCATTGATAATTATTTTTATATTTCTAATATTATCGTTAATTATTAATGATCATAAATTGTGTGTTTTTACAACTAGTAAAGCAAATTGCCAAAGAAGACTTTTAAATTATATTTATATAAAATCAGTAATGTTTAAAATTGTACCCTTTAAGTTTTAACTTCTGGTGTTGTTAACACATTTTGGGTTCATAATATTTCTAGCGCTTTTTCGTTCCTATTTTAGCACATTTTCACTCCGCACCTTTCTGTTGTTACCACGTTTTGGCTTCAACCTCTCAAATTTTGGCTCGAATCTCCAAAATTTTGGCTCCATCTTCTGAAAATTTCGCTACAGCTCTCCTCAAAACAAATCCCTAATTTTACTTTCAATCAGAAATTCAGACCCGTCATCAAAAAGCTTGCATCTGCGCAACAATGGGAACTAGTCCAAATTTGTTTTTTGCCGCCTCTTCTTCTAAACATTCTCTTCGATTCCTACCATCTATTCATCACTTTCCTTACTCCCTGACTAGCATTTTCCAACGTTGTCAGATCGAGCTTTTCCTGTAACCCTAATATTTTTAATCTCGAATCTTTCCTTTGCTGTATGTTTGAGTTTTCATCTACATCAGCCTCTATCTTGATTTTCGAACCCCTTTAGCTTCACCTCCATGCGGTCATGTTTTGCCTCTGCGCTTCAATCCGTTGCCTGCCTCTATTGCAAAGCCTAATCGCCATCCGCTGTGCTCAGTTAGATAATGGTGTTAGTCAGATCGTTTTGATGACTCGCTTGTCAGGTTCTGTGATTTTGTATCTTTGTACTTCAAATTTAGCCATATTAGATATAAAGTTTCTATGTTTTGGTTTATATAAGTTAATAGGAAATATTTTTCTGGTTAAGTATCAACACATACAACTTCAACATAGCTCTGTCATATGACACAAATTGTTTTAAGTGTCCTTCTAGTGGCGTGCTTGCTCCTGGTAAACGTGTCTGTGTGTGTGTGTGTGTTTGACATTGCTGTAGAAATTAGACGTCTTGGGAAAGTGTAAATCAATGGGATTAGATAATAACTTTTTAAAGGGGGAGTTAATATCTTCTTCAATATTTCAGTTTCGAATATAACCTATTTTGCACTGTATGATGAGGACTTGAAACCCGGACCCGAGTCAGAGAGGCCGTTTGGGCTGTTTCATGTTGATATGTCCATGGCCTATGATGCTGGGCTGGCAAAGTCGAGTAGTGTCTCTAACTCCGGCCGCCAGGTGAATCCACCATCGTCTTCTCTAGTAGCACCGACAAAGAAACCGAGAGTTGGGTGGTGTGTGCCCAAGGCAGAGGCAACAGATGCACAGCTGCAGTCTGTCGTGGACTACGCATGTTCTCAACAAGTGGTCGACTGCAGCACGATACAACCTGGTGGTTCCTGCTATGAACCCGCTACGGTCCGGTCTCATGCAGCTTATGCTATGAACCAGTTGTATCAGGTTATGAGTCGCAATTCCTGGAACTGCGACTTCAGCCAGACTGTCGTGCTTACTTCAGATAATCCAAGTTATGATTCATGTGTGTACACAGGAAGCTGATAGAGTGGAAATAATGGGTGATACTTCTAGAAAGAATGGGGGAATAAACAAAGGGTCAGTTTACTTTTATGTCCCTACTGATGGCTATTGATATAGTGGAATTATATAATGCTTATTATACGTGCCTTTTACTGGTGGAATTAATAGTGGTAACCTTGTGTCGTGTATGATAACAGACAGCGTGTATGTATTAGAGGAAAAAGTGGCTGTAAAGTTTGAATTATTGGGTTCAGAATGTTTTTAATTGGTTTTTATGACTGTTTAAAACTATTGTACTAGGCTTATGATGTTGCTGCCACTCTGTTTAGGATTCGCATCACCGAACCATACATTGTAGGTGGATATGGGTTCAGATTGTCTTCTTTAACTTTTACAAAGAGATCTTCTTCAAATTGAAATTAGTTTTTTTTTTAAGTTTAAGTGAATATTTATAATATTTCCGCTGTTTTTCTTCTGAACATACAAATACCTTTTTTTGGGATGAGGTAGTCAACTTATATGTATCATATTTCTGCTGGCAGTGCTCGGTTACTGATGACTGGTAATAAGGTGTGTTATGTTTATCTACTAAGGAAGTGTAGCATTTTGATCTTAGGGAAGACCCATCATTTTGGTTGGATCACAATATGCAGGTGATTTACTGTTCGTTTGGGCTGTTGATTAATATATTAGGGTAGTATTTATCTTCGTTAGAATTCTCCGAATTATATAAGTTATTTGTAATGTATTTTGAATATAGGAGACTACTAACTTCTGCTTCACTGACTGAATTGTATTTTGAATATGGGATATAAACATTGCTGATTGCTAGAAAAAAAAGCAGCTAAAATGCAAGAAATGAAAGAAAGGAAGATGATGAGGGGGATGAAGAAAGAGGTTCAATTTATTTTAGTAATATTTAGATGCTGTTATGTGTGTGAATAGGGGCATATTCCAACTGATTTACTACTTATTAATGGTCGGTTGTTTTGCTATTAAACCTGCAGGTTGTATGTGTGTCCATCTTCTTTTGTTCTCTCTTTATTCCTTTTCTTTTCTCACTTCATTCCAAAACTTTGTATTTGAGTTTCTCTATTTCATGAAATTGGAAAAATGATCTTTTGTAGCCTTTATTTTTCTGTACCATTATCAAAATTCAGAATGCATTTTAATTGTCTAGGATCACCATTCTATCCTTCCAAGAAATATAACATGAAACCAAGGATACTGTCACCTATGCATTCCAGTTGTATATTGGCTAGTTAATTTTAAAATTGGACAGTGTATAATGAACATGTCAGCATACACGAGAGTCGTGAGAAAGAAAGGCAAACTTAGAGTATGGGCTGTTGCTCTTCCAGTTCAGATATTTCATGTGAGTTTACTTTATTATAGTTGTTTTTTCTGTTTGGTTATCACTCGGTGCCTGATAGATGTCATTGACACTAATATCTATTCGTTTTCTGTTTTCCGCTTGTTAAGGAAAAAGCATTCTCTTTCTCCTTCCAAGACTTTGCAGGCTTAGACTTCGCAGGGTTGGAGCATGAACTGTAGATTTGTTCTAGTGAACAGATGATATTTATTCTCTTATTATAGTATATGTATGGTAGAGTAGAAATATGATTAGAAAATACTCTATTTGAAAAAAAATGTGTTGTGTGAGAGAAGAAATTGTTGTACATGAATGATGTACGAAAATTATAGAAATTTTTGTTGTAATTATTTGTACTATTAAAACTTTGTTAAAATAAAAAATTTATTTGTTTATTTCATTTTGTGATATACACTATTAATAATGCGATTACATAATATGTAATATCTATAAGCTGTAATATTTTTTTATGGATTTATGCATCTATTGCAACGGGCATATACTGTTGCAAAATGATCTGTTGCAACAGCAAAAGCCTGTTGCAAAAAGGTATATAGCAACATCTTATTGCAATAGGCAGAAAATGTTGCGGACTTTTTGCAACTTCGGCTATACCAACAGGCGCAGGCCTGTTGCAATAGGTCTACTGCAACGGATATCGCCTGTTGCGAAAAGTGTTTTTTGTTGTAGTGTATAGTTGGTTTGCAATTTGAATCTAAAATCTATTCCTTTGATTTATTTTAAACTTTTGGAGATGCTCTTAATTTTCCATTGAAAGTATCTTGCATTTACTTATCTATGAAGCAAATTACAAATTTTCATATAGAATTCAACTAGCAGAATTGAGAATAAGGTTTTTACATAAGTAATGTTAAATGCTTGATCTCTTGGATATTTTATGAATAAATGTATTTGCATGCATACTTGAACTATTCAAAAAGAGAATGAGTTATTTAGTGGATAATGTAAAATTTTAAGGAATCGTCACAAATGTTGAAATACGTTAGATGTGTCTTTTAATTTTATTCAAAAAAATAAAATGAATATGGACCATCATGTTTGACCAGCTAAATAGATTGCACATAGCACACTATAAATCACTTTTGTCCCTACTTCTCCATATTGTCACACCCTCCTCATCTCCAAGCCTCTTTGTATTCTTAAGTTAGTACTACTAAAACATGTCAATATCGCACATATACATGTAATATCTCTTTTATTTATTTTTATCCATATGTCTTGATTATCAAAACTTAGCTAATCTCTTTTTTTTTTCCATAGGAACTCATATTACCGGCATAAAGGGAAAGATTTGATAGCTTAAGCTCTCTAAAACCTATTGATAATAAATTATGACTGGAAAATCAGAGTTCGAATTATTAGAATCCGGGAAAGTTACAGTACTAAAGGTGATAAGGAATGTCTATGAAGAAATATCCTATTTGTTAGATGACAAAGTAAATAATTATATTTAAATAGTTTATTCTTTATATATATATGTGTGTGTGTGTGTGTGTGTGTGTGTGTGTGTGTGTAGCAATCTCACAATTATTCATTTTTTCAAATGTTTTTTGTTGCATAGCATAGCTTACCCGAATTCATGCTTTTATATGGGCAAATCATGTTGAATACTTGAAGGACAAGTTGGAAGGACAAATATACATTCTCAGTAATTTGTGTGTTAAATCCCACAAACCAGAATCTATAAAACCTATCCGCAACGATCTATAGATTTGGTTAACAAGACGTACCAAAGTAACCAAATTATTGAATTATGAGATGATGACACGGGAAAATGAATTTGATTTCTTTGATATTGCTGATGTGAAAGATTTATCACTAGAGAAAGACCAAGCTCAATTATTAGGTATGATCTATGATACTTTAGACATACATACACATCTGTTTTACAATAAGTAGCAAGTTTCATTTATTTATTATTATTTATCAGATTTTATTGGAGTGCTCAAGTATAAGGATTGTGATATTTTAAAAGATGGTTTAAATGAGTTTGTGAATGCAAATGGCAAAGAGCAACGCAATTTTATATTTGAACTTACAGATGGGAGGTATGTATATAAAGCACTTTAAATATTATGGAATTTAAATCTTTATTTTGTTATATGCATAAACAATATTTTGCTTTCCATTTTTATGTTTTGACAGTTCTACTGTGATATTTTGTTTCTAGGATGATTTTGCCAAATTGGTTGCTACCGCTTTAAAATAAGCTACCGAGAAACCAGTTATCATCATTGTGGCAATTTGTAGGTTATATTCATTTAAAGGTACAATTTTAGTACGACTTTTATGTTATTCATAATTTAGAAAATTTATTAAAATATGTTTTGGTAGTATTTACCGCTTTTTCTCCATCAGTCTAGCTCAATTCTCTCATCCATCGGTCCAATTAGGCTATCGACTATCAATTACTTTAATGTGTGAAAATTTAATAACATGACGTTTCTTCTATTTTAGAGCAACCTAATATGACCAATGTTGGTGCAATACGTTTTTTCATCAACTACAATCATCAGTGTTCTTAAAATGAGAAACAGGTAAATTTGAGTTTTATCAAAATGTAATATAATATATTTTTTAAATATAATATACATCAAAAATTAAACTTATAAAATATGTAGGTTGGATATTATTGATTGCAATGAAGGAAAAGTTGATGTTAACGATACAGTTGCCGGAGATTATCAAATACTGAGTATTGGTGAAATAAGAAATTTGAAATATGAATATATTAAGGTATACTCCCTAGACTTTAAAATTTTAATTTGTCGTTATTCAAATACCGAAAGTTACAATATTTTATAAATTTCAGAAAGAAGATATTTGTCAAGTAACCGTTAGGAATGTAAAAGAGGAACAAACTTGGTATTATGATGCCTGCTTAGCATGTAGTAATCAAGAAGTTGAGGAGAAAGATGGGAAGTATAAATGTCCTAATTGTAAAAGAAGCGTACCCTGTCCAGACATGAGATAATTTTATGTAATGCTAGAGAAAATTTTATTACTTACTTTCGTCCTAATAGTTTTTATATGTGTGTGTATGTTTGTGTACATATTTAGATTATGTGTTATTGTTGAAGATAATCGTGGCAATGCTGCAATAATTTTGCAAGACCGTGAGGTTTACAGAATAGTTAAGAAAAATGTTTATGACGTAATGGGAGATCAAGAAAAGGTATGTGTAGCTCCAAATATTCTAACAGAAAATTTTAATACTTTATTATTTGACAAAATTAAATAATTATAATATTCTTTCTAGCAAGTAAAGAAAAATGAATTTCCAACGATTTTGAAGTGTTTGGAGGGAAGGCAGTATACAATTACTATATGTGTTGGTGAGAATAATGTACACAGAGGTTCAAACATGTACATGGCCACAGACATATTTGAAGGTTTTGAGTTGATTGGGAATTCTATGATAGAAAGTGAAGACGGTGCAGTTGCGTTACAAAGTTCACAGCTATTTTGTTGTCACACACACACACACACACACACACACACACACACACATATATATATATATATATATATATATATATATATAGTTAGTTAGTTAGTCATGTTCATTGCACCAAGTTATTTTTATTTCATTTATATGCAGATGTCTATACCAAGTTTCAACATTGAATCTAAAACTGACATCGACATGCAAAGCCCCGGTACTGAAAAATCTACAAACAATAATTTGAAGAGGAAAAGCAAAGAGATTGATAATGATGTCAAGCTGCCATATATTTTTGACGACTTTTAGGATAAAAAAGATGATGAAAATGGATTTATTTCAAAACTGAAAGCAATTAAAAAAAATAGTAAGTTATATATATTTGATGGTTATTTTATATACGGTGCACATATTATTATTTTTTGGTAAGGAATGACTAATTAATATTGTGCATCTATTCAAATGTTTATTGCACTACAAGAATGAAAAATATTCAAAAAAGTGGAAGTCATGAAGTTATGCTGGGAACAAGATTGGACTTGAACATAATTTTCATGTTTATTTTGTTTGGAATGAAAACTACTCATGATTTTATATTTATTTTGCTCTAATTTTCATATTTATTTTGTTTGGAATGAAAAATACTCATGATCTTATATTTATTTTGCTTTGAAAACTACTATTGATTAACGTATTTTTCTGTTATGGATGTTTATTTTTATGTTGTAATTTGAAATTTTAGTTAGAATGCCTCTTATACATATAAAAATATTTAAAACTTAATAACAAAGCATACGTTGCATCATATTATATATATATATATATATATATATATATACACACATATAAATATATATGACATCATACACTTTTTTGCTTCCTCAAAAAAGTTAACATACTGTAGTTTGTATATAATTTATATAATATTACTTGAATTGTATCACTTATATAATTTTAATGAGTATTTGAACAATTTTTCACATTTAAAGATCACAAAATAAATTGTAATGAATTAAGAACATGTTTTCATAATAAAATCACAAATAATCATTTATTTATTTTATATTTATGCCAAAAAATAACCATTCATAACAAAAAAATTAGATGGATAACAGAATAATTAATCAAATAATCATCCACGGCAAAATTATTGTTGGGTGAACAACATGACAGTTAATAATTGTTACTGCATAAATTATTAGATGGGTAACAGAACAATAAATCAAAATAATCATTCATGATAAAATTATTTTCGGATGAACAGAACAATTTATTACTGTTGCCGCATAAATTATAATATTTAAAAATATATATAACTATTTAACATTAATTACAATACTTTTTTTTTTATTTAATCATTACAATATATATTTAAATAACATAAATTTAATGCTCAGCAAAGCGGGCAAAAAAATACTAGTTATTATTATTACTATTATAATAATAATAATTATTATTATTATTTTGAAAGTTTGAAATAATTAATTTCCAAAAACACCCTTTCAAGCTTTTAACCATAAATGTGTTTTATATTGCCTAGCTTGTAACCTTCTATGCTATCTGTCTTCAAAAACTTTACTGGATCAAAGTCCATTAAATTTGATAAGCTGTTGAGCTTGCAAATAATTCATTCAACTGGAGAAAAAAATTAGACACTGCTTACATCAAATCTACATTAAAGAAAAACAATGATCTTCAATATAAACAAAAAACATACATCAGTTATTTTTCTTTATTCCGTAGAGAAAAGCCCATCCTTCGGATTCAGCTACAGAAATATTTTCTAAGTACTCCGAGTACACATCTTTGATTTCTTGCACCTGAAACCAAAATCATCAAAATTACACAATTTACGTGGAATGAACAGCAGTCTTTTAAATATGAATAACAGGAAAATATTTTATTGAACCTGCTCAGAAATAATTCCGGTTAAGCCAATTATTGCACCAGACCTTCCATAGGAAACAATATCTTCTGCCAGCTCTATCAAGGGGTTGAGGAGAATGTTTGCTACAACAATGTCACATTTCTCTTTTGACTCATCAAGTTTTGGAGTCTTACAAATTTGCCCTTTTAGATGTTCATTGATAGGAACCAAGTAAACAGACATCTTGTTAGAATCTATACTATTCAAAGATATATTTTGATGAGCAGATGTTACTGCCTCAGGGTCTATATCGATGCCAATAGACAATGCAGCACCCATCTGCATGATAGCACATATAAGAAAATAGATGAGAATATGTAACTCTTTTCTGTTTGTATTTGCACTGAATTAGAATAATTTGTCCTTACATCCTCTTAACTTGATTTTTACAGCGTAAGACGATGCGGTTGATTTTAGATTAAATGACACAGAGGTGCTATATGTGTGTGTCAACTCTATTTTGTACTATATGTATTCTCAAAGTCTATTTAAACACAAAACATTGACACAGTTGGTGACACAATACATCTCTATCATTGGAATCCCCCATGATTCCCACCTCTCCACATAAGGACAAAATGATCCAATGGCTAGTACTTTGTGTTTCTCAATTTGTGGTTTCCCCTTCTACGAGTCGAATTTTATAGACAATATAGCCATTTGGAATACTAAACATGTGCAGTTTACGCACACGCGCACACAAACAAAACATAGGTTCAGCCTGCTGTATAATTAATTGATAAGCTTGAATATAAAAGGAACTTTTTTTTCCTCATTTCAGTTCAGTTAAACCTTTAGTGCTGCAATTCCTAGTATACCAGATCCTGTTCCATAATCGAAGACTTTTTCACCTCCATTGATCCAATCTTGGAGATGCAGAAGACATAACTTGGTTGTAGGATGGTCTCCGGTTCCAAAAGCAAGTCCTGGATCAAGTATTATATTAATTGCATTCAGTTCCTGCATGTATTATGAAAACATCTCTGATTGTAATAGCAAAATAGTATGATATTTTTCACGAACTATGTCTTTAATGAATATTAGACATACCGGTGGAGTTAACCATTTTGGAATTATCCACAGACCATCTGTAATTTTAGTAGGATGAAATGTTTCCTGTGTATGGTAAAAGATATTTATTTTATTTGAACACATAAAATATCACATGATTTATGATTAGCAAAGCGAAAGATTCGAGTATGAATGTGTGATCATGGTCGTAAGAAGTTAAAAGATGAAACACATTTTTTATATTTATTGTCACTTTTAAATTTGTGTATTTGCAGTTAAAAATGGAATGCATTGTAATTGGATCAAAATCTGAAGCTATCTCAACATTGTTATTGGAGATGCTCTTAAGAATATAATTTATGGTTTATTGGTATATCATTTGTAAGCAAAAGCCATAAATAACTGGAACTTTAAAAATATATATTTACAAACACCTGAACGTTAGCTTTCCAGTCATATGGATTTTCAGTTGTGACTTTGTACTTGGGCGTGTACTCCAGACCAATGGAATCTGATGCACGTGATATGCACGTAGGAATATCTTGATCAATGGGAAATGTGGAAGTGATCCAAATCTGGAACCAAAAGTCATAACTATATAAAACTTCATCAAATCTTCTTATATTAGTTTGGTGTACTTACATCACTGCAGCTCTCATCACTTTCTACCTCATCTATACTTGTGGAACTTGCACCAAAACATATAAGAGCTTCCGATAATAATTCCTGCATATGTTTATCAGTTTATGTAACCTTTTATACATGAATGCATGCATAATGCATACATGAATTCACAAATAAGCAAAAGCAACAGGAACCCATGTTGTTTTACAAAAAGAGAAGAAAAAAAAAAAAAAAAAAAAAAAAAAAAAAAAAAAAAAATGGAGGAACCCATGTCTCCTTAAAGAATAAGGCATAAAAGAAACATGTCTACTATACTCTGAGATGTATGATATTTCGCAAGGAGAAAAAAAGAAGTCACTTTACAATTACATATGTATATGTACTATATTAAGGCATCGGTGAAAACGCAAATATGCAAACCTGTAGGAATTTTCCATAATGAATACAATATATGAAAGAAAATTCATATATACTCTTAAATGGACGATTTTACTCAAATAGCCATAACTGAATCAGGTAAAATAACATTAATTTGTTTATAGGTGTAGCCTTTTAAAACTGATACCGACAGAAATCCAAATCAGTTAAAAATTGATCCTTTTACTGAATATTTTATCCCAAGCAAAAGATACACTGATAAATAAGTTGATTTACTGAAAACTAACGACCAGGTTTTAATAGGTCGCGTATTTTATCAAACACATCGCGTGCACATGACTTAAAAAGGAAATCCACAAACTTACAGCCACATCATTGTTACAACAGATACGAACAGATAAATATGGAGAAACGACGCGATAAAAATTTTCTTCTTTCACATCAATTGCCTGAGTACAGAAGCTTCGTGCTCTTCTTTGATAGTCTTTCACTCGAAGTGAAAAAAGTGGGTTCCGGAAATTATTTTTCCATCTACAGTCTGAGTTTGTTGTCAACCTAGGGGGACCAGGAGAGAAATCAAAAGCCGGAGTTGGAATAACCGAACATAGGAATAGAATTTTGTGCGGAAATAGGAGTGGAGATGACAAGTGATTTAGAAGACGGAGGCAACATTGCATTTTTCTCTAACCTTTTCGTGTTCCGTTAAGCACCAAAAACAAATCAACAAAGGAAAATTTGTCCCCGGTTATAATACAGAATAACAGATACAGGCATATTTGTAAAGTGAGCAATGCAATATGCAACATCTTCCAAGACTACAAATAATAAACTAGTGCACGTACAACTGTGCAACAGTCAATAGATATGTTAGTCAATGACCATGTATGGAATGCAAATTTTATTTCCAAGTTGGTAAGTTAATTATGTGAAGAAAAATGGATGGTGCAACATGAGATATTTTATCATCAACTAAATTCTGTTCATATTTAATATTGACAAATGTATATTTTTTAGTATTATCGTATTAAAGCTTCACTACTAGTTTTTTGTTTTACTTTTGCATTCATCAAGTATACGATTTTGCCATTTTTCTGATACTATAAATTTATTTTGTACAATGTAACAAACCGCACCACAATGGACCAGAATTTTCAAATTTTCACGAAAAAGCAAAACCTAAGTCCACTAAAACACAAACGTTTGTTTGGTATTCTGTAGATAAATAAAAATATTTATCAAAATTTATTTTCACAACGAAATGGTTCAAAATATAACAATAAATAGTAGTTACTTACCATAATATTGACTCTTTCAAATTAAGTATCTCTAAACAGTCATGATCCTGCCTTGATTATACCAACACATGTCTTTTACCTAACCAGTAGAATATTTTGAGGAAGCAGTCAGAACAATTATTCTGGTTACATTACCTATACCAATTGTTTTCCATTATTATTATATTAGACTCTATTTATGTCATTCATGTTAAGCCAACGACAGTGAGAACTGTGTTGGTACAGAGAATACTGTATTGAAACTGTATCTGCAGAAAACCTATAGTAATCTGGAGACGTGGCTACAGAAAAGAGAACGTACCGTTGCAGTTGATCAGGCAGTAAATAATAATCCGAGTCCAGTCCGAAATGACTGTTTCCTTAAATCGTATTTGCGGCCCTTTGTAGCACTTAAAGGCTGTTGATGCAAATCGATTCCCAAGATAAAACGGATCTACTTCGCCGTGTAGTGCAACACGCGAAGCAACGGCGAACGCAAGGTAGTGTATTTTAAGAACAGAGAAGAGGAGGAAGAAGGAGAACAGTAGTTAGAAAACCGATATTCATTTGATTTTCCGCTGCCCCTTTATTTAGGCTGCGAAGAGGTTCTCATCCGCGAAGGAATGCCACTGTTTGGAAAGGTTGCGACCGTTTACCAACAGTTAGTTCCGTTGGTATTTTCGCGGCTGTATTAAAAAAAATATCCGCCCGTTTGAACAGCGCAAGCAGGCCTGGGCCATCCAGAGGCCCTACACGATCACGAGAGAGAGAATATGAATTTAACCCTTAATTTCATGGTATACTACATAGAAGAATCTATATACTACAACATGACTTTATGTGCACTAGTATACTAGTGTACATAACCTAATTTTAGACATTATTTAGCCTAGTAAAATTCAAAGGTTAAATAATGTTTAAATATTTATGAGGTTGTGAATTTTATTAACAACCTCATAAATATAATAGTCATGATCCTGCCTTGATTATACCAACACATGTCTTTTACCTAACCAGTAGAATATTTTGAGGAAGCAGTCAGAACAATTATTCTGGTTACATTACCTATACCAATTGTTTTCCATTATTATTATATTAGACTCTATTTATGTCATTCATGTTAAGCCAACGACAGTGAGAACTGTGTTGGTACAGAGAATACTGTATTGAAACTGTATCTGCAGAAAACCTATAGTAATCTGGAGACGTGGCTACAGAAAAGAGAACGTACCGTTGCAGTTGATCAGGCAGTAAATAATAATCCGAGTCCAGTCCGAAATGACTGTTTCCTTAAATCGTATTTGCGGCCCTTTGTAGCACTTAAAGGCTGTTGATGCAAATCGATTCCCAAGATAAAACGGATCTACTTCGCCGTGTAGTGCAACACGCGAAGCAACGGCGAACGCAAGGTAGTGTATTTTAAGAACAGAGAAGAGGAGGAAGAAGGAGAACAGTAGTTAGAAAACCGATATTCATTTGATTTTCCGCTGCCCCTTTATTTAGGCTGCGAAGAGGTTCTCATCCGCGAAGGAATGCCACTGTTTGGAAAGGTTGCGACCGTTTACCAACAGTTAGTTCCGTTGGTATTTTCGCGGCTGTATTAAAAAAAATATCCGCCCGTTTGAACAGCGCAAGCAGGCCTGGGCCATCCAGAGGCCCTACACGATCACGAGAGAGAGAATATGAATTTAACCCTTAATTTCATGGTATACTACATAGAAGAATCTATATACTACAACATGACTTTATGTGCACTAGTATACTAGTGTACATAACCTAATTTTAGACATTATTTAGCCTAGTAAAATTCAAAGGTTAAATAATGTTTAAATATTTATGAGGTTGTGAATTTTATTAACAACCTCATAAATATAATAGTCATGATCCTGCCTTGATTATACCAACACATGTCTTTTACCTAACCAGTAGAATATTTTGAGGAAGCAGTCAGAACAATTATTCTGGTTACATTACCTATACCAATTGTTTTCCATTATTATTATATTAGACTCTATTTATGTCATTCATGTTAAGCCAACGACAGTGAGAACTGTGTTGGTACAGAGAATACTGTATTGAAACTGTATCTGCAGAAAACCTATAGTAATCTGGAGACGTGGCTACAGAAAAGAGAACGTACCGTTGCAGTTGATCAGGCAGTAAATAATAATCCGAGTCCAGTCCGAAATGACTGTTTCCTTAAATCGTATTTGCGGCCCTTTGTAGCACTTAAAGGCTGTTGATGCAAATCGATTCCCAAGATAAAACGGATCTACTTCGCCGTGTAGTGCAACACGCGAAGCAACGGCGAACGCAAGGTAGTGTATTTTAAGAACAGAGAAGAGGAGGAAGAAGGAGAACAGTAGTTAGAAAACCGATATTCATTTGATTTTCCGCTGCCCCTTTATTTAGGCTGCGAAGAGGTTCTCATCCGCGAAGGAATGCCACTGTTTGGAAAGGTTGCGACCGTTTACCAACAGTTAGTTCCGTTGGTATTTTCGCGGCTGTATTAAAAAAAATATCCGCCCGTTTGAACAGCGCAAGCAGGCCTGGGCCATCCAGAGGCCCTACACGATCACGAGAGAGAGAATATGAATTTAACCCTTAATTTCATGGTATACTACATAGAAGAATCTATATACTACAACATGACTTTATGTGCACTAGTATACTAGTGTACATAACCTAATTTTAGACATTATTTAGCCTAGTAAAATTCAAAGGTTAAATAATGTTTAAATATTTATGAGGTTGTGAATTTTATTAACAACCTCATAAATATAATAGTCATGATCCTGCCTTGATTATACCAACACATGTCTTTTACCTAACCAGTAGAATATTTTGAGGAAGCAGTCAGAACAATTATTCTGGTTACATTACCTATACCAATTGTTTTCCATTATTATTATATTAGACTCTATTTATGTCATTCATGTTAAGCCAACGACAGTGAGAACTGTGTTGGTACAGAGAATACTGTATTGAAACTGTATCTGCAGAAAACCTATAGTAATCTGGAGACGTGGCTACAGAAAAGAGAACGTACCGTTGCAGTTGATCAGGCAGTAAATAATAATCCGAGTCCAGTCCGAAATGACTGTTTCCTTAAATCGTATTTGCGGCCCTTTGTAGCACTTAAAGGCTGTTGATGCAAATCGATTCCCAAGATAAAACGGATCTACTTCGCCGTGTAGTGCAACACGCGAAGCAACGGCGAACGCAAGGTAGTGTATTTTAAGAACAGAGAAGAGGAGGAAGAAGGAGAACAGTAGTTAGAAAACCGATATTCATTTGATTTTCCGCTGCCCCTTTATTTAGGCTGCGAAGAGGTTCTCATCCGCGAAGGAATGCCACTGTTTGGAAAGGTTGCGACCGTTTACCAACAGTTAGTTCCGTTGGTATTTTCGCGGCTGTATTAAAAAAAATATCCGCCCGTTTGAACAGCGCAAGCAGGCCTGGGCCATCCAGAGGCCCTACACGATCACGAGAGAGAGAATATGAATTTAACCCTTAATTTCATGGTATACTACATAGAAGAATCTATATACTACAACATGACTTTATGTGCACTAGTATACTAGTGTACATAACCTAATTTTAGACATTATTTAGCCTAGTAAAATTCAAAGGTTAAATAATGTTTAAATATTTATGAGGTTGTGAATTTTATTAACAACCTCATAAATATAATAGTCATGATCCTGCCTTGATTATACCAACACATGTCTTTTACCTAACCAGTAGAATATTTTGAGGAAGCAGTCAGAACAATTATTCTGGTTACATTACCTATACCAATTGTTTTCCATTATTATTATATTAGACTCTATTTATGTCATTCATGTTAAGCCAACGACAGTGAGAACTGTGTTGGTACAGAGAATACTGTATTGAAACTGTATCTGCAGAAAACCTATAGTAATCTGGAGACGTGGCTACAGAAAAGAGAACGTACCGTTGCAGTTGATCAGGCAGTAAATAATAATCCGAGTCCAGTCCGAAATGACTGTTTCCTTAAATCGTATTTGCGGCCCTTTGTAGCACTTAAAGGCTGTTGATGCAAATCGATTCCCAAGATAAAACGGATCTACTTCGCCGTGTAGTGCAACACGCGAAGCAACGGCGAACGCAAGGTAGTGTATTTTAAGAACAGAGAAGAGGAGGAAGAAGGAGAACAGTAGTTAGAAAACCGATATTCATTTGATTTTCCGCTGCCCCTTTATTTAGGCTGCGAAGAGGTTCTCATCCGCGAAGGAATGCCACTGTTTGGAAAGGTTGCGACCGTTTACCAACAGTTAGTTCCGTTGGTATTTTCGCGGCTGTATTAAAAAAAATATCCGCCCGTTTGAACAGCGCAAGCAGGCCTGGGCCATCCAGAGGCCCTACACGATCACGAGAGAGAGAATATGAATTTAACCCTTAATTTCATGGTATACTACATAGAAGAATCTATATACTACAACATGACTTTATGTGCACTAGTATACTAGTGTACATAACCTAATTTTAGACATTATTTAGCCTAGTAAAATTCAAAGGTTAAATAATGTTTAAATATTTATGAGGTTGTGAATTTTATTAACAACCTCATAAATATAATAGTCATGATCCTGCCTTGATTATACCAACACATGTCTTTTACCTAACCAGTAGAATATTTTGAGGAAGCAGTCAGAACAATTATTCTGGTTACATTACCTATACCAATTGTTTTCCATTATTATTATATTAGACTCTATTTATGTCATTCATGTTAAGCCAACGACAGTGAGAACTGTGTTGGTACAGAGAATACTGTATTGAAACTGTATCTGCAGAAAACCTATAGTAATCTGGAGACGTGGCTACAGAAAAGAGAACGTACCGTTGCAGTTGATCAGGCAGTAAATAATAATCCGAGTCCAGTCCGAAATGACTGTTTCCTTAAATCGTATTTGCGGCCCTTTGTAGCACTTAAAGGCTGTTGATGCAAATCGATTCCCAAGATAAAACGGATCTACTTCGCCGTGTAGTGCAACACGCGAAGCAACGGCGAACGCAAGGTAGTGTATTTTAAGAACAGAGAAGAGGAGGAAGAAGGAGAACAGTAGTTAGAAAACCGATATTCATTTGATTTTCCGCTGCCCCTTTATTTAGGCTGCGAAGAGGTTCTCATCCGCGAAGGAATGCCACTGTTTGGAAAGGTTGCGACCGTTTACCAACAGTTAGTTCCGTTGGTATTTTCGCGGCTGTATTAAAAAAAAAATCCGCCCGTTTGAATAGCGCAAGCAGGCCTGGGCCATCCAGAGGCCCTACACGATCACGAGAGAGAGAATATGAATTTAACCCTTAATTTCATGGTATACTACATAGAAGAATCTATATACTACAACATGACTTTATGTGCACTAGTATACTAGTGTACATAACCTAATTTTAGACATTATTTAGCCTAGTAAAATTCAAAGGTTAAATAATGTTTAAATATTTATGAGGTTGTGAATTTTATTAACAACCTCATAAATATAATAGTCATGATCCTGCCTTGATTATACCAACACATGTCTTTTACCTAACCAGTAGAATATTTTGAGGAAGCAGTCAGAACAATTATTCTGGTTACATTACCTATACCAATTGTTTTCCATTATTATTATATTAGACTCTATTTATGTCATTCATGTTAAGCCAACGACAGTGAGAACTGTGTTGGTACAGAGAATACTGTATTGAAACTGTATCTGCAGAAAACCTATAGTAATCTGGAGACGTGGCTACAGAAAAGAGAACGTACCGTTGCAGTTGATCAGGCAGTAAATAATACCGAGTCCAGTCCGAAATGACTGTTTCCTTAAATCGTATTTGCGGCCCTTTGTAGCACTTAAAGGCTGTTGATGCAAATCGATTCCCAAGATAAAACGGATCTACTTCGCCGTGTAGTGCAACACGCGAAGCAACGGCGAACGCAAGGTAGTGTATTTTAAGAACAGAGAAGAGGAGGAAGAAGGAGAACAGTAGTTAGAAAACCGATATTCATTTGATTTTCCGCTGCCCCTTTATTTAGGCTGCGAAGAGGTTCTCATCCGCGAAGGAATGCCACTGTTTGGAAAGGTTGCGACCGTTTACCAACAGTTAGTTCCGTTGGTATTTTCGCGGCTGTATTAAAAAAAATATCCGCCCGTTTGAACAGCGCAAGCAGGCCTGGGCCATCCAGAGGCCCTACACGATCACGAGAGAGAGAATATGAATTTAACCCTTAATTTCATGGTATACTACATAGAAGAATCTATATACTACAACATGACTTTATGTGCACTAGTATACTAGTGTACATAACCTAATTTTAGACATTATTTAGCCTAGTAAAATTCAAAGGTTAAATAATGTTTAAATATTTATGAGGTTGTGAATTTTATTAACATCCTCATAAATATAATAGTCATGATCCTGCCTTGATTATACCAACACATGTCTTTTACCTAACCAGTAGAATATTTTGAGGAAGCAGTCAGAACAATTATTCTGGTTACATTACCTATACCAATTGTTTTCCATTATTATTATATTAGACTCTATTTATGTCATTCATGTTAAGCCAACGACAGTGAGAACTGTGTTGGTACAGAGAATACTGTATTGAAACTGTATCTGCAGAAAACCTATAGTAATCTGGAGACGTGGCTACAGAAAAGAGAACGTACCGTTGCAGTTGATCAGGCAGTAAATAATAATCCGAGTCCAGTCCGAAATGACTGTTTCCTTAAATCGTATTTGCGGCCCTTTGTAGCACTTAAAGGCTGTTGATGCAAATCGATTCCCAAGATAAAACGGATCTACTTCGCCGTGTAGTGCAACACGCGAAGCAACGGCGAACGCAAGGTAGTGTATTTTAAGAACAGAGAAGAGGAGGAAGAAGGAGAACAGTAGTTAGAAAACCGATATTCATTTGATTTTCCGCTGCCCCTTTATTTAGGCTGCGAAGAGGTTCTCATCCGCGAAGGAATGCCACTGTTTGGAAAGGTTGCGACCGTTTACCAACAGTTAGTTCCGTTGGTATTTTCGCGGCTGTATTAAAAAAAATATCCGCCCGTTTGAACAGCGCAAGCAGGCCTGGGCCATCCAGAGGCCCTACACGATCACGAGAGAGAGAATATGAATTTAACCCTTAATTTCATGGTATACTACATAGAAGAATCTATATACTACAACATGACTTTATGTGCACTAGTATACTAGTGTACATAACCTAATTTTAGACATTATTTAGCCTAGTAAAATTCAAAGGTTAAATAATGTTTAAATATTTATGAGGTTGTGAATTTTATTAACAACCTCATAAATATAATAGTCATGATCCTGCCTTGATTATACCAACACATGTCTTTTACCTAACCAGTAGAATATTTTGAGGAAGCAGTCAGAACAATTATTCTGGTTACATTACCTATACCAATTGTTTTCCATTATTATTATATTAGACTCTATTTATGTCATTCATGTTAAGCCAACGACAGTGAGAACTGTGTTGGTACAGAGAATACTGTATTGAAACTGTATCTGCAGAAAACCTATAGTAATCTGGAGACGTGGCTACAGAAAAGAGAACGTACCGTTGCAGTTGATCAGGCAGTAAATAATAATCCGAGTCCAGTCCGAAATGACTGTTTCCTTAAATCGTATTTGCGGCCCTTTGTAGCACTTAAAGGCTGTTGATGCAAATCGATTCCCAAGATAAAACGGATCTACTTCGCCGTGTAGTGCAACACGCGAAGCAACGGCGAACGCAAGGTAGTGTATTTTAAGAACAGAGAAGAGGAGGAAGAAGGAGAACAGTAGTTAGAAAACCGATATTCATTTGATTTTCCGCTGCCCCTTTATTTAGGCTGCGAAGAGGTTCTCATCCGCGAAGGAATGCCACTGTTTGGAAAGGTTGCGACCGTTTACCAACAGTTAGTTCCGTTGGTATTTTCGCGGCTGTATTAAAAAAAATATCCGCCCGTTTGAACAGCGCAAGCAGGCCTGGGCCATCCAGAGGCCCTACACGATCACGAGAGAGAGAATATGAATTTAACCCTTAATTTCATGGTATACTACATAGAAGAATCTATATACTACAACATGACTTTATGTGCACTAGTATACTAGTGTACATAACCTAATTTTAGACATTATTTAGCCTAGTAAAATTCAAAGGTTAAATAATGTTTAAATATTTATGAGGTTGTGAATTTTATTAACAACCTCATAAATATAATAGTCATGATCCTGCCTTGATTATACCAACACATGTCTTTTACCTAACCATTAGAATATTTTGAGGAAGCAGTCAGAACAATTATTCTGGTTACATTACCTATACCAATTGTTTTCCATTATTATTATATTAGACTCTATTTATGTCATTCATGTTAAGCCAACGACAGTGAGAACTGTGTTGGTACAGAGAATACTGTATTGAAACTGTATCTGCAGAAAACCTATAGTAATCTGGAGACGTGGCTACAGAAAAGAGAACGTACCGTTGCAGTTGATCAGGCAGTAAATAATAATCCGAGTCCAGTCCGAAATGACTGTTTCCTTAAATCGTATTTGCGGCCCTTTGTAGCACTTAAAGGCTGTTGATGCAAATCGATTCCCAAGATAAAACGGATCTACTTCGCCGTGTAGTGCAACACGCGAAGCAACGGCGAACGCAAGGTAGTGTATTTTAAGAACAGAGAAGAGGAGGAAGAAGGAGAACAGTAGTTAGAAAACCGATATTCATTTGATTTTCCGCTGCCCCTTTATTTAGGCTGCGAAGAGGTTCTCATCCGCGAAGGAATGCCACTGTTTGGAAAGGTTGCGACCGTTTACCAACAGTTAGTTCCGTTGGTATTTTCGCGGCTGTATTAAAAAAAATATCCGCCCGTTTGAACAGCGCAAGCAGGCCTGGGCCATCCAGAGGCCCTACACGATCACGAGACCACAAGAGCCCCAAGGCCCAAGGCCCTAATCTTTGACCTTTTTAATTTAATATTAAATATATGCATGCTTTGTTCATGCTATTCTATTGCCTCTCTCTCTTCCTCTTTCTTTTGATATAACATATCAAGCTTTTGTATATGTAGTGGATTAAGGCACAATATTTCCCGATGTGGGACTTAGTGATTTTGCCACATCCACTTATTCACTTTCCAACAATTCAAACTCCATCATTGCGCAAATACTGCATTAACCAACTCCTCCATTAGATTTAACCTGATATATTTTTTTATTTTTTGAAAATAACCTGATATATTAGGGACATATATGCATATAAATGTATTTCCTTGGACCACCTTGGCTCTAGATGCTACTTAAGTACCTTTCGCAATTATCTCGCTCGAAGTCTATCGTCTCACCAAGTCATAAACATGAAAATTGTATGCTACAAGATTGTATAAGCTGCCTTCCTAATGGACCTCCCCACGTCTATGTTATTGATGTACACATCATCTTCCTGCAATAAACATACTTGAATCCCACAAGCGGGACACCCCACTGCCTGCACTGCATGGGAATTCAGTCAGTGGTTTATTTTATGGTCCATCTTTTCTAGCGCGGACAGGCTCTGCACTATCATCTGTTTTTCTAGTTTGAAAGGTATCTCTTGATACAGTTGATGGTTTTGCCTACATCATAGATTTACCCAAACTATTAACGTATTACGAAGTTACAGATGTAAGTTTTTCTTTTATTAGAACCAAGGTCTAAATTTCATTTCTTATGCATTTAATTCATCATAAAAAACCAATATCATTTGTTGTTCTTATTTTCATTGGTTTGTCATGTTGTTACCGTTTCTTCCCAAATTTTTTTCAGTTAATATTCTTTTTTTCATATTGTCTCCCCCGCTCTCCAATATTCCTTATTGATATTGTTATTGTTACATCAATTTCCAAACTTCATTAAAATTATCATTCTTTTCTTAATATTTTCCCTTTTTGGGAATGTATCATATTTCGATGAGTCGTCATTTTGATTTTTTATCCTTTTTGTACGAAGTCCCATTTCCATGTTTTTTAAAAAAGGCAGGTTTTCGCGCCGTGCTTGTAATTACAAGTAATTCTTTTATTTTGTTTCATAGTTGGCAGTACAAAATACAATGATTACCTGTATTTTATACTTATCTTTATTTTTTAGAATGTCGAATTTCTTGTAATCAGACCGATCGCATTTTAAGAGGATTTATCTAAATATGGAAACCTACTTGTCTGAGCATTCTTTTCCAATAAATTAAAATATTGCCTAAGCCCAAAAAGTTTTCAAGAAACACTTTTTAAATACTTACATCCAACAAAGTTAAACACTGATAACTCCTACATCTTTCAATGTAAAATTTAACAATTTAGCATGACAAGCATCACAAATATTCTCTTCACTCCTTTCTGTCTTATAGATGGCCTATTTGCATTTGTAATCTTCCCAGAGATTATAATTCTATTCACGGAATCAACACAATTTTTTTACATTTCTTTAATACATAAAGTGAAATTGTAATTCAACGAAATATTATATAATTACATAAAAAGAAATATAATTTATCCACTCACCTTTTATGCTTTCCAAAACTCCAAGTTTAATCCTTATCCATTCTTATTTCCGCATTCCTTCTTTGTAATTCTTATTTTAGATTTACAAATGTTGCTTATGCAAATCTATTAGATTAGATTAAAATAAAGTGATTTGGATTTAAACGGAAATCAAATCAGAAACTTTACCTCGTTAGAACGGCTTTTCGATTTGAACATCCTTTCTAACCCCCTTTAATCTTCTCCTCCAATTTTAATCTAATAATCTGAACTAATTTCTATCATTTTAGAAGTTTTGAAGATGGAAGAAAAAGGCAGAGCTTCCACGCTTAAATGAATAAGAATGAGTTTGGAGTGTAACCCTGTATGCTTATTTATAATGGTTCAAATCAGCGTCATACATATAATCAAATACTAGAAAATCCGGATCATTCAAATTTAAGGGTAAGACATGGTTTTCAACCACGTCACGATCTCCCTGTGCTCCTAGTGGTCAACCCGTTTCTTTTTGTACTCGTTATTTTAATGCATCATGTTTAAATTACACACACACACACAGATACACACACACACACACACACACACACACACACACATATATATATATATATATGTGTGTGTGTGTGTATGTGTGTGTGTTTACGTGTATTTACTCTATTAACTTATAACATTCCTTATTTTCACTAATTGCTCATTATGTTTCATAATTATTTTCACAAATATAAAATTTAATCTCCATATATATATATATATATATATAATTTTTGAATTTTGTATATGCGCATTTTCACCTGTACACACACATTTACATACATAATTATTTTCCAATATAAAAAATTCAACCACTCATAACTTTTTCGATATCACTCCATTAAAAAAACAGTATACATGAAAATTGATCAAAAAATTGTCATGAGCATAATGGTATGGGTTTCGTAGCCAAGCTCTAACATTTACAAAAAAATTATTTCTTATTATATTAATTAAATTTATATTAACTAATTATTTTAAAATCACGGGATGTTATATTCTCCCACCTTTTAGGAATTTCATCCTCGAATTCGACAAGGGTTAGATCAGGTAAACCTTTATAATCCATTATACACTAACAACTAGTGTATATTCAATTTTGCAACCACCTGTGTAATAGTGCATAATGCACCACATTGCGTGTGATATGCAAAAGTTCTAAATGGTACCTTTTATATGAATTCTTCTTCTAAAAAATTCTTTTCAAAATATGTTACAAACTTCTTAAATATGCTTGCAATTCTATATGAATGCAATTTTTGAAATTTAAAGACAATTTTTTAACTAATTATTCCCATACTTCTACTGGATAGAAGTATAATTCAGTCAATTTTGCGTCCAAATTTGTCGTACAAAGCCTTAAAACTAACTTCCAAATTTGGAAAATTTATTTTTTCCAGAATTAATTTCTTATGTTGGAAAAGGATATCGATGGAAAATTATGTATTTCCATCATTCTTTCACTAACTTTCAACTTTCCCAAGTATGGTTAGCATAGGAAAATTCTATATAAATGCCAATCGACTCCAAGAATAATTTCTCATGTGATTACTACGTAATCGAACAGCGATTACCAGTTCTTAAGGTTCACTTCTTGGATTTAGACTTATGGGACCTGCCCTTATTAGGTATAAAGTGGTATTCGGGTCTGTCTTTCTTTAATAATTATGAGGTGCTAAATAGTCTATAATAAATAAGTGAGGTAGTTCTCCGGAAGTCGTCCGCTTCTTATCCAGGGATTATGTGAGGGCACACCTAAAGATGGGCTACTAAAAGTTCCAGCAAACATGAATGGGATGTCGCCTGTCTAAGGGAAGTATTAGGTGGCTAGGAGTTCACATATAATGATAGTTAGACAGTAATGTATGGATCTAATGGAAGAATCATAAATGAAAATAAGTGTCTACCTAAACCCGGTATTCAATGACCGATTACTTTCTCTCGCTTTACGTTGAGATATTAGATAACGTTATCGACCCGGAAACGAGGTCTTAAGTGATTCGGGTCTGGCATAGGGTGTTAAATGGTAGTAGGAATCTTCGTTTAAGAGTTTGGATTGACATTTATACATTTAGTACGTTTTCTTTACGTGCGCCGTTAATCATGCTCTTACTTATATTTATTAAATAGCTTAGTTAATGTGTCATAAATGCATATTCAATGCCTTTAATTAGGAATTCGAATTAAATGTCCCTGTAGCAGAATTTTGTAGATTGTGTGTGTATCGATGGATTTTTAATTATTAAATAACATGTGGAAATGAGTTTAACCCCTATTTGTAGTAGAATCTATCTGGAACCAACGGACAAATCAAGTGTCTACAAGTAGTCGGGTTAATGTGGGATGTTTAGTGTCATGGGCCATTTTTGTAAAGTACATATGGACGTGAGGTTAACCCCTACTTGTATAGAAGTCTTCTTAGAACCGCCCAATAAATCCAGCAGCTACAAGAAGTCCAGTTATTGTGAGACAACTAGTGTCATGGATAATTTATGTGAAGCAGGCCTACCTCAATAAGGTATCACTACTACAAAACTGGCCAACTGCATCGGTTCTTTACCCCCCTATTGCATCAGTTCAGCAACCGATGCATATGCAGTCGATGCATGAGGACAAAAAAATGCATCGGTTCAAAAACCGATGCAACAAATCTAGCATCGGTTTTTAGTAAAATGCGATCCAAGATTAAGGGTTTTGGCTCAAAAACTAATGACATTGTTGCATCGGTTAATAAAAATATAACCGATGAAAATATATATTGGCTCACCAGTTATTATTAAAATCCAATGCAATATAGGGAGATATTTGCATCTGCTCCATCTACAATTTGCATCGGTTGTTTCTTACTATCGATGCAAAATATCTCTGTTGCTTCCAATATTATTGGTGACCAATGCAGAAATCTCACAATAATCAATATTATAATCATTAAATAAAACAAACTGACGACAAATGCAAATTGAGTAAGATAATACCAATAAATATATATCAAATACAATGTTCATAATCCGTACAAAAAAGTGAACCATTAATCAAAAGTCTGTTTCGAATTCATTAACTAGTTTGATATGTTAGAAAATTTCAAGTTGATTCCATACAACCAACACTGCAGGCAAACAAAAGGCAGCAAAAACCGAAGCTGCAAGGCAGAAAATAAGATGTGGGAATATCCATATGGAAGGCAGCAAAAGAAGATCTGAACTCCAGCCCACCTAAAATAAGATAGCAAACAGTTAATATTACTGCTTAATTTGTGAATATTTGATATTACTACTTAATAAGATAGCCAACATATTACTAGTTTGATGTTAATCTTGAAGATAAAAAGTCCAATATTATACCTAAAGAAACTAAAATGGTGGAGTCTGTTTCTGCTGCCATTTATAGTAAACTTGCAGCAGCTTCAATGCTTTCATCAACACAGTTTTTTAGTCCAGGTAATAAAAGAGATAGCATTACATATGAAAATAAATCAATTCCGCTGTGCATGTTCAAGAACATCATGTCTCTTCAGTTCCCTTGGAATTTACAAAATACTGTAAAGATGTTAAAAGCAGCATAGGTGCTAATGATAAAACTGGAAGTATCAATGTTTTTTTCGGATTTTCTAAAGTCAGTGCAAACAATGCACAAACAGTTGGTTACAAATGCAGCCCCAGATTACCAATATTATCGATGCAATGTTTTATTTTGGATTTTCTAAAGACAGTGCAAACAATGCATAAAATTGGAAGTATCAATGTTTTTTTTGGATTTTCTAAAGACAGTGCAAACAATGCACAAACAATTGGCTGCAAGAGCAGTCCCAGATTACAAGCAAAATAACACACTCTCTGACTTAGCAGTGCAGAAATTCTACACAGAAATTACACTACAGCTTAATCCACAACTCAGTGAAATTAACTACCTAGCAAGAAAGGCCTTGCAAATTCCACAATATCGATACCACAACAAGTCTCACTCCCCTCAGCAAAACTCACTCCCTATTGAAAATAAACACCACCTAATTCAAAAATAAAAATAAAAAATCCAAACTTTAGATTTATACAAGCATTATTTCAGAAATTCCCCGTAAGGGATGCGCGAAAGGAGATGAATGGGTCTGAAGATAGTTTTTTTTACAGGAATTCGAATATAATCCATAAAAATATATTTAACGTACGTTGGTGATACTTAAGTTAAAGATTTGCAAGGTCCTTTCGTATTAAGAGAAAAAATAAATGGGGGTAAATTAGCTCAATTTATTGATTCGCGTGGAAAGATGGCTCTAGTTAAACCAAAGTCAAATAAATAGTAGTTGCATTAATTCGTCTTCCAAAACTGCTAGGTATAATCAAAAGTACTTGAAAATTCTACTTGGATGGAAAAACATTACTATAAGACGAATAATCTAAGTACTCTACTATCATGGTTCGTTTGTATATATTCAGTTTGGGCAAGATAGTAAACATTAGAATCGAAAGAGGAAATACGCATGTGATATAAGAAGTTCCGGAGGAGAAGAATAACAAGCTTGAACTACACCTGGGAATTGAAATCAAAAGAGAATTACGCTACTGAGACCCTCGAGGAAGAATGCATTTATATGAAAGACTATGAATTAATGTTGTATTGTCATTGAGATTGGAACCTATCTTCACCCACTAGTCTGACAAAAACTAATGGCATCTTCACCCAGTTAATAACAACTATATTTGAAATATAAAATAGAGATGACTTGAAAAAGTATAAAACTGCTCAATTGTTGCACAATCAGCTTTATCCTTTGCCCTCGTATTTTCTACCGACGTTTCTCTCATATCTTTGTTAATCGCGGTAGCCATAGAAGTAGGTATTCCAATACCCATTCTCTTTCGTTATTCCTACACTTAAAACAATTAAGACTCAACCTAACCATAAATTTTCAATTTGGCATCTCTTAAGGATTTGCTCGAATATGATACTTGAGTTTCTGGCTTCAATAAGAATTTGATTGCAAAGGTTCTGAGGTAGTGACATAGCCTTTGCACCATATGAATAAATTCTGCTCCGTGAAGGCAGTGACATAGCCTTTGCACCATATGGAGAATAGTGGAGACAAACTAGAAAACTATGCATCACTCGTTTGCTCAGTCCAAAAATGGTGCAGTTTTTCAAAATACGAAGATGTTTCGTGTATTTATCATTCATTTATTTATTCATTCAATTATTCATTTATTGAAAACTCAATATTTATCTAATTTATTGATCTCTGTTTCGTGTATTAATCATTCAATATTTGCTTGTGCTGGAGATTGGAACCAGAAGAAAATCGAACAAATTATACCCGTAATTGAATTTTTTTTCCTTAGTGTTCTATTCTAATTGAGGGGGGAATGCGAAGCAAAGGCAGAAGTCCATTGAAATAGTGAAAAAGAAGCAGTTATAAAAATATTTCGTTTGCCGGCATATAAATTTTGATGTCCAACTATTTTACAGCGTAAACCAGCATCATGTAGATGTCACTGTATTTTTAACCAAAGTAATAATAGCAACTGGTATCCAATCGCTGCTTGAAGCTTCGATTAATGTTCATCTTTCTTGTATTGAATACAACCCATAATTCTTATGTAGATAACACTGACACATGTTCGAGGAAGGAGAAGGAACTAAATATGGCTAAGGACGATATAAATAAAGAAGGCCTTCGGGATAAACATGAGTTTACTGATAAAAGCGGAGAAAGCGAGTCAATGGAATAGACACGACTGCTAAATATGAGTACTGCAAAAGAAATTTCAGAGATAGAGACAGCCTTACGAAACAACGAGTACAACTGATAAATGAAGTTAGAGGTGTAGCTGAAGGCAAAGGAACAATCAATGAAGAAAATTTAAGCAAAATGGCCTACTTGAAAGCTGTTATAAAATAGACAACGAGATCAGACTATCGATTTTAAAGGACTTGATTTTCAGTTCACTCCATTTGGTTCAGACCGTACAATCTACCCTGGCATACATTTTGCAGTGCAGACTATAGAACTTGCACTTGCAAATCTGATAAACAAGTTCGACTGGGCTATGTCCAGTGGTGATTCTAGAAATGGACTTAACATGAATGACAAATTTGGACTAGTACTTAGTATGGCAGAAAGCCTTAATCTTATCGGCTCATGAATTCAATTCAAATGACATTCAACACATTCCTATTATTTATCATTTATGTATTTATCAAGTGACACAACAAAATATATGTAGCTCATGCTCGTATGCTACGGATTGGATTACGGGAAAAATATGAAGTTTATGCTACACGAATGCTGAAATTAAGAGACGTAAATGAACTCACCATGTCGTAGCATATGGGAAGACTATATCCAATTATGTATGATATAACTTGCTAAATTATCACGAACCTCGTCCATCTCTTGTTGGCTATAAGAACCATATTGTATAAAGTACTGCAGTTACGAGATTGTTTCAAGACATTCATCATATAATTACTTAACACAAGAATATGAAGGAAAAAATTAAAGTGATATACCTCTTGTAAATCAGTGATTGGCTGGTAGTTTTTGACAATATCATACATATACTTCATCACATAATCGACACAATCCGTCGATCTAGATTGTTGAGGACACTAGCAAAAATAATTTAATAGTTAGTCTAAAATGAATTTATATCTCAAAGGAAATACAAGTTTTTTTCATTTGGTGGAAAATAAATCACCTTAACATTAATCCATTTCAAGATAGCTCTTTATGACTTGCCACCGCTTGCCCTGTAAGTTCTAAAGGCCCTACACATGCAAGAAAATGTTAAATAATAATTTATTTTTTGTTAAAGGCCGTACACTTGCTATCAGCCATAACCATGCATTTCTAACACTATAATTAATATTATTACAAATACATCATGCAAAAAGCATATTAAAAGACAAATAAGTACAACGTACATGTTCATTTGCGGTTTAATTTCCAATTTAGTTTTGATTTTGAGTTGAGGATCCAAAACATAAACCTCATTCTTCTCTATACGAAAAGCAAGCAATAGACAATGTTTCCTACATTATAAAATTTACAAGAAGTTAAAATCAAAATCAAATTAGTGAACTTGTTTATAAAAGTTAACATTCATACCCTTCGTAGTATGGGGCCAAGATTAATTTCTTTGTTTTTGACGCATGCCATGTGTTCGAGATATATTATTTGTCGTGTCCGGATATTTTCGCACTTGGGACAACTTATAAGGACACATAAACCCAATGGTATCCACTTTGAGGTCATTGCATACATGATTTAACCACCTACATACAAATAAATACAACGTACATATTATTATTATCACCTAGTTAGTGTGTTTTTATGTATGTGTGTATATGTAATAATACGAGAATGACAATTGTGAACAATACTCACATGATATAAATTTGCAACCATGATCCATTCAACCATGCCATATTAAGGAATTGGATAATGTCATCCATAGTGATATGGATTTCAAAATCCTCATCGTACATAAATAAATCTTTATCCACATGAATTGCATTGATGACATTATTAACACCGGATGGTGCTTGAACTATCAGGTCATGAAAATATTTGCAGTCATTCGTTAAAGTTCCAAGGATCTCTTCATCCACTATCTTTTTACGGTTTGCAGACTCTTTTGTCATTATATTCATATGATTTTGGTTATTTTTCACAGCCGTAGCAACACACTGTTCCACCTTGTCCACTATCTTGTTACGGTTTGTAGACTCTTTTGTCATCATATTCATATGATTTTGTTTATTTTTCACAGCCATAGCAACACACTGTTCCACTTTGTTTGTGCTTCCAATATGTGTAGCCTACACAAAAAAAATGTAGATTACAAGTTTAAGGATTAATTAAGTATAACAATTATTAAGTACAAAAATATATTACAAACAGGAAGCCAATAAAATAAAATAATAACTGAAAGTAATCATATTGGAGTTAATCGTTTACATTTTACAGCATTCTTCTATTAATGAAGTAGGCTTGTAACATGAACAAACACACTATGGGCACATGTCATTTATTGATGGATATTGCTCACATTTGCTGTCATAGCTTTATTTGCATAGACCAATTCATTAGTAATTTATTATATAAATAAAATGAGTAATTGACATTCTCCATTTATCCTTATATTAGGTCCAAGTGACTTAATTGTCCCTTTTACAAATTAGTTTAATACCTACTTATTAAACATTGACTTATGTTCATATGTCACTGTTCTTGTTATAATTTTGGTCTAATGGCGATTAGGACTTGGAAGAATACAATCTGCTACTAGGTATTTGGAATCTTAAAAACACTTTCATTTCCTGTATATTCATTATCAATAAAAACAAAATATTTTCAGAAAGATAATATGCTTGTTGTTTTATCCTTTGCATTATTATCATGCGCAGTTCACATGGAATTAATCCTTCAAACATGTGCTTTCCAAATAGCTCAAACTGTGAGTTACTAAAATGATATGTACGTGATATATGTATGTCCCACTGTTTGAAACTCAACTGGCCAAAATTTGCAATCATTTAATGATATTTAAAGAAGTAATGTATTATGTTTTCCCCTCAAACTATAAATATATAAAGTAATCCTTTACTGAATAAGGAACAACCATTTCAGGAAGAAAACCCATCCATAATCGATGACTATGCCCTTCAAAATATCCACTATTCAGAAGGTGTGAAGTCTGGTTTAATATCAATTCATAAATTTAAACAAAACTAATTTGCAATCAAATTCGCAATTTTAATCATTGGCCAGCTAAGTTTTTGTGAACATATAAAACTTTGACCAATAATTTTAACAATGAAAAGTACTGATAGGGACGTCTTTCTTACAACATTAAGTTGCTTTTGACTTATGCTTTCCTAGAAAACTCAAATATGGCTTTTAATTTACATTCATTACAATCAACCTTAACTTAATATCTGAACCGAAAAGTCCCAAAAAAAAAGAAAGTAAACATTAAAACAACCAACAATTGATTATAGAAAATTCACAATAAATGATTCTCATCGTTAAGTGCATTATTTGTAGAGTAACATGGAATAAAGGTTTATATATGTGAACGAAAAATATATAAAAAAAAAGATGTAGCGATGACTGACCCCATTAGCATGGAGCTTGATATATGTTTTGAATTAGAAATATACTACCCACATCAAGATCTTAATTGTATCACTATTCATTATGAAATGCACAACACATAATTAACAATAAGCTGCATATTTTTAATTGAGCAATAAAGGTTTTTAAAAAAAACCTGCAATTATAAACCTGACATATTTTTAGAAAATGATATTTATAAGTTGGTCATAAAGAAAATCTTTACCGTATCATCCCCTAAAAGCACGATATTTTTAGGCCATTGTACATAACTACCAAGCGATTCTCCTACCGTCATGAGATATGTACTTGGAACGGGAAGTGGGGTTACTACATGATTAGGTTCCACCATGTCAATTCCGACCTTTACATGATCAGCTAAGATTAGTTGGCCATGACACCGATCTTCGGGCCCGGAAGCAGGATTCACCATACCACGACCCATAACAACAATTTTAGATTCGACATTAACAGCCAAACGACATTTAGTTGGCCTCTATAAAGAAAAGTACAACATCAACATTATTCATTTGTTTTAAATGTATAAAATCATATAAGTTCACAAAAATAAACCTTTGAATTGTTTACCTACAAGTTTTCACAAGGATCTGCCTCTTGAGTATTATCAGTAGTTTGTAATTTGTCAAGCTGTACCGATTGACAACTACTACGACGACCACCTGATGACATGTTATTGAGCATCATATCATTGGGCATCGGCATAGTCAACCTGTTGAAAAAGTTTGCAAGCTTCTATTCAACCATCGTATCCACCATACACTCGAATCTTTTGCTCACTTTATCCTCAATTTCTTGAGTGATAAGAGGTAGATCGTCTATTGATATTACATTATTTGATCCTTTATTTCTCACTGACTTTCCAAATACATCTTTGATATCAACTGTCCGCCAACTCCTCTGACTCGACCTGGATGCTCTCTTTTTTCAAGTGCACGACTCAAGACATCATCATGCCTATTTGGAACCCATTTTCCTTCGATGTCTTTTTTCTCTCCAATCACTCTGTTAACAAAAAATGGAACATATTATATTATTTGAAAACCAACACTAATTAGAGAATATAAGTTCACTAATAAATTATATATTACAAAAAAAGTAACTTATATTCAACCTGGATGTTTTCTGAACTTCACTCATATATTATTTGAAATATGCAAAGCAGTACAGCGTGAATGTGAACATAAAAAGGAACATATTCACCAAATTAATGTGGATTATATGGACCTGCTGCTAGATTATCAGAATAATTTATGTATCAAAGATTTATGTCCAACGACTCCTGATCTGGGTAAACATGCTTTCAGTCAACATTCCTATATTTCAATTAGCACATGCATGTCTGTACAATAATAATAATATTTCATGGCCTGCAAGAACTTTATTAGAAAGAAATGTATAAATGTTACTCGCATTCTCATTCTCACTGTATAGTACAACATCGGGTGCAAGTATAATGGGACAAGACCAGTTATGTGATGGACATTATATATAGACGTCTATACATAACGAAACATAATAATACAATTTATTAGCAGAGAATTTATATTTCTAATCATTTAATTTTTCGAAGTTTTGTCTTATCCTGTCAATGTCAAGATCAGTATATGTTCTCACTAGTTCTATTTTTTTTTGGTCATTGTGCCATGCCCAATGCCTCTATATTAATACCATTGGATTACAAATAAGCTAATGATACACGCAACCTGGATTCATTTAACGTGACAGTGTTTGATTATGGCCTCTAGTGTTTTATAGTTATCTTAAACAGTGCACTAACTATTGTCAAAAATCGTAAACTTCATGGAAACTAGTCATACCGCTTTGTCTACAACCATCTTAGTTTTCTCACTAAGGATTTCATAATTTCCATCTGCTCTTTTTTTATCTTGCTAAAATCCAGTCAACACTTCGATCTGGAAAGGAGCCACTTGGTAATGTGGTCAACGAACTATGGCCTTCAGCTATCCATTTGGCCTTCTTTCCGGCATATCCGGCTTGTCCCAAGTAGTGAGGATGTTCATTGTGTGTCTGACTCTTCCTAGCCTTTTCACTTTTTTGCTGTCAAAGAATGAATATTAGTTGTCAATTATATCAAAGAAAAAGATATATCATATATGTTAATAGAAAATTAATCTACAAGTCTAATGAGTGCAGATTTACTGAGTGTAGATTTACTGATTTTATCCCAAACTGGGTGTTATAAGTTTTAACCATATAATGAATTTGCACATCATATAATGAATTTACTGAAAAGCGATAGTGGTGGACATGTCATTGTTATCTACAAGATCCATCAACAGTCAATTCAACAAGATTATGAAACTTACAATGTTTTGTCCACTTCAGAACAAGGAAGATGACTAAAAAAACGAGGATGAGAGTTTTAAAAATACCTTAAATTCTTCAGTTTCACAATTCTTCTTAAATAATTCCCATTGTGTTTGTGTTATACCATCGTAAAACTCGTACGGCTCTTTATGGTCCTCTGGAAGCTTTCTTGTTTTCGTTATCCAACTACCAACCAATTTTGTTTTGAAATCTTTCCATCGTCCACAAATATATTTTAACATAACATCTTTCATATTTTCATCAATGTGGAACTCGGTCTAAAACAATAAATTTATAGTTACAAAGATTTAATGACAAAAAGAATTCGAAAACAAATGCAAATTGAACAATAAACAGCAAACATGAACAATAAACTAATATGAACAATAAACATAGTAGAATGGTGACATTTCTCAGTTTAACTATAAGTTACATAAATGACATTGCAAAAAGGCATTGATAAATACACAAGAATGGTGACAATGATCTTTAACTTTACGAAGAAATACATATCAGAGGCGTTGATTGTTAAATGTGAATGTTTACCATTATATAAAAAATGTATCATAGGCGTTCAACTAACCAAGCATTGCTAGTTGTCTACTAACATCTGTGAATATGTATGTTAATGTTAGCATATTTGACTTTTGATTTTTAATTAGAAAACCATACCGCGTCGAGCGAACTGAGTTTTTCCTTCCATATTCAAATATAAACAGTTCTTAATTACATATAATTAAAGACTTACTGATAGAAATATAAATATTCTAAGGTAAACTCGTTTCCTAACCCTACTTCGATCAGATTTTTTATTTCTAGGAATACGATAACAGAATCATTTCCTAATTAACCTTACCTCGATCAGATTTTTGAATTCATTTTTTTTATATAAACAGTGCAATTTTAGAAAATATAATCATAAATGTTAAGTCACAACTGAGCATTACCATATTTTATTTTATTTTATTTGCATCAGACAATTGAATTCTCTCAATTTTTACATTGCTTAGCCGCATAATATGAAGTACTAGTTTACTGAAGTCAACGGAGAGAACTATTAAAAAAAAAATAAAGGCTTCACAAATTTGAGTTTACGGAAAAGAGCATGCATAGTTCCCATTGGAACAATTAAGAAGTAGTAGGTAGAAAAAATATTACTCCATCCAATTAAATATAGTTGACATTTTAGTTTATTTTTTTAAATATATGACGTTTTGAGACAAACTTGTTTTTTTTCTTCACTTTACCCTTTTTCAAAATATGTCAGCTTGCTTCCCCAATGCAGCACTAATAAAAAAAAAGGTTTATTCTCGGTTATAAAGTTGTACACTGCATGGTAAGTTAGGCATGAAACAAAGTGATTAAAAAAAATGCACAACACTGAACAAAGAATAAAAACATGAACAAATTAATTTATGGGTAATTAATTTAGAAGGACAAACGGTATTAAAATTTTATTCATTAGGACATGCGCCTAAAATATTACTCAGAAGGACATAAGCCCAGAAATTTCCATCGCTCCTTTCTCTCTTCTCTGAACCGTCGCTCCTTTCTCTCTTCTCCGATTTTGTACCACGACATCAGCAAATCAAAATTAACGAAATCATCTCAAATGGAAATCGAATGAAATCAAAATCCGCGGCATGTTGTATAATCGAACCCCAAACATCAATCGAAATAGCAAAATTTAAGGCACGAAATCGATCTCAAAAATCAACCTCGATTGGATTTTTATTTGATGCTATAATCATTATAATTTAATGATTATTTCTGCCGATTAGTTTTAAGGTTATTTCGCAAGGTGATTCGTGATTTTTTTTGGTTCTGCAATTTTAATGTTCATCTTTTCAGCGCGTGGGTATCAGTTTTATATTTTTTTAGGTATCATTTTTGTTTATTTAACACTATTTTATATTCGTTTGTTATGTTTTTAATGTTGTATTTATTTTGTAGTTATATTGTTGCATTATCTATGTATTACAGTCGAACTTATTTCGTTATAATCAACCAAACTGTGATGTAAGTAATTTTTGTGTTACGTTTTATCTAAAACATTACAACAGTTTTTAGGTATCATTTTTATATTTTTTTGGGTATCATTTTTACTGTATTCACCGTGCTATGTTTTTTTAGTTACTTTTTGTTGCTGTATTAATTTTGTTGTTGTACTGTTGCACTAGCTTTGTAATTCAATTGAATTTATTTCATTTTAATCAATCAAATTGTGATTCAAACTTTTTATGTATTACTTTTGTTGTTAAAACTTTAAAGCAGTTCTTAGGTATCATTTTTATATTTTTCTAGGTATCATTTTTATGGCTTTGTGTATGAGAACTGTGGCAAGTAGGTAGATTTGTGTTGTTTGCTTTGGTAATTGACTTTTTTTGATACACATTATTAATTCTAACTGATACCCATTGATAAAAAAATAACACCCATCTAGTCAATTCAATTCTCACAAAAATAATATTTATTCTCAATAATACCTACTGATTTAAAAAATAATAGCAATCGATTCAATTCAATTATCAAAAAAATGAGATTATTCTCAATAATACACAATAATACCCACTTGTATCATATGATACCTACAATGATACATAACTGATTTAATATGATACATTTTTTTTCCTACACAATATAAGATTCTAAATACATACAACATTGCTCCCCATTCCAAGCATGCATTCATGCATTTACTTTTACTTGTATGCAATCCAGTCTTGAATTCAAGTAATCTCCAGCAACATGCAGTATCTACAAGTATTTCATACACAATCAAAATTTATACCAACATAATACTGGAAATTCAACTAGAAAATATAAAATTGATACCTAAAAAAATATAAAAATGATACCTAAAAACTGCTATGATGTAAATTCATGTTTAAAATATAAAACTGATACCTAAAAAAAAATATAAATGATACCAAAAAACTGCTATGATGTAAATTCATGTTGAAAATATAAAACTGGTACCTAAAAAAAATATAAAAATGATACCTAAAAACTGCTATGATGTAAATTCATGTTGAAAATATAAAACTGATACCTAAAAAAATATAAAAATGATACCTAAAAACTTCTATGATGTAAATTCATGTTGAAAATATAAAACTGATACCTAAAAAAATATAAAAATGATACCTGGAAACTGCTTTGATATTTTAAAGGAAAACTAATACAAAAAATGTTTACATCCCACTTTGATTTATTAAAATGACATAATTTCGATTGAGTTGCAAAACTAATACAACAGTACAAGCACAAAACTGATATATCACGAAAATAAATTAACATAGAAGCATAACACTGTTATTACAAGAAAAATGATACCTTGAAAAATGGAAAACTGATACCTATGAACTACTACTGAATTCACCATCCAAAAAAGAAACTTCTGTCATTCATCTCTGTCGTTCGTCTCTCAATCGATTTTCTACGACGAATTCACAAAAACAAAATCACAAAATCATCTTTACTGCCTATCTAATCAAAATTTGCGGCACCTTCAATAATCGATGAAGTTTTTTAGATGATAAAATTAGGGCAAATTGTATAAATTGAGGAGATCGATCGATTCTGAAGATGATCGAACGAAAGAGATGTTTGAAGATCAAATCATGAAGATAAAAACAGCGCTGGAGAAAAATTGAACGAGGAAAAAATCACGCGAGATAGAAGCGACGAAGAAGAAGTAGAGCACGTGATTTAGAGAAGGAAAATATAATTAGTGTATTGTCCTTTTGGTTAAATTTTTAATGGGCTGTCCTTATGAATAAAAAGCCCTTAATTTTGTCCTTGTGATTATTTTCCTGTTAATTTATAATACCTTAACATCTTCCCACATACAATCCTTAAGCCCTTTACTAACATCGGCCCAATTCTTAATGTTGATATCAATTTAGGATCTAGCTGTATCGCCTGCATACGCCTTAAAAGGCTTGGCCCACTTTCCAATGAGTTTGCCATTATCACTCCATTCAACATATTTTGGTTCTTGTGTTTTATATTTCTTCCCCGTTGTTGGACCTCTTTGTCTCTTTTTAGACAACGACTGCGAAGTAAAAGAATCGTGCACTTCATTGTGTCCAACTAGTTCTATGTCCATTATTCCTGTATCAAAAGTTTTGCATCAAAAAATTATCATCAATTAAAATAAACAGTGCATAAAATCAACTTTTTATAAACCATAACATAATATACAAGATGCAGTTTGGGATTGCAAAGTAAATAAACAATGCATAAAATCAACTTTTTAAAATCCATAACATAATATACAAAATGCAGTTTGGGATTGCAAAGTAGTTGATTTGAACTAAATATAGATTTGAACTGGTTAAGTTTATTTATATACGGCTGCATATTGAAGAAAGCACAACATATAATACATACATACATATATATATATATATATATGTAATTTCCACTCTAATTCAAAAAGGATAAAATATGAATATATATCGATATATAAAGATGAGGAAAAACAGCAAGGCTGTTTAAATAGGTATTGTCATAGGAATTTTTTTCAAATTAATATTTACCTGATAACTATAATAACATGTGTTTATTAAAAATGGATAGTTTATAGAAATTAGAACAAATAAAAAAGATCTGAAGCAAGCAAAAAATACTTACAAATCTGAAGACAATCACAATTGTCAAAGCGCAAAGACCTCCAAGAAGAATAGGGAGACCTTAAAAGAGTTTTTCTGCATTCAGAGTTAAAACATGTTACCACATAATTTTATGCTAAAAGAGTTCAATATTCACATAATGCTGTAGTTCAGATCTTGTCCTAAACAATTAAATAGTGTATTCAAGTCAAAACAAAAGTGAAAAAGACAAACCATTATGAACATGAAATACAATCTCTACCTGATAGCAAGCAACAATGTAGCGTCTAAAGTCTGCAATAGAAATAGCGATCAAATGTCCCTGTAAAATGTAATATTAGTATTTATTCTCAAAATCATTATGAACATGAAAAGAAAAATCTACAAGTATCGTAGAAATGTAAGATTTTCACATGTAAAAACTATAAGTATCACAGAAAATATAAGATAGTCTCATGTAAGATTTCAAACGACAACTAAACCATTATGAATACGAAAAAAATACCCCACTATCCAAACCCCTTCCTCGTGGTCAGAACGTGCATAAGTTGCATTTAAATCGACTTCTTCTTCTGATAGACTTACGCCACTGGAGAAAGGTGGATTCTCATCAAATTGATTATACTCTTCTTCATCCACCACATCACCAATCCCAACAATGCATCTTTTGCCAGAAAGAACAATAGACCACTTATTATCAGCTGGATCAGTTACGTAAAAAACTTGTTTTGCTTGATATGCCAAGATGAATGGATCATTATCATGACTAGCTCGACTAAAGTCAATAAGTGTGAATCCATGTTCATCCACTCGTGCGGCACGACGATTATCAATCCATCTACATCGAAACAACGGGATCGTGAAGTTCATATACTCAAGCTCCCAAATATCATCGATTATCCCATAATATGACATTGTCGCATCTATTGGTCTATTATCTTTAGCACTAGCAAACTCTCTTGACGATGCCACGATGCTAACTCCGCTATTTTTCATTTTGCTCTTTTCATCCTGACGCTTTGTATAAAAGACATACCCATTTATATCATATCCTTCCCAAGAATTGACTTGAAATCGAGGCCCATAAGCTAACCATCGTATTGTATCAAAAATATTATGATGTGTTTCATCCAACTGAGACAATACTTTTTCTCTGAACCATGATACGAATGAGTTGTTATGTTCATTCGTCAACCACCTTTCGTTCTTTGAAGGATTCTCAAATTTTAGAATTGCCGTGTGCTTCTCCAAATAAGGATGAACCTCACTAAGATGTTATAAAACAAGCAGGTGAGCTTTGCGATACATTTCATCACCAATTGAAATTAATTTTAACCCAATTATGCCTTGACCGTTAAGTCGTTCTTCATGCCGAGATTTACGAAGTCCAATAGGCTCAACACCAGGTAAGTATGGAGTGACAAATTCAATAACCTCCTCAGCTATAGTACCTTCTACGATACTAGCATCTGGTCTGTATCTATTTTTTGTTTTTCTTTTCAAAGTTCCCATATGCATTTTGAACGGATACATATATCTCATAAATACAGGACCACAAATTTTGATTTCTCTGACAAGGTGAACAACCAAATGCACCATAACATCAAAAATTGAAGGAGGAAAATACATTTCAAATTGGCATAAAGTAACAATAACATTGGCTTGTTGAGCATCAAACATATCAGGATCTATCACTTTACTACAATTTGCATTAAAAAAGATACAAAGCTTTGTAACAGCATGTCTAACATGCTTAGGCAATATACCTTTAATTGTAACAGGTAATAAATGTTGCATTAGCACATGACAATCATGAGACTTCAAGTTCGTCAATTTCAAATCCTTCATTGATACACGACTGCTAATTTTGAAGAATAACTTGTTGGAACCTTCACACCATGAAGACACTCACATAAACTAATTTTCTCTTTTTTTGGACAATGTATAACATGCAGGAGGCAAATAGGTACGTTTACCTTTCAACACCGGTGCTAACTCCTTCCGAATACCCATTTTCAACATATCTTATATGGCTTTCTCACTATCCTTTGTCTTACCAGGTATATTCAAGAGTGTCCAATTATACTGTCACAAACATTTTTCTCTATATGCATTACATCCAAACAATGTCTAACTTGTAAATATCTCCAATATGGAAGCTCCCAAAATATAGATTTCTTCTTCCAACGACCTTCTAAAAGAGGAGAGGCTTTGCCGAACATATTTTCAATATCTTTGACCCATTCATAAACATCATTTCCTGATAATGGCAAACGAGCAACTCCATTCTCTACCCCTCCATTGAAAGCTTTCTTCTTTTTACGATAAGAATGATCAGTAGGGAGAAATCTATGGTGATGCATATACACATTTTTCTTGCAATAATGCAAACGCTCAACAACCATATCATCTTGACAGATTGGGCATGCTTGAGCACCTTTTGTACCGTAGCTAGACAGGTTACCATAAGCGAGAAAACCATTTATAGTACAAAAGAGCATAGAACACAATGTAAAGTCACTTTTGCTATATGCATCAAACACACGCACGCCTTTATCCCATAAAAGTTTTAGATCATCAATCAAAGGAGCTAGGTAAACATCAATGTCGTTTCTTGGTTGTCGTGGTCCATATATTAAAAGAGATAACATGATATATTTGCGCTTCATACTCAAATGAGGTGGAAGGTTGTAAATCACCAAAAGAATAGGCCAAGTGTTATGTTGGCTACTTAGGTTACCAAATGGGTTTATTCCATCTGTGCAAAGACCAAGCCTGAGATTTCTACTTTCTTCGCCAAAATCACGATACATTGCATCAATATTTCTCCACTGTGAAGAATCTGCTGGATGCCTTAATAATTCATCATTTTTCCTCACATCTGCATGCCACCTTAATTTTTTTGCATTTTCTTCATTTGCAAATAAACGTTTAAATCGTGGTATAATAGGAAGATACCATAAGACTTTTGTCGAAGGTCGTTTCTTATCTCGATCATTATGAACATCTGCTCGTGACTTATAACGGGATAATCCACACTTTAAAAAATCATGCAAGTTCTTATATTCATTTCGATATAATATACAATCATTTGGACATGCATGTATCTTCTTATATCCGATACCAATTGGACACAATTTTCTTTGCCTCGTAGTTAGAAGTAGGAAGCTCATTACAGTCTAGAATCATGTCATTCAAAAGTTCCAACAATGATGTGAAACTTGTATCACTCCACCCGTGCTTTGCTTTTAAATTGTAAAGCTTGAGAACAGCAGACAATTTTGTGAACTTGGCACAATTAGGAAACAAAGGTTTCTCGGCATCAGTTAATATTCTTTCATACAACTTTGGATCTTCCATCAATTGTTCTTCAACATCATAAAACATCTCTTGAACACGGTCACTCTCATCATTTGCCTCGTTATTCATATTATCTTCTTGGTCATTCTCATCATTCTCACGATTACTGGAATTGGATCTATTAAGTACACTTTCACCATGTCATATCCATCACGTGTAATTTTGCTTGAATCCATAACGAATTATGTGATCTTTGATTTGATCTATGTTACGAAATCTCCTCTTATTTTTGCAGTATTTACAAGGACAAAAAATAGTTTCTTCCCCTCTCCTTAGTTGATCATTCAGTGCATAATTGATGAACTCTTCAATTTTGTTCAGGAACTCATCATCGCTGCGTTTCAGATTGTACATCCACATAGGATCAATGTTCAAATGACACACTACAAAATCAAAAAAATCAAAAATAAAACGTTGAATACCAAATACATATTACTAAAATCAAGGCATATGAGAACAGTGTAAAATAAAGACTAAAATGTATTGATCAGTATCCATACTGTACATTCAAAGGTTTACATTTATTGATGTAGTGTAGTTACCAAATTGAATTTTTAGAAATTACTGCAAGAATGCTTTTGTAAGTGGGTTCATGATTCGACCTTCTAGCCACGGAAATGCCAAAGGACATGTGTGACCGTCATGATATTAAACTTTTAAATCTATGTAGTTAAGGCGCGCGCCTAGGCGCAAGGCGCACTAGGCACGCTTTTTTGTGTAAAATGAAATGTTTGTTTTTTTAGTCCAGCCCAACATCTGTGAATCGACACTTCGAGATCTGTGAATCGACTTTTCCACTACTTATTTTGGTATATGACGTGAACTTATGAGGTTTATTTTTAAATTGCAAACTTATGCTATATTTTGTTGTTACAAAGTTGAAACTGCATTACAAATGCACAAAACTGCATAAAAATGTAGAAAAGATGTGTTAAATTGCAAGCTATGTTATATTTTGTTGTTAAAAGACTGAAAATTGCATTACAAATGCAGAAAACTACATAAAAATGCAGAAAACTGCATAAAAAATATAGCAGATTCATTTTTTTGGCAGCATGAAAAAGGCGCAAGTAAGGCGCACCGAAAGGCGCAAGACGCAAAAAAGCCCAAGGCGCACGTATTTGCGCATTTTCACCTTGACTACATAGTTTTAAATATGAATTAAATACGAATATGCATATACGTTTTCATTAATTGTATAGGGGTGCTAGCATGATACTTGTTAAAACTTCATTAAAAGTAACACTAGTAAAAATCATAAAAGTGCTCATTAACAAAAATATCCTTTTAAAAAGTAACCTCATAAGTGAAACTGTAATATTTATTCCAATGCCGATACCAATGTTGGATGGTTGGGGTATAGAGGTGTAACAGATTGAGTTGAGTATAAATTGATTAGTTTGAAAATTAACTCAGCTCATTTAAAATAATAATAAACTTGACACATTAAATTCACTTATTAAAAAATTAAAGCCAACTCGACCCACTAACTAAGAGTTCATACCGAACAGTTCAACCCATTTTGGAAATTTTGCATGAAAAACTTTACACGTAATTAGCAATTGTAGTAACCAATGATAATCATTTACGATCTGCAACAAGAACAACCGTTAATACAATAATAAAAAAAACATACATACCATTCTTAATGACTCATACTCGGTACAAAAACAGGAAAAGTGAATATCATTCAAGATTCGCAACAAGCATTTAATCAACAATAGTCCAAACTACAACAATTATAGAATTAATCAGTGACTAACCTGCAAAATACTAAAATCAACTATAAGTCAGTATTACCCTTAAAGCATTACTTCGCTAGTAATCATAACTTCCTAAATTGAATGATTAGTACATAATTCTGTTTCGTTAACTACCCGAGGGTATTATTTAGTATTACTCCGATTTAAGTGGAATTAACTTAAAGCGTTAATAATTAAGTGGAATAAACTGTACTATACTTTAGTTGAAATTTATGTGGTGAATATTTACATCGCAATTTAAAATGTGCTTTACATGGCGTTAAATCTCTTTCTTTTCTTCTCTCCAACATATTTTAATTTATTTATTTTATGACATAATTAATATTAACACCAGTTGAAGATTATTTCTAATTTGGTAAGAATTACAACACTAAGCATGCTTATTAATTATTTTTCAAGTTTACAAAAATATAAGTGCAACATAGTTTTATCTTCAAGTGTGAATCCATGAAATGCTGTGCAAATCATATTAGCAAAAAATTTCAATGAAATGAAATTTACTTGTATGCAAGCACAAAACAAAGGTATAAACCCAATTTTCAACAGAAAGATACCCAAAAAAAGAAAGTATAAAGGCCAAAAAAGTGACAATAAATTCATACGCACCCACAAATTTTGATTCAATTGATCAGCACAACTCAAAATCTTTCTGCTATCCCAAGTAATGTCTTCCAATATAAAGTCAATGTTAGTGCGATCATATAGAAATATGGATACATGGTGAAATTTTAATCATGGCCATTGGAAAGTTGGTTGAAATCAAAAGCCTCACCCATCCATGTTATAGTCATTGCATTTGTAATTGACATTCATGTCCGTCCTTGGTTCAGTATAACAGTAAATCATATTAAAAGATTGAACGCATTAATCTTATCATTGACTTGATTTTATCATTAATTTGGATTTGTAATATTGTAAGACAATCTGTGTAGTTGTATATTATACAAACTAATCAATTATTGCAAAATAACTCATTGGTTTGATTTAAGAAAGCCTTCCTGAAACTACACTAACAGCTATCCAACTTTTATCAATAATTCTTATTCATTAACTGCATTTAACAAAAAAGTGGAGCCATAAAATGTTGATCTAAATATTAAAACATAGACACATGGACGCACAGTAAAAAATATCACCTTATTACACAGCAAAATGTAGATACATGAAAGAACATTTAAAAATACCACCAATTGCACAATTAAATAAAGCTTAAAATTGTGGGACATAGGCATTACAACAGTGGGTAATGTAATCTAGACAACTTTGACTTTGCAATGATACGACTTCAGGTTGATTTTCTCTTCAATGCACTTTTAACTTAGCAAAACAGATCTTTGAAGATTAATATCCCCGTTGTACCAAATGACCGCTGAGGAAGAAAGACCATCCACATTTATCTTTTGCACCTCCTATAAAATGTTATATAATACTTTACTGAGAAGTATTATGTTTGTCTACTACCTTTTACACTCAACTGAATTGGCATGATTAATATTTTATTGACAGGTTATGGCATAAATGAAATCTAGTTTGGAAGTGCCTTAGATTAGATATCATGAAATCAGTACTCAAAACTATTAAAACTTCTGTAATATGATGAAAAATCCATAATTTCACATGTATTACTGTTTTTAAATGTACTTAAAACTAAATCCAAGAATATGATCTTAACTGACTAAATGTTGTTTCAGAAAAATTAGAACAAACATTCAATTTGTAAAATATGAATCTTTGTCAATGGTGTTCAGCTGAATGAATTAATAAACATAAATGTTAAGGTTCAAAGACTTTGTCGATGTGTGAAAGCGTTTAAGGGGTTGGTATTTAATTAGCATCAAAGAGACTGATAATTTCTTAAAAAAGAAAAGAGAAAAAGATTACCTTGCTTATGAGTAGGTAGGGATGTAACTGCATAGTGGATCAGGTAGGCAATTGCCCTACCTAAGAAAACCATAACTAAATAGAAAACATGAAAACATACATAATCAAACAAGAAAACATACATAATCAGGTAGGCAATTGCCCTTCCTAAGACTACTTTCTTCGTTTTTAGGCTTTTCAAGTTGCTATGGTTTTCAAGTAGCTCAGGGTATGTTGATCGTTTCATATTTTTAAAACATGAAAACATACATAAATCAAACAAGATTTAAGATTCGCTATTTTTGAAATCAATAAATTTATAACAAATAGATGGTGAACCAGTCTCCATTTTAATGTGGTCCCCTTAACCGAATCCACACATGTCATAGTCCAGGTAGTGGAAGATGGATTCTCAGAATTGGATGGTGAACCAGTCTCCATTTTAATATCGATAAAACCTTTTTTTACATGCTTCTAAAATAATAAATCCATAATTGTTCATTATACTAATAATTGGCATAACATAAACTATAATAATGAGAAAACTTGAAATGCATAATTTTCAAATAAATTGTTTCCGTATCGGCATCTATATCTGTTTGATTATGGCATAGCAAGAACTTCAAAAATAGCATTAAAACTAATTACTTGTAACAACCGATAAATTTAGAAATCCCAGTACAATGTTGTATTTTGTAGCCAACGTCGTATGTTTGTTCAATGTATACATGATCAAGAAATTATGAACATCTCCTAATACAATCCTAAAGCTCATGCAACTAAAAGGATAACCATTTATTTTAACTATGCATAACAAACCTGTCAAGTAAAAATATCATTAACAACTGAAAGTCCAAGAAATAGCAGTACGGTAAAAATAAGTAATACAATGATAAAAATGATGATGCTACTTACAAGGTGTCGCTTATAGGATAAAGATTTAATCTATTGGAAATATAGCAAAACTCCTTTAAATGCTAAGTATGTCCACCTCAGGAAGACCAAAACCCAAATACGAGAAGGAAGAAAGAGCCTCAAAAGAGAGATCTGTACAGCATATGAAGATAATAGGGCAAGGAGTTTACAATAGACATTATAAAACATCCAAACAAGGTAAAGAACTTAGAAGATCCGATACCTGGCGTAGTCAATCCAAGCGACGAATTGAGAAGCGATCTATCTTCTGGAAAATCCGATCTGCGTTTCGATCAACTTTTCGGGGAAATCCGATCTGCGTTTGGACAAACTTTTGGGGATATCCGATATTCTCTTTTCTTTTTTAATACCTGCGGTTTCCAGCAATTTTTGGGATAAATAAAAAATGACGAAAAGTCTTTTTTTTTTGGGGAAAAGCGAATAGGAAGAAGGAGCGGGAAGTAACGTTCAAAAGGAGGGAAATTTTTTCACGTGTCCATTAAGGGGAAAAAATATTTGCATCCCTAGTTTAACCGATGCATTTTAATCCCCATCAATTGCGGAATTTTTGTTTGTGCATATAAATATATTTGCATCGACAATAATTTATAACCAATGCAATTAAACCTTTTGCATCCATTTATTTTCATCAGCTTTTACATAAAATCGATGCAAACTGCAGTGTTGTGTTATCTACTGCTTCCCTATTACCAATTGCATCGACTTTTCATACAGAACCGATGCAACTATTGTTATTAGCATCTATTTTTGTTACAACTGATGCAAATGAGGTGAAGCAACATGCCTGTTTTGTAGTAGTGTATTAAGTGGCCAACCCGCCTTATTAGGTAATAAGTGGTCAGAACTTGGTTGATTTCTAAGGTTCACTGCTTGGATTTAGGCTAAAGTCATGAGATCTTCCCTTGTTCGGTATATATTGGTCCATGGGTCTGTCTTTCTCTAATAATTATGAGGTGTTAAATGGTCTTAAATAAAAAGATACCCAAATATGTGAGGTAGTTCTCCGAGAGTTGTCTTTTTCTTATTTGTGGGTCATGTAAGGGCACACCTAAAGATGGGGTACTAAAAGTTTCACCAAACACGAATAGGGCACCGCCTGTCTGAGGAAAGTATTAAGTGGCTAGGAGTTCACATGTAATGATAGTTAGATAGTATTGTATAGGTCCACCGCAAGGGTCATAAATAGAAATAAGTGCCTACCTAAACCCGGTATTAAGTGGATGATTATTGTCTCTCGCTTTACGTTGAGAGAATATTAGAAAACGTTGTCGACCAGGAAACGAGGTCTTAAGTGACTGGGGCCTACCGTAGGGTATTAAGTGGTAGTAGGAATATCCACATATTTATGATGGCCTTAAGTGACCGAGGATAGTTCGCCTCTTTCCATTAAATGCGTATGCATGCAATAAATATGTGTGTTATATTCACCTAGACATAAACTTGATGGGTCTAAATTACCAAGTATAGGGAATATGAAATACCCCACCTCCGTTAAGGTCACTCACAAAGGGAATGTCTTAACTTTGGTGGAGCATTATAGGTAAAAGATGCAGATGAATTACAAGACAGACAAATAAAGCAGCGGAAAATAAAAATCATTTTATAAACAATGTGGTTCAATCAAGCTTTTACAACAGTTGTCTCAATCATAATTAAAAGTAATACATAGAACTTCTGTCTTGAATTAAAACATAAAGAAGCATTAAAACAACAGTAAGGCAGCATAAATCCCCAATAAGAGAGTATCCAAAGCCATAGCCCAAGGAAAAAGATTCAAAGTAAAACATCTATTCTCTTCAAGCTGGAAATGATCCGATCTAAGCTAAAGAGTTCCCTCCTTGTGGACCGAGGGGGGGGGACGGAAGAAAAGAAGACGAAAGAAAATGGGTCAGACATGAGTCTGGTGAGTCCAGTGACTATTTAGTATGTAAACAAGAAAAAGGGTTATGACCTAAATAAACTAAATCTAGGACAACACCCTATAAATAAGATAATAAGGCTGAATATGCTATCGCACTCATTTCACTTCTCTGCACCACATAACTAGTGTCCCAACTAGTAATCTGTATAAAATGATCATATTGTAATGTGATCCCAATCCCCGCAATTGTGGTAGCCTTCAGGTGTACATCTATCATGAGGATTCCACCTCAATCCGCCTAATTGTCATGAACATGTTAGATGTACCCTTACTACTCTATCGACCGGCTCCTTACTCGTATTAATTTTTCCTTGTGTCTGTGTCAATCGGCCCTCTCTTGCGTGTAGATACCTTGCGCTAGTTCCACCATAAGGTGTATCAATCCTTATGATGGCGACCCGACATGATTCAAGATGCGCAGTGTATAACTACTGGTACCCAGTGCCTGCTTTTTCCCACTCCGGAGTACGTGCACGCCTGTAAACTGTCGGAACCTACACTGACATACCCCATGCCGCTGTTTTGACAGCTTATAATCAGCTCCGTAATCGTGCCCCACCCTGCCTGGTTCAGGGTACCGTGATACATCTATGTGGGTTACTGCTGAAATGGGTTCCCGTTAATAGGGTTTCCTTATTGGCTAAGTTTGTGGGCCTATATTTACTAATATTACCCACCAACCCGATATGTACTTAACCCTCCTACACATAATGTCATATTGGTTAAGTGTTGTCCATTCAGGTTAACTTAACCCACCTACTTGTCATGTTACTTTGGTTAAGTGTTGTCTTCTTGTGTTAACTTAACCCTACCACAAATCAAGTCATATCGGTTAAGTGTTGCTCTCTTGTTTTAACTTAACTTTACCACAAATCAAGTCATATCGGTTAAGTGTTGCCCTGTTGTTTTAACTTAACCTTACCACAAATCAAGTTACATTGGCTAAGTGTTTCTTACTACTTAACCCTACCCATTCCTCATGCTATACTGGTTAAGTGTTTCCTATTAACTTAACCCTAGTCATTCATCTTGTTATATTGGTTAAGTGTTTCTCATTAACTTAACCCTAGTCATTCATCTTGTTATATTGGTTGAGTGTTTCTCATTAACTTAACCCTAGTCATTCATCTTGTTATATTAGTTAAGTGTTTCTCATTGACTTAACCCTAGTCATTCATGTTATATTGGTTAAGTGTTCCTATGAACTTTACCCTAGTCATTCATCTTATTATATTGGTTAAGTGTTACCTTAATTAACTTAACCCTACCATTCCTGTCTTAGCTTTAATTCATTCATTAAAGCGCCAACCACTCACATTAGACATGTATTGTTGCGGTTACTGGATGTGCCGGGCGGTTCCGGGCAGTTTTACACCACAACTCAGTCTAACCTCGGGTTCTTTTGGGCTTGATGCACTAAACTCTCACTTTAGATATATATTGTTACGGTTGCTGGATGTGCCGGACGGTTCCGGACAGTCTTACACCGTAACTCAATCTAACCTCGGGTTAGAAATATTTGTCTTTTCTAAATTTACATATTTACCTTTTATGTAAATTATTGTCATTAAAGTCATGCCCAATTCCTCTCTAAATCATATTCATAATTTTAGGTATGTAGATTATGCCAATTTTAGGCCACTAATCGTTCATATATGTATGGGCCAAATTATGCCATTAATATGAATTTAAGGTTTTCCCAACGTTACCCTCGTCATACATTCGCACAATTCACATAGAATGTTAGGCTCGTAGCTTAGCCTAACTTATATACAAAAGGGGAAAGAAGGGAGCATGTACCATTCACACAACATAAAATAATAAGGAACTAACTAAACATGTGTCATGTGAACGTGGCATAATATAATGAACTTGCATTTTTGGAATCCAACTAATATGAGTCTTTAAGCATATGATATTATCCAAATCCAACTAGGCATGTAAATGTAAACTTTTATTTTGGGTCTAATGAACATAAACCTTAAGCATATAGAATTGCACAAGTTCAACTAGATATATGAATGTAAACTTTAATTTAGATCCAATAATCATGAATCTTTAACATACGGAATTACACAAGTTTAACAAGGCATGTAAATATGAACTTTTATCTTGGATCCAACAAACATGAATCTTCAGCATATGGTTTTACACAAGTTTAACAAGGAATGTAAATATAAGCTTTGATTTTGGATCCACTTTTCATAGATCTAAATGTAAATCTAAACATAATACATGTCTTAGCCTAACAACTTGCATGATTCAATAAACATAGATCTAAATGTAGATCTAGACATAATACATGTCTTAGCCTAATAACTTGCATGATTTAATAAACATAGATCTAAATGTAGATCTAAACAACTTGCATGATTCAATAAACATAGATCTAAATGTAGATCTAAACAACTTGCAAGATTCAATAAACATAGATCTAAATGTAGATCTAAACAACTTGCATGATTCAATAAACATAGATCTAAATGTGGATCTAAACAACTTGCATGATTCAATAAACATAGATCTAAATGTAGATCTAAACAACTTGCATGTTACATAACATGAAAAAGTCACCAAATTGACATAATATACGATTGGTTTAACATCAACATATAACCACAATAATCTCACAAGCATATACGATAGAATCGTCATTATCTTACAACTAGGAATTATTCTAGTTTTCATTTTATTACAAATCACAACTTTTAATCGTTCACATCTAAATAATAACAATACTTACAAAGAAAAGAAAGTCTTGCTTTTCTGGGATCTGTTTTCTGAATTTGAAAAGCGATCCCTTGAAGAAGACTATCAATTTCTCTAACTTGAAGCTTTCTAATTAGATTATAATTTGTTTAAGAAGAAGGTGGCTAGACAAGATTTGAATTGGATAGCATGGTGGCTACAAAAAATGTGTTTATGTGTTTTAGGTTTAGGATTTGAGTTGATTATATAGAAGTCTAGGTTTAATTCTAGCCATTAGATCAGTCTAGGAGTAATCAGAGCCATCGAACTAAAGCAATGTGTCACTTAGCCAATCATAGCATGAAACATAAGTCCGAACACCTCAGAATTTGTCACAAAGCCAATCAGAGAAGGCCACGTAAAAAAAAGACAATCCTTGACCAACAAAAAATGCGCCACGTGCGCCACATGATGCGTACACGTCATATATATATATATATATATATATTCTATATATATATATATACTTCTTTTTATCTATCTTCCCAATTTACCATTTTCACACTAAACCACTTTTTAGCCATTCCCCTAAAACAAAAATATGGCACTGGCGGGGATCGAACTCTGCACCTCTTGTATGCAAGTCACATGTTCTAACCAAATGAGCTACTAAGTCTTTTTCTTACAAACCTTAGAACAATGCTAAACATTATTCTTTTCTCATTCTTCTTTTTTATGTTTTGCTGCAATATTTAATTTAAAGATATCTTCGTCATACAGAGTCCGATTTACGCAAACTCGAACTCTATCTCAAGCAGAATTCCGAGATGAACGCAATGGCGCAACCCGTTTCACCTATTTATTCTTTTTTAAATTAATTATTCTTTAATTTGTTATTTTAATATTCTCAAAAAATACGGGGTGTTACATTCTCCCCTCCTTAAAGGATTTCGTCCCCGAAATCTTTAAGTTAAGAAGAATGCATATCCTAACATCCAACATCTATCTACTCAACCATTCAATCACAGGAATCTATTGTCCTTAAAAAGATTTCTAATGCTTTCATGATCATATGCATAGTGTGTGTACATGTCCTTATCTAATGCAAAATCAGGCGGTCTACTGATTCAGTTGACCTCCTCAATGCGAATTATGTCAGTGCCATGAGTCCATCATGTATGCAATTATTCTTAATTATTCTTAATCATACTTTATAACTTCTACATGAGTGCACAATCATTCATACAAATGCAACATCCATATGATAACACACCAAGTTTCAGTTCATATATATAAAAATTCACTCATGCATATGCAATATGAAAGTGACTGAGCCGATCTAGTGCCTAATGTGTGTATATGCATCCACGAGCAACCACTAGCAAACACTTGCAACCACTTTCATTTATCAAACATAACATGTCTCAAACACATGTTTACATCCATTGGGTTCTACCTAAGGATCGAAGATATGACCTAGGGGATATACTTAAAAGATAAAGACTAGCATGCAAATAAACTTTACAGAAAAAGTGGAATCAAGGATATACCCTCAAAATGGGTATGATGCGTGTATCTAGTCTTCAGTCTTCTAATTCGCATCTTCTTGAGCTTCACTCCACTGTACCTTAACTAATTTAACTTCACAGTTGCGAAACTTCTTGACCTCCATTTTCAAAAACCCACTAGTAAAGATAGGACCTCGATCACTTACTATGCTAGAGGGTATCCAATGTAGTCGAACTATCTTTCCAAGATAAACAGATGTTAACCATGATACCAAGTGTATATACTAAGATGATTATAGATCTCTCCTCTACTTAGCTTATCCATTATGTCACAAATCTGAGGGTCGATATCTCTCACACAAACCATCCTAGTCGAACTTGACATCCCTCAAGTACAAGCCCCAAAGGCCTAAACCAATATCAGACAAGCACCCAAGGAATACCTCCTCCGAATTTGGACGATCTATGTGAGATGATACTAGAAAAACAACCAAACAATTGAGCACTTAACCGACTCTGGCTATCCTCGCCAATCTTGCTCCAAAACTATCGTTAATCGCATAACGGGCTTTGCGTTGTCAACTAGATATATGTGGAAGTCTACCTCACGTTTTAGGGGACAAACCCCTAACCTTAATCAAAAACATCTGCGTACACATGGACTACTCTAACGGATCGAAAATCGTCGATAAATACATAAAGTGATTCCAGGTAGCTAAGACAAACTGATCCCTTAGGATCGCATGAAATTTCGAGGGTATTCCCGAGGCAAGTTGAAAGTCTAACTACCCTCCTTTCACGATTACTAGCTAACCGATCCTTGCCTAGAATCTACCCATAGCCCATGAAACCAAAAACATAAGTATCTCAAATCCTTACAAACCAAAGATAAATGAGCCGAACAACAAATTGGATTTGAGACAATAATTGGATCTTCTACTATACAAGTACTAAGGTGCAGAGACTCAACTATGGAAGCAGATATAAACGAATGTGAAGCGCTAAAATCAAAAGAGTACTGGCGGGATGATAAAAAGAAAACTAAACTTTTTCAACCGAAGCTTTACTACCTCTCTCTCAGGTATGCTGGTGGCGAGAGCATACACTTGCCTTCCGGAAAATCATGTCCTTTGTTCTTGCCCTTGTCCTTAATTATATGACCCGTTATAAAGATACTATTCTTTCCTCCCCTCTTGTCCTATGATTCTTCCACTTACACCTCTCTTTTTTTAACCACCTTTGTGAACCAAGTCCATATCCATGAGTTCCTCATCCTTGGGTTGTGCCCCTTAACAAAACTGTCGGAACCTACACTGACATACCCCCTGCCGCTGTTTTGACAGCTTATAATCAGCTCCGTAATCGTGCCCCACCCTGCTTGATTCAGGGTACCGTTGTAACACCCCGAATTTTAGTTAATACTAAAATTCACTAATTACAGGATAAATAATCTCAGACGTGGGAATTGGGGGTAACGGGCTGCGATATTGCGTTCGTCTCGGAAAAATACGCGAAATAGAGTCCGAGTTTTCGAGAATCGGAGTCCGTATGGCCCGGTTATGGCCCAAAGAAGTTTGCAGAAAAATTTAAAACTAAAACAGATTTGAAAATTCAAATATTCAGATTTGGGATGGGCCAGGAGGGGTCAGGCGGGAAGCTTCCCGCCCAACCCATGTCGACAGGGCTGTCGACAGGCCTGTCGACAGGGGTGTCGACATGCCTGTCGACTTGCCTGTCGACAGGGTGGCACCGTCCATTGAACCTGGGTGCACCAGGTTGCACCAGGTTGGGTTTCAGGCTGGCTAGGAGGGCTGGTTCTAGAGATTTCCTAAATCTAAGGGTCCTAATCTAATCTAGGGTTAATCTAAGGGCCTAAAACACTCACCTAATCCTATAAATAAGACCCTAACCCTACCCTAATTCATTCATAATTAAATCTAGTAACTAAACTATGGCAAATTGAAACTTGAGAGAGCCTCCATCAAAATTAGAGAAGGGATAGCATTCCAAATCAACTTCTAGCCTCTTAATCTTCTTCATTAGTTTGCTAATTTTGTTTTGGTGAGCTTCTATCCCCTTAATAATCAATTGTTAAATTGATTAAGATAGGATATGATGATGTATGGTTATGTTTGTGGATCAATGTGTTTATGCAAGCTTAATATTGTATATGTCATGTGTTTTGCAAGTTATATGCTCTATGTCATGCAAGTTTAGTATATGTGTTCATGACATTTTTATGCAAGTTTAATGTTATATCTTTATGCAAGTTTGGTGCTATGTTTCATGATGATTATGATGCAAAACACTAAGTTGGACATTGATCTATTATGCAACATGTTATGCATGCATATGAAGTTATGTGAATGATTATGCAAGTTATGTGTATGTTCAAATGCAAGGTTAATATGTTATGCATGCATATGAAGTTATGTGAATAATGATGCAAGTTATGTGTATGTTTAAATGCAAGATTAACATGTTATGCATGCATATGAAGTTATGTGAATGATTATGCAAGTTATGTGTATGTTTAAATGCAAGATTAACATGTTATGCATGCATATGAAGTTATGTGAATGATTATGCAAGTTATGTGTATGTTTAAATGCAAGATTAACATGTTATGCATGCATATGAAGTTATGTGAATGATTATGCAAGTTAGGTGTATGCTCAAATGCAAGATTACCATGTTATGCATGCTTATGAGGTCATATGAATAATTATGCAAGTTATGTAGATGCTTAAGAGCAAGTTGGGTTAATATGTGTTCATATATGCAAGTTGACATCCTCTTAACCCATGACAAAGTTATATGCTAAACCCATGATATGTGTGATGGATCTTCCCCTTTTATTATGTCATGAAATGAGAACGATTTACGTGGGGAACGATGGGGTGGGCAAATATGTTAATAAATGGATGATTGGGTATGATTAAGCATACCATAAAAAAATAAATTACCATAAGTGGGAATTTACCTATTGAGTTAGGTCTACCCCATGGGAATTTACCTATTGAGTTAGGTCTACCCATGTTATGGTAAACTTGATATTAATTAGGGATAATTAATATGGGGGTGATTAATTAGGTGTAATTAATCGACTAAGACACGAGGTTGGACTCATTTGTAGTGTAAAACTGCCCGGACCCGACCGGCTTAACCAGTTGCTACAAATGTCAGCCCAATGTGAGAGGTCTTAGCCATAAATTAAATACGTGATTAAGGTAAAGACACGAGGTTAGACTCTGTTATGACGTAAGACTGCCCGGGTTCTACCGGCTTAACCAGGCGGTCATAACAGCCAGTCTAATGTGGGAGGTCTTTATGGGAGATCACGGTCTTAATTAATTAAGAAACACTTAACCATGGTAGCATGTAGTGGGACATGAGGGGTTAAGTGGGTGCCTTGGGTGGCATGAGGAAATTTTGTGGTTGCCTTGGGTGGCATATGGAATCTGGTGGGTTGCCTTGGGTGGCAATAGAAAATACGATTAGAATACTTAACCAAGTAGAAACATGTAATTAAACATGATTAAAGGGTTAAGTGGGATACACTAGATATATGACAAGCTTAAGTGGGTAGCTTGTGGGGGCCCATTTCAACCCATATCCCAAACGTATCTTTGTGGGCTCGACCCATGTCGAGTGACGGGACACGCATATTGGGCTTGATTATAAGAGGCCAAAAAGGGTTAGCGGTGGCAACGCAAGTCCAACGGGTTTCATATGCGTGTGTGGGCCCGGGCTGGTAGATAAGTCGTTGTTGCATCGTGTAGATATAAAGCCGTGCACCGTTGATAGTATTTGGTAGCCACTTTAGGGGAGTGATACACCCCACTGTGGGACCAGCACGGGTATCTACGGTAGGGAGCCGATCGATGGGGAGTAGTGGGTACACCTAATAAAGATAGGGGCAGACGGCACCTATGTAGGGGTACACGAAACTACTGGGTAAGAATTACTGAGTACACCTAGTGGAGATAGGGGCAGACGGCACCTATGTAGTGGGCTAGGAGTACCTGAAATTATTGGGGAAATTTTCTAAGTCCTTGGAAGGGATCAACCTTTAAGTAGGAATGACTGGTGTGGTGCAGTTAGTAATTATCCTTGGGTGGGTAGATGCGTCCTGACGGTTATCTTAGTTCATCCTATGTTGTTGGCTACTTAGTGTAGTCATTATCCCCAAAGGTACCATACTGAGTTCATGTCATACCCTAATTACTTTAATAATTGTATTGTTAAGGTTATAGGGCTCACTCAGACTTATGTCTGACCCCGTTGTTTTTATCTTTTTCCCAACCCTCAGGTCCTACGGTGGATCCTAGCGGTAGTAGAGCTTGATCGGATTGCTGTTCCAGCCTTTGGGAGCTTGGGTAGATGTAAAGCTCCAGTTATCCAGCTATCTTTTCTTTTGTCATGGCTATTGTATGAGAGAGTGGGATTATGTATTTCTCTATTTTGACAGATATTGTACTTGACTTTTATCATGGCTTTATGATGTAACCAGACATGTTTATTTCCGCTGTTATGAGATGATGTTTTAAATTTCAAGCACTATTTATATCTGTCTTGGTGTAATTTTTCTGTTCTATATTCACTAAAATACTCCACCGCTGCTATGGCATTCCCTTAGTGAGTGACCATAGCGGGTGTGGGGTGTTACACGTGGTATCAGAGCAAAGGTTACCGGAACAGATAAAATTTTTAGAAAACTATTTTTCTAAAATATTTTTGGAAAAGATATTTTCAAAAACATGTCTTTTAAAGAGAAAAGTTTTTGAAAGAAAAGCATAATCCCCAATAGCCATATCTATATCCTTCGAATTCTCCGTTTTGAATCTTTCCTTTTTCGTTTCAGCATGGCCGAGAATCTTAATTTTCCGGAGGGTGTGACGATACCAGTATGGTATAGGAGATTGATGGAGGCTAGGGCCACCACTACGGGTCCAGCAAATGTTCCTCCACCAACCGTAGCACCCGATCTTCCTCCTCCCCCTCCTCCTCGCACGGATACTTTTGCTAAGACTTGTAAGGAGTTTAAAGCTATGGGAGGGAAACCTTTTCAAGGATCTGAAACTTTTGTGGAGGCTAGAGATTGGCTTAAGGAGGTGGAAGAGTTGATAGATATCTTTGAGATGGAAGAAGGAAAGAAAGTCAAGTTGGCTGCTTGGTTAATGAAGGGAGAGGCCTCATTCTGGTGGGAGGTCACTAATGGAGAACGCCCCGTTGACTCTTGGGCGGATTTCAGGCAAAGATTTGTGGCAAAGTTTCTCTCAAGGGCGGAGGAGAACTTGTATATGGAGAGATTCTTGACTCTAAAGCAAGGAAATCTTTCGGTGAAGGAATATGTTAACAAGTTTAATCAGTTGGCAAGGTTTGGCCTAGATATGGTGAATACACCGGAGAAGAAGGCTTTGCGGTTTGTGAAAGGCTTGAATGAACCTATGCATGGGTTGGCTATGACTCATATCCCTATGGGGGCCACCTTTGAGAAGCTAGTTGACATGGCACTCATGTATGAGGAAGAGAAGGGTCCTAATGCTAATAAGGCACCCGAAAAGAAGGGAGATCAAAAGAGACCTCAACAGCAGCAAAGCAAAGGTGGGAAAGGCAACGGTGGCAAGAGCAAGAAGAAGAAGAAGTGTTTCAATTGTGGGACACCTGGTCACCTAAGCAAGGATTGTCGCAAGAAGAAGAAGACCGGCTGCTTCCACTGTGGCGAAGCAGGGCATTTAGTGAAAGATTGCCCTAAGAAGGGGCAAAGGACGGGATCTACCTCAGGAGGACAGGTGCAAGCTCTTATGGCACCGAGTCAGGCTAGGGGGCAAGTACAGGCTCTCGTGGTTCCACCGATTCAGGAGAGAGGTAGAACTATTTCCGTTGAAAGTTTGGTTTTTCTATTCGACCATCCTGTCCGTACATTGTTTGATTCAGGCGCATCGCATTCGTTTATCTCATCATCATTAGTTGAGTCACTGCACTTAGACACCAGTCTGGTAGATGATCCCTTGGTTGTTTCAAACCCAATTGGGGGCTCCACTTATTTGTCCATGGTATGTTTGGGTTTGAAGATTTCTATACTTAGCATAGAGTTTAGATGTGATGCTTTTGTGTTGGGCTTCACGGGCTATGGGTTGATTTTGGGCATGGACTGGTTATCCAGTAATGGTGCCGTTCTTGATTGCGAAAGGAGAGTTGTTAGGCTCATGACCCGCTTGGGTAACACTCTCGAGATCTCTTGTAATCCCAGGGATTCTGTTATGCTAAGTTATCTTGAATCGCTTGACGCTTCGGTCGAGAGTTTGCAATCTGTTAGAGTGGTCCGGGAATATCCGGATGTGTTTGAGGAGGTGAGGGGCTTACCTCCGAAGAGGGAGATTGACTTCCGAATATATTTGGTGGATAATGCTAAACCTGTATCTTTACCAGTGCGCCACATGGCTCCTCGTGAGAGGAGGGAACTCCATAAGCAAGTAGGGGAGTTGCTTGAGAAGGGGTTCATAAGACGGAGCATATCGGAGTGGGGTGCTCCAGTAGTATTTGCTACGAAGGCAGATGGGTCCCTCAGACTTTGTGTAGACTATAGAGAACTCAACAAGCTCACAAAGAAGAATAGACACCCATTGCCGAGAATAGATGATCTTTTCGATCAGTTGGTTGGCGCTTCAGTATTCTCTCAGTTGGACTTGGCCACGGGGTTTCATCAGTTGAGGGTGGCTGAGGATAGCATAGACAAGACTGCCTTTAGAACTCCGGATGGTTTCTATGAGTGGTTGGTGATGCCATTTGGGTTGACGAACGCCCCTGCATATTTCGTTGATTTGATGAGTAGGGTGTTCAGGGAGTTCCTTAATAAATTCGTGGTGGTCTTTGTGGATGATATCTTAGTATTTTCTAAGAGTGAAGAAGAGCATGCCCTACATCTTGGGGAAGTATTGAAGACTCTTCGAGCACATAGCCTTAAGGCTAAATTCTCTAAATGTCACTTCTGGAGGAAGGAAGTGCGGTTCTTGGGGCACGTGGTCTCCAAGGAAGGGATAGCTGTGGATCCCGCGAAGGTAGTATCAGTCCAAGATTGGAAGGTTCCCAGAAATGCTACCGAAGTAAGAAGTTTCTTGGGGTTGGCGGGTTATTATAGGAAGTTTATTAAAGACTTCGCGAAGATATCAGCCCCATTAACCCGCTTAACGAAGAAGAATCTTGTTTTTGCATGGGATGTAGATTGTGATGATGCGTTCCGACGGTTAAAGAGAGCTTTAACCACGGCTCCAGTTTTAGTGTTGCCGGATGGGAGCAAGCCATTTGTTGTCTATACCGATGCCTGTGGGACAGGACTTGGCGCAGTCTTAATGCAAGAGGGAAGGGTAATAGCCTATGGTGGAAGGCAGTTAAGGCCACATGAGAAAAATTACCCTACCCATGATCTAGAGTTGGCCGCTATTGTTTTTGCGCTTAAGATCTGGCGCCATTATCTTCTTGGTGAGAGATTCGAGTTGTTCACTGACCATAAATCCTTGAAGTACTTGTTCTCTCAGAAGGATCTAAACTTAAGACAGCAAAGGTGGATGGAGTTCTTAGCATCCTATGATTTCGATATAGCGTATACCCCTGGCAAGGGTAACGTGGTGGCAGACGCCTTGAGCAGGAAGAGGTTGTCCTTGAGTCCATTGTTCGTGGAACAACGAAGCTTGGAGTTTATCTCGATGTTTGATTTCAGACCTTCCATTGATTATGTACCCGGTTTGCTAGCTTCCTTGGAAGTTAGGCCTACTCTTTTGGGGCGGGTTGGGGAAGCCCAGAGGGACGACCCACAGTTGGTTGAGTTGATAGAGAAGCTCATAAGGGGGGAGTCGTCCAGCCATTTGAGTAGGTACACCCTAGACGATAGGGGGTGCTTGCGTAGAGACGGTAGACTTTGTGTACCGCAAGATGAAGGGTTGAGGAAGGTTATTCTTGATGATGCACACCGTTCTAGGATGACCATTCATCCCGGTGGGGATAAGATGTACCAAGATATGAAGAGGGTTTTCTTCTGGGCCGGTATGAAGAAAGATGTAGCTGAGTATGTCGCTCGATGTTTGGTGTGCCAGCAAGTGAAGGCGGAGCAAAGGAAACCAGGTGGGTTGCTTCATCCATTGGAAGTTCCGCAGTGGAAGTGGGATAGCGTCTCGATGGATTTTATTGACGGGTTACCCAGATCGAGAAAGGGTAATACAGGAATTTGGGTGGTGGTAGATAGACTTACTAAGAGCGCCCATTTCATACCTGTGAAGAGCAAGAGGACCGCTCCATGGCTAGCTTCAGTATATCTTCGAGAGATAGTTCGATTGCATGGGGTACCCTCTAGCATAGTGAGTGATCGAGATCCTATCTTCACTAGTGAGTTCTGGAGAAGTTTGCAAGAGGCAGTGGGGACTCAATTGTGTCTGAGCACCGCATATCATCCTCAGACAGACGGCCAGACTGAGAGGGTGAATCGTGTTCTAGAAGACCTTTTGAGACTTTGTATCTTAGATTTTGGAGGTACATGGGAAGAGCATCTTCCATTGGTGGAGTTCGCATATAATAACAGCTTTCAGTCCAGTATTGGTATGGCTCCTTTCGAAGCTCTCTATGGAAGGCCTTGTCGATCACCTACATGTTGGTGGGAATCTACGGATAAGATCTTGCTTGGGCCTGATATGGTTAGGGAGACTTCTGAGAAGATTGACTTGATTCGGAGAAGGATGAAAGCAGCGCAGGATAGGCAAAAATCTTATGCGGACAAGAGAAGGACGGATCTTGAGTTTGAGGTTGGGGATATGGTTTTTGTTAAGGTATCTCCGTTGAGAAATGTTGTTCGCTTCGGATCCGTTGGGAAGTTAGCACCAAGGTTTGTTGGGCCGTTTCCTATCAAGGAAAGGATTGGACGGATGGCATATAGGGTGGAGTTGCCCGACAGACTTAGCGGTGTTCATGATGTATTCCATGTATCACATCTGAGGAAATGCTTACATGAGACCGCAGAGGTGGTAGAGCCGAGCTTGCTTAGAGATATAGAGATAGAGCGTGATGCGACTATTAGACGAGCTCCTACTCGCATCCTTGGGTCAGAAACTAGGAAGTTAAGAAACAGAGAGGTTCAACTAGTCAAGGTGCAATGGGGAGAAGATGGGAGCAACGCAACTTGGGAGACGGAAGCGAAGATGCGTTCATTGTACCCATTTCTTTTTGAGGGTATGTCTTTATTTTCTCCTTTATCGTTTGTCTAGTACTTATCTTATCTTTGGTATGTCCTCTCGTTAGTACCTTTGACCTTTAGATAGGGTAAACCTATGGTTGAAACATGTGTTTGAGACATGTTATGGTTGATGGATGCAAGTGGATGCAAGTGTTTGCTAGTGGTTGCTCGTGGATGCATATACACACACTCTAGGCACTAGATCGGCTCAGTCACTTCATATTGCATATTGCATAAAATTGTGTGTAGGAAAATATATTTATGGATGTATAATGGTTGTGTTATCACATGGATGATGCATTTTGGTGAATGATTGTGCACTCATGTAGATATTGTATGTGTCGATAGGGTTTTCTCGCATACATAATGGATGCATGGCACTATCATGGTTTGCATATGTTCATACATTAGATAGGGAACATATACACACACTCTTTGCATATGCTCATACATCATTAGAAATTGTTCTAAGGACAATGGATGCCCGTGTTTGATGGATTGAGTAGATGGTTGTTTGGATGGTAGGATATGCATTCTCCTTAGCTTAGAGATTTCGGGGACGAAATCCTTTAAGGAGGGGAGAATGTAACACCCCAAATTTTAGTTAATACTAAAATTCACTAATTACAGGATAAATAATCTCAGACGTGGGAATTGGGGGTAACGGGCTGCGTTATTGCGTTCGTCTCGGAAAAATACGCGAAATAGAGTCCGAGTTTTCGAGAATCGGAGTCCGTATGGCCCGGTTATGGCCCAAAGAAGTTTGCAGAAAAATTTAAAACTAAAACAGATTTGAAAATTCAAATATTCAGATTTGGGATGGGCCAGGAGGGGTCAGGCGGGAAGCTTCCCGCCCAACCCATGTCGACAGGGCTGTCGACATGCCTGTCGACTTGCCTGTCGACAGGGTGGCACCGTCCATTGAACCTGGGTGCACCAGGTTGCACCAGGTTGGGTTTCAGGCTGGCTAGGAGGGCTGGTTCTAGAGATTTCCTAAATCTAAGGGTCCTAATCTAATCTAGGGTTAATCTAAGGGCCTAAAACACTCACCTAATCCTATAAATAAGACCCTAACCCTACCCTAATTCATTCATAATTAAATCTAGTAACTAAACTATGGCAAATTGAAACTTGAGAGAGCCTCCATCAAAATTAGAGAAGGGATAGCATTCCAAATCAACTTCTAGCCTCTTAATCTTCTTCATTAGTTTGCTAATTTTGTTTTGGTGAGCTTCTATCCCCTTAATAATCAATTGTTAAATTGATTAAGATAGGATATGATGATGTATGGTTATGTTTGTGGATCAATGTGTTTATGCAAGCTTAATATTGTATATGTCATGTGTTTTGCAAGTTATATGCTCTATGTCATGCAAGTTTAGTATATGTGTTCATGACATTTTTATGCAAGTTTAATGTTATATCTTTATGCAAGTTTGGTGCTATGTTTCATGATGATTATGATGCAAAACACTAAGTTGGACATTGATCTATTATGCAACATGTTATGCATGCATATGAAGTTATGTGAATGATTATGCAAGTTATGTGTATGTTCAAATGCAAGGTTAATATGTTATGCATGCATATGAAGTTATGTGAATAATGATGCAAGTTATGTGTATGTTTAAATGCAAGATTAACATGTTATGCATGCATATGAAGTTATGTGAATGATTATGCAAGTTATGTGTATGTTTAAATGCAAGATTAACATGTTATGCATGCATATGAAGTTATGTGAATGATTATGCAAGTTATGTGTATGTTTAAATGCAAGATTAACATGTTATGCATGCATATGAAGTTATGTGAATGATTATGCAAGTTAGGTGTATGCTCAAATGCAAGATTACCATGTTATGCATGCTTATGAGGTCATATGAATAATTATGCAAGTTATGTAGATGCTTAAGAGCAAGTTGGGTTAATATGTGTTCATATATGCAAGTTGACATCCTCTTAACCCATGACAAAGTTATATGCTAAACCCATGATATGTGTGATGGATCTTCCCCTTTTATTATGTCATGAAATGAGAACGATTTACGTGGGGAACGATGGGGTGGGCAAATATGTTAATAAATGGATGATTGGGTATGATTAAGCATACCATAAAAAAATAAATTACCATAAGTGGGAATTTACCTATTGAGTTAGGTCTACCCCATGGGAATTTACCTATTGAGTTAGGTCTACCCATGTTATGGTAAACTTGATATTAATTAGGGATAATTAATATGGGGGTGATTAATTAGGTGTAATTAATCGACTAAGACACGAGGTTGGACTCATTTGTAGTGTAAAACTGCCCGGACCCGACCGGCTTAACCAGTTGCTACAAATGTCAGCCCAATGTGAGAGGTCTTAGCCATAAATTAAATACGTGATTAAGGTAAAGACACGAGGTTAGACTCTGTTATGACGTAAGACTGCCCGGGTTCTACCGGCTTAACCAGGCGGTCATAACAGCCAGTCTAATGTGGGAGGTCTTTATGGGAGATCACGGTCTTAATTAATTAAGAAACACTTAACCATGGTAGCATGTAGTGGGACATGAGGGGTTAAGTGGGTGCCTTGGGTGGCATGAGGAAATTTTGTGGTTGCCTTGGGTGGCATATGGAATCTGGTGGGTTGCCTTGGGTGGCAATAGAAAATACGATTAGAATACTTAACCAAGTAGAAACATGTAATTAAACATGATTAAAGGGTTAAGTGGGATACACTAGATATATGACAAGCTTAAGTGGGTAGCTTGTGGGGGCCCATTTCAACCCATATCCCAAACGTATCTTTGTGGGCTCGACCCATGTCGAGTGACGGGACACGCATATTGGGCTTGATTATAAGAGGCCAAAAAGGGTTAGCGGTGGCAACGCAAGTCCAACGGGTTTCATATGCGTGTGTGGGCCCGGGCTGGTAGATAAGTCGTTGTTGCATCGTGTAGATATAAAGCCGTGCACCGTTGATAGTATTTGGTAGCCACTTTAGGGGAGTGATACACCCCACTGTGGGACCAGCACGGGTATCTACGGTAGGGAGCCGATCGATGGGGAGTAGTGGGTACACCTAATAAAGATAGGGGCAGACGGCACCTATGTAGGGGTACACGAAACTACTGGGTAAGAATTACTGAGTACACCTAGTGGAGATAGGGGCAGACGGCACCTATGTAGTGGGCTAGGAGTACCTGAAATTATTGGGGAAATTTTCTAAGTCCTTGGAAGGGATCAACCTTTAAGTAGGAATGACTGGTGTGGTGCAGTTAGTAATTATCCTTGGGTGGGTAGATGCGTCCTGACGGTTATATTAGTTCATCCTATGTTGTTGGCTACTTAGTGTAGTCATTATCCCCAAAGGTACCATACTGAGTTCATGTCATACCCTAATTACTTTAATAATTGTATTGTTAAGGTTATAGGGCTCACTCAGACTTATGTCTGACCCCGTTGTTTTTATCTTTTTCCCAACCCTCAGGTCCTACGGTGGATCCTAGCGGTAGTAGAGCTTGATCGGATTGCTGTTCCAGCCTTTGGGAGCTTGGGTAGATGTAAAGCTCCAGTTATCCAGCTATCTTTTCTTTTGTCATGGCTATTGTATGAGAGAGTGGGATTATGTATTTCTCTATTTTGACAGATATTGTACTTGACTTTTATCATGGCTTTATGATGTAACCAGACATGTTTATTTCCGCTGTTATGAGATGATGTTTTAAATTTCAAGCACTATTTATATCTGTCTTGGTGTAATTTTTCTGTTCTATATTCACTAAAATACTCCACCGCTGCTATGGCATTCCCTTAGTGAGTGACCATAGCGGGTGTGGGGTGTTACAACCGTGATACATCTATGTGGGTTACTGCTGAAATGGGTTCCCGTTACTAGGGTTTCCTTATTGGCTAAGTTTGTGGACCTATATTTACTAATATTACCTACCAACCCGATATGTACTTAACCCTCCCGCACATTATGTCATATTGGTTAAGTGTTGTCCATTCAGGTTAACTTAACCCACCTACTTGTCATGTTACTTTGGTTAAGTGTTGCCTTCTTGTGTTAGCTTAACCCTACCACAAATCAAGTCATATCGGTTAAGTGTTGCCCTCTTGTTTTAACTTAACCTTACCACAAATCAAGTCATATCGGTTAAGTGTTGCCCTGCTGTTTTAACTTAACCTTACCACAAATCAAGTTACATTGGCTAAGTGTTTCTTACTACTTAACCCTACCCATTCCTCATGCTATACTGGTTAAGTCTTTCCTATTAACTTAACCCTAGTCGTTCATCTTGTTATATTGGTTAAGTGTTTCTCATTAACTTAATCCTAGTCATTCATCTTGTTATATTGGTTAAGTGTTTCTCATTAACTTAACCCTAGTCATTCATCTTGTTATATTAGTTAAGTGTTTCTCATTAACTTAATCCTAGTCATTCATGTTATATTGGTTAAGTGTTCCTATGAACTTTACCCTAGTCATTCATCTTATTATATTGGTTAAGTGTTGCCTTAATTAACTTAACCCTACGATTCTTGTCTTAGCTTTAATTCATTCATTAAAGCGCCAACCACTCACATTAGAAAGGTATTGTTGCGGTTAGTGGATGTGTCGGGCGGTTCCGAGCAGTTTTGCACCGCAACTCAGTCTAACCTCGGGTTCTTTTGGGCTTGATGCACTAACCTCTCACATTAGATATATATTGTTATGGTTGCTGGATGTGCCGGGCGGTTCCGGGCAGTCTTACACCGTAACTCAATCTAACCTCGGGTTAGGCATATTTGTCTTTTCTAAATTTACATATTTACCTTTTATGTAAATTATTGTCGTTCAAGTCTTGCCCAATTTCTCTCAAAATCATATTCATAATTTTAGGTATGTAGATTATGCCAATTTTATGCCACTAATCATTCATATATTTATGGGCCAAATTATGCCATTAATATGAATTTAAGGTTTTCCCAACGTTACCCCCGTCATACGTTCGCACAATTCACATAGAATGTTAGGCTCGTAGCTTAGCCTAACTTATATACAAAAGGGGAAAGAAGGGAGCATGTACCATTCACACAACATAAAATAATAAGGAACTAACTAAATATGTGTCATGTAAATGTGGCATAATATAACGAACTTGCATTTTTGGAATAACTTACATGAGTCTTTAAGAATATGAGATTACCCAAATCCAACTAGGCATGTAAATGTAAACTTTTATTTTGGGTCTAATGAACATAAACCTTAAGCATATAGAATTGCACAAGTTCAACTAGACATGTGAATGTAAACTTTAATTTAGATCCAATAATCATGAATCTTAAACATATGGAATTACACAGGTTTAACGAGGCAAGTAAATATGAACTTTTATCGTGGATCCAACAAACATGAATCTTAAGCATATGGTTTTACACAAGTTTAACAAGGCATGTAAATATAAGCTTTAATTTTGGATCCACTTTTCATAGATCTAAATGTGAATCTAAACATAATACATGTCTTAGCCTAACAACTTGCATGATTCAATAAACATAGATCTAAATGTTGATTCAAACATAATAAATGTCTTAGGCTAATAACTTGCATGATTTAATAAACATAGATCTAAATGTAAATCTAAACAACTTGCATGATTCAATAAACATAGCTCTAAATGTAGATCTAAACAACTTGCATGATTCAATAAATATAGATCTAAATGTAGATCTAAACAACTTGCATGTTACATAACATGAAAAAGTCACCAAATTTACACAATATACGATTGGTTTAACATCATCATATAACCACAATAATCTCACAAGCATATACAATAGAATCGTTACAAGAATAGGCATAAATCAGCATTGTCATTATCTTACAACTAGGAATTATTCTAGTTTTCATTTTATTACAAATCACAACTTTTAATCGTTCACATCTAAATAATAACAAGACTTACAAAGAAAATAAAGTCTTGTTTTTCTGGAATCTGTTTTCTGAATTTGAAAAGCAATCCCTTGAAGAAGACTATCAATTTCTCTAACTTGAAGCTTTCTAATTAGATTATAATTTGTTTAAGAAGAAGGTGGCTAGACAAGATTTGAATTGGATAGCATGGTGGCTAGAAAGAATGTGTTTATGTGTTTTAGGTTTAGGATTTGAGTTGATTATATAGAAGTCTAGGTTTAATTCTAGCCATTAAATCAGTCTAGGAGTAATCAGAGCCATCCAACTAAAGCAATGTGTCACTCAGCCAATCATAGCATGACACATAAGCCCTCACACCTCAGAATTTGTCATAAAGCCAATCAGAGAAGGCCATGTAAAAAAAAGACAATCCTTAACCAACAAAAAATGTGTCACGTACGCCACATGATGTGTACACGTCATATATACATACATACATACATACATATATATATTCCATATATATATATATATATATATATATATATATATTTCTTTTTATCTATCTTCCCAATTAACCATTTTTTTTCTTTTTATCTATCTTCCCAGTTAATCGTTTTCACAATAAACCACTTTTTTAACTGTGTTCACACTAAGTCATTTTTTAGCCAATCCCCTAAAATCAAAATATGGCACTGGCGGGGATCGAACTCTATACCTCTTGTATGCAAGTCACATGTTATAACCAAATAAGCTACTAAGTCTTTTGCTTACAAACCTTAGAACAATGCTAAACATTATTCTTTTCTCATTCTTCTTTTTCATGTTTTGCTGCAATATTTAATTTAAAGATATCTTCTTCATACGGAGTCCGATTTACGCAAACTCGAACTCTATCTCAAGCAGAATTCCGAGATGAACGCAATGGCGCAACCTATTTCACCTATTTCTTCTTTTTCAAATTAATTATTCTTTAATTTGTTATTTTAATATTCTCAGAAAATACGGGGTGTTACAGAATAAGTTTCCTTTTTAAACTTAAATTATTTCCACTCACTAGAATTGTATTTCTAACCCCTTTCCTCTTAATAACATAGGTTATTTAGGTGATAGTGCTTGCTTGATGTAAATGATGTATAACTGATCCAACTTCCGACTATTTCGGTCATAAATATCTTAACCTGTTACACAATAGTTCACACTAAAGTAGGGGGCATTGTTTGTACAGTACAAAGGCGACATGGTCTCCGCCAAGCTTGCAAAATTTTTGTCCACTTTTGATAGTATATTACTCATAGCTAGCGGTTTGCGTGATAAAACGTCTGTGGATCATTTAGTTATGCTGTGATTAAAAACTTATGCACTAGGATCTTATACATATGTTTTAAACAGTCATGTTTCTTAATTGTGTACATTACAATATTAGCAAGAATAAGTATTGATTTATTTCGTCATTCACATGATACCTAATGGTTAGATATGACACTGATAAACGAGTTTAAGTGTGAAGCTTACTACTTCATACGGAGCGTACAAACGCTTAGGATTGAAATGGATGAGGCACCTTTCCACCGTGATTATGATACTACTAGTGAGTGGCCCGTGCTTCGCACACGAGCAGCTTGTTCATTCGGTTGATGTAATATGTGATGTTGGACTAAAATTGGCATGTTTAAACGGGCTGTCTTTTGATTCTGCTATCATGAAGCAATGGAAGTTGTGGCTATTTCGGTCTGCATAGGAGCAGGAGTAAAAGGAAGATGTTCAAGTTGAGTAGGTTTGTAGGAATTAAACAGGTTTGAATTATATGTTTCCGTCTTTTGTTTTGTGTGCAAACATGCACAAAGTTTTAAATGTGCATGTCGGTTAATACATTGATGCCTGGCTGGTTAAGTGGGTGATGTCCTTTTGCAGCAGGCATGTGTGTTGGTTAAAGATTGTCAGTTAAGGGAACTGTCAGCAAAAGGGGTCATGCAAGTGAACACGTGGTTACTATGCAGTAAGAAGAGTAAAATCCACTGAAGTAGTGAGTAATAGGTAGAAACGCAGACATGGTACAGCGAACTTACTTTTCAGTTTCCAAAGTGAAACAATAACTGTTGTTCCCCTGGAAAAAGACATGCAGGTGGGTCTCAAATGGTATGTCAAGTAGGTTCAGACATGGTACAACGAACTTACTTTCCAGTTTCCACATGCAGCTCTCGTTTTATTGAAATTCTTCCACTGTTTGAAGTCACATGGAACTCATTACTTATCCCGCGCAGTATGCCCGCCAAATCTGTTAGATGCATATATACACAAAACAAAGTTAAAATTATATAAGTTGTAAATCACTTTGGTTTGTGTGTACCTATAAGGTTTACAATCTGGAACAATCTGCTCACTAATCCATCATCATCGTATCGTGGTATTTCCTTGACTTCGTCATTAACTTTAACCACTCTAGTATCAGTTCGTAAAACTATTATCCAATTATCTTCCACAGTTCTATATGTTTCTTCCGCATTTTGTATGTTAATCCTGGTTATGTCGTACACTAATGGCTCTTCAAAAATTGGTTCAAACTGACGTAAAACATGCTTTCGAACCGATGCTACCTTTTCATTTCCCTTCAATTGAATGGTTTTAGAGGTTTTCAGTATGTCAGACGGGACGAACACAAACCATGGCATAGTCAGCAAAATTATAAAATAAGTTTACAACTTAAGAAGTAAAATAAAGGATGTCGTGTAAATGTTTTGTGATGACTAAATTTGCGATGATCGAAGTGAAATAAAATGGATTGATGTACCCCATTCATAAAATATTTAGGCACTACAGTAGTGGGAATTAGTAAAGTATAATGTGTGTAACTAATTGCGACGTATGTTGTAGAAATGCTTAAGCCCTCTTGTACGGGGTATATATTGGACATGAAAAGTGATGGAATAGTCATACCTCAGCATCCAGGAACTGCATACCCATCCCATATGCCTCCTTGCTTGCCTGCGATACCAATATCCAATGCCGAGCGAAACGTACCCGAATGGTTCCCCAGTTGGTACCGTAAACCTATTGTGATAGAAGTAGGTGGTTGCCGTTCATTTTGTCCTACTTTTGTGGTTCAGTAGTACAGTGTATATGAATTTGCGTGAGAAGAAGGGAGTAGAATTAAGGAGGGGGAAGGAGAATGGTTTCAAAAACAGGACGTGTAAGCGGTTATAATAACTGCTTGTTGTTGATGAATAGGACAAAAATGGGGGTTTCAAATTTAAGTCCGTGGAATGGTTGGAGCCTGGAGGACACGTGTTATTGTGCCCGCTGGCATACGGTTGTACGGAATTCTTCTTCTTTCAAACAGGAATATAAAAACATGCAGGTTCAGGAATATAAAAACATGCAGGTTCATTATTTCGGTAGGCATACATATGAAAAATGGATAAGTGGACCAAGATCCACCCTTGGACGGCACCTTACATTGTTTTGTATTATTATCTATGTTATACATATATAGGAACTGTAGTGCTTGCTTATGTTATTACTAAAGCATATGTATCCATAGTTTAAGAATGTTGTTCTATTTTGTCAAGCCAAGTTAGATGCAAATTGGCTTGTACATTTAGTGTGTAGTGTAAAGTAACAAAAAAAAGGAGATTATGTTAACTTTTGCTGTATCATGGAATTGCAAGGCATGCAAGCATGCAAGTTGGACATGTCCGTAATAGGACGAATATAATGAAACCATGTTTTTATTTTGTTTTGTCAGGCCATGCACGTTTATTTAAAAAAAAAGAACTAAAAGTACTGCTTGCATGTACATAAAATGATGCATGTAATGTCCAAATTTTTTACAACAACATGCAGTCATTGAATGTTTTATTCCGGGAAAAAAAACTTTTATTTCTGAAATCATACTTCGTTGAAATTTTACGTATGTCGACCGTAATTTGTTTACCAAGTTTGGTGAAGTTTCAGTGACGTTCTATTTTCTCGTGTATGTCAGTTGTCGATAATATTCTTATGTCATGGTAGGTGAGTTTAACTCACTGCTGACTAAAATTTTCTTGAACGTGAAATAACTGTATTTTAAAGGTTTTAGCACTGTACATACAAAAATATGACACACCATCACATACATGAATTGAGTTGATACTATGTTGAAGGAAAAAAAACAAGTATATCGAACACGCTGCGAAAAGAAGATGTTTATACATTACCACATGAGAAAGAAAGGTATAAAATCGATTGTGCATTACGTTAAGGTTCATGAACTTTATGAAGTAGGCAGTTTTATTTGTCTGTGCAAATCTTATGCATGTTATGATGTTCAATAAAACTAAGTGCAGGAGAGTAGTTTGCAGAGAATTTTTGCAAACTATTTGATCGTGTCATTTGAGTATGGAAATGTAGTGAATAAAAATGTGTTGTTTTTTGTGAATAAGGTATTTTAGTGGGGTAATTGAGCGGGGTATTTTTTTTGTTATTGTAATACTTTGAGGTAACATATGTGATTAATTTTAATTTACGTAGGTGATGTGAATGGCAATGTTTGGAAAGTCTGCAATATTAGTCGTACATTGCATGAAAAAATATTAACATGTTGATCTAAGAAACAAGTCTGCAAAATATAATATAAAAGTAAATAAGGTGGAATTAAAATGAAAGGTTAATACTGAAACAATGAAAATCAGTATCATAGATGGGCAAGCATGACAATGTTAAATTGTTAATGCATAAATATAGATATGTACATGACTTTAATTTAATATGCACAGAAATCAGGTGGACAAATGTATCCATTTTGTGTAGCACTATGTCAACAAATAATGCTTATAGAACCAAAAACAAAATATTTAGAAGATGAAAATTGACATAGCATATTAGAAAATAGATACATGACCAGTCAAAAAATAAAGACTGGAAATTCATCCTTTATCTGGTCGGGATGCATGCATGCATAAGTTGATCAACATTTTAGCATCAACTCAAGTTTGTTTTATTGTAACGGCGTAATTATATGCATCACGCCCGCATTCATCCTGATGGCATGTTCGTGGAGCACATGAATATGTATATGTCTTTTTTCTGTTTTCAGGGTCAAAGAAGGTGTACAACCTGTAGGAAAACATGCTATTAAAAATGACAAAATACATGAATATTAAAGAAAGTTCGCAAATAAAGGATAAGTAGAAGTAAAAATGAACATATATGCCAGCTCACTAACACGAGAAATGGAAACCTCCTATCTTATTTATTGTCATCTGCAGATTGTTCTGCCATTATTCTACATAGTTGCTAAATGCAAAACAAAATCACTCAATGCAAAACGAGAAAGTTACGTTATTGTCCTTCTATTTTTTTTGTGCAAATTTGTGAATCACTCAATGACGCGTGAATTTATGGTAAACTGATCATGTCCTGTACATTAAATTCTTGAAACATAAAGCAAGGTTATCCCATTAATGCATTTTTTTTACCAAAATATCAGCAGGTGAATTAAACGTCCATTTGTTTGGCCATGCATTAAAGGTCCATGCATTAAACGTCCATTAGTTTTCCATTTTTTTTTTAACGGAACATCCATTTGTAAACAGCCATGCTGCACTTAATTCTTGAATGGCACTCGTTGGCAAACATCCATTTGTTTTTCTGTTAACTTTTTTTTTTTAATTTAACCATGCATGTTTGTTTTCGCCATACACGTTACGTTGGTAAGAAGGTGGAAGGATATGCATAGTGCATTGAACGTCAGGAACATATAAAAGTGAATTTGGACACGCTAAAGTTAAAGATGCATTGAAAACACTGTGGCTTTGGAAATAAAAAAAATAAATGGGTGGTTTAGTAAAATAAAAGGACGGGTTTTGCAGACTCAAAATGTCTAGAAAATTATGCAGGATCCGAATAGGGACACATCGAACTCAAATGACTATGTTTCAAAAACGAACTTTGCAAGCCTTTTCGAAATTCCAGCGCGAACCGAGCACCGAAACTTATAAATGAATATATTGTCGTAATCAGCGTGATGAGACAGACACAACGGTATACAGTTTGCAGTGTAACGACGCTCCGTTCAAAAACGCATTATAAACCCCTTTAAACGTAGAAATTTGGATGGGAAAACGGATTCTACATCTCATTGAATTCGAAATTCCGACAAAATTTTCACACAATCTACATCTCGCTGAACGTATTTTAAGTTCAAATTCCCGTTATGAAAAACCGTAGAATATACTCACATTAATACTGTACAGATGCATAAGCCTAGTTTTTTGTGTAATCACTTAATATGTTCACGTTAATCATTGCACCTACTCATATATGTGAATTTATTCTGATCAGTTATATCTTTTCATATTCATAACTTTTCATATTCATGTGTGTGTGTATATATACACAACTTATTCCACTTTCATTATATGTGATCTAAAAATTAACATCATCATACATCCTCCTTAAGTAATCTAAAAGCAAATTCATCAACGTATCATTCTTTTCTTGCAAGCTCGCATGATCTAAAACAACTCCATCAACCTAGTGTGTTCCGAAGGCAACTTCATCATCCTCATCTCATCTGCTTGTCAACTTCATCTGCTGCGTGACCTAACTGTATGTAAACATTACTTTTTATTCTTTTTATGTGACCAACTACTTTTTTATTCTTTTTATGTGGCCTACTATATTAAATGTACAAAAATAATAGTCTCTTCTAGTCTCCTCCTCCTAGTTTAATCATTTTAAAGGCACATATAAGTATTTCACGTATTTGATGTATTCATTCACATTTAGATATTTCACGTATTCCATGTATTTTAGTGATCAATTTCTTATCTTAAATTTAGATATTCAAAATTTTCCACTTCTTTTTACTTCAATTCCAAATTTAATATAAGTTGTGTTAATACAAAAAAAAAAATCTTCAAGAAATAACATGATAAATAATAATGTGTTTTTTCTTTAGATATTAAGCTCTTACTTTATAATTTACACTAGTTCAATACTTAAAAATATTCACTTTTAAAAAACAACATAATAAAAATACTATTAACAATATGTATATTGATTCAACGAGATTCAAATTTCTTGGATGGAAATAAAGAATTTTGCGGTGAGTTCAAATTTAATTTTTGTTGAAAATTTTCTCATAATTATTTTTTATAAAAATTGTGAAAATCTAAACTTAGAAATATAGGAGTTAACCCAATCGATTATTACTAATTTATTTTTATTTGCAGGAAACTTACCATATAACCATGGATGGAAAAGAAGAATTTTCGGTGAGTTCAAAATTAATTTTTGTTGAAATTTTTCTTATAATTCTTTTTTATAAAAATTTTGAAAGTATAAACTTAGAATTATAGGAGTTAACCTGATCAGTTATTACTAATATTTTTTTATGTAGATTTTAAATATCTAACAATCGTCAAGTGCATTCATATTTATATTTTTCTTTAAAATTGCAGGATGTTTATTTTGATATTAAGTCGAGCCCATTAGTCAATGTTGGTCACTTATTCACGTGACTTGGTAACATTTGTCAGAGATGTTGGGCAAAAAAATAATATTGGCATAGTTGTTATTGCTTCTAAAGGTGGTGAAGGCAAGGGATTGGGCGACGCAGTTGTATATCTTGGATGTGAACGTTCCTTATCATATCGTAGAAATAAATCTAAGGACAATGCATCTGAAGTTAAGAAGCGTAGCAATGGAACCAAAAGATGTAATTGCCCATTTCGTCTCAAAGGGCAGGAAATTTCTGCAGGAGTATGGAGATTATTTGTTATTGATGGGAATCACAATCATGATTTTCCTTTATATAACGTGGGTCGTTCAATAATGAGTAGGTTGCCCAAGGATGAGAAGCTTAAAGCAAAGGAGATGACACGAGCTCATGTGCCTCCATCTCAGATTTTGGTTTCTATAAAGAATGAAAATAAGGAGAACTTAACAACGGTGAAACAAGTGTACAACTACAGGAAAGCGATAAGGAGAGAAGAAATGGCAGATCGATCAGTGCCTCAACAGCTTTTGAGTTATTTGAACAAAGAATCTTACTTTTTTTCATATAGAGCTTCACCTACTAATATGGTTACTGATTTGTTTTTTGCAAACAAAAAGGCTGTGCAACTTTTGAATCAATTTTACTATGTGCTGATTATGGATTGCACATACAAGACAAATAAATACAAAATGCCATTGCTACAAATAGTTGGATGTGTCCCAACCGGGAAGAATTTTGTCGTTGGATATTCATTTTTACAAGATGAGAAAAAAGACAGTTTTGAGTGGGCTCTTCGGTGTACAAAAGTTCTCTTCGATCCAAATCATCTTCCGGAAGTCATTGTTACTGATAGAGAATATGCTCTGATGCATGCAATTGATGATGTGTTTCCTAGTAGTTATCATATGTTGTGCACACGACATATTACAAAAAATGTGGAAGCACGGGCGAAAAATGATACTAAGAGTCAGATATTTGCACAAGGATTTGTTGGTCGCTGGAATCAGATTGTTTATGCTGAAACAGAAGTCGACTATGAAGAAAAATTACAATATTTTCAAAAGACTTATGTTAATCATTCAAAATTATTATTGTATGTGCAGAATACGTGGTTGATACTTGATTCATGCAAAAAAAAAAATGTGCATGCTTACACAAATAAGGTGTTGCACTTTGGAAATCGAACCACCAACAGGTATTAATTTATGTTTATCATTATTTCATTTATAGTAATTATGTTGTACCATTTTAATTGTTTTTCTCCTAAAAATAGGGTTGAAAGTGCTCATAACGCATTGAAGAGATTATTGAAGACATCGACTGGAAGTTTGGACACAATTTGGTCGAGGGTGCACTCATTTTTAGAACTTCAGGAGAATGAAATTAAAGCTAGTTTTGTCAGGTCTGCAAACAAAGATCTTCATATTAGTGTTTTACATCTTTTAACTGAGTTGACTGGTAAAGTTTCTCACATTGCCATTAAAAAGATTTTTAAGGAATACAGTCGACATGGAGTAGACACTAACCCTGAAACTTGTGGTTGTTACTTGTGAACATCACATGGTCTCCCATGCGCACACGAGATGAGATTGATGGATAAGGAAGGAAGGGGTATTGAGTTAGATAATGTTCATATTTTTTGGAGAACTCTTCATATGGAAGGTACTACTTATTTTTCCAATGAGCACCAGACACAATTCCAAGATGATGATGAGCTTTTATGGTATTACTTTGATTTGATGATGAAACAATCACCAGAAGTGAAGAAAATGTATATAACTCAATTGGAAAAGATGATACACCCAGAATCAGTTACATTGGAAGAGCCTTTTAGTGATCGAAAAAGCAAAGGTCGCCCGACTTCTAGGAGTTCCACAAAAAGAGATCCTTCTTACTTTGAGCATGTTGACAAAAAACTTAAATCAAGTAATAAGCGTAAAACTTCGGTGATAGAGGAATCCATCCCTTCAGAAATTCCACAATTTGTCATTCCTTATATCCATGAATACTTGAATGTTATTCCGGATGGTAATTGTGGGTATAGATCTGTGGCTCATCAGATTTATGGGTCGGAGGACCAATGGAGAAGGGTGCGTACAGATTTATATGATTTCATAGAGAAGCGTTTAGAATATTGGATGAAAGTATGGCATAAAAGTATAGATGAAGCGAGGACCACATTAAGCAAGGTTAACTACTGTAAAAGTCCTTGTGAGCAAGAGTATTGGATGTCTATGGATGAAATGGGTCCAGCAATTGCGACTATGTATAATGTGATTTTAATCGCTTTAGACCCGATACAAATGGGTACTTTGACATACTTGCCATTATATGTTCCAGAAGGAATTAGTAGTCCAGAGAAATTAATCTGCGTTGCATTTCTAAGAAAATATAACCACTTTGTTTCGGTATGTATATATTATTTTTAATATGATATTGCTTAAATTATTAACTCATATGAAGATACTTTACTAACATTATAATCTTTATTTACAGGTTCCTTTGCTCGACAATTGTCCTATTCCTGAAATTTATGGATTTTGGTTTAGATTTCGTGAAGATTCTGTACAAGGATGGGATGCACCTTTGATGTCTAGGATTGAGAAGTGGAAATTGATACGTGGCTAAGATAATATGTAATTTATTCAAACATATGTAATATGTTTATCATGCTTTTAATATATGTAATTTTGTATTTTTAATTAAAGGTGTGCTTAGTAGTATTAATTAGTCAATTTATATCTTAGAATAAATTATTTGTTTTCTTATCTTTATAAATAACATTCTTTAAAAAAAAATCTATAAAAATAAAATCATATATTTTATAGAATAAAAATATAAAAACAAATACTAATGAAAACACCTTTTATACTGCATTATAAAAGAAATTATTAAATATTATTCATTTTTTAATTAATAACACAATATTATATATTTTTTTACCTTCGTTTTCCCATCTGAATTTTTACGTTTAAATATTATCCAAAGGCGAAATTAGTTTCGCAAAAATCGAAAGTTTTGGCCTTCGTTTTCCATCTGAATTTTTACGTTTAAAGGGGTCCGTAATGCGTTTTTGAACGGACCATCGTGACACTGCAAACTGTATACCGTTGTGTCCGTCTCATCACGCTGATTACGATAATATATTCATTTGCCAGTTTCGGTGCTCGGTTCGTGCTGAAATTTCGAAAAGGCTTGCACAGTTCATTTTTGAAACAGAGCCATTTGAGTTTGATGTGTCCCTATTCGGACTCCGCATAGTTTTCTAGACATTTTGGGTCTGTAAAACCCGTCCTTTTATTTTATTAAACCACCCATTAATTTTTTTATTTACAAAGCCACAATGTTTTCAATGCACATTTAACTCTAGCGTTTCCAAATTCAATTTTATATGTTCCTGACGTTCCATGAATTATACATATCCTTCCACCTTCTTGCCAATGTAAGGTGTAGTGGAAACAAAAAAATAGTTTAATGCATGGACGATTAATGTACATCCTTGATTAATGCATGGACGTTTAAATGCACCTGCTGATATTTCAAGAATTAATGGTAATTGGTGATATTTTGGTAAAAGAAATGCATTAATCGGATAACAATGTTTCAAGAATTTAATGTACAGGACATGATCAGTTTACCATAAATTCACGCGTCATTGAGTGATTCACAAATTTGCACAAAAAAAATAGAAGGACAGTAACGTAACTTTCTTGATTTGCATTGAGTGATTTTGTTTTGCATTTAGCAACACCCTTATTCTACTGTCTTACATATTTGAAAGTACAAAATCAAGTAATATTTGATACCACTTTCATTTATTTTGATTCTTATCGGTTTTATAGTCCTATCACTTAATCACAAAGTAGGGAAATAAAGTTAAAGCAAATTAAAGTAGAAGACTGTCCGTAATTATGAAAAGAAGCCATCCTATTCTTTTATAATCCAAGCATTTAAATGTTATTAGTTAAAGCAAACAAAATGGTCATTAGTTTTCAGGTAGCAGTAGTTTTTTTTTAAAAGGACTTCAAACAACACCTTTTTGGAAAAAAAGGAAGGAAGCTGTAACAGAAAATTAAAAACTATAGCTCATTAAGCTCATGCCTCATAAAGTCAGATCTGTAACTACATGTTTCCCTGTGCAAAGGAATTATATTCAAATGAAAATGCGCATAGAATCACTTATTTTATCAAACCCAATGTTAATTTAAATAAATTCGTAATTATTGAAAGAGGAGGTAATATTTGAAGTTACAGGATGATGATGTGCAGACGAAGATTAAGCCTTTTACATTATCATGTCAATCATGAACATAAGAAAGAAATGTGTCATTTAAATAAACCATTTGACGAAGACATACTGCGTTATACTTAGTTAATCCGGATGTGTTAGTCACTAGTGGCGTCCTGTTTACAAAAACCTAATACTGTATGAAGCAAAAATGTGATATTTTTAATATTGGCAAATTTATATTTCACTTGCAATCATATAGGTAACCCAGGTATACGAAGTTGAAATTCACAAGGAATAAGCCAAGTAGAACAGTGTACCTTAAGAATAAAGAGTGAATGGTGAAGCTTAATGTTGGCAATAAGACCTAGTTAGATTTGTACAGTACTGGCAGGAGGATCAGTGAGTTCCGGCCGTTTGACAAAAAACAGGGGGTCAGTGACATCATTGTTGGAGTAATATCCTTACATCGTAACGCTACCAGGGTTTATGGGGGAGCAAATTTAAATAACATGAAACATATAAATGAAAGTATCATGTATAACCGGTAAAATAAATCAGCGCATCTATTGTTATATATCACAGGAATTGGATGGCGTTTCATTATTTGGCACAACTACACAGCAAAAGGAGGAATTGCGGAAAGGTAAATAAGATGACATCGAAGGAAGGTGGCAGGACCATTTTGGATGACATGATAACCATCTTACATAGTAATTGTGTAGAAAAATTTAGTTAGTGTTACGATGTTTAAATAAGATATTGTAGTAAATAAACAATGATGTTTTAGTGGCATTTATTTTAACGACGATAAGTCCAAACAGGCATTGAAGAAGATAGTAAAATTGATTAAAAAAATTCCGTTGGTGTGCATAAAGTTGACAGTACCCCAAAGTAATTTGAGAACAGACACTTTTCTCACATTACTCATTGCAAATCAAATAGATAAACATGCTACTTCGAAAACTTAGAAATTGAAATAGGGATATTTCAGATAAATATGTCAGCAACAATCTTAGTTACATAATTACTTTGTACCTGTATCGAAGACACATCAGGGGTTGCTCAATTCTTTTGTTGAATCACTGGTTGAAGAATCAGTCAGCAAGAGGAAAAGGTTAGAACATAACATAAGACCATGAACTTATGGTATGCAACGAATATGTAGCAAATGGTGGATTGAATGAGTTAGGAAGAAAACAACAAACCTGTGATATTGTTAAACACCTCCTTGTATACTATGTTCTGATTGTATCGTTGAAAACCTGGTTGGTTACCTACCGTCAAAATTTTCAATCCCGGCGCTGATGTTGTCAGTGAGATAGCCATGTACAGTTGACCATGTGAGAAAACAGGTCGTGGCAGATATATCCCGACGTGATGCAAAGTTTGGCCTTGACTTTTATTAACTGTCATGGCGAAGCAAACTTTAACGGGAAACTGTCGTCGACGGAGAGTGAAAGGCCATTATTTTGTGTCGTTTGATGTTAAAACTAATCGTGGGAGAATGACTCTTCTACCAACATTGCTACCAATGACAATCTCTGCTTCAATAATTTTTTGGCACAACTGGGTGACAATTAGTCTTGTGCCGTTGCATAACCCAACGTTCTGGTTAAAATTTCGGAGCAAGATAATTGGAACACCCACCTTGAGCCGGAGGTCATGATTAGGAAGCCCCGACAGCTTAAGTGTGTTTAGAAATTCAGGAGGGTACAACATGTGATGCTCTTCTACCGTATCACTCGTAGGACTAATCGAGTCTGCACTATAATAAGTCTGCAATGAACCCCCTACCATGTTGGCTACATAACAATTAATTTCCTCGACACGGTCGTTTGTAGGAGCTAAAATGCATCTATCCTTGAGATAAAATTTGTTACACATATTATTATCCAATTCTGGGTATGTGCTTGTAACAATTGATTTTATGGCGTCGTTTTCATGTGGAATAGTAAATTATTCTAGTATTTCTATCCAAGTTGGATCCTCGTCATCCTCTAATGATATGGCTGATACCTTTCCATCACCTACATCTAAAATCCACTATGAGAAGAACGAAAGCTGCACTTTTTCAGTGTCGGTTAGGCTGTCCCTTTGCAGCCTCATATTCGTGGTCAGCGTGAAAACCGTGCACCTATCCCAAAGTAAAGAACGGTTGATAGCGGAGTACACAACCATTTCTCTAGTACCTTTAGGAACTACCGGTAGTGTCTATCGGAAATCTCCGCCAAGGACTACTGTTTTCCCTCTAAAAATTGGCATGTTTGTTGAGTTTGCATTTGAATTTACTATATCAGAAAGAGTTTTTTAAAATGCTTCCAGTGCATGGTGATGAACCATAGAAGCTTCATCCCAAATTATTAAATCCATGCGTCTGAGCAAATCAGCAAGAAAAGACTGCTTTGAAATGTTGCATGTAGAAATTTCATCGACATTTATAGGAATTTTAAATTTGGAATGTGTAATCCGCCCTCCTGGAAGTAGAACAGATGCAATACCCAAAGAAGCAACAGATAGAACAATTCTTGCTTGTGGTCTTGAACCGCAGATCAAAGTGTTCCACAAAAAAGTCTTACCAGTGCCCCTGCTACCGTAAAAAAAGAAAAATCCTCCTAAACCAGAATCAACTGCCTTTGTAACACAGTTAAAAACATTTTTTTGATCCTTGTTAAGTAACGGTACCAATCTTTCTGCCTTCCGTCTAAGCAACTCACAGTCATAGTCTACTTCTTCTGACAACAGGGTGTTGAAAGAGGCAGCGTGCTGCGACAATTCATTTGAGCTAATGGACCAAAATTCAGCCAAGGATCTACTACTTCTGTTCATAATTTTCTCTATAGCAACCAATGCCTCCTTTCTAGCAGTTGACAAACGTTGGTTATCATTTACAATTCCATTAACCTGCATGAGCCTCCATTCAATATCTTCACTTAACAGTTGCCAATGCTTATCCCACAGCTCTTTAGGATTAGTAACCTCACCAAATAGTAAAATAGTAGTAAACATCTCTCTTAAATGATTAAGCGATGCCCAAACTGCTGCTTCAGTCAACGCCTCATGTCACTCGTTATCATCTTCTAAAAGTCCACGAGCGATGCATGCGGCTTTAAAACTGTGATATTCAATACCATTCACTGTACGAATGTCTCGATAGCATGTTGGACCTCGTACAATATTCAATAACATACGCATATAAAATCTCTCGCCCGACGAAGGATGTGCGTAATATATGCGGCCTATGCAGTCACCTTTTTTTTCCTCATTTTCCACTCTTTTTCAGTCTTATCCCACACCCATTTGGTTGGAAAATCTACATATGTCAATCGTTGCGCTGCATCACATGTTTGATTGGTTTCTAACCATTGTGTAAACATTGTTTTATGAATATTTTCTCGTTGCTGAATATCATTTAGATTGTCTGTATGATCAAAATATACTGGCTGATCCCCAGGCAAGTGAAAATTAAGTCTCTCGACTGCGGGGGTTTGATACTGAACATCAAACTCGTAAATGCTCCAACTTGCTTCAGAAGCGGAAACATATATGCAGTCCAAATATGTCCTTACCTCATCCACTGCTCGCACCACTGTCTGATATTTATTTGTGGTGTCTTCTATTACCACACTTGCTCTGTCATGACCTTTGTTGATGTACTTAAAAAGATACTTAACTGATCTAGCTCTATTACATACTTCCACATTAATATGTGCTTGATACTTGACAACCAAATCTACATTGTGCGGAACTACCCATCCATTATCTAGTGCAAAACCAGATGTTGACTCCACAGATATACCTCTATTTCGACGGCTATAAATTGGAAATGCCGCTTTGTCAAAGGTAGTTTCATTGCAGTATTGCTTAGGGTAATGTTTGGAGCAAGACCCGGAAACCATGCATGAACAATCTGGGTTAAGAATGGCACAAGGCCCATGAATCATATATTGGCATACTGATTGATAAGCAAATGAATCAACATTTTTATTAGGAATCTCTGCGCTAACAACCATATCAACATGTCCAACAGTCTTCGGCCTTTGATCGCCAAAAACAAAAATGAATATATGAGCATGTGGCAGACCTCTCTTTTGAAATTCAGTAGTGTACACCAATGGAAAAAAAATACATTTACATAAGTGATACGAAAGTTAAAAAAAACGGATAGAATATGGAAATAAATATGCTTACAGGCTTTCACTTTTCCAAAATGAGATTCAGTCTTGATATCATGGATAAGCTCCATAAGCTTAATGTGGAAAACACGTGAAACAATGTCGGGTCGATCTTCTGCTTTCTGACCAGGAATTGATGAAATGGCCATATCTATTTTTGGCCATTTAGGATTGCAAGTGAAGGTAACAAAATAATTTGGAGAGCCAGCCCATCGACGGATAGCCATTGCATCTTGATAATTCTGGACCATATACTGAGGGCCGCCAGTGAAAGAAGAAGGCAAAATAACTTTTCTACCAATGCAACGTGCAGAACTGTCACCTGCATTTATTGCATCCCTAAGACCATTGTATAGTTCACACCATAACGTGCTATGGTTATTTCGAATCCAGCCTAATCTATCCTCCTCGATACAGCTGTAACAGTCAACTACAAATTGCTGGAATAGCCTACCGCCTAGCAGCAAAACCGAGCCATCGCAGCTTCTGAACTGAATAAGATAAGCATAATATTCTCGCATGGTAACCGTTGTCCGTTTTGTTGCCGGAGGTCCGTCAGTATACCTGTAAGCTATATTGCATCTAAAACCATCCTCTCCATACGGGAACAAAATAGGATACTGCATAGCCGTGAATGATGGATGTTTTTCATTTATTCTTTTTAAAATGCCATTGCTTTCCTCAATTACCACATCTCTACACCCACAAGAATCAACATTAGAAGTATCTATCAATACTGCAATTTCCGTACATTTAGACATATTATACTGACGTCCGTCCCTATATCGTCTTTCTAACAACTTTACAACTATTGATTTATATTCAGTCCTGTGAAATCTGTCCCTTGCCATTCTAAAAACCTTTGCCAACTCATTGCATTCGTTAAACATAGAAATCAAGTTGCTAATTACACCAGCATCCAGCATTTGGTTTGTCGCACCACCACAAGTTGCAATTCTGTTACGAACCTCATTGTCAGTGTCGTAGAAATATAGCTGTGCAAATTTTGGTTTTCAGGAAGTTGGTAGTAAAGATCCAATCCGGTGATGGTTCTGACCATGTAATCTAAAAACATATGGTCCGCGTCCATTATTAATGGTGTTGTCAACATGTCCTCCCAAAGATGTGAATGCAAACATTGAATTGTAAGCACGAATCTTTTGTCTAAACTTACTACATTCAGAATCGCCTTTGTAGTCTAAAAGGTTGAGCAGGAATTGTGGTGCGCTTCTGCGCAATGGCAATAAAACCTTTACCCTTCTGACAACAAATAGAAAATTTTGGATGTTGAAGAGTACTACCCTTTTTAACCCGTTCTTCATACCACATCATACCTCCGCAAGATGAACAAAGGTCCAAAGTTGTGTGCTGCATGCATTTTAACTAAACATGCATAAACAAATAATTGGTAAACCAATGGTATGTGTACAATATGTCATGCTATTAGTGTCAACCATGTCGACTTACGTTGCCCAACATTAGCGGAGTACGTGGATGATTCACAATGGGACTGAGAATCATGTGCGTTGAATTGCTTAGATTGGAAGATGATGTTGCGTGTGGGAAATGTCTCAGATGGACATTGCTCTGCCAACTCTTGTTCTGCGGTTAAACTGATGTTAGCATATGCAGCAAACACATGCTTGGCAGAAATTGTACCAAATTATAGCACGTAAATTCGCTGAATACCTGTGGTAAGCAATAATACTCTTTTATGCTTTAAGCGCCAGTGCCGAGAATGACGATTGAGATGGCAAACTGTAAAGAACGTGCTGTATGTGAGACTGCGTCAAAAGCATTTCAAATTGTGTACACGTGTATGGATACATGGTAATGTACGTACTCTGTTTTTTGTATGACTGATCGGTACGCAGAAATGTTTCTGCAGCTTGCTCATGCCGACCGCAGAGGAAGGTATAAAAATTATCTAAGGACGGATCAGCAAACTCTGATCAGCAGTTAGGACAGGTGAGCAAAGTGGTTGTAAACTGTTTCTTTGCCCGTTTCCTTGCCAGAACCAACCAGCGTTTATCCCGAGCAAGCTTGCATAACTGGACATAAAGACATCAAATAATTAGATTCATACGATATAGGTTTAAATTAAGGATTTTAAGAAATAAAAGCATATTCTGGCTGAAGGTAGAAAAAAAAATGTTCGCATAACTAATAGCTTACAAACAGTGAATGTCGCATACGCTTTTACGGCAGGAAAGGCAGTGTGCTGGAATCCCGTACATTGACATGCGCATGCCCGCGTATTTGAGTTATCAGAGGAGGGAAATATGTAACTGAGAAGCAAGTAAAAGTTATTCAAATCAGGTTTGATGGTGGAAAGCACACACATTAATGTGTACGTTATGTTATAAGTAGGATAAATAAAGAATAAAACTCAATCATGTATGTCTTTATTTATTCATCATGCTGCCGAAGTAGAAAAGCCAACAAAGTTTTAAATTTGATGTACATTTGTGAAAGTAAAGAGAAGAAGAGTTTTTATATCTATATTTGTTTAATTTGCATGCATGAAATTCACATCCATGATCCAAACTCATTACATCCACATAAATTGTGTCACAAAATATGTAGGAAAGAAACAGAGGTAAAAATATATAAAAATCAACATACATGACAGTATACGACATTGGGTATTTGTTATTTGTAGGGCGCAAGGTTGCATACATGTTTTCAGGTAATCAAGCGTCCGTAGATTGGCAGTGCACGTTAGCGATGTAGGGGATTCAAAATTTATGCCGCAGTCACGCCGTCATCAATGATGCAAAAAGAATTGCGAACAAATAGGTAGCAAGTACCATGTACAACAGGTACTGTACCCCTAGCTGTTGGTTCAATGTTGTCTATTACTATGCGAAAGTGAATATCGCTAGTAATGTTAATTTATGTGCAATTAGTGTACAGACTCGTAAAAAATTATGCTTGCACTCAGTGGAAGTACAGGGACTGAACACATCACATAGTTTGTAAGTTATTAAAAAAAAGCGGTAACAAACATGGATTATCAAATAAACGACATACTTTGGTCGGAAACATGAAATCATATATATGTGTTCCATATTGTCCAAGTTCCAAAAGTGGTTAAAGCTGAAGGAAAAAAAATTGGCAGCAGTCCCCACGGCGACATACGACCATGATCCGAGTACATAAGTTGTTAGCGATCCGCAGTCGTGTTAACTAACAAACCAATAGCAGTGTGGTAGAAAACTGTCAACAGTGGGTTTAAATGTTGAAATCATGGCGGAGACCGTGTCATGATTGTAATGTACAGACAAAGCCCTGTGTTTACGACTGGACTATGTCATAAAACGGTATCGTAACAAAGCATGCGATGTTCATTGTATTATACATCATTTGCAATGATGGACATATCAAAAAAGAATTGTATGGAGGTACATCGTAAATTTTGAAAGAGTGAAGATGCAAAGAGAAGGACATAATTTAACCTGGTGTGTACAGTGATGAAATGTTACAACAAATTAACTTTACAAAATAGTGTGATCACCTATCAACTGTTAGCATGATACAGCAAAGTCAAATGTGTGGAAGTGGAAATACTGTGGATTAGTTGATACTTGGAAATTCAATCCATCAAGTTGTCAACATTTAGAGTGAGATGACGATATTAAAATATCCTGACAACACCATGGCGTGGAACGTATGTAGGGTTAGTAAAGTGATAACGCCGGACGTTGATATAAGAGGAAAATAATTGAAAAGTTAAAACAAAGCCGATGCAGTAAATACTGACCTAGGCGACATCAGTTCAGTGCTTTCAGATGCGGATCGTGTAAACAGAAATCGGAGGGAAAGGTAGACGGCATTGGTGGAAATGGTTCGGGTGAAAAGGAGAGGTATCCGACGGAGTAGATCGATGGAGGAGTACTGCAGGACGAAATCGGGGGGTGATGTGTAAGCGGGGTTGGGTTAAATTGCGGAAGTCAGGTGTGCGAAATTGGGTGTGAGAACGTAAGAATAACGGCGGGCGGAATGTGGGGACGGACGTCGAGCGTTGCCGGGGGGGGGGGGGGGGCGGGGGGGTTGTTGAGCGTAGGAAATCAGTTGATGAAAGGAAAACAGGAGAAATTAGGGTGGAAGGGTTGCCATTTTGGGAAATTGGGGATGGTAGGGAAGCGGTTTTTGTAATCGGGGAGCCATTTTTTTTAACTTTATTTGTAGAGGGAAGTTTAAAAAACGGTGTGAGAAGGACGGGTAGAATTTTGAAATGCCTCGTTCTGACGTGTCCACATCAGCGGTGAGAAGTTCCTGCTTTAAGGTTTAACGAGTGTGTAACCCGTGCGTTGCACACGTAATTTTAAAAAAAAATGGTAACTATTAGTGATTAAAAAAATAGTTTATTATGCATTATTTGATAATTCTACTGAACATACATTATTTGGCAGTTTAGCTGAAAATAAGTAAATGATTTTGGTAATAATTATTTTATAAAATATGGTGTATAATTTTATGTTATACATCTTACACTTTTTGTTTGAATAAGCAAATTTTTTTTGTTGTTTTTAGTTATTTAATTAAGTGATTTTTTGAAAATATGTTAAATTTTTTGTTCTATTATAGGTTTACGTAATGGACTCAAATGCAAACGGTAAGAAAAAAGAAAGACGGGATTAGCAATCAGATACTAATTATTATGTATTTAATAAGTTATTATTTTTCATTGAAATAATAATTTTTCTATTTTATTACTATGAAAGTGGTATGCAAATTGAATTTATCATTTTCGAAATAATTTAACAAATAAATTAGTATAGACAACATAATTATTTTGAATATTTAACATTTTATAATTTCTAGTTAATTAAACTATATGTATATAAAATCGAAAAATTCAAAAGTGAGTTATCGAGAATATTCTTAATTTAAGTTGGAATATGGGATTTAAAAGACAGTCTTATAAATATATAAATATATATATTATTAATATTTATATTTTGTGTTCACAAAAAATACCACAATAGACTTTTTCAATTTCTAGTAGTTTTGTTTTCATAATGATTTGCCATAATATTTTAAGTTCTGAAATAATAATAGTAATCAAATAATAAGTTTTAAATGTTTTATAAAAAAGGAAGGTAATTTTGTAAACTAAACGAATTTATAAAATTCACAACATTAACATTATTTATCTAATTGGTGACTTTATTTGTATTACAATATTACCTTAAATGCATAGCAGTACGCTAGAATGAAACTCATAAAAATCGTCAAAAAATTAATTCAAGTTCATAATTAAGTTTAACAATTTATTTCTTTGCTAAATGTATTTATAATTTATGTTAGTAGATTACAAATAGCTTGGAAAGAAAATAAATTAATATATATATATATATATATATTCCTATTTTTTAATGATTAGGAATGAAAAAAAATTATAGTTAAAATTTTAATTAAATTTAAATGGTTAAAGATTTATATAGTGTAGGCATAATTGAAACAAAAAGAAGATAACATTCACATAATAAATAACATTTCAAAATGGCCTTCCCTTACTGTCAAGAGCAACGTGGAAACATTTCAAAAGTGGCCCTGCATAAGAGTACATAATTTTAATGCCACGCTTACAATTAAGTCATAATAAATAACATTAATGTATGTTAGAAGACTGATATTATATACAGTCTTAAAATAACTTGTTATATAATATAGTGTGTGCATGAGCAGGTCAAAGTCTTAAATGACAACAATCTACATTGTCCCAGTGGCTACGCACCCAGAGTTTTTCAGATAGGTGTTTTTAAATATATGATTATGACAATGTTTACGTTAAATCATTTTTATTGCTTGTTCTATGAAGTTTGGAAGTCCTATGGGAGAGAAAGTTGGAATACATTGTGTATGGATGAATGAAAGGATACATTATGAGTACTGCAATTGAAAAAAATAGCAAAAGAATCTTGAAAGCAATAGTAATGTTCTGAATCATGGCAACATAAGCGATCATTGTTGGCTCAAATGTACATATTGTAATATATGAAACGTTAGCATGACATATTGAAAAAAAATAAAGATAACACTCACATTCATATGAAACGTTAGCATAACAAAATCGTGTGGGGGTAAAATTGGAATTTCAAAACATAGCTAAGGACACAGGAAAACCCTAGACAAATAAACCACTTTTCGTTGTTACCCTAATATCAGCCGAAAATAATGGCTGCTGTTCAAAAACCTTTACATCATCGTAAGTAATGGATGCTGCCCCCAAATCCTTAACATCGGCAGGAAAATATGGTGAACGTTAATCGGAAACATCAGCCGCTGCGCAAATCAGCTCAATCTCTGAATGAGAAAGGTTTTATTTGCTGACTTTATCTTAGATTCTCACAGTAAAACTTATTTTTCAAGCAAATAATATTTTATTTTATACAGACTTTATCTTAGAGAGGAGTGCACTATGCAGAGGTGATTACGGAGGTTATAGAAGATCACAACTCTCGGATTTTGTTTTAAACGAAGGAAACCCTATTGGTTTGTCGGGGTTTTTGTGACGGCAAGGAATTTCGCTCGATCCGAATCAGTCCTTAAACCGATCTAGACCGCTCGAAACCCCTGATCGTTTGAGAACAGGACAAATCAGAACACAAACAGAAGAACATTTCATTGTATATTAATACAATTCCATCACATACAAGAATATACAGAGTATAAATGAATAAATTACATTCGATAAATATCAGAGATTACATTAAATTACATAGCAGCGGAAAATAATACAAAACACAACTGAAAGTAATACACGGATACAGAGCTTTCTGAGTATCGTTCCAGCTGTAAATCAGGATCATGTGAATATAAATCTGCAAAACCAAAACTACTAGCTGCCCGTAATCTCTACATATGTAAAAATCACATTTTTACCTCGCTATTCAATATATAAAAATCGAATTTTTCTTTGTTATTCAATATATAAAAATCGAATTTTTACTTTGCTATTCAATATATAAAAATCGAATTTTTCTTTGTTATTCAATATATAAAAATCGAATTTTTCTTATATTGAATTTTGAACGCGCATTTCAATTTACCGGGGTCACATACTAAGTCGAAAAATTCCCGAAAAATATTTTCTAGCTTCGTATTGACGATACGGTCCTAACAAAACTAGTTTCGTCGAATTCTGAGACCGTTGGAAAAATGGCCATTTTTCAGTCGATTAAAATCAACTAAAACTGGTCAAACGCGTTTTCCTTTGCCACGCTCACATATTGATTCGAAAAATTATGAAATTTGAAATATAGCAATAATTTGACATTGCGGACCCAACGAAAGTGGTTTCGTCGAAATCCGAGGTCGTTTGCAAAATTCCCATTTTTAAGGGTCTGAATTCCATAGCGACTATTCAGAATTTTCAACTAGACATATCTTTTGATTCCCGCTATGAAATCTCGATTTTTCGGATTCGTTAGAAAGATATTCTCAAATAGATCCTAATGTTTTTGGTTTCACTAAAATCCGGATTGTTTTGCACCCGGTACATTCAATTGAAGTTTGAAATCGAATTATCGAACTACCGCGCCATTTTCAATTCTATTTATAATTATATATAAATATTTTTATTCTAACGACGGCGTATATAATATATACGTTCTAAATATATTCAAAATAAATTTTCTCGTCGATATTATTTAAAATAATTCATTTTAAATATTCAAAATTCGCTAAAATTGCCAAAATAAAAATTTTAAACTGGCTCAGATTTTCCGGGTTATTACAGTTTTCTAGGTTAAGAAATATATTTGCTGAGGGGAAAAATCCTTCAGCTCCAGTTTCCGGCTGAAGATCTTGGTTTCAAGTGAGAACGATTCAGCTTGTAAATTTAGATATACCTTGAAGTTACTTGCAAAGATCAAATTTAACTTTGTATGTGGAGCATTTGCACATAAATGCGTAAACAAACTGAAATCATGACAGGGGTGTAATACTTCATGCAACAAATTTTCGTATTTTATATCCTGTTATACTTGTATACAAATAATTTTTGTACTTATTATGGATTAAGATCCCCATTAGGCACCAAACAACCTCTTAGATCTAGTGACCATGCTCAAGGCGGACCTTACTATTAACTTATTTGACTGCAGTTTACATGGCATTTATTATTTTTACTTGTGATTTTCAACTGTAGTTAATAGAGAAGTAAGACTGATCAAGTTACAATTGATATGTATGGAAAAATTTACATTTACATAATGGAAAGTAAGACTGGTTAAGTTACAATTGATATCCAAAGATAATAGAGAACTCCACTTTCAACAATAATGCTTCAACTATGCTTTAATATTAAATATGCTTCTATTTGTATACCTCTTATGTTGCTCCAAAGCTACCAGTGAGAAATATGTTACCAACACGTATTCTCACTTTTTTGTTGGGTAATCCACACTATTTAGTTCACTTGTTATTTCACCATGTAAGATCAGGCACTACATTTCACTATTTTATTCTTCATATGATTGAAAATCTTGTTATAGATATCCTAACAAACGCCTAACATACCCAAATTTAACTGTTATGTTCAAACAGATTATATACACACCTTTGCTAGTAGATCCCTTCAACCATTCGTAGTACATAGGCTGGAGAAATATGATATGAGGTTTTGAAAGGAAAAAAAATGATATTTTGTTTATATTCCTGTAAAAAAAAATATAATGAGGTTTTGCAAGGAAAAAAAATATGTTTTGTTTATATTCTATAGGAAAAGAAATATTATTTGAGTATTTGAAAAGGAAAAAATATTTTTTTTTACAGTTCTGTACGCAAATGAAAGTAATATCATTTGATATTAATCTAGCAATATACTTGCATCCGTTTAATCAGTTGTAGCGCACGGACACCAGAAATAAATAAGCTTTTGAAAAGGGGAAAAAGATTTTTGTTGTATTTTCTATACAAAAAATGTATAAAAAGAGAAGTAATCAACATAGGGAGACTAAGTAAAAAAAATTGACAGCAAAAATAGGATATTTAAAATCTTGGTCCATGGAATAAAGCAATTAAGATATTTTAGTTACTTCAATTATTCGTAGAATGGGTAATGAAACAAAATCTGTTTGTACACCCTTTTATTTTTTGTATTAATTTATAATATGATTTTTAATACAAACTTTTTTAATACAAAATCTGTCAGCAAAACAAACCATTGATTCTGAACCCAAACTTTTTTTATGGATTCAGGAGTGTTCTGAGTGACTCTAGTTTGGATGAAGTTTGGATGGTGGGCGTCACATATAATCAGGCTATTGAAAAGGGAAAAAAGGTCCCGGGTATGTGTGTGTAGAGGGGAAGGGGGTAAGCTTGTGCCTAACTTGTATTATCCCTACAACATGCGAATTAAGTGCTTATAATCATATTTCACTTACCACCTTAATTAAGCAGCTATGTACAATGGAGAATTAGTTATACCATATTGAGGCAAACTACATTAGAAAGTAGAATATTGAAGCTTAAATACACGATATATGCAATTATTAATTATTTTCTTGTTGTTTGCATGATATCACTTTGTTTCTTATGCAAATTTTGTTTGAGATATTCTTATTTTTCTTGCCTTAACATTTTACAGATTTTAGAAGACCTTAAATTACCAGGGAATAATATATGTGCTGATTGCAAATCAAGGTAAGAAAAGTTAAATAAAATACTGTCTTATTAATTGTTGTAATGTACTTATTCTTAGTGTGAAATTCTTAATGGGCTGCTAATTACTGTGTTAGATAGTTTTAACTCTATTGATATAATGTTTCCAACCGTCTCAGTTTAGTAATATTGTGTGCTCAAAATGGCTAAAACTACATTAAGATTTCATTTAATAAAATTAATTAGGGGTTTTGAAATCACTCATGGCGTCCGTCATACGCCATAAAATAGAGCATTGGAAGAATCATTAATCCACTTTATTTTGTTTTCCATAGATTTGTTTGAGATCTAAAGAACAAACTAAGTTCTTTCCTAAAGCTAATGTACACTCATGTAAATCATGGTGACTTTTGTTGTAACTAAGATACTGTCCTTCAATATTTCGAGCCTAGAACAAATATAATGAAGGATATGAGCGTGTCAAGTAGTAGACTCATATCCACATGTTCTAAGGTTGTGAGCAAAACGGTTTTATTTGAAATGAAATAAAAATCCTGGCCTGTTCTTTCTTCTATTGCTTTCTTCAATATTCATCAAATACTTCTAAAAAGGAGAACTTATAAATTTTATACCTATATTACATTGACCTTAAGCCATCTCATTATTATCCTCTGGAGCGGATCATATTGTGCATCAAACATTCATGCTGCTACACAATTGAATATTATTTTTTAAGAAACACTTAAATTTTTGGACCTCAGTACTGTAAGTTTCAATAAACCTTTCATATTAGCTATGTAGCATGCTAACTTTAAACTACTACTCTCTCAAAGGACCACGATGGGCAAGTGTGAACTTGGGTGTTTTCATATGTATGTAATATTCAGGAATACATAGAAGCCAATTAATGTATTTAACATGGCAACTGAAACCCAGTTTGCAGCCAATTAATGTTCTTTTATTTTTAGTGAACTAAGTGATCTTATTTTAATTTCCAAGCCAATTTCATTTTGGAGGATAATCGTTGATGTAAGTAAATATTGCACTTAGTTTATACTTAAATGCATTTAATTTACCGTTAGCAGGTATCAACTAATTTCTTTTTTCCGAGGTACATGTACAAAAAAATTCAGATTTGCAAATCAGCTTTAAGAGCATAAAATCTGTCCATTGAAGGTGATATCTTCTGTCTACTTATTAGATTTTCACATTAATGCCTACTTTTCATTTTCAGTTTGTTCAAGTAATAATTTTAGATAATATCTCTGCTTTATTGCCATTCAAAATGATGTGTGTTAATCACTTTTACTACCTTTAGATGAATCTTTTATTGTGTGTTAATTTCTTATCTTGCACCGTTGTATAAATATTATAATATATTATAAATGATTTCATTTTTGCCTTCAAGGTTTAACTTATGTTGAATTCATATATTTTCGATATATTGAAATACGTAATGTAGATTGAATAAATACGTTTGAAACAAAAAAATGTCAAACACATCAAAGTTAACCAAAAAAGAAATGTCTTGAGGTAAAAGAAATATTTTGTTCTTAAGAGAATCCAATTAATTAAACAAACAGAAAAACTATTTAGTCTATAACTTGCAATTTCAATATCAAGTTATAAACATGATGTCCCTCTGTAGAATTTATGGCTTTGATACTGTACTTGTTGATTTAGCCATTTGGTTGTAGCAAAAAGTATAAAGATGAGCCATACTCCAGTAAACCTTTAATGTTGTTAACCTGTTCAAATAAATAAACATTCTGAATTTGGAAATAAATTATAATGAATAATCGTTTTATCGAAGTAAGAATTTTTATAGAACATAAATGAAAATTTACGCATTACCTTTATGGTTGTTAAAAATTTCTTTGTAGACAATATTTCGCGTGTAGTCCTTTCTTTCTTCATCTCCATTTTTTATTAAAATCTTCAACCCCTTTTGTGTTGTCGTGCGAGAAACGGCAACATATAACTGGCCATGAGTGAATATAGGACGTGATAAATAAACTCCAACATTTTCTAGTGTTTGACCTTGACTTTTGTTGATTGTCATCGCAAAACATATTTTTATTGGAAATTGACGACGCCTAAGAATAAAAGGCCATTTTGTGTCTACTGAGGACATCACTATTTGTGGAATTAAAACCTTAGTTCCCATATTATTTCCAGTTATTATTTCTGCCTCTATTACTTTGGTTGCAAGTTGTGTTACAATCAATCTTGTTCCATTGCAAAGGCCTAAATTTTGATTTAAATTACGATGAAGCATTATTGGAACCCCAACCTTTAGACTAATTTCATGGTTTGGTATTGATGTTAGCTTTAGTGTATTAAGGAATTCCACAAGATACAAAAGATTTTGTTCTTCAATTCCTTCCGATATAGGGCTGATTGAGTCTGCACTTAGATAGGTGCACATTTGAACAGGAATTTTGTCAGTAATAAATGAATTCACTTCGTCCACACAGTCATTAGTCGGTGCTAATATACAACGATTTTTTAAGTAGTCTTGTTCGTTAAGCCTTTCCCCAAAATCTGTATAAATGCAATCAACAATCTTTTGTATAGGATTATCATCCCATTCAATCAAATTTTCTTTTGGAATTTTCACCCATGTTGGCTCCTCGTTGTCATGCATCGCCACCGTCGGAAGCAATCCATTTCCCACGTCTAAAATCCACTTACTAAAATTTGCAATTTGAATCATCTCCTCGTTACTTACGCCTTCACTTGCAAGGCGCATGTTATGTGTAAGAGTAAAAATTTTACACTTGCTTTATAAACGTGATCGGTTTATCGATGATCCAACAATTATTTCTCTTCCACCTTTATCGATAACCGGTAGTATTTGTCTAAAATCGCCACCAAGTATGACAGTTTTTCCACCAAAAATTTCACTGTTATTTCCATGTTCTTCCATTAGATCTCTCAAAGTTCTTTCTACTGCTTCTAATGCATTTCTGTTTGCCATCGGTGCTTCATCCCAAATAATTAAATCAGTTTTTCTAATTAATTCGCCCAGTGAAGACTGTTTTGCAATATCACAAATAGAATCCTCATCTAAATTTATTGGAATTTTGAAACGTGAATGCGTAGTTCTACCACCCGGTAGTAATAGTGCTGCAATATCTGATGTTGCAACTGCCAATACAATTTTACCTTCTGAACGAACTTTTGATATTACTGTTTTCCACAAAAATGTTTTCCCAGTACCGCCACTGCCATGAACAAAATAAAATCCGCCAAGTTTGCCATCAACTGCATGTATAACTTCATCAAATATTTCCTTTTGTTGAAGATTTAAGCAACATGACATATTTACATAATCTTCATTAGTGCCTCATGATTGTACATTTGTTCCTCTCTTATTAATCTGTTTTGAAATCTTTCAAGAAACATCAAATCAGGAAAAGGGATCATAGGATACTCTTTTAGAGATCTATTGCTCTTATTCATGATTTTTTCAATTTTTATAAGTGTGTGATTTTGCAATTGACATTGTGTTAAAGTTGGCGTATTGTCTTGAAGAACTCTTCTTTGCATCCATAGGATATCATCTGATAACAACTCCCAATGGTTGTTCCAAAGCTCAAGTGGATTTGAAATTTCACAAAAAAAATTTAAGGTAACAAACATTTCCCGTAGGGATTTGGCCGAGGACCATCTTCCAGCTTTGACAATAACCTCGTTCCATTCATTGTCATCTTCCAACAAACCTAGTGTCATACAAGCAGTCTTAAAATCATTGAAAATTACCCCATTAAAGGTTCTTATGTCTTCATAATTTGTAGGTCCTTTCACTATGTTTAACAACAAACGCAAACAGAATCTTTCCCCAGAAGTTGGATGTGCATAATAAATTCTTCCAATTGTATTGTCTTTTTGTCTCCTTTTCCATTTTTATATTTTTTATCCCATACCCATTTTGTTGGAAAATCAACATATGTGAGGTTTCTTGCATCTTCGTTCAATCTATTTGTTTCCAACCACTCTGTAAATATTGACTTGTTAACATTTGGTCGATTTGCAATTTCTTCCAAGTCATCTGTATCACGAAATATAATAGATTGTTCATCAAGTAAATGAAATGACAATCGTTGCACTGCAGGTTTTCGATATTGAATATCAAATTCAAATATACACCAAGTAGATTCAGAGGCTGAAATATATCGACAATCAAGGTATGTTTTAATTTCATCCACTTCTCGAACATTTCGTCCACCACCTTCGCATTTTTCTTCAATCACAACTGTAGCACAATCATACCCCTTATTGATGTATTTGAACAAATACTTTACAGATCGTGTTCGATTGCATATTTCCACATTTATATGTGCTTGAAATTTTATAATGAGATCTGTGTTGTGTGGAATTACCCACCTGTTATCAAACTTCATGCCCATAGCTGCTACATACCTATCATTTACTCTTCTTCTATAGACGGGGAATCCATTATCATCAAATGTTGTTTCAGAACAATTTTCTTTAGGGTAATGTTTTGAGCATCTACCTTTGACCATGCAAGAATGTTGTGGATTAGCCGCACCACATGGTCCATGCATCATAAACTGTGAGACAGACTGGTACGCTAGCGGGTCCACTTCGTTATCTGGTATTTCAGCCGTAATTATCTTATCAACATCTGAAGTTGTTTTAGGCTTATCATTAGAATGTAGGAACAATAATATATGAGCATGTGGTAATCCTCTTTTCTGATATTCGATTGTGTACACCGCTGTAAAGACATGCAAATATACAACCAAAAATAAATAATTGAATGGTAATGTTATAATATCTAATTTTGTCAAAAAACTGAAATTAAATTCTGTATTTATATATAATCGCGCTATTGTTAGTTGATTACAAATGAACAAAGCATTCATCATTCAGTATTGTACGCATCATAGTCTATTTGTTTGTATATATGCTTTTATTTCCCTTTCTACATTTATTTTCTTGTGTCCTAACAATTTTTATGAACAGTGTAAGGAGTTATTCATAACGGCAATGCATTTTTAATTTTACAGCATATCCTTGGGTGAGAAAAGGGGGATAAGCATCAGAGGTTCCCTTAGATCAGATTTCTCTAATATACATCAATTTGTCAAGTACAGCCGCTTAAGCAGTTTTCTCTGCAGGTATGGAAGTACACGTTGGAAATGTTCAAACTATTTTTTTTTAGTGTAACTGCCTTATGTATTGATGATTGTTGATCACATGAACATAGTGAATGATCAGTGAGATAATGTTCAGTCATACCATGATATATATATATGTATGTATGTGTATATATATATATATAATATCTTTATACTAAAAACTGTTTTATACTGTCAATGATTATTAACAGTATAAAGTCTGTTTATGCTATGACTGTTTTATGCTTTGATGTATATAAATGAAACTGTTAGATTTGCTAAAAATATACATATATAGTATAATGGTCTTTATACAAACTGTGTTACATAGTGACTGTTTTATACTGTGATATATATGAATGAAAAAGTTTTATAAAGGGTTTTTGTATGAATTAACAGTATAAAACAGTCATACCATGAAACCGTTTTGTACTGTGACTGATCATTAACATCATAAATATTTATGTTTGAATACTCCTTTAAACATGATTGGTAAAATCTAAATATTTTGCATAGGACCAATCATGACTGTTTTAGAACTTTTCGTAAAACGGTTATACATTTCATAAAGGCCTTATGTTCGATTGAACATATTCATTTGGTGTATATTTTGTAAAACAGTTTCATTTGGTAAAACAGTTATACATCGAATCTAAATATTTTGCATACGACCAATTCTGAAACAGTTATATATCAATTCTGAAAAAGTTATATGACAGTTTACTTGTAAATCGAATATGTTCGAAATCTAAATTGAATATGACTGTTATATAATAGTTATACTAAAATTAAATTCAATAAGTTCGAAATCTAAATTAAATTGAATATGACAGTTATATAACACTTTTATACATCAAATTTGAATTGAATATGACAGCTTATATATCAAATTGATTTGTAACTGTTCGAATTGATGTATGAAACAGTTATATGACAGTTTATATATAAAATTTTTGAAACGGTTGTATATAAATTCTGAAACAGTTGTATATAAATTCTGAAATAGTTATACAAAGTATAAAACTGTTTATACAAAATATCTAAATTTGATGTATGACAGTTTAAATATTTTGCATTGGATTGATTTGAATACAATAAAAGTTATATGAATTAAAAATGTGGTGTATATTCACAAGCCAGTTTCATTTGGTAAAACAGTTACACATCAATTCTGAAACAGCATAAATATTTCATAGTATGCAATAATTGTTTTATACAAAATATTTCGATTGAACATATTTCATGTTGGATAAATGACCAATCATGACTGTTTCAGAACATTTGGTAAAACAGTTATATGCAGAACTGGATGAAGGTGTAATTAGTGAACTAACGAATATTTAGATTTGTCGTATGCATTGATCAATGCAATGACTATTTCAGAACATTTGGTAAATCGCCAAAATGTTTAGATTAGTCCTATGCAATCACTGTCAGTTGTAAATTTCGATATCAAATAGCAAAATTGTATACAATTGTTATTATAAATGTGGTTAGTCTGGTATTGAAATACATTTCAAAGTTGCTTTAAAAAAACTTGAAAATTTGTAAATTTTAGACACACACATGCCCAGTAATCTATGCAGGCATGTGGAGTGATTCTGCCACATAGTTAACAGGGTAATCAATTGAAGGGTGAAGGACTTTGCATTTTATTTCTTATCCTCCTTTACCACTTGATAAAGTTTTTCCATTACAAAAAAATCTTGCTTGCAACAAATCTTATTTCTATGTATTCAAAGCATTCTTAAATTGAACATTCTAATCATATGTCTGAAATGTAATACCATTTAATTTAATTGAAGTCATTTAATTATTATTATTGGGACAATTATTTTGTGATGAAGAATACAAAAATAAAAATACCTGTGTGAACAGATCCAAAATGTTTCCCTCCTCGTAAATCGTCCATTAGCTGATTGAGTTTGATTTTGAAAACTCTAGCTACAATATCTGGTCTATCTTGTACAGTTTGCCCAGGTATAAGGGATACAAATTTTTTAATCTCTATCCAATTAGGATTGCATGTGAAAGTAATGAATAAATCAGGTTGACCTGCTGCTCTACAAATTGCAATGGCATCTTGATAATTTTGTATCATATATCGAGGACCACCGGTAAATGAGGAAGGTAAGACCATTCTTTTTCCAATCGAGGCAGCACTTGTATCACCTGCTGTTACAGCATCTTGGAGACCTTTATATAGTTCAGATCTAATGGTAGACTGATTATTGTGCACCCATCTTAGTCTGTCTTCTTCTATGCATGTATAGGCACCGACTAAAAATTGTTGAAATAATCGACCACCTCAAAGCAAGGTTTGACCTTCTTTTGCTCTTTGCTGGATGCGAAATGCATAATATTCCCTCATAGTAAGCATTTTCTCGTCATTTTGATCACTTTCATTTGTTATTTCTTCATCGTCTATGAATCTATATGGAATATTTAATCTGAAGCCATCTTCACCGTAAGGAAATAATATAGGATATTGCATTGCTATAAAACTTGGATGCTTTTCAGTTATTCTTCTTAAGAGTCCGCTTTTTTCTTCTATTACAATGTCCCTGCATGCATCATTTTGAAAACCATCACCTACTATTAATGCGGCTATCTCAGAAGATGTCGGCATATTATACATTCTGCTATCTGTTTGTCGTGAATCAATCAACCATAGTATTATAGGTTGAAAATTTGTTCCCTTAAATCGGTCTCTTGCCATCCTGAATGCTTTAGTTAGTTCATTACATCGATCGAATATATTAATTAGTTCGCTAATTACACCTTCATCCTGTTCTGTAGTAGTGTTTGTTCCTACTACATTCATTCTATTTGACAACTCATTTTCCATGTCATAAATATAAAGTTGTGCAAATTTTGGTTGGTTGTCTACTGGAAGAAGTGAACCGATTTTGTGATGGTTTTGGCCATTTATCCGAAAGACATACGGGCCACGACCATTGTTTATGGTGTTGTCAACATTACCTCCCATTGAGGTGAATGCAAACATAGAGTTGTATAGCCTTATTTTTTCTCTAAATCTTGATGCTCTTGGCCCACCGTTATAATCTAATAAGTGTTTTAGAAAAAGAGGACAGCCTTTCAAGATAGGAAGTTGAACTTTTCCTAACCGACAACATAGGGTAAAATCTGGATTAGACGTAGCTTTCGATTTTGCATTCCTTTCTTCATACCCTAGCATGGCGTTGCAGTTTGAACATGTATATTTTGGTTCACCAAAGTCCCATATTTCAAACATTTTTCCTGCAAAATGCTTATATGTTATTAATTAAAGTAGAAAATGTATGATGTACACAACTAAATTATTCTTATAAAATCTTCATATACTTGTAACTGTGTCGTGGATCGATGATGATTCCATTATATGAATTTGTTGACTTGGATCATTTTGTACAGCGGACGAATGATTCAACGCAGAAATTTGAGATGGCTGTTGCATATTTGTGCCACTGCTTTCAACTAATAATGAAGAAGTTATATTATATGATAAAATATGTAATGTGCATATATATATTAAACTTCTCGTTAATTCAGGACACATTTTGGTTTTCATATTGAGTTGAGGATATTGGCACTTTCAAATTTTAATTTGTTCATTTTAATTACTTACAGCAGAACTTTTATCTTTTAACACAATCCTATATTTTGCTTCTTCCTGGTATATACTGTTTTTTTGAATGTGCTCCATGGAATTATGTATATTTTGTGGGTGTAGACAGGTAACAAATTGACTTATACTCTATAGTGTAGTCTTAGATGTACTGTACTTGAACTATTTCATACCAATATTGCGGTTTCTGTTAGCAATTCTACGTTTATTGTCCAGGATTCGACGTCTTGTTTGACGATTGTGCCATTGAACTGTTGTAATCACAAGCAAGGTTAATACTCTAATAAACGATTATTATATCCAATTTACTGTTTTTACAATATAGATAATATGTACCTTTTCTTTTTCTAATCACTGAAGGTGTTTCAATGGTCTGATCATAATAGGTAGTTTGCAAATGTTCATCTATTCTTCCAGTTGGCAAAACAAAATTGTTTGTTTCTATGGCAGAAGCAACGGTTGGACCTAATTTTGGAACTTCCATGATCAGGTACGTTATATAAGAAATAAGAAATATTTTACGATATCAACTCAATATATTTATTGAATTTAAAGCATGTCTTACGATCATGAAATATTTGTTTTCCCTTTCGTTTGTTGTAAAGGATACGACTTCTTTCTTGCCGTCGTTGTTTTTGGGCTGCGATGGAAATTTGTGTCAAAGGTTAATGTTTCAATAAATGAAATTCAGTTAATAAATTACACACATATATTAATTATTTTACCTGCTTTTCTAGCGGCTGAATCTAGTTCAATGGCATCGAAATTTAAAGTAGAGTAAGATTTAATTGAACTCTTTGGTCCTTTGAATCATTCAGCGGTAAGGTTAGTACTGCAATAAATGATTATCATATTTGGTTTACTGTTTTTACGGTATAAATAACATTTACCTTGGCTTTTTCTAACAATCGCAGGTGTTTCATGTAATAACCCGGAAATCTGAGCCAATTTAAAAATTTTATTTTGGCAATTTTAATGAATTTTGAATATTTAAAATGAATTATCTTAAATAATAACGATGAAAAATTTATTTGAATAGAAATAGAACGTATATATTTATATAGTTCGTCGTTAGAATATAAATAATTATTTATAATTATAAAAGGAATTGAAAATGGCGCAGTAGTTCGATAATTCGATTTCAAAGTTCAAATGAATGTACAGGATTCAAAATAAACCGGATTTTAGCGAAACCAAAAATAAAAGAATCTAATTGAGAATATCATTCCAACGAATCCGAAAAATTAAAATTTCATAGCGGGAATCAAAAGTTATGTCCAAATGAATTTTCAGAATAGTCGCTATGGAATTCTAGCCCTTAAAGATGGAAATTTTGCAAACGACCTCGGATTTCGATGAAACCACTTTTGTAGGATCCGTGATGTCAATTTATTGCTAGGTTTCAATTTTCGTAATTTTTCGAAACAATAGGTGAGCGTAGCAAAGGAAAACGCGTTTGACCAGTTTCAGTTGATTTTAATCGACTGGAAAATGACCATTTTTCAAACGGTCTCAGAATTTGACGAAACTAGTTTTGTTAGGACCGTATCGTCAATACGATGCTAAAAAATATTTTTCTGGAATTTTTCGAGTTAGTATGTGACCCCGGTAAATGGAAATGCGCATTCAAATTCATTATATAGAGTTATATTTTGATTTTGACGAAAACTGATCGAAACGATCGAATCAGCCTACGATGCATGTCCTATTGTGTTCGGAATGGGGGTAATTAGCTATAGACGACAGTTGGTGGGTCTCGATTGGAGTTCAAAATAAAAAGTACCTTTTTGGGAATTTAAAAATTAAATCAAATAATTTGGTCAATACCCCTTTATACTCTCCCTCCTCTCCACGTTCTCTTTCAGGAAAAAAAACCAACGGAACTCGATGCTCCCCCCCAGGCGACGCCACCGTCGAGCTGCCACCAGGCGCTGCGCCCCGTCCAGCGAGCCTCGCCCCTCCGCCTCCTCATCACGACGAACCCCCTCCAGCGCCGCCGTTCATCCACTCAAATCAGCCCAAACCACCACCCGAGCCACCCCCTGAGCTCCGCCGTGACCCCCTGCTGATCAGGCCACTGGCGCGCCTCCCATCACCCTTACCCGCGACGGCCAGCGCCCCCTCCTCCTCCTTCTCCTCAAAACAGCCTCAAATCGCCTCCTCTGGCCAAACCTTAGCCGTTTCCGACCATTAGCACCACCCCCTGACCCCCCTGATGTCAGCAACCGCCTTTGACCTCTTCTTCGATAGGCAAAGTGAGTTTTTAACTATTTTATTTTTCTTTTATGTAATTAATTTAAGTAATTTTGTGATTAAACGATGGTTTTAAAAATCTGATTTTATATATATTAGTATTGAATTCATTTTCGATTTTATATGAAGAAACAAACGATTTTTATGTGAAGAAAGTTTAGACCTTTATTATAGAAAAAGATGAGATCTTTAATTATGAGAAGGAAAAGATTATATTTTTTATTCATGTAAAGATTATATTTTTCTTTGTAGCGAATGAAGATTGGATTTTTTCTATGCGAGTAGTGAATTAAAAATATAAGTTTTATAATATAGAAAGGTTAAAAATATAATTTTTATAATATAGAAAGGTTAAAAATATAATTTTTATATAGTAGAAATATTAAAGATGTTATTTTTATAGAATAGAGACAATAAAAATATGATTTTTATATTATAGAAAGAATAGAAATACGATTTTTATATTATATAACTAGTGAAAATATTATCTTTATATATGTAGCAAAATAAAAATATGATTTTTATTTATTGAATGAAGTGATAAAAATATAATTTTTATTACTAACAGCGTGAAAAGGACTGTATTGGAATGTCAAACAGATTCTATCAGTTCAGCAGTTCAAAAGCAAAGCACGACGGAGTGGAACCCTCTGTGAGAACTTCTCACTTTTAATTTAATTTTCTAGTTAAAAATATATACTAGGATGCAGACGTTGTTTAGTAACACCCGACACCCGTCGTCCACAGACCATGGACGGCTTGTATGCTTGTTTGTTTGATTTTGATGTGTTGTTGATTATGTAATGTGATGTGAAATAAAATATTTATATAGTTAAAAATATTTTATAGTTAAAAATAGAATTTTTAACGTGTATATGAAATGAAATAAATTAATATAAACAAATCGAACAATTTGTTTATATACACACATTTGACTGATATTGATTGGGGTGATAAATTTTACACATCGCCCAACTACACAAATAAAATCTGTATTTGATTGTTTGAAACCCCACACGGGTATTGGGATGATATATGACATACACTAATCCCAATAATTAGTTGTATGTCGATCGATTGATTGACAGACTGTTATAAGCGTTAAATATTTATATTTGATGCTTATATAGTGTAGAATGCACTTTGGATGATGGTTGATTATTTGTCATTGTTGATATATACATGCGTTGTACGGAAATCCATAGAAATAAAATCTATGGTAATTGATTGGGCCTCATTCCAGTTTTGAAATAGAATATTTGAAATAGAATATTTGAAATAGAATATTTGAATAGAATATTTGAAATAGAATATTTGAATAGAAATATTTGAATATAAATATTTGAAAATAGAAATATACGAAGCCGTGTTGATTAGATTGACGCCATTTTGACGTGAACGATATTTATATCGATTTTATTCATTTTATAATTAATATCGAAAGTGATTTCAAAATCTGATATTTTGAAAAGAATTAGAATTCGAATTGAAATTGAATAGAAATGAATTCGAATTGAAATTGAATAGAAATGAATTCGAATTGAAATTGAATGGAATTGAAAATGAACTGAAATTGAATTAAAAATCGATTTGAATTGAAATCAATTTGAAATGAATTTAAATCGAATTTATAAGGAAAAATTCAATTTTGATTTGAATTTGAAATGAAGTTGAAATCGTTTCGAAAACGAATTTAAAACGATTTAAAAAATACGTTTTGAAAGGAAATTGATGAAATATATAATAAATATATATATATATATATATTATATATATAATGGCCTGAATAGAACGGGCCGCGCCGCGGCAGTTCGCGAATTTCGACCATTGACTTCGAATGTATATTGCGGGAGATCCGACCATCGGATTCTCCTAAAGCTGGAATCGTTGGGTTCTTATCGAAAAGAGCTTTCTAACGAATATTAGAAATTAGAAATCTAACGGTTGGATTTGGAATTATGTCCAAATCAAATTTGGAAAAGGTCGCTGTAAGTGCAGTTCTATGGCCGTTGATGGAAATCGACTGTACGGGCCTTGGTAAAATTATTAAAAATAGTAATAATTTGTGTAAAATCATAAGAAATGATTTGTGAAAAATTGGGGTGAAAAACTCCATATTTGAAAGGATAAAAGTAGTTTTTTATCGAAATGAACTAATTTTGAATTAGAATAATAATTTATTTATTTTTAAATAAATAAATTGGATTTGAAATGGTTTTAAAAGAAACCAGAATTTCCAATAATTGAATTGGAAGGGATTTGAATCGAAATTATCTTTGGAATATTTCGATGTTGGATTTCGTGATTATACAGATAGCGTTATGGAAATTTGAAAGATATATATATCGTTATTTCCAATACGATATTTGTTGGTCGTAGAATTTGATATTGAATATAAGCCGATATAATTTCTATTCAGAGCCTTGTATTTAATATCAAATGTGATTTGGGTTTGTCGTGAATGGTGTCTTCATTAACACTGTTCTTAAGCCCAGTTGACAAAAAAGGATTAAATCTTTTTGTTTAGATTTAATGAAGTGTACCAATTAAATAATATTTAATTGGAATTGAACTGGTATTGATTTTTGGTTTTATCGTGAACCGTGTTTTAAATGACATCGGTTCTTTAACCCAATCAAAGATTAAAACTAAGTGGAGTTTTAATGAATCTTTAATTAGATTGAAAAGATCGAGAATGGAGTATCACCAGTTTTTGCTCCAGGCGATAGTTAAATCTTTAATTAGATTTAAACATGAAATGGTAATTGAATTTACCGATAACACCGTGGTGTTAGATATGAAGTATTACCAGTTTTACTTCATGGGATGAATAGGTGGGGATTGGGAAATAAAATAAATGATTACTTCGGTGTGGTTCGCTAATCCCGAATAGTTTGAATTGATATTCAAAGAAGATTAAAAAATAAATTTAAAGAATTTATCTTTGATAAAATTAATGGGAACCTTTCCCAAAGTATAAGGATATTGGAGTAAAAGAATATTCTGAAATGGAATGAGGCGTATGTTGTGTTTGTGTAACACTTGTTATTATATATGCAAGTTATTCAGAAAGACCGGGTTTATCCTATTCTGAATAACTAATTCGACGTGGTGTCGAAGATGAAGACGGTGGTTGAAGACCGGAGGTCTTCACGTCGTTTGGATAATTATTGATGATCTTGATTGGGCCGTACACCCAAGATAAGAGAATTAGTTGGTGATCGTCCAGACGTACTTGGAGATCGATGGATATGCGGGGTACTAGGTACCTCCGGTTTCGTTCAGACCTAGAACGGACTTGTAAATGGACTGTGTGTCTGACATTGGATTTTATTCTGTGTGGTTGATTTCTATTAAATATATATCTGTTTGGCGGCGGAGAATTTATTCTCTAGCTTAACGCCCTTCTCTGAGACGTACGAGCTCAGAGGTTATATATTGATGGATATCAAATGCATGGAGTGAATTGCCTGTGTGGCATGCCTAAGTGGCAATTGATCAAGGCTTCTTTTGAAAAGCAAAGTCTTGTAGTGATGATCAAATCACGGCCTATGTGGCATAGCTTTGTATAGCATTGATTCGCGAGCCTCACACCCCGGTTCTGAACCAGAAACGGGAGAGGACTTCAGGGAGGACATGCGTTTCTTTCTAGCTAGAAGTGGCGTCAGTGGTTTTACACGCCCTGACGAGTTTGACTTATGTGGTTGTTGCTGTTGCGAGGCGCCTCAGATTTATCGGTGATTATGTGAAGCCGATGGAGTCATTCGTTGGCTTATTTGCGCTCCATAGGGCGAGGAAACGTAGTGTTCAGGCATTTTAATCCACATCGGTGGACCGGCCCTGACGATCCAAGGTGCAGTTGCGGCTGTTCCTGAGACATGGTAGGCTAGATTGTCTCGAATCGGTAGAGGGCGATCCCTGGCCTTGGTTCATAGATGGAAATCCAATTTCCAAATACGTGACTTTGCGGTTTTGATTGTAGAGCCTAGTATGGCGACATGATATATGGTACTCATGCCGTCTATGATTGATACTTATGATTGAAATTGTTTTAAACACTATACACCTATTATAGTATCAAATGATTTGTTTTAAACGTATTAAGCATGCTTTGGCTGTTATAAGGGAAAACCCTATCCTCCGGTTTGTGTTGCATTGTGTGATGGGACCTGGGTCTTATAATAGCTTCATTTTTCTTTATTTAGCATTACGCTGTTGTTTTATGCACTAGTGTTCTTGGGAGGAAACCCGTTCCGTGTTATACGGCGTGGTCCCTTAATTTACCTAACTTTAAAATAAAGATTAATAACTGTTTTAGTTCTCACACCAGTCCCATGACTGACCTGGAGTTTATTGTTTTAACCTAAACTCTGGGTGCCCTTATTTTGACACGGGCAACTAGTAGTTTTGGTTTTGCAGATTTATATTCACATGATCCTGGTTTACAGCTGGAACGATATCCGGAAAGCTTTGTATCCGTATATCTCCTTCTAGTTGTGTATTGTGTTATTTTCCGCTGCTATGTAATGTATTGTAATCTCTTATATTTTCGGTGTAATATTTATTTGTTTATACTCTGTATATTCTGGTAATCTGATGTAATTGTTGTAATTAACAATGAAATGTTCTTCTGTCTGCGTTCTATTTTGTTGTGTTCTCAAAATAATCAGGCGTTTCGAACGGTCTTGATCGGTTTAGCGAGTGATTCGGATCGAGCAAAATTCCCGGTCGTTACAGTTTGGTATCAGAGCTTTGGTTTACAAAGCTCAGAGAACAAGACACATTAGAACCCTACGAAAGAATTCATCATAAATTGGATTAGCCATATCCAATAAGAATGACTCGTTAGAGATGGGATCAGTAGTATCCTAGAACGAGTGTGAAGAGTATATTTTTAAAATGAAAACAAATTTTGTTTTGAAAATTTAAATCAATTATTCGTATTTGATTATTTATTTATATTGATTTGGACTATCAGGTATATAGAGATTTTAATATACATCTGATCCACGTGTATTGGAAGCCTCCAATATACTGGATGGATATAGGGTCACACTCTAGTCGCCCGGGGATAATTCTGATGATGCGGCCGCATCATCAGTATTTATATTCGAGTGCCGAAAGCGTGATATCTATATATTTCCATTAGGATGGTGTGAGAACCAAAATTAGATAGGGCCTATTGTTGTGATTTGGCACCAAAAACGTGATTTTTGATTATATATCAAAGTTATGAATTTGAAATGCTAATCAACTAATTGATTGCTGGTTGTGTTGTTTGATTATGGTTTGAATTAATTAAATGTTGAACCGTTTAGCCAAATTGAACTAAATAGTGAATTGTATTGAAAATTAGTCGCATTTGCATGCATATACATGTACTTACATTGAACAGGTCATAGCAAGGAGGCTAGAGCAGAGGAATAAAATTGTTTGCCCGACAAATAGGTACGTGTTTACCATAATTTAATGTTTTGTTTGGGTGATGATGATTTTGTGAGCCGCTTGGCTTTTTCTTTTTCTTTTGGATTGAAGAAGGCCATGGGAGGCTATATGAAATATCCCGAAGTCCCTGGTGTAGGGGAGGTTATGGTGAAATTTTTCGAAAATTTAGGGTGTTAGCCAAATTTTTGAAAAATTTGAAAAGTTTTTAGAAACTGAAAAGTTGAAAAACTTAAGCCGTAAAGAAAATAATGAAAGTTGAGTTGATTTGTTAAACAACTTTTGGCTTCGTTCCTTTTCGGGGACGAAAAGTTTTAAGTGGGGGAGATTGTAAAAACCCGGAAATCTGAGCCAATTTAAAATTTTTATTTTGGCAATTTTAATGAATTTTGAATATTTAAAATGAATTATTTTAAATAATAACGATGAAAAATTTATTTGAATAGAAATAGAACGTATATATTTATATAGTTCGTCGTTAGAATATAAACAATTATTTATAATTATAAAAGGAATTGAAAATGGCGCGGTAGTTCGATAATTCGATTTCAAAGTTCAAATGAATGTACAGGATTCAAAATAAACCGGATTTTAGCGAAACCAAAAATAATAGAATCTAATTGAGAATATCTTTCCAAGGAATCCGAAAAATTAAAATTTCATAGCGGGAATCAAAAGTTATGTCCAAATGAATTTTCAGAATAGTCGCTATGGAATTCTGGCCCTTAAATATGGAAATTTTGCAAACGACCTCGGATTTCGATGAAACCACTTTTGTTGGATCCGTGATGTCAATTTATTGCTAGGTTTCAATTTTTGTAAATTTTCGAATCAATAGGTGAGCGTGGCAAAGGAAAACGCGTTTGACCAGTTTCAGTTGATTTTAATCGACTGGAAAATGGCCATTTTTCAAACGGTCTCAGAATTTGACGAAACTAGTTTTGTTAGGACCGTATCGTCAATACGAAGCTAGAAAATATTTTTCTGGAATTTTTCGAGTTAGTATGTGACCCCGGTAAATGGAAATGCGCATTCAAATTCATTATATAGAGTTATATTTTGATTTTGACGAAAACTGATCGAAACGATCAAATCAGCCTACGATGCATGTCCCATTGTGTTCAAAATGGGGGTAATTAACTATAGACGACAGTCGGTGGGTCTCGATTGGAGTTCAAAATAAAAAGTACCTTTTTGGGAATTTAAAAATTAAATTAAATAATTTGGTCAACGCCCCTTTATACTCTCCCTCCTCTCTATGTTCTCTTTCAGGAAAAAAAACCAACGGAACTCGATGATCCCCCCTCAGGCGACGCCACCGTCGAGCTGCCACCAGGCGCTGCGCCCCGTCCAGCGAGCCTCGCCCCTCCGCCTCCTCATCACGACGAACCCCCTCCAGCGCCGCCGTTCATCCCCTCAAATCAGCCCAAACCACCACCCGAGCCACCCCCTGAGCTCCGCCGTGACCACCCTGCTGATCAGACCGCTGGCTCGCCTCCCATCACCCTTACCCGCGACGGCCAGCGCCCCCTCCTCCTCCTTCTCCTCAAAACAGCCCCAAATCGCCTCCTCTGGCCAAACCCTAGCCGTTTCCGACCATTAGCACCACCCCCTGACCCCCCTGATGTCAGCAACCGCCTTTGACCTCTTCTTCGATAAGCAAAGTGAGTTTTTAACTATTTTATTTTTCTTTTATGTAATTAATTTAAGTAATTTTGTGATTAAACGATGGTTTTAAAAATCTGATTTTATATATATTAGTATTGAATTCATTTTCGATTTTATATGAAGAAACAGACGATTTTTATGTGAAGAAAGTTTAGACCTTTATTAAAGAAAAAGATGAGATCTTTAATTATGAGAAGGAAAAGATTATATTTTTAATTCATGTAAAGATTATATTTTTCTTTATAGCGAATGAAGATTGGATTTTTTTCTATGCGAGTAGTGAATTAAAAATATAATTTTTATAATATAGAAAGGTTAAAAATATAATTTTTATAATATAGAAAGGTTAAAAATATAATTTTTATATAGTAGAAATATTAAAGATGTTATTTTTATAGAATAGAGACAATAAAAATATGATTTTTATAGTATAAAAAGAATAGAAATACGATTTTTATATTATATAACTAGTGAAAATATTATCTTTATATATGTAAAAAAATAAAAATATGATTTTTATTTATTGAATGAAGTGATAAAAATATAATTTTTATTATTAACAGCGTGAAAAGGACTGTATTGGAATGTCAAACAGATTCAGTCAGTTCAGCAGTTCAAAAGCAAAGCACGATGGAGTGGAACCCTCTGTGAGAACTTCTCACTTTTAATTTAATTTTATAGTTAAAAATATATACTAGGATGCAGACGGTGTTTAGTAGCAACCGGCACCCGTCGTCCACAGACCATGGACGGCTTGTATGCTTGTTTGTTTGATTTTGATGTGTTGTAGATTGTGTAATGTGATGTGAAATAAAATATTTATATAGTTAAAAATATTTTATAGTTAAAATAGAATTTTTAACGTGTATATTAAATGAAATAAATTAATATAAACAAATCGAACAATTTGTTTATATACACACATTTGACTGATACTGATTGGGACGATAAATTTTACACATCGCCCAACTGCACAAATAAAATCTGTGTTTGATTGTTTGAAACCCCACACGGGTATTGGGATGATATATGACATACACTAATCCCAATAATTAGTTGTATGTCGATCGATTGATTGACAGACTGTTATAAGCGTTAAATATTTATATTTGATGCTTATACAGTGTAGAATGCACTTTGGATGATGGTTGATTATTTGTCATTGTTGATATATACATGCGTTGTGTGGAAATCCATAGAAATAAAATCTATGGTAATTGATTGGGCCTCATTCCAGTTTTGAAATAGAATATTTGAAATAGAATATTTGAATAGAATATTTAAAATAGAATATTTGAATAGAAATATTTGAATAGAAATATTTGAAAATAGAAATATATGAAGCCGTGTTGATTAGATTGACGCCATTTTGACGTGAACGATATTTATATCGATTTTATTCATTTTATAATGAATATCGAAAGTGATTTCAAAATCTGATATTTTGAAAAGAATTAGAATTCGAATTGAAATTGAATAGAAATGAATTCGAATTGAAATTGAATAGAAATGAATTCAAATTGAATGGAATTGAAAACGAACTGAAATTGAATTAAAAATCAATTTGAATTGAAATCAATTTGAAATGAATTTCAATTTGAAATGAATTTAAATCGAATTTATAAGGAAAGATTCAATTTTGATTTTAATTTGAAATGAAGTTGAAATCGTTTCGAAAACGAATTTAAAACGATTTATAAAATACGTTTTGAAAGGAAATCGATGAAATATATATATAATATATATATTACATATATAATGGCCTGAATACAATGCGCCGCGCCGCGGCAGTTCGCGAATTTCGACCATTGACTTCGAATGGATATTGCGGGAGATCCGACCGTCAGATTCTCCTAAAACCGGAACCATTGGGTTCGTATCGAAAAGAGCTTTCTAACGAATCTTAGAAATTAGAAATCTAACAGCTGGATTTGGAATTATGTCCAAATCAAATTTGGAAAAGGTCGCTGTAAGTGCAGTTCGATGGCCGTTGATGGAAATCGACTGTACGGGCCTTGGTAAAATTATTAAAAATAGTAATAATTTGTGTAAAATCATAAGAAATGATTTGTGAAAAATTGGGGTGAAAAACTCCATATTTGAAAGGATAAAAGTAGTTTTTTATCGAAATGAACTAATTTTGAATTAGAATAATAATTTATTTATTTTTAAATAAATAAATTGGATTTGAAATGGTTTTAAAAGAAACCAGAATTTCCAATGATTGGATTGGAAGGGATTTGAATCGAAATTATCTTTGGAATATTTCGATGTTGGATTTCGTGATTATACAGATAGCGTTATGGAAATTTGAAAGATATATATATATCGTTATTTCCAATACGATATTTGTTGGTCGTAGAATTTGATATTGAATATAAGCCGATATATTTCCTATTCAGAGCCTTGTATATAATATCAAATGTGATTTGGGTTTGTCGTGAATGGTGTCTTCATTAACACTGTTCTTAAGCCCAGTTGAGAAAAAGGATTAAATCTTTTTGTTTAGATTTAATGAAGTGCACCAATTAAATAATATTTAATTGGAATTGAACTGGTATTGATTTTTGGGTTTATCGTGAACCGTGTTTTAAATGACATCGGTTCTTTAACCCAGTCAAAGATTAAAACTAAGTGGAGTTTTAATGAATCTTTAATTAGATTGAAAAGATCGAGAATGGAGTATCACTAGTTTTTGCTCCAGGCGATAGTTAAATCTTTAATTAGATTTAAACATGAAATGGTAATTGAATTTACCGAAAACACCGTGGTGTTAGATATGAAGTATTACCAGTTTTACTTCATGGGATGAATAGGTGGGGATTGAGAAATAAAATAAATGATTACTTCGGTGTGGTTCGCTAATCCCGACTAGTTTGAATTGTATTCAAAGAAGATTAAAGAATAAATTTAAAGATTTTATCTTTGATAAAATTAATGGGAACCTTTCCCAAAGTATAAGGATATTGGAGTAAAAGAATATTCTGAAATGGAATGAGGCGTATGTTGTGTTTGTGTAACACTTGTTATTATATACGCAAGTTATTCAGAAAGACCGGGTTTATCCCATTCTGAATAACTAATTCGACGTGGTGTCGAATATGAAGATGGTGGTTGAAGACCGGAGGTCTTCACGTCGTTTGGATAATTATTGATGATCTTGATTGGGTCGTACACCTAAGAGGAGAGAATCAGTTGGTGATCGTCCAGACGTACTTGGAGATCGATGGATATGCGGGGTACTAGGTGCCTCCGGTTTCGTTCAGACCTAGAACAGACTTGTAAATGGATTGTGTGTCTGACATTGGATTTTATTCTGTGTGGTTGATTTCTATTAAATATATATCTGTTTGGCGGCGGAGAATTTATTCTCTTGCTTAACGCCCTTCTCTGAGACGTACGAGCTCAGAGGTTATATATTGATGGATATCAAACACATGGAGTGAATTGCCTGTGTGGCATGCCTAAGTAGAAATTGATCAAGGCTTCTGTTGAAAAGCAAAGTCTTGTAGTGATGATCAAAGCACGGCCTGTGTGGCATAGCTTTGTGTAGCGTTGATTCGCGAGCCTCACACCCCGGTTGTGAACCAGAAACGGGAGAGGACTTCAGGGAGGACATGCGTTTCTTTCTAGCTAGAAGTGGCGTCAGTGGTTTTACACGCCCTGACGAGTTTGACTTATGTGGTTGTTGCTGTTGCGAGGCGCCTCATATTTATCGGTGACTATGTGAAGCCGATGGAGTCATTCGTTGGCTCATTTGCGCCCCATAGGGCGGGGAAACGTAGTGTTCAGACATTTTAATCCACATCGGTGGACCGGCCCTGACAATCCAAGGTGCAGTTGCGGTTGTTCCTGAGACATGGTAGGCTAGATTGTCTCGAATCGGTAGAGGACAATCCCTGGCCTCGGTTCATAGAAGGAAATCCAATTTCCAAATACGTGACTTTGCGGTTTTGATTGTAGAGCCTAGTATGGCGACATGATATATGGTACCCATGCCGTCTATGATTGATACTTATGATTGAAATTATTTTAAACACTATACACTTATTATAGTATCAAAAGACTTGCTTTAAACGTATCAAGCATGCTTTGGCTATTATAAGGGAAAATTCTATCCTCTGGTTTGTGTTGCATTGTGTGATGGGACCTGGGTCTTATAATAGCTTCATTTTTCTTTATTTAGCATTGCGTTGTTGTTTTATGCACTGGTGTTCTTGGGAGGAAACTCGTTCCGTGTTATACGGCGTGATCCCTTGATTTACCTAACTTTAAAATAAAGATTAATTACTGTTTTAGTTCTCACACCAGTCCCATGACTGACCTGGAGTTTATTGTTTTAACCTAAACTCCGGGTGCCCTTATTTTGACATGGGCAGCTAGTAGTTTTGGTTTTTGCAGATTTATATTCACAGGATCCTGGTTTACAGCTGGAACGATATCCGGAAAGCTTTGTATCCGTATATCTCCTTCTAGTTGTGTATTGTATTATTTTCCGCTGCTATGTAATGTATTGTAATCTCTGATATTTTTGGTGTAATATTTATTTTTTTATACTCTGTATATTCTGGTAATCTGACGGAATTGTTGTAATTAACAATGAAATGTTCTTCTGTCTGCGTTCTATTTTGTCATGTTCTCAAAACAATCAGGCGTTTCGAACGGTCTTGATCGGTTTAGCGAGTGATTCGGATCGAGCGAAATTCCCGGTCGTTACATTTCAATTGCCTGATCATAATAGGTAGTTTGCATGCCTTCATCTATATTTTCAGCTGGTGAAACAAAAATGTTTGTTTCTTTAGCTGAAGCAACAATCGGACCTAATTTGAAACTTTCATGATCAGGTACATTAAATAAGAAATATTCTACACTATCAATATTTATCAAATTTAAAGCATCCCTTACGATGATGAAGTATTTGTTTTCCCATCCGTTTGTTGTAAAGGATACGACGTCTTTTTTGCCGCCTTTGCTTTTGGGCTGCAATGGACATTTGTATCAAAGCTCAATGTTTCAATAAATGTAATACATTTTAACAATTACGCTCATAGATTAATTATTTTACCTGCTTTTCTAGTGGCAAAATCTACTTCAATGGCATCGAAATTTAAAATAGACCAAGATGTAATCAAATTCTTTGGTCCTTTGAATCGTTCACGGGTATGGTTTTGATATCTCTGTTCATTGTCTTCCATATTTCCTTCTTTATTGTTGTTTAAAACTTTGTCTCGCTTCCCTGTTACTTGGTCTTTGCCTCCTTCAACAGATTTAACCATTTATCTGTATTGATTATATTGTATGAGATAGAAGTAGTTACAATTATATATGTATCGAAATATGTTTCCAACATGTATTATCATGGTTTTTGGGTAATTTGGCCTATTTAGTTCACGTATTATTTCACCATGTAAAATCAGGCACGACATTTCACTATATTTTTTTCTTCATTTTATTGAAAATCCTTGTATAGATATCCTAGCAAACACCTAGCATACCCAAATTTAAATGTTATATTCAAACAAATTATACACACATTTTATAGATATTCTAGCAAACACCTAGCATACCCAAATTTAACTGTTATATTCAAACAAATTATATACACACCTTTGTTAGTACATCCCTTCAATCAATGGTAGTACATGGACTGGAGAAATATAATCTGCGGTTTTGAAAGAAAAAATAGTTATAATAGTTTATATTTGTATAGAAAAAAATATAATCTGAAGTTTTGTAAAGAGAAAAAATATGTTTTGTTTATATTTGTATAGGAAAAGAAAATATTATATGAGGTTTTGAGAAGGAAAAAAACATTTTTTTTCTGTAGGTAAATCAAAGTAATATCATTTGATAGTAATCTAGAAATATACTTGCATCCCTTTAATCAGTTGTAGTGCATGGACAACAGAAATAAATAAGGTTTTGAAAAGGGGAAAAAAAAATTGTTTAAATTTCTATACAAAAAATATATAAAAAGAGAAGTAATCAACATAGGGAGACTAAATACAAAAATTGACAGTAAAAACAGGGTATTTAAAATCTTGGTCCAAGGAATAAATAAGGTTTTGAAAGGGGAAAAAAAGATTTTTTTGTTTAAATTTCTATACAAAAAATATATAAACAGAAAAGTAATCAACATAAGGAGACTAACTACAAAAATTGACAGTAAAAACAGGGTATTTAAAATCTTGGTCCAAGGAATAAAGCAGTTAAGATTTTTTAGTTACTTGAATTAGTCATAGAATGGGTAATAAAATAAAATCTGTTTGTACACTCTTTTATTCTTTGTATTAATTTATAATACAATTTTTAATACAAACTTTCTAAATGCAAAGTCTGTCAGCAAAACAAACCATTGATTGTGAACCCAAAGATTGTAGATGGATTCAGGAGTGTTCTGAATGATTGTACTTTGGATACAGTATTCTTTATATGCAATCTGAAATAACCGTTCACTTATTTATTCAAAAAAATACATGCATAATAACACTGATATAAATCTGTTGGTTTGTCAAGGCTTTCTAGGTTACGAACTTTATTTGCTGAGGGAAAAAGCCTTCAGCTCCAATTTCCTGCTGAAGATCTCGGTTTTGGGTGAGTAGGATGCAACTTCTAAATTTAGATATAAATGCATAAACAAACTGAAATCCTGACAGCGTAGTAATACTTCATGCAACAAAATTCTATATTTTATGTCCTGTTATACTTCTATACAAATAATTATTGCAAATTCCGTGATGGTTCTCAAATAATGTAACTGGTATTATCATTTTTTTTAATTTATTGTACCAGATACATTGAAGCTGCTTTAGTTGCTAGCAGTGACAAACCGGTTACTGATAAATCCGATTCTAGCAAAATAAGGGGACCAAGGGAATATATTCCTTAAGCAAAACTCATGTCAAGGTTGCCGCATGTGAATCTGAGGATATTAAATGGATAAACTGAGGTATTATCCTAGTTATGGTATTCTCCTTGTGTACTTTAGGAACCATTTATTTATTTTAGAAGATCATAGCAGGATTCATGAAACCATTGAAGGTGCTTTAGTTGCTGGCAGTGACAAACCGGTTACTTATAAATCTGATTCTACCGAAATAAGGGGACAAAGGGAATACATTCCTTTAGCAAAACCTGGGTCAAGTTTGTCGCATGTGAATCTGAGGATATTAAATGGATCAACTAAGGTATTATCCTAGTTATGGTATTCTAGTTGTGTACTTTAGGAACCATTTATTTATTTCAGAAGAACATAGTAGGATTTGTTAAACCAATTTACTATCTGGAACCTGTTAAATTTGTCATTTGCAGGATGTTATAATTCATATGTGCTTTTTGTTTTCTTTTTAACTTCAGAAACTGTTTCATCTAATATAATCATAATTCAGAAAAGAAGAAGTAGCACATGCGATGAATTATGACATTTTGGATATGATTGTTCTCCGAGTTGCAAGAGAAAAATAATGGCAGAAAGAAAGAACATAAATAATATAATATAACTTGCAAATGGAACTACCAGTTGGTTATTGAATAAATAAAATGCCTTGAAATAAATGCTAAATTACAAAACAAAAAATTTATTCCGAAAAACATAAAAACAAATCTAAAACAATTTCATGATTTTATGGTATGCCTTTGCATTTTTTTTTGCCCGTAGTTGTGTCCTCATCGATGTTCTCTTCTTCCATTGGTCTTTTCAAATTGTGTATCTCAGACTCGGTTACCTGAAAAAAAATTAAAACTGTCATATCATGTCATTGTCTGTGATTTGAGACATGATCTTATTTGGAATGTTGTTTTACCTTTTTCTTCTCTTTTGCTGTGCTAAATGTTTTTTGATCAACAATGACTCTTTGAATTTTATTTGCAGTTAATTTCCTCTTTTCACAATTCTTTATGTAGTACTCCATCTTTTTAACTTGGAAGATTATTTCTGTTCCAGCCAAGTCATTGAACATAGAAGCAATCATTTCCTTTCCATTTTCCTATTTTTCCACAATTTGACTTCAACTTTAAATGGGATTTAAAAAATATTTTTTGTACTGAAATAAAGATATATGAGACTTAACCTTTGATTCAAGGTCAGTTAACTCTTTCACTGTATGTTTTATTAAATGTTCAGCTTCCTTCTCAAATGCAATCAAATCGGCTAATCCAGAATCGTCACTAATTAGCATATTGAGTTTGTACCTAAAAGAAAGTATATAAGTGAATTGTATGTTAAATTTTGAAAAAAAATGTGAAGTTTAAATATATTTTGTACAGTAGAATTGGGCATTTGGTTACAACTTCACATTTGCTGCAGTAAAATACTTCATCTGTCTTTTCCACCGTCTTCCTGCATTTTGGGCAAGACAAATAGCTCCAACCATATCGATCATAAATTTGTAGTATGGTGGCATGGAAATCAAACTTGGTTCCCTAAAACAATGCAAAATAAATAATTATATTCACTGGATTGGTTAGTCAAAACAAAATTTGGGTTTTGGATGATAATTTGTACTTTGTTGTCTAAATTTTTCATTTCAGTTAGTATTTCTTCCAAAGTTTTTTTCGCTATAGTTGCCTCTTCAATATCATCCTTTTTGTTGATTATTTGTATTGGTGAGTCATTTGGAGCAATCTCTTCTCTGAGATGTTTAAAAACGTGTTAACTTAAATATGCGTATAGGATAAGCATTAAATTAAAAAAAAACTGTATTTTTATCCTGAAACATACGTTTTTATCATGGCTGAAACTTCAGGCACTTCCAAGTTAATATACACCTTGGTAGCATTCGAGGATTGTAAGAAATATGTTCCTATTTATAAACAATAGTAGTTTAGCTATGAGTATTTATTGGTGTTAGTAAAACATTGGAATATGATAGGTAATTTCTTTTTTACCTCCATAATTTCGAACGGAAGTCGAGGTAACTATCAGGACAATAGTTCCATTAATTTTTGATATATTTTCTTCATTGCATTGTTTAGCTACATCGCCCCACAAGGTAATTTTTACTTTTGTGCCACTGTAAAAAAAGAAAATAAGATTTTATTATTAAAAACAGAAAACAAAGAAAGAAAAAGTAGCCTAAGAAAGAAATATTACTTTGAATCTGCAATGATGATATCTCTCTTCAAACTTTTGCTTTTTCTTTGGTCAAACTTGGGTTTTTGTTCAATATGCGACATCGAACATAATTTCCCAATTACATCTGAAAATAATATTAATGTATTGTTAACTAAATGGTATAACACTAATATATTGATATGTTTGTATAATCATACCTAATGTGCATGTGTCGTTTCCGTATCGGGAATCAATTTGATCCAATGGGAATAAACCAAATTTGTATTTAGGAATATTTGTTTCTTCAGTGAACACTTTTATCATGCACGTGTTAGCCCGAAATTCAATGTTGTAATCTGTTTCCACAACCTGATAAGTCTTCTTTTGATTTTTTATGGCAAACTTGCTGATTTCGAAAATTGCTCCCTCTGTAACTTTAGATTGAAACTTGTTCATTAAAAAATTTGGTATAACTGCAACCATTTGAAAGCCCCGATATAAAAAAAACAGGATTTTAGTATGTTAAAATAATATAATGTAAATCGTTGTGATATTTCTATGTTTACCTCTTGATCAATAAGCAACATATTAATTGCGAAACTTTCATTGTTGTTCAAGTTAATGGATCTCCATACTCTAGAAACTCTCGCTTTTATTTTGCAGTCTCTTGTGTTTAAGTCTAGGGATTGTAAACGGCAAAAGTTGGAATTCATCTTTCCAGTTACCTGTGAATAGAAAAATTGTCAAAGTTTAGTTTAGAGAAGTAAAAGAAAGGATAAAAAATTGAGGATTAATTGAAATAGTAAATTAAAAAAACAGAAATCTTACTGAAGCAATGGTTTGAATGTAAGTATTGAGTTTGAATATAAGTAGTGAGTTTGTATATTTATAGAGAAAAGGTGATAAGGTCAAAAGATTTTTAAATTGGGATAATTCCATTGACCTAGAAAAAAGTGGAAGATTGGGTTATATAATTGGATTTTTAGGAATTTGAATGAAGTAGAAATTCAAATTGAAGGATTTTAAATTCAGCAAAAAGTGGAAGACTGTAGATACTTTCATGCTTTTCTTTTATTATTACTAAATAAATAAACTAATAAGTTTGTTATATTTTTCAGGTAGATGGATTATATGCAGACATAATATACGCAGACATGTTATATGCAGACTGGGTTATATTTTTTGTTCTTCAGGCAACTTTCATGCCATACGGGTTATATGCAGAGTGGGATAAATTCTTCGAAAATTTAAGGGAAAAATTGACATGTTTTGTAGATGTGCCATGTAGTACACTTTAAGGCAACTTTCATGCAATGCAGTAGAGATTTTATGCAGACTAAATAAATTAGTTACATACTTATTTGGTAATTCATATTTGTAAATTTGTTGTAATATCAACGGTTTTGTTATATTTTGTAATAAAGATTTGTGAAAGTGCTATAAATGTGTGATATTATGCCAGTTTGGACTTGCTGTATGTTGTAATTCGGATTTGTAATTCCTATGCATGCTGTAGTTCGGATTTTAATATGTTTATCATTTTTTTTTGGTGTATTATTTTGATTTAATAAAAGTATTTTCAGAATTTTAAGGAGAATTAAGAGAAATGAGAGAATTAAGGGGAGTTGGGAGAATTGAGAGGATTAAGGGGAGTTGAGAGAATTGAGAGAATTAAGGAGAGAGTTTGAAATTCTTCTGCTTTACTATTATTTAATAGATAAGTAATAAGTAATAGAATAGGTATGGAAATAGGGAATGATGTAAGTAATTTAAAATTATTTTCCGTTACCGTGACCAAGTTTTGGAACTCAGACGAAACATAACAGAATTATCTTAATATATGATTTTCACCAAACTACGCCTGCATATTTATTTCTGCATGTTTTTTATCAATTTTTTCTAGTGTGTCGCTAAGGACACCCCGCTGGTTGCTAGGGGTTACCAGCAGGGTGTTCGGCCTGCGATTGTCCACCGACTGAGCCTTGGTCGGTGGACAACCGCCGACCAAACCCATGTTTGGCCGATGGTTAATAGCCATCAAGTACACCGCGGTAGACCCTAGCAGAAACCGCGGTGCCTTTAGCTGCACACTTTTTTAATCTATATTTTGACGCATTTGTTCAACTAGTAAACTTCCGCTAAGTACAAACATATTTTTTTACATTTTTGTACACGAATTACACAGAAATTATCATCATTAGCAATATACACGGTCGAAGAAAAGAACATACAAACAGCGAGGGGTACCGACTGCCGAGTGCCTTTTCTATGTGGCATTTGCTAATTATTTCTTGCAAATTCTCTTTGGTCCACTGACTGAATTTAACTCAAAATAATATGCACTTTGCTGTAACGGTAATTACTGGTAATTTTGTCATGCTCATTACTATCATATCTGTCTAGGGGTGAGCGTTTGGTTGGTTTGGTTTATCCGATGATAAATTTGTCAAACCAAACTAAAACCAATAAAAAATGAAAACCAAACCAAACCGACCAAATTAAGTTTGGTTGGTTCGGTTGGTTATCCGGTTAAACCGAACTAAAAATGTTTTACACTTTGTGCTTAGAATATTCACTATGATTTGAAACAAATTATAAATAAATGATTACAGTATTAATATTTTAGATTTTTATTTTTTTTAGTATCAATTTTGACATATAGGTGATGTTTAATATATACCTATATAACAAAAATAACCTAAAATATTCATTATAATACCAGTAATTCGAAAAATATAGTAAAAGTTCGGTTAATTCGGTTAAACCGATAACCGAACTTAATATTTTTTCGGGCCGATTGCAAAACAATTTAATTTTGAAACCGAACCAAACCGACCAAAATACACTGGTTTGGTTGGTTTGGTTGGTTTATTTGGTTTAACCAAATAATGCTCACCCCTATATCTGTCTACCGGTAAATTTGTGTAACTTAACCGACATTGACTCTTTCAACTCAAACACAACAAATATGCTGTATATATTTGTCCACTGTACTGTTGCGACGTGTACTATACTTACCTGTACAATTTATATGTTTCATTCCATCAACTGCTGGTAAATTTTGTAATCTTATCTTTTTTTAAAATTATTTATTTCCGATGAGAGGAGTTACGCCAATGCGCAGGTTGATTGTGTTAATATCCTAGCAGTCTCCAACCAAGAGGTGAAAAAATTGTGCAACTATCTTCATCTTCCATTCTAGGTACTAGTATTACCGCACAACGGTGGAAAAACCGACCGTTTAAGTGTTTAATACATAAAAAGTATATTTGTAAAATATATTTTAATTAGATATAATGATTAAAAATATAACGTAGTTTAAAAGAAAATTGAAGTGAATGAAAAGGTGTGAATCCAATTAAACTATGAATTGTATACGCAAATCAACTTAATACTAAAAATATGTTAACAATGTATTGATATGAATCACTCATAAACACATACATACATTTACAATTATATATCAAGAAGAATTAACGTACTCTTATTATTTAACACAAGTGCGAACCCGTGCTACGTACACGGGAGTTCGTCATACTTTCATTTTTCAAGCTAATATGGATGTAATATCATAAAAATGTATTATCGAACCTCCTATTGAAAAGCATAAGTAAAAAAATACAATAGAATTAGAAGTAAGAACACTATTTTAATCAACAAATTGTAGTACATGAAATCGGTTATAAAGTTTGCAGTGAATAAAACAGTAGAACAATTGTGTAGACCTAAAAAATTAGGAACGTTTTAGGTCTTTTAACTAAAGGACATTAAAATCAACAGAATACCAACATATCTTGGTCATATCAGAAGGCGAACCACCATACGTTGTCACCATAGATATCCATATACAAATATATTTTATTTTGTTTGTTTTAGTTGTTTGAAAATTCAGTGCAGTCATTACTATCTCAATTTCAGTTGGAATGTCGTTGACACTTCACAGTAATTGATAAAAGGCAACATGAATATTATATCCCCTGCTATACATGCAGATATCATTGCTATGCTGGTTGGTATAAATTAATGCGTTCCATACATTTTTTTGGTTAAAAATACAAATTTATTTATGTTAGATAATGATACATTTGGGGATACACTGGGTATAGGAAAGTAGCGATGCAATTCATGACTTGCAAAGCAATTATAGCCCATGGCATACTTTCTGGGTCTAGCTTTTTGTTGTAGTTTCATACTTGTTCCTTTCAGTCTTGTACATATGAGCTATTTCCAAAGCTAAAGGATTATCTGGGTTGGGATCTGTTAGCAAAGAACATATCGACAGAAGGACCTTGGAAACTGTCAACGCAGGACTCCACTGCTCCTTTAAGATGTCGAGGCATATGCTCCCGTTGCTGTTAATATTTCGGTGAAATACCTTTGTCCTGAATGCTACCTTTGTCAGTCTTGTACATATGTGTTCCACATGTAGCAGCAGTCTGTTAAAAATGCTTGCAGATTTAGTAGTCATTGATGGTAGATGAATACCATTTGCCATAGTCTTTGCATATACTAACAATTCATAGCATGAACAGTCAAAGCTAACCTGCTAAAAATTAGCATGAAACATGAGTATTATACCTGCAGTATAACTCGGTCGCACATAGGTAATATTAATTTGATATAAATAAAATTGGTTAATTGACTAATATAAGTAATTGAAACTGAATTTCATTTGCAGTTCGAAGTACATGTTAAAGAAGTTTGTTTTCATTTGCAGTTCGAAGTGCATGTTAAAGAAGTTTGTAGCAGTATGTAATGATGCGATAACATATTGTGTAATGTAGAGAACAAATGTTGTAAATATTGCAAGAGGAAGTAAGGATGTTTGAACTTTTAGTACTCTTCTATAACAGTTTGGTGACAGCAGTTTGTTGTGGGCTGGAAACCATAGCTTACCCTGCATCATCATACCTAGATCATCATACCCTGCATCTAGAAACACCAAATATGTCAGTCACCTTAACTGTCATCACCAAACTGCGACAATATCAGTCCTCCCTTGGAAACCCAAAGAACCTGAGTCGCTCATACAAAGCCTAAAACAACTTCACGTAAGCCCCCACAACCAGTACAACCCTCGCATCCACCAGATTCAGACCACCTCAGTCATCCCGACCGTGAGTATCTGAACACCCAAAATCACCAAATCCTGCACGAATTCACCCACGACTTACCTATAACAAATAAGAAAACAAATTAGTTAGTGAGAAGTGTATTAGTTTTGCTAGTGAACATATGGACGAACACAAAGAGAGCCATTACAACAAAGGAACCACCACATATAAAACCTTATCAATTGCATGGTATATATGCCAAAAATATATAGCCTACAATCTCATTGCAACATCCTAATAAAGTCAGCAGCTTGCCATCGTAGATTCAACATTTTTTAATATATTAAGAATAGATTCCATATACTGTGCATTTATTTATATGTCGCTTTTTATTTGTGAACTAGTCGGTAATATTACCAGTTCTGATAACGGATGAAGCAAACAACCTAAGTTAGCTATCCATCCCTACTTGACAGTATATTTTGCATTAATTGAATTTGAAACATAAAGAAATGTGCAAAGGAGAATAATTGGTGTCTGTTATATACGTCTGCATCTGTGAGATAATTGGTTCAGTTAAAGCTATTGGATCACCACATGCAACGATGCAAAATATGGGAGATTTCTCTTTTGCAAAGCCCATATCCGTTCAAGTACAATTTTAACATGCTTAACCTCCACGTTTTGAAATTTATACATTTTCTTATCCACATCCAAGTACTTTTCAGGAAAAGCTGCATCTAGTCATAAAAATGATGTGATGTAAAATTATATCAATAAGATTATACCACTATATTACACGAAGGTGATACAATAACCCAAACATGAAGATTTTATATATATCGCATACAGCGAAAAAGAATACAGATCATATACTGAATTATTGTGTGCATGGTAATAAAATCACTAAAAAGCTAATAATTATTTGAATACCGGTTGAAACAACACTTCAACTGGGACTGGTTAACTTTAATTATCATTTCAATTTGAATATAAAATTGAAGTTATTCAATTAAGTAACATTTATGTGAAATTACGGTTGAAAATGTCGTCCTTCTATTAAAACAATAAGCATATCATGCGGGCAACTATATTTTCAGGTTTTTTTTACAGTGTATTCTTTTGTTACCAGGTTTCAGTTGCTGATAGTGTATTGTGAGGAAAGCCATGTTTCTAGCACACAAACACTGTTTCTATTCACATTTTCATTTTTATAGCTCTTAATGAAATGATACCATCTCCATAAATGAGATATCTATGCTTCTCACATTTAGGCTTTCTTATCAATGTCAATAAATCTCCAATTTACATATAGAAATATGTAGACAATCAATTTTTTTATTCTAATTAATTGGCATATGCATAATTTTTAAATTCATAAGCGAAGCTCCTATAGAAACAACTCAAGATTTTCTATATATAACCATAAATATAGTGATGAAAACAAAGTTAGTTAATTAAAATATGGGTTAAGAATCTGTAGAAGCCATCATTTTTAAGTTAATAGGATATACATGTATGTGTAAAGAAAAAGCATTTTGCACGATGCACATCCAAGATGGTTTAGCAGACCCTTCCTAGAATATAAATTATCCAAACATGGTACTCGTAACTATTCATGCCTTAATGATAGCATTTCATCATATTGACACATTATATGAGTGGAAAATAGAAGGGTATAAATTACATTGAACACGGGTTAAGCATTTGTAAAAGTCATCATGTAAAAAAACTGTATAAAATACTTAGTATATTAGGAAATTAACTGGCTTTGAGAGGTATCCAAATATTCATTGCTGACTAAAATGAAGTTAGGGACTGCGCATGAAATAATACAAAAGAACATAACGGCTGGTAAGTCTAAAAGACTACTTCATGATAAAGGAGTTATTCTAACGTCAAAAATATTATTGACTACTAACAAACACAGAGCAAGCGACAGAAAACAAACCTTCGATGTAGGTATGTAGTACAGACCTCTAACTTTGATTTTTCTATAAAGCGATCCTAAAATGGACTGTTATACAATTAAATACTTAAATAAATTAACCAAAATGCAAAACTCGGCTATAAACTAACATTGTTTGGATACGGAAGTAAAGTTGCAATAGTCGTGCAAAGTTCAACCAAGTTATTATCAGGCTTCATCACACTATTTTCAGTTTCCTCACCTTAATCCCTAAAAATTATCGTAAAATATGATAGAACAGTTCTTTTACCAATAATTAAATATTTAGTGGAGTGCTAGTTAGAACCATGGTAGAGAGGGAGCTTGGTTGGTTTTTGGGTGTGGTATAGCTCAAGTTAAAATGTTTGATAAATTGAGGTTTAGCTTCAGATGAACTTGTGAAATAATCAAAGAGATTCTTACATAAATGGTTGGAGTAATCATTAAGAATTGCTTTGGAGCTCTCTATAAATAAGGATCCAGTTAGCTCTCAATTAGAAGAGTTAATGTTTGAACCCACCATTCCATCCAGTTTAGCAAAACTGCACCAAATATTAATCAAAGAGGTAAGTCTAAGTAGAGAGCATGCTAACTTTGAAGAAATCAGAAAAATAAATCCAAGGAACCAAAGACCAAAAATTTGCATCACACAGTTAAAATCCATCGTTTGTACTCATAACATTAAGTTATTAAATGATTATGTTGGAATAGTTAATAAACTTTAATTTGTTACATCACGAACTAAAATTTGTACTTCATATTAGTGAAATTAAAACAAAATTTAATTTGTAAAACATATGACACGGGAAATATGTTTTTGTCTGAGCAGTGCATGACAAAATTTTAATAAAACAGTTACATGGTTTCGTTGTAGATGCTGTAATATCATATAGTCAATCAAGAGGTCATCATGCCATGGGAATTATAGGTAAAAAGAAATGAAAAAATGGAAAAACAACAATTTAGACTTGTGCAGTTAAAGCACTATATGTTTCAAATTTAAATGTATGTGTATTGATTAGAAATACTCACCACTCTGTGTAATAGTGCTATGAGGAAGTAACATATACAAATAATTGTACATATACATCTAATTATTATTTCAGTCCGGTATAGTTTTAAGAAAAAATGGACCAAACTTCTTCCATTTGTTAAGAACATATGCATACATCAATCTGTTTACAAAAGAAAAGTAATAAGAATAAACAAAAATGAAGATTGGTTGAAATTTTAAAGTGTTAAAACATTACATACAGGTAAGAGTTGCAAAAGGATTTTTATCATCTGGTTAAATCACCAGATATAAATTTCAATCACTGATGGTAGTTTCTTGCATTTCATATTAATCTCAATATCACAGTTTCAAAAACAATGCTTGTAGCAATGATCTATCATTTAGAAGCACAACAAACTAACTGGTCGAATTCAGGTTTGGTGTCACATTTAAACAAATGGAAATTACTCTTAGTTTTATATACTTCTCACTGAAGCAAAAATCTCAAATCTATTAACAATAGTAAAGAATGCTCAAAAAAACCAAAAGATGAATTTTTTTTTCAATAAAAGCAATAATTGTGCAAGAAGTAACACAATTTGTTGTTCTTTAAACCTAATTTTTTAGCTAAAGCATATTGCAGGTTCATGTGATACATTGGCAAAAGTTCAAAGAAAAAATATATCCTGAAATTGAAAGCTTAGCTGAAATGAAGGCAAATGGCAACATATTTTTCCTAATTTGTTAAACAATAGAAACCATGATAAGGAGAGTAAGCAAAACAGAATAAGCTAAAGCTGAATGGAGAAAAACTAAAATTAAATCGAGAAGATTTTTTAATAGGAAAATGACAAAGTTAAATACAAAATACATAAAATGCCAAAAATCTGAATAGCATAAACGAAAGACCATATATAACTCTGTAAACCATGATTAGGACAATAAATCATGAAATTTGTCTTGTTTAGCCCCTGGGATAAAGATAATAAGATACGGTATAATATAGTCACAATCAATACAAAACTTCATAAGTCACAATCAATACAAAACTTCATAAGTCGACCTCCCATGTGATGGAAACTAAACCAAATATTTTATACATTGTTGAGTAAGAATGGAATAAGGGTAAGAAATGTTATTACAAACTTTTATTTAAGAAAGCATATGGTAATCCTATTTATCGCAAGGAACAGAATCAATCTTTCCATCATTACCACTGTTTAAACAGTTAAGTACATTATATTTGTGCAAATTGAAACCCATGAGGTGAACCAAAATCCCATAACATCAGGATGCAAGTATCTTTGTTCATATACATAACAAAAAAAGAGGGAAATGTCAGAAACAGTCTAAATCAGCAATGCAATTCCTTTCTGGAATTTTTGAATCGTGAGTTCGAAATTCATGCATCAACATAACGGTAAGCACAAAGTTACCTAACGGAAAAGGAATTTAAGAGATGGTAACTTCAAAATTGCAAGGGAAATCCATACCAGGATGGGAATATATCATGAAGATGGTTTTACATTGATTGCATTCACGTAGCGAGCAACGACTATCCAATTGATAAAATAATTATTGATCATTGATAAGTTGATTAACTATATAAACTACTGAGCTCTGAGAAGGAAAAAATCGATTTAATTCATGATAATAAAACGAATAGTGAACACATTATATACACACACAGACACACATACACACGCATATATATATATATCATTTCAATTTTCAGTAAATACTAAGAAAATAACACAATGAAGTTAGATCAATAATTATTTTTTAGGAATCTAAAGATGGATGCAAAATATGCAAATGATAAGTACAGAACAATATACACTTCTGATACATAATCAAATTAAGCATGAGAAACACATCGTAAAGAAATCACACATGTTAATAATCTTTAGTTGAATTTCGAACTGTTGTTTATAATCTTACATGTATTCATACACATCCTACTACTTGATTCTCCATCGTAGACAATTCATCACTGCACACCCTTCAAAAACCTTACATGTTTTAAAGATCCTAAGCTTTCACATGATTGCTTCTCCCAACTCCAATTCAAGAAAAAAAATCAATAAAAAAATAAAAAAAATCAATACTCACTTCCTTTATTCAGTGTCAAATTCCCCAAGGTTTAATATTAAACTTTCTTTTTATTTAAACAATCACTTTCCTTTTCTAGGCTTAAGACATATATTGTACATTCATGTATTTTTTGCTAAGATTGAAGACCTTTTCAAAGAAACGATACAACTTATCTTTAGCATCTACATAGAATGGGACTGCTATAAACAAATAATATACAACTTTATCATTTGCTTACAGTACACATTAAGGTTCACAGTCATAAATTTTGTTCTTAGACAAGGGTTGCTCTCGGAGCAAGTGTTGTTACACAAGGTATTCGCCTACTCATAGGACCAACCGGGCATTATACTGTTGTATTTTTAAAACAGATTGTACATGTATGACTATTGTTGCTTGAGAAAGCACGCAGTACAGGAAAATTGATTATTATTTTTCCATCTTTCCTTTTTATATGATTCAGACAATTCCAAAAGACAAGGCAATCAAAAAAAGCAATTGGGCAATTAAAATAAAATAAAAATACAGAAGGAGATCAGTACCGTGGAGGCAACTGGGCAGAGAAAGACGATGCTGACGTGGAAGAATGATGTTCAGGCGTACAACTGTGTATGCGATATGAGGTTTGGGAAGACGAGCGATTTGAGAGGCTGAGTAGCAAAGAGTGTTCCAGGAGCGCTTTGAGGTGGCAAAGCAGCGACTATCAATTCGAGGATCGAAGCAACAATTACTGATTTGAGAGGCGACGGAGCAACGATTTTTTGGACACCAAATTTTCAGAGCAGTGGATTACAGGAGATTTTCCAGGATCTGAAGTGATTTATAGCAAAGAAAAGGGAATTTAGATTTGAGAGAACGATTTGAGAGGGGGAAAATCGGAGGAGAAGATTCGGCGATGAATTGAAAGAAGCAGTGGAAGAAAAAATTGCCTGGAAACACGGTCCGTGTTATTTTGGCTTCAGACGAAAATTGATTAGGACTCACAGTAGGCAAACCTCCCTAACGGTCGGTTTGATTAATTCAACTGCACTGACGATTCATGTTAACATATTGACTAATGTAATATTACTTGCTTCTTAATTACATGTTTTCCTGCGCTGATTTCTCAAATACGTGATGTTGGAAAACTAATAGCTGAGTTACAAAGTCGCTCTCATGAAGACGTTTCGGTGATCTGCTCAATGATGCAAAGCAATTCGTACCTTTCGCCTCTGCCTCTAGGATAAAACTACCTCTTCTATAATATCAGTTCGCTTGCACAACGAATTGAGCCAGATTTGCACTCAAGTTAAAAATTGGACTGCTCTTTTGTACTTTAAAAAAATTCAATGGAGACAAAAGATTTTTTTTTTTATTATTATTATTTTTTTGAGAAAGAAAGCAAATAAAAAGATTGTGATTGACTTGTCACGGTCATATATGTATGTGACCTTTTATAGAGCGGTTACAAAATAAATGGTATTAAATATTGCTATGAATGATAATCAATTAAGATTTATTATCATTCATCTATTCTGAAATGAATGCAATTTACATGTTTAAAATTGCAATTTTTTTCTTGAGCGTTTCTTTTATTTAATAACAGTATTTATTACGGTCCAATTCTCCTCCCACTAGCCTAGCTAATGTTACTCTTTTCTTCTGTCTATATGAGGAATAGAATAGATAAAGCCATATATACAACAATCTTTTTCTTTGCTTTCTTTCTCAAAAAAATAATCTCATGTCTTCATTGAATTTTATTTCAATACAAAATAGCAGTACAATTTTTAAATTTGAGTGCAAATCAGGCTCAATTCGTTGTGCAAGCGCAAGCGAATTGATATTATAGAAGAGACTGTTTTATCCTAGAAGCGACGACGAAAGATACAAACTGCTTTGTACCATTGAGCAGATCGCCGAAACATCTTCAAAAGAGCGACTTTATACGTGACTCAGCTATTATTTTTCCAACAAATTGAAAACGTTCTGACAACTAATGGCTTCCGCTTCCTATGCCTCTGATAACAACAAGTCAGTAGAGATGTAGTCTTATGAGCTTCAGAAAATAGTTCATAAGATCACCTCTGAACGTATGGTTTTGGCTGAACAATTTCAGATTGTTGTTATAATTGACAAATTACCCCAGGTTGGAAGAATATGCAAAAGAACAAGACTAAAGAATTTTCCTTAGAGAGCTTAATCACTCGCCTCCATATTGAGGAGGAGGCACACAAACAGATCCAGAAAGAGGAAGTGCTAGTTGTCACAAATAACAGCACTAAAAAGACCAAAACCGCTATTTTGAAACCGAATGCGAAAGCATTCAAAAATATCAAAATCAAAATCAAAATCATCGCATCAAACATAATTGGAACCCGCTAGGGAACCAAAAAGGACAGCAGCGACCAGCCCAAAAGAGTGAACCTGGACAGTTGTTTCTCTGTTACAACTGTGGAAAACATGGTCATATAACACGTAAGTGTCAGAACAGACCAGGCCCTGCACAGCAGGCTAACTTGACTGATGAGTCTTTATCGGCTATAATTACTGAGATTCACCTTGTTAGTGGATTAGAGGGTTGGTGGGTAGATAATGGCGTTTCCCGCCATGTCTGCTATGATCGTGATATGTCCATTACGTACATGGTTGCTGATGATCAGAAGGTGATGTTGGGAGATTCTCACACCAATAAAGTTGTTGGGGTTGGAAATGTAGAAATCAAATTTTCCTTTGAAAAAGACAATAAGCCTTGAAATTAATTTTGATTGAAATAGGGTTGATTTAAGTACAATTAAGATTAAGCAAATCTTTAGGCATTCAAATGTTGACTTTTTAGTTATGAGAACATTTAATTAGAATGATAAATGATATAGTAATTTTGATAGAGAATTTATGTTACATTTGTTTTTGACCAAAGGTTACTATTTTGAAAATGTGACTTTGGTATTAGAGAATTTGGACCTTCGAAATTAATTCGTGTGAACCACTTAAGTAATGTGTAAAAATAATCTCTACTCTATTACATTTATTGACGATTACTTTGATGTTACTTATGTACATCTTATGGACAATAAGAATTAAGTGGAAGAAGGTTTTTTGAAAATGTCACTAAAATTGAGATTGATTGAATGCAAAATTTGAAAATGCCTTTATTATAAACGGGCATTTATTACATGCGTAATGTCTTTTTTTTTGAAAATGTTATTTAGAAATGACATTACTCAAATGACATAGATTTAATAACCAATGAGTATATTTTATGTGAAAATGAATAAAATTGACTAGACATGGACACCGCTATTTTATAACTTTTATTACCGGTTGTTCTGATTTCAAATATGTATATCTCATGAAAAATAAAAGTGATGCATTTGATATGTTTAAGACATTCAAAACTGAAATTGAAAATCAGTCAAACAGAAAATTAAAAGACTTCGTAGTGAAAGAGGAACGAAATATGAATCTAGTTCTATTCTAGATTACTATAAACTACATGATATTATACATAAAAGAACTGCACCTTATTCACCTGAAATGAACGGTAAAGAGGAAAGAAAAAGAAAAAAAAACCTAAACCAAATTAGTAGTTGTCATCTTATTAAATTCCGGTGCAGTAAAACATTGGGGGGATATTATTAACGGTGTCTTATGTACTAAATAGAATCCCTAAATCAAAAAAGTAATTTTTCACCTTTTGAAATTTTGAAAAATTACAAACCCAGTGTGTCCTATTTTAGAACTTGGGGATGATTGACATATGTTCGCATTCCAAACCCTAAGAGAATAAAATTAGCAAGTAGAGCATATGAATGTGTATTATTGGCTATGCAGTTAGTGGCAAAGCATACAGATTTTATAACATAAATACACATAATATATAATTGAATCAAATAATGCTGATTTTTATGAAAAAAAAATCATTTTAAATTTAGGAATAGTGGGGCGCATCAAGTAATTTATTACCTGTAAGAACAGAACATAATGAACGTTCTAAAAGTAAACCTAGAAGAAGAATAAGAGAAAGAACCGCAAAAGATTTTGGTTCAGATTTTCTGTGCTTTTACTATAGAGGAGGATCCCTTAAACTTCCAAGAGGCCTTATCTTCACTAGATGTCGATTTTTGGCAAGAAGCTATAAATGATGAGATGGATTCTTTAGAATCCAATAAGACTTGGCACCTAGTTGATTTACCATCTGGTTGTAAATTTATAGGCTATAAATGGGTGCTTAAAAAGAAAAAAAACTTAATGGCACTATCGATAAATATAAAGGCCATCTAGTAGCTATAGGTTTTAAACAAAGAGAAAATGTAGATTTCTTTGAAACTTTTCCACCTGTAACAAGAATTACATCCATTCAGGTATTAATCTCACTTGCTTTTATTCATAATTTAATAATACACCAAATGGATGTTAAAACCACATTTTTAAACGGTGAATTAGGTGAAGAAATTTTTATGGACCAGTCTGAAGGATTTGTAGTACACGGTCAAGAACATAAAGTATGAAAATTAGATAAATCTTTATTTGGTTTAAAACAACCCCTAAGCAATGGCATGGAAAATTTGATAACTTAATATTCTCAAATGGTTTTAGAATTAATGAAAGTGACAAATGGATCTGTTATAAATTAGTAAATGACATTTGCGTTATTATATGTTTGTATGTGGATGATTTACTTATTTTTGGATCAAACATTCATGCCATAAACACAGTCAAATCTTTATTAAGTGCCAATTTTGATATGAAAGATGTAGGTTAAGCGAGTGTAATGCTTGGCATTAAAATTTCTAGGTTAGAAAAGGGAATTTCTTTGGATCAATCTCATTACATCTAGACGATACTAAAGAAATACAATTACTTTGACTGTAAACCTGCATGTACACCATATGATCCCAATGTAAAGTTATTTAAGAACACTGATGAATGTGTAAGACAGTCTGATTATGCGAGCATCATTGGCAGCCTTCGGTATGCCACTGATGGTATTAGACATGACACAGCCGATGTCGTGGGATTATTATGCAGGTTTATCAGTAGACCTAGTATAGAGCACAGACATGCAATTGAGAGGGTCATGAGATACCTTTAACGAACAATGAATCTTGGATTATGTTATGAAAAGTTTCTAGCTATTCTTGTAGTTATTCCGATGCAGACTGGAATACTTTATATGATGATTCAAAAGCGACCAATGGCTATATGTATTTAGCACTAGTGGAGGAGTTGTTTCTTGAAAAATCCAGAAAACATACTATTTTGACTCAGTCTATTATAAACACTAAGTAATAGCACTAGCCACAGCTAGTGAAGAAGCAGAGAACTAAATAAATCTACTAGTTAAGATCTCCATACAGGAAAAACTGACACCAGTGGTGTAATCTGTTGCGATAGTTCTGCGACTATTGCAAAAAGTACATGACCGTTATTACAACGGTAGAAGACGACAGTCGTAAGCTCAATACTGTAAGAGAACATCACATATGTAGTGATGACAATTTGACGGCTATTGGAAAAAGGGACAAAACCGATATTACAATGGTAAGAAATGACAGTCGTATGCACAGTATTGTTAGAGAACATCACATATGAAGTGATGACAATTTGACAGATCCTTTGACGAAAGGACTGAGCAGAAAGAAAGTCTTTAATGATTCTAAAAGAATGAGACTATTGTCCTGATATTGAGGAATCACACACAATGGTAACCCGACCTAAATGACTGGAGATCCCAAGGACTCGGTTCAATGGGTAAAAACAAGTTGTGTTGTGATAGTAGATGAACATGTTAAATTTGTATATTAAAAAGCATGTATTCCTGAAGTGATTAGAGGATGAGTTAATAGAAACTCTTAATGAGATCTATACTCTATTTGGAGTGGAGTATCTACCTTCAGGAGTGCTCTTGATAGACTCACCTATGCGAATGTGAAAATGTGGCAATTTCCTATGAAGTTTGGGTAAAACATCTAGAGCGTTCACTAAACCGGGATAGACGTGCATGCCATTAACGCACGGGCTTATTTGATTGCACTATAAAAAAGATTGTGTGTGGTCTGATGTCAAGAATAGAGTTCAAGATCATGTGTCACTCTAGTAAAAACTGAATCTTATCCACTATGCAAAGGTTCAAGTTGGAAGACACCTTTATTTATGCACAATCTTATATTTTTTTTAGAAACTGCTCGAAATATATTTTTAAAAAATTCAAGTGGGGGATTGTTGGAAATATTTTATATATGTAATGAATTTATTTAAAAATTAATTGCAGCTGTCAAAAATTTATTAGTGAGCAATTAATGCAATAAAACCGTTGAAAGTTATAACAGTAATTTTTTTGAAATTTGGTTCTCTTTATTTCGACTATCGAAATCAAGTAATACAACTGTCTTTAAACTGAAAAACAGAAACAACTATAAAAATTATTACAATCAAAATAGCAACTCTCTGCTACTCATCAACAACACGAACCAACAAATACTTTACCCGGTATATAACAGCTCGACACCCCATCTATGCAGAAATACCTCATTAGCCAAAGTTTTGGCAGTCTTACTACCATTTCCTCTCGCCAAGAAACAGATCTCCTTCTCAATCAACTGTAGCCTAATCTCCTTGCACTGCCTTGCATTGTGTTCCATCCATAAATGATAAACTGCATTAGTAAAGGCTGAACAAGCTATATCCTTCACTTGATTTTTTTCATGAAAAACATGAGCTAACTGATTTGCTTCCTCCTCAGTTGATCCCATCATATTTGCATTCAAACCAAGATTCATCTTCAAAGATCCCCATACAAACTTTGAGTACGCACAATTAAAGAATAAATGGCTTTCACTTTCCTCCTGAATATTACATAACATGCAAGTATTCTCGTCAGCTACACCATGTCTCCTCAGCCTATCATTAGTGCTCAACATGTTCATCATTGCCAAATATGATACGAAATCCATTCTCTTCGAATTCTTAGCATGCCACACCACTCTAGACTATTGTTTAACAGTAAAATTCTCTTTTTTCCCAAGCTTTGTGGAAAGAAAACAACCCACCATCAATCCATTCATAATAATCATGTTGCAAATTATTATTCACTACAACACACTTCACTTGCTGCTGCACTTCCGTAGTAGCATGATGAATACTACTACAAATACTAACCTCTCGAATGATAGAAGCAACTATCTCATTATGACTACCCAAAACTTTGAAATTTTGAGAACCCGAGCATGTCCACTAAACATTTTCCATTAATCCATGGTTCAAACCATAATATAGATGATGAGCCAGAGGCAATTACTTTATTAAAGTACTGCTTACCACTTGACCTAAACCTCAAAATAGACTTCTAAGTACAAGATGCATTATTATCTATAGTCATACTCCAAAACATTTTTCCCTTGCAATATTTCGCAGCCATCCACCTACTCCACAGAGAAGGATCAGCAAGAAATTTCCAAATTAATTTTATACTTGCAACCTTCTTCAAATCTTTAAAAGATTTTAATCCAATACCACCTTCATTTTTTGGAGCACACAACTTCTACTACTACATTTTATGCTTTGATCTACCACAAAAAAAATCTGCACACATCATATTCAGCTTCTCAATAGCAACTCAGGCAGTTGATAGACAAACTTCTAGTACAAAACAGCTGGATTAATTACTGACTGGATTAATTCAGCTCCTGCAAAACTCAAATATTTAGCATCCCATGACTGAAGTTTATGTTGGAACCTATGCAATAAATCTTGACAATCATGATAGTGAATATAGTTTAAGGATAAAGGTACCCCCAAATACTTTATTGGAAGATGACCAACATTATAACCGAGGATATCCACTATCTCATTTGTTGAAGAAGCAAAGGAGCTAAAATATATCTTAGTTTTAAGAGAGCTTACTGATAATCCACTATATTTCTCTAATTTCTCAAAAACAGTTTTCAATGAAGTAGCACAAGAAGTTGAACATCTTCCAAAAACCAACAAATCATCCGCATATAACAAGTGGGTGACAATAGGTTCAAATCATGAACTGGTCAAAAAGCTTTCTGCAATAACCAGTGTTTTAAATATCGGCCATCTCGGCCGATATCTCGGCCGAGATCTCGTTTTGACCTCAAAACAAGACGATACATAATATATCGTTGAATATCACGTTTCGAAGATATCGGCCGATATTTACAAATATCGGCCGATATCTTGACCGAAACGAATTCACGATATATCACCCGATTTTTTTTTAATATGCAAGACCTGTATCATCCCATCATATAATACTTGCATGCTACTGGAAGTTCTTTGAAACAACTGAATTACTTTATATGCCTTTCTAGTTGTATCAAAATTTATAGTTGTATCAGATGCCATGAACCTATTAATTACTTTATCTTCAGCAAGGTTTTAAATTACTTTATCTTCAGCATGTCAGCAGCAAGTTACTAATTTCTAAAATTCAATTACTTGCTACTAAAATCAAGGGTTCGGGACCAGCCTCACTTATGTACTAGTACAACATTGGCTAGTTCTAGTATTTCTTGGTTGACATATTCTGTAACAGACTTGCATGTATATTGTTACTTTCTTGTTCACACTTATATTGTTTTCTTCTCATTCATGAATGTTATAAATGCATGTGATTTCAAAATAACACGAACCCATTACAACATTGCTAGTTATAGAGTTGATACATAGATTTAATTCTAATTTTATATTTCGTCAGACTATTGTTCTAATTTTACATATTTTTGCCATGAACCCAATACAACATTGTAGACTGTCAAACTGTTCTATTTTTCTTTTCAATTTCTGGTTTGGCTATATTTCTTGGCTGTCATTTGTAGCAATATCCAACCTGTTAGATTATAGCAGTATTCAACCTGAAAATATGTAAAAGGAGCCAGTTTCATATAAATATTCAACAATGCAACCATGCAAGAAATTAAGTAAACCCTCAAATCAGGTAAGCTCAGTTTCTTTATATTTTAGACTTTTAGTATATATAATTATTAACATAAAATGTACGCCGATATGGTTCCGATATGAACTTTAAGCTCCGAGATGTAAATCCGATATTGACGCCCGAGATGTACTCGTCTCCTCCGAGATCTCCCCCGAAACGATACCGAGTCACCAAAATCTCTGAGACGAAACGTGACCGATATCCGATATTTAAAACCTTGGCAATAACACCTCGTTCATTCAAAAGAAAAAAAAATAATACTCCATTGCAATAGAAAATAGATAAGGTGACAAAGGGCCTCCTTGCCTTATACCCCAGTTCGAATATACAAAACCTTTTGGCACCTCTAGAATCATAATGGAAAAAGTTGGTGTGGAAATACATTCATATACAACATTGATGAAGTGTGTAGGAAAACGCATATTCTTCATGATATGACATTTGAACTTACGACTGATCCTATCATAAGCTTTATGTAAGTCCACTTTCACACAAAACTTGTGCACCCCAATATTTTTGAAGTCTCTAATTAACTCGTGAGCTAGCAATATATTATCACCAATGTATCTTGATGGAATAAAGGCACACTGATTAGGTGATATGAGATGGGGTAGGAACCATTTAATTCTATTTCATAAAATCTTGTAATATAAGTTGCAACATGCAATGGGTCAATAGTGAGATATTGCAGATAACCTATCAAATTTAGGAATTAATGTAATGAAAGCGTGATTACAACCTTTGGGTAGATTTGCAGAATTAAACATGTCTTGAAGCACAACTAGTAAATCCTCTTTTATCACCTCCCAATGCAGTTTGAAAATTTTCGAATTAAATCCATCTGGCCCTGGACTTGTATCATCATGTATAGAAAAGACTGCCTTCTTGACTTCCTCCAAAGAAATTGGTCTCAATAAATCATGTTGACCTTGCTAATTTATTGTGTATGAAGATTGAAAGAAGGGAAAATCACAACTACTAGGACCACTGAACATATCATTGAAGAAATGAATAGCTACAGCAGAGACCTCCACCTGTTTATATAACAATTCACCTGCAGAATTTATTAAAGATTTCAAATTATTACAATGCTTTCATGAAGACATCTTAGAGTGAAATTTTTTAGAGTTTGTATCTAACGAATCCGAATTTTCAACCTAGAAAATCAACATAAAACCCATGTCAATTATTCCAGAATTGAACGTACCAGATCATTAATAGAAAGAAGTTAGAAGGTGAGAAATAGAAAGAAAGAAAGTTAGAATTGAAGAAGGAGAAGAACATAACAACAGTATCAGAGTAACACGAATCTCACAGCGGAACGATTACAACACAGCGGAAATAAACAATAGCTATATAATCTTGAAGCCTCCAGCTCCAGCTCTCTAAGTATATCTGAAAAATCCTGACTACTTGACTGCCCGTAGAAAATTGGGCACCCAAGAGTTTAGGGGAAAACAAAACAAAATAAACTCTGGTCAGTCATGGGACTGTTGTGTGTAAACAATTTAAAATAGTTTGAGAATATAAATGATATCTCATATGACCACACCGTATAACATGAAATGAGTTTATCCCTTATGAGAATTCAAAACACTTGATTTAACATCAAAAATCCTTTTGTAAGAAACGATGATCTTTATATCAAAACTCTATTGATATTATAATAGTGTGTATCAACCACAACTAAATAATCATCTAGCAGAACGCTTTCATCTCACGTTCCACATACATAATGTATAATTAAAATCCATGGGCGCTTATTGGGTAATGGATTCCAACTGGAAAGGTATGGGACCACCTTCGGACAGTTTATATCTGGAGAGGACTACACCGGGTTCAACAAGAACATCTTGTAACCCAGGCTAAACATGACCGGTCACTCATTTCGCCATGTGACCTACCTGATTATATACCATTCCTCGGTTGTGAGGCTTGAGGTCATAACGTATAGATCACACCTTTATTTACTTTGAATGTCACATCGTCATACCCGCCAAATCACACATTGATTTCTCCAAAAATACCACGGGTATATAGCTAAGAGAAGTGAATTCCTCCGCCACCAAACGTAAATACATTTGAAGAGATTAACTTATGTGATCTATTAAATACTCTATCAGACATTCTTCCATACAAGTTATCCTGGGACTGGACAAACCGAAGGCACTATTCTGTAAACCCATCTTTTGCGATTTCTACCTAGGGTTTGCAAGAACAGCCCTTGCATAAACTCCGTCTTCAATTATCTTCATCATATTTGATTCGCAATGCTAACGCCCGTACGGAGTGGTTTTCAAATAATAAATCTAATCCCGGTCTCTCTGTACAGATGACGGAAAAATGGTCAAAACTTTGATAGTCGGTTATTTAACTATCAAAGGAAAACATCCATACACAACGACAATATTTCCAAATTAAAATTTTATCGATAAATCATAAATCAACATTTTTGCCTTTTGAATAAATTTATCATTAATTTATTTCCCTATTTCCCCGTTTTCGTATATTCGTAAATCCTTATCTTCTAAATTTAGAAAATAAATACTTTTAACATTGGGAAACATTTCCAATTCTTATTCACAAATCATTACTCACCCACCTCTATCAGTCTCTAACTGTAAACCAATACGAGAACAATTCCATAAAAATCAACCCCGAAGGCCGAAACCAACATCAGATCGATATTCAGGAAATCATTCAACTTAACTAATCTCTAGTCAGTTTCAAATTTCCTTAACTCCGTTTCTTAACCTCTTATCAAATCATTGCTTACGCAACTCTCTAATTCAGTTTAAGAATCCAATTCTTTTATGAAAACATTAGTTATAACGATAACGTTATAATCCCTACTTTCGAAATATCTAACTTCAAAATATAACTTTTATTCATTAATTTGAATAAATAATAAATAATTAATTTATTAAATAAATAAATCTTGATTTAAAAACTGGAAAGTAAGTAGTACTTTCCTACATTCGATATAGTCGAATTCCAATGTATACTTCTCTCTCGAATAATCTCTATTCGATAACTCTCTTTAGAATAACTATATTCGATAACTCCCTTTCGAATAAACTATATTCGATAACTCCCTTTCGAATAAACTATATTCGATAACTCTTTTTCAAATAACTATATTCGATAACTCTTTTTTGAATAAACTCTATTTGATAACTCCCTTTCGAATAAACTATATTCGATAACTCTTTTTCGAATAAACTATATCCGATAATCTCTTTTTCGAATAAACTATATTCGATAATCTCTCTTTCGAATAAACTATATTCGATTTACGTTATGAACTCCAACTTATTTTACCCTTTCAAGTCAACTCAGTTTCTAAATTAATTTTTGAATTTAGTACTTCCCAACAATTACCAATTTCCTTTTATAACTGTTTTAATTATGCAAAACATTTTCTTTTAAATCATTATTCACTTTAAACCGTGAATATTATTCCTGTAAAGAAAACTGGACTCGTTTTATCAAATCAAAACTTGATTTCATAATTTAAATACTAACACAGGTTTAAACTCCAATTATCGAGTCATTTTATAACTTCTTCTTCACATTCCATTTTATTTATCAAATCTCGTTTATATGTCAACTTCATAGTTGATTTTATTAATAAGTCTATAATTCTCTATCGCCTTTATATTCCATTATGAAATATCGGTTTTAAACCGAGTATTAATTATCTTGTCAAATCCCGATTTATTCAATATATAATTTCTAAAGATAAATTACTTTATAACATTTGGCCTAGTCGAATTTTAATTACAAATCTTTATGGATTTTATTTAATACTATTCACATTTCGAACATCGAAATAAATTCCATCCTTTCCTTTTTAAAAACAACTCCCAATTTCCCGTTTTATATTCACTGCTGAATTTACAATCCAAATTATCCATTGATAATTATTTTTAATTTATTTATAAACATTGTTTATAAATCACACTACTTGTTTTTATTATTAAACAAGTTATTTATTTCTAACCCTTCGAAATTCCATTTCTATTTTCTGTTTCAAAACCCAATTTCCTTTATAATATTTTCATTTTGCAAATTATTTGCTTAAATCCTCTATTCGCATCAAATGTGAATAATATTTCTTTTATCAAATCAAAACTGTTTGATTTTGCAATTCAAAAACAACATCTCAACCCTAATTCTATTTATACTTTTATTTATAGAATTATTCATACAAAATCCAATTAATTTTCAACATTTAAAATCTCCTTGAAAATTTCCTTTATAACTGCTACCTTCACATTCTATTTCAAATATCGGGTTGAAACTGATTTTACTTCTCTATATAAATTTTGATTTATATATTCCATTTAATAAATGATAAATAATTTACTTAATTTATAAAACATTATTTATAAATTTATCTTCTCAAATTATCTGTTAAAACATATTTTATTTAAAATCTACTTTAAATCCATATCTCATAATTCTTTTATTTCTTGTCATTTCCTTTTTCATAATTCTATTTATTTTTCAAATATTTCCTTTTTTATAAAATCTATTGATTTTATAAAATATTTAAATTCAATATCCACTTTAAAATTTCCTTTTATATATTCCAATACACTTGTGATTTTTTTAATAACAAACAAAAAGGATCAATCATCATCCAGACACACATAATCAATAACAGATTATATACCACATCATATATCGCAATATATGAAAAAAAACAGTATTATAAATATTGAGGAATCCAGTTGGATCCCTCCAACCTGTTTCCCTACACCATAGATGTTAAACAATATAAATAACATCAATTTCATTTCAATATGAAATATTCTGATAAACAGAATCAATATATGATTAACGATATATATTATTATATATATTACTAGATCTATAATTTTAACCAATCAATTAGCAGTTCATCCAAACAATCAACACACAACAATCAACCATCATTTATCAATTCTGAAAATACATTATAAAAATATAAACCTGTAGAGTTAGTGAGTTTTACTCACTTTCGTGGTTCATCGTTAAATAACAACAACCATCGTTGATTCAGATCAGGCAATTTATTTCGCTATAAATTGTAACGAGCTCCAATTCATTTCGAATCAGTTCCATTGTGTAGCCATCGTCCATACGATCCCAGCGGATCTTGTTTCGCTGAATTCCGATATCGTATGACAAAGATATGTATTTTAGATGTTTGAATACACAATATGGTTATTAACTTAATTAATCAAATTATTTGAGCTTTAACGTTATATGATCCGGCTCACTCACATCCTTAACCCTCCAGGCCGCATCCTTCTTCTCCGATTACAAATCCCGCTCGTCCTTCAACAATTACATGCACCATTCCTCTAACTTCTGATCTTAATTGCTCCTTCATCTTTTCTTTTAAATTAAATTAAAAGTCACCAAAATTTCCCATTTCCAATTCTCTTCCACCCTATACCACTTTTGTTCAACTCGCACTTCCCTAGAAAATGGTGACTTCGCCTGTTCTCCGCTGCAACAGTGCAGCTTGCACACGGTTTTAACATTGGACTTCCCAAAAATCTACACGCAGATGCTACACCTCCTCCGAAATCCGAATACAAACTCAAAAATTTAAATCGATGCCTAAAATTCACGAACCCGTGAACCTTAGATCATGCTTACAACAAAACAACGAATTGAATTAGTTCGAACTCCATCAACATTTACATCATAATAACGAGCATCACTGCAGGATCTCATATATATATATAATTCGTAATTTATAAATTTTGTTTTGATTTTTATATGAATTTATAAAGGCTCGCGATTTGGTTTGAGAAAGAATATGACGGCGGTTTTATGTTTGACCAGAGAAAATCATTTTTAAGGTTATAGGAAGGTTAGTGGTATTTATAGGAATGTTAAAATAATTTTATATTCATTATTTAATTTATTTTTATCACAACGTTGTTTGTATTTATCGTTAAAAATTACTATGATCACATATAATATCCAAATTCAACTAAAATGGACATACAGCTATATTTTGACATTACGGACCCAACGAAACTTGTTTCGTCGAATTCCGAGTTCGTTGGCTCACATAGCGTATTTTTAAAGTCAAATTATTAACTGTATTTCACATTAAAATCCCGTACAGCCACATACTGATTCCAAAAACCACGAAAATTGAAATCTAACAATAATTCAATATTCCGGATCCAACAAAATTAATTTCATTGAAAACGAAGGTCATTTGTAAAAATGGTTATTTTTAAAGCTCTAAATAAACCCATTTAAATATTAATATATTTAAAAACAAATTAAATATTAATAAATTAGTATTATCGTATATATTTACATAGAATATTATCCGACTCCAAAATAAACATATCGGGATTTATTACTCGATATTTCAAAATTACAAGTTCTATCGATATTCAATTTATATATTAAAAATCTTTTTATAATATAATAAATCGTTATAAATTATAAACGAAATTCCATATTGACTTTCTTGAAATTTGATTTGGACATAAATCACAATCTACAAGACGAAATCTCGATTTTTCTCTTTTATTAGAAAAATATAGTTCACCAGATCTGAACGTTTCTTGTTTCATGGAAATTCGACTTAAACCGGATTCTGTATATTCAATTGAAGTGCAAAACTCAATATTACGAACTACCACGCTATTACGGGCTCGATTATAATTATATGTTCAAACTTCATTTAAAAAAATAAATTTGTTAATATAATTCAATTCTAAACTGAATTAAATCTTATAAATAATCCAATTCACACAATATTGTGAATTCCACTATTTCTGACTATTTCGGAAATAAATATATTATTTAATTATTTATATTAATTAAATATTCAATATAATTTAATTAAACAACCATCTAAATCTCTAATTCGCTATTTAAATAATTAAATATATTAATTATTATACCGTAAAAATACGGGACGTCACATTCTTCCCCTCTTAAAATAATTTCGTCCTTGAAATTGCTAAGGTAGAAAATAAACCCTATTAACTGGGTAAAAATCATTTGTTTACTTCTTTAACTTTAGTTTCAACTAGATCAATTAATTCATTCTTATCAACGAAAATTTTCAAAAATTCTGAAAATTTTCTAACACCCAAAATTTTCGAAAAATTTCGCTAGCACCTGCTTTGTACGGCTCAACTGGAATAGCTACAACTCGCCTCTCTAGGCCTTCTCCAATCCAAAAGAAAATCAAATAGCCAAGCGGCTTGCCAAATTAGCTCATAAATCAACAAACTCATATATAAATAAGTTTGTACCTTTTTGTTGGGTATATCATAATATCATTATATCCCTTCCGTCAGCTACCAATTCATCATATACAATGTCATCCCAATCAAACTCCAATCAGTTTTAATCCTTAAACGAAATCACTAGCTTATACCCAAGCCAAAATTTCATTTTCAACTCAAATCTCGTTCTTGATTCCAAACTCTTACCAATACAACTTACTTAACCTTCTTAAGTCCCATCACGACATTCCATTAACTAATTAATTTCTCTAACCAGTTATCTTCATCTTAGAATTCTAATCTGATTTTTTTATTTCAAGAATCAAACCGCTTTCTCAACTGAATCAAATATATTCCAAAGTCAAATTTTACTCGATATCATTCTATTTCAATTCAATTTCCACTTAACTGGCTTAAATTCAATTCCTACTTCCTATCACAAATTTCTATTTTAATTTGTTTCTAATTCAAACAGTATATTCCTGGGAATTTTAAACAAATTTGCTTTCCTCAAAAATCAAACTTCCCTTTACAGGATTCAAAACAACTTGTTTTCTCAAAACAATTCCAAAAACAATATTTTTGGTCAACTTGTTTTCTCAAAACGTTTCCAAAAACAATATCTTTGGTCAACTTGTTTTCTCAAAACATTTCCAAAAACAATATCTTTGGTAGTGATTCATCACTTACAAACTCGAAATGAACACTAATGATGTGGCCAGCATCATCAGGGTTATTTCCCAGCTACTGAAGTGAGTTTAATACTATATCACTTTTTAAAACCCATATTTAAACACTTCTATTTTGAAATATATTTCAAAATACCATTCACAATGCTTGTAAAAACAATTTAAAATCCCTTAGGATTTCAATTTCTCGTATATTTAATCAAAATCCATTTTCAAACACTTCTCCAACTTTTAGGAATTTTAATCCTAAATTCTTATTTTAAATTCAGATTTAATTCATCTGATTTCATATATTACACTTATATGAATTCTAATTGGTTATTTACATACCATTTCAATTATATTCTTATCCGATTAAAATAACAACCAATATATCCAATATAATATAATAATTCGAATATTAATCATTCTTTTATATCAAATATAATTTTGGGTAAAGTTATTTCATTTACCCCTTTTTCAAAACATACTGTGTCGGTTCATCGTACTCGAGCGTTTAGAAACTCCTACCGATACAGTGGATCAAACTGATCGACCAGAATTCATAAGCCACTAAATTAATAAATCTCCACAATATAAAACCATTTTTATATCAAATAACAAATACGCACTCATATATATATATATACACACACATACTCAAACTCAATCTAGGGTATTACTAACCCCATCTCTATTGAGTTACGCCACAAAGCCATAGTAATTATCTAACCTTCAGCTCTGATACCACTGTAACGAACCGGAATTTTCGACCTAGAAAATCGATTTAAAACCCATGTCAACTATTCCAGAATCGTACCAGATCATTAATAGAAGGAAGTTAAAGGGTGAGAAATAGAAAGAAAGAAATTTGGAATAGAAAAGGGAGAAGAGCATAACAACAGAATCAGAGTAACACGAATCTCACAGCGGAACAAATAAATATATTATATAACATAAATTTTGAAATAAAATCATCTTTATATAATAGCATTATCGGAGTACAACACTTACAACACAGCAGAAATAAACTATAGCTATACAATCCTAAAGCCTCCAGCTCTCCAAGTATATCTGAAAAATCCCGACTACTTGACTGCCCGTACAAAATTGGGCACTAAAGAGTTTAGGGGAAAACAAAATAAAATAAACTCTAGGTCAGTCATGGGACTGGTGTGAGTAAACAATTTAAAATAGTTTGATAAAATAAACGATATCTCATAAGGCCATGCCGTATAACACAGAACGGGTTTTTCCCTTATAAGAATTCAAAACACTTGATTTAACATCAAAAATCCTTTTGTAAGAAACGATGATCTTATAACAAACTCTATTGATATTATAATAGTGTCTATCAACCACAACTAAATAATCATATAGTAGAACGCTTTCATCTCACGTTCCACAGACATAATGTATAATTAAAATCCATTTTTGGCATTCTTCTATTAAATATACTCAATCAGACATTCTTCTATACAAGTTGTCCTGGGACTGGACAAACCAAAGACACTATTCTGTAAACCCATTTTTGGCAATTTCTACATAGGGTTTGCCAGAACAGCCCTTGCATAAACTTCATCTTCAATTATCTTCATCATATTTGATTCGCAATGCTAACGCTCATACGGAGTGGTTTTCAGATAATAGATCTGATCCCGGTCTCTCCATACCGACGATGGAAAAACGGTCAAAACTTTGATAGTCGATTATTTAACTATCAAAGGAAAACATCCATACACGCAACGATCTTATTTCCAAATGGAAATTTTTTCGATCAATCATAAATCAACATTTTTGCCTTTTAAAAAAATTTATCATTAATTTATTCATTTCCCCATTTCCCATTTCCATATATTCGTAAATCCTTATCTTCTAAATTTTGAAAATAAACGTTATTAACATTGGGAAACATTTCCATTTCTTATTCATGCATCATTACTCTCCCACCTCTATCAGTCTCTAACTGTGAACCAGTACGAGAACAATTCCCTGAATATCAACCTCGAAGGACGAAACCAACATCAGATCGATATTCCAGAAATCATTCAACTTAACTAATCTCCTGTCAATTTCAAATTTCCTTAACTCCGTTTCTTAACTTCTTATCAAATCATTGCTTGTGCAACTCTCGAATTCAGTTTACGAATCCAATTTTTTTATGAAAACATTGGTTATAACGATAACGTTATAATCCCTACTTTCGAAATATCTAACTTCAAAATATAACTTTTATTCATTAATTTGAATAAATAATTAACTTATTAAATAAAAAAATCTTGATTTAAAAACCGGAAAGTAATTAGTACTTTCCTACATTCGATATAGTCGAATTCCAATGCATAATTCTCTCTTGAATAATCTCTATTCGATAACTCTCTTTGGAATAACTATATTCGATAATTATTTTTCGAATAAACCCTATTCGATAACTCCCTTTCAAATAAACGATATTCGATAACTCTTTTTCGAATAACTATATTCGATAACTCTTTTTCGAATAAACTCTATTCGATAACTCCCTTTCGAATAAACTATATTCGATAATCTCTCTTTCGAATAAACTATATTCGATAATCTCTCTTTCGAATAAACTATATTCGATTTACGTTACGAACTCCAACATATTTTACCCTTTCAAGTCAACTCAATTTCTAAATTTATTTTTGAATTTAGTACTTTCCAACAATTACCAATTTCCTTTTTTAACTGTTTTAATTATGCAAAACATTTTCTTTTAAATCGTTATTCACTTTAAACCGTGAATATTATTCCTTTACAGAAAACTGGACTCGTTTTATCAAATCAAAACTTGATTTCGTAATTTAAGTAATAATACAGGTTTAAACTCCAATTATCGAGTCATTTTATAGCTTCTTATTACATTCCATTTTATTTATCAAATCTCGTTTACATGTCAATTTCATAGTTGATTTTGTTAATAAGTCTATAATTCTCTATCGCCTTTATATTCGATTATAAAATACCTATTTCAAACCAAATATTAATTATCTTGTGAAATCCCGATTTATTCAATATATGATTTCTTAAAATAAATTATTTTATAACATTTGGCCTAATCGAATTCTAATTACAAATCTTTATGGATTTTATTTAACCCTATTCACATTTCGAACATCGAAACAAATTCCATCCTTTCCTTTTAAAAAACAACTCCCAATTTCCCATTTTATATTCACTGCTAAATTTACAATCTAAATTATCCGCTTCTAATTATTTTTAATTTTTTTATAAACATTTTTTATAAATCACGCTACTTGTTTTTATTATTAAACAAGTTATTTTATTTCTTGCCCTTCGAAATTCCATTTCTATTTTCTATTTCAAAACCCAATTTCCTTTATAATATTTTCATTTCGCAAAATATTTGCTTAAATCCTTTAATCACATCAAATGTGAATAATACTACTTTTATCAAATCAAAACAGTTTGATTTCGCAATTTAAAAACAACATCTCAATGCTAATTCTATTTATACTTTTATTTATAGAATTATTCGTACAAAATCCTATTTATTTTCAACATTAAAATCTCCTTGAAAATTTCCTTTATAACTGCTACCTTTACATTCTATTTCAACTATCGGGTAGAAACCGATTTTACTTCTCTATATAAATTCTAATTTATATATTCCATTTACCAAATGATAAATATTTTACTTAATTTATAAACCATTATTTATAAATTTGTCTTCTTAAATTATCTGTTAAAACCGATTCTATTTAAAATCTACTTTAAATTAATATCTCATAATTATTTTATTTCTTGCCATTTCCTTAACAAATTATATACCACATCGTATATCGCAATATATGAAAAAATTAGTATTATAAATATTGAGGAATCTAGTTGGATCCCTCCAACCTGTTTCCCTGCATCACTGATGTTAAACAATATAAATAACATCTATTTCATTTCAATATGAAATATTCTGATAAACAGAATCAATATTTGATTAACGATATATATTATTATATATATTACTAGATCTATAATTTTAACCAATCAATTAGCTGTTCATCCAAACAATCAACACACAGCAATCTACCATCATTTATCAATTCTAAAAATACGTTATAAAAATATAAACTGGCAGAGTTAGTGAGTTTTACTCACTTTGGTGGTTCATCGTTAAATAACGACAACCATTGTTGATTCAGATCAGGAAATTTATTTCGCTATAAATTGTAACGAGCTCCAATTCACTTCGAATCAGTTCCATTGTATAGCCACCGTCCATACGATCCCAACGGATCTAATTTCACTGAATTCCGATACCGTATGACAAAGATATGTATTTTAGAAGTTTGAATACACATTATGGTTATTAACTTAATTGATTAAATTATTTGGGCTTTAACCTTATATGATCCGGCCCACTCACATCCTTAACCCTCCAGGCCGCATCCTTCTTCTCCGATTACAAATCCCGCTCCTCCTTTAGCAATTACATGCACCATTCCTCTAACTTCTGACCTTAATTGCTCCTTCATCTCTTCTTTTAAATTAAATTAAAAATCATCAAAATTTCTCATTTCCAATTCTCTTCCACCCTATACCACTTTTGTTCAACTAGCACTTCCCTAGAAAATGGCGAATTCACCTATTCTCCACTGCAACAATGCAACTCGTGCACGATTTTAACGTCGGACTTCCCAAAAATCCACACACAGATGCTACACCTCCTCACAAATCCGAATACGATCTCAAAAATTAAAATTGATGCCTAAAATTCATGAAACCTTGAACCCTAGATCATGCTTACAACAAAATAGTGAATTGAATTAGTTCGAACTCCATCAACATTTACATCATAATGACGAGCATAACCTCAGGATCTCAGATATATATAATTCGTGATTTATAATTTTTTTTTTGATTTTTATATGAATATATGAAGGCTCACGATTTGTTTTGAGAAAGAATACGACGGCGGTTTTACGATTGACCAGAGAAAATCGTTTTTCGGGTTATGGGAAGGTTAGTGGTATTTATAGGAGTTTTTAAATAATTTTATATTCACTATTTCATTTATTTTTATCACAGCGTTGTTTGTATTTATTGTTAAAAATTCCTATGATCGCATACAATATCCAAATTCGACGAAAATAGACATACATCTATATTTTGACATTACGGACCCAGCGAAACTTGTTTCGTCGGATACCAAGTCCATTTGCTCATATAGCGTATTTTTAAAGTTAAATTATTGACTGTATTTCACATTAAAATCCCATACGGCCACATAATGATTCCAATAATCACGAAAATTGAAATCTACCAATAATTCAATATTCCGGATCCAACAAAATTAATTTTGTGGAAAATGGAGGTCATTTGTAAAAATAGCTATTTTTAAAGCTCTAAATAAACTCATTTAAATTTTAATTACATTTAAAAACAAATTAAATTAAATATTAATTAATTAGTATAATCGTATATATTCTCATAGAATAATATCCGGCTCCAAAATAAACATATCGGGATTTATTAATCGATATTTCAAAATTACAAGTTTTATCGATATTCAATTTATATATTAAAATCCTTTTATAATATAATAAATCGTTATAAATTATAAACGAAATTCCATAGCGACTTTCTAGAAATTTGATTGGACATAAATCACAATCTACAAGACGAAATCTCAAATTTTCTTTTCCATTAGAAAAATACAGTTCACCAGATTCGAATGTTTCTTGTATCACAGAAATCCAACTTAAAACGGATTCTGTATATTCAATTGAAGTTCAAAACTCAATATTACGAACTACCGCGCCATTACGGGCTCGATTATAATTATATTATAATTATACGTTCAAACTTCGTTTAAAAAAATAAATTCGTTATTATAATTCAATTCTAAACTGAATTAAATCTTATAAATAATCCAATTCACATAATATTGTGAATTCCACTATTTCGAAAATAAATATATTATTAATTATTTATATTAATTATATATTCAATATAATTTAATTAAACAACCATCTAAATCTCTAAATCAGTATTTAAATAATTAAATTAATTAATTATTATATCGTAAAAATACGGGATGTCACATTGTATCTCCCTCTTGAAGCCAAAACACTTTTGCTTTCTGCCTATAATTCCAAAATTTGATATATTTTTGAATCATAAGTTGATGTTTGGCCTCTAGCATATTCTTGTATAACTGCACATTTTCTGGTTCTAAATTTGTAGCAACTTCACTTTCATTAAATTTATTTTCAACTTCCCTCAATAAAGCATCATCTTTGATTCCAACTCTATTCCATGCTTTCAGCTGCTTCTTACATGCTTGTAACTTCTGCATAAACTTGTAGCTAGAGAAACCCCATACATTATCATATAAACGTCTGTCAATACACTTCATATACCCTGACTTAAAACATGAATCATTACAGTATCTAAACGATGCCCTTTAGATATAGAAGTAGGTGCAAGATCAAGTAATAACGGATTATGGTCACTGGACAACTGAGTTAAAGACAATGCTTTCATATCATTATAATTATGCAGACATGAATGATTAATAAAAATCTTGTCTAAATGATTGGCAATACCTCTTCTCCTCCACGTATAATTGAAGCCAACAACTTTAACTTTCATAAGACCAGATTGAGCCAGGCAATTATTAAAAGCTCTGAGTTGCTGAAATGGAATAGGCAAACCTCCTTTTTTATCATGTGGAGAAGTAGAATTATTTAAATCACTTGTAAGAATCCAATCTTCATTAATTACCCCTGCTTCTTGTACAATATGCTTCCATAAATCCAATCTTTGATAAAAATTGTTACTCGCATATACAATAGTTATGATGATACTCATACCCCTTGTATTCTAGCCTGCACCATTACATGTTTTTTGGAAGAAGAAATAATGCACATAGACCAAATATTAGAGCTCCGTATAAGTAGAATTCTACCAGAGAAAATTTCAATTTGACGAGGAATATAATCCCAATTAGCAGGAAGAAGTTTTGTAAAACACCCTAAATTTTCTACACTAAGTTTACTCTTAACCAAACCAACGATTGTTGGTTTGAATTTAGTCAGAAGGGACAGAATTTCTTGCATACGAAAAAAAGAATTCATCCCTCTGACATTCCAACTCATAATCATCATTTAATAGTCACAGAGCTCCTTAAGTTTCTTTTAGGAGGAGACGTTGAAGTTGAGGTAACTTGTTTTTTGCCTTTGATATGTGCCATGTATTCAGTATTTATACTTGCACCTTCAGATACATCTTGGTTCTCTTCTTCTATTAAAGGTTCTTTAAAATTATCAGCAACATGATTGAGATAATCTGGTAAAATATCATGCGGTAGTATATCATCTAAAAAATCCAAATACCCTTTATCATTAACATTTTCAGAAGTAGAAGCTTCATTTTAAATATTAGGATCTGTATTTAGCTCTGAAAAAGTAGAATTCACCTTATCCTTCTCTACCTATGTTGGATCATTTTCTAAATCATGAACTAATGTTTGGTGATTGAAAACTTTACATTTACTACATCGAGGAGGAATAAAATCGTATTCGACTCTAATATCCTTTTTAATACCATTATGTAATTGAACAGGAATTCTATCATGCAACTCAGGCGACAGATCAATCGCAACAAGCACTTTAACATACCTTGTAATCTTCTTATTTTCTATGTTATCATCTATACATATAGATTCCACTATGTAACTAACAATCATCGACAAAACCTTATTAGACCACAATTCTATGTCCAAATTAAGAGCTTAAACCAGATCTGGACTTTATCGAAGGTGAATTTATCAAAATCAAACCCAGGGTGGCATTTATCAGTCAACAACAAATTTCCAAAATAAAAATATGTAGATGATTGTGTCATCGAAGCAAAATCCATAGTATCTTCAAACTGAACAGTAAAGTGAAACCCAGCTACAATATGAATTATGAAATTACCTTTCAGCCTCCAGACTTTGTGAATGTAATCCTTTAATTTCATAACAGATAATCTGAATTCGATAGGATGTGATGCAATCGTATCATGCAAGACCTCTACTGATTCATTAAAAATCTCCTCCGAAATGATAATATGGTTTGCTGAAGGCTTCACGTATTGTAGCGACTTCGGATCTACCCCTTGATTAACCTTCCCTGTAGATTCAGGTGAATTAATACCAGATTTTGATTGAGAAATATTGCGATTCGGATTTGAAAAAGAATTGGATTTGAGCGAGAAAGGATCCCGCGCGTCCGCCATTTTTATGTGGAAAATATGTGAAAAATATATTTCTTTTAATGGTAAAATATTTACATATATGCAAATATATTTATGAGCCATTATTGTGATTGAACAGTCATGGTCATAAATGTATGTGACCTTTTATTGAGCTGTTACAAAATAAATGGTATTAAATATTGCTATGAATGATAATCAATTAAGAAATTATTATCATTCATCTATTTTGAAACAGAATGCAATTTATGTAACACCCCACGTCCATTAATGTCACTCACAAAGGGGATGCATTAACTTCTATGGAGCGTTTTAAGTGTGTATAGAACAGAAACTTAACAACAGGACAGATATAAACAGTACTTGAAAATTTAAAACTTTATTTCATTGCAGCGGAAAATACATAAGTTTGATTACATCATCAAAACTAGAGTCAAAGTACATAATATCCATCTTGACTAAATCAAAGTACATAAATTGAAAGACATAACCCCAGTACAAAATAGCCATAAATAAGAGAGGTTGAACTTTACTTCAGCGATCCAAGCAAGAGATACAGCTGTCCGAAATCAAGCTCCACTGGTGCTAGTTCCAACCTGAGCACCTTGGGGGGGGGGGGGAAGGAAGAAAAGACGTGGAAACAAAGGGGGTCAGACATAAAGTCTGGCGAGTGCGATAACTTTAACAATATAATTACCAAAATAACTAGGCTAAGGCATAAGTTGGAAAATAAGGAAATGATTGTGAACAACTGAGTAAGACAGAGTAAACAAGGAAATAAGATGAACAAAGATAACGTTCAAAGCGCACCTAAACCACTATAAGATAATTACTATACTGCACCACCACTACTATACTGCACCACCACTAGTCACCCTAAGGTTGATCCCGCCTACAAAACTTAATAATGATAATGGTAGTTTCATGCACCCTTAGCTGCCTTCATAGGTGCCGCCTGCCCCTATCTCCACTAGGTGTACCCACTACCCCCCATGCGATCGGCTCCCTAACTCGTAGATACCCGTGCTGGCCCCATAGTGGGGTGTATCACTCCCCAAAGTGGCAACCTGATACCACCAATAATGCACGACTTATACCTACACGATGCAACAACGTCTTACCTACCAGCCCGGGCCCAAACACGCACTTGAACCCGTTGGACTTGCGTTGCCACCGCTAACCCGTTTTGGCCTCTTTCAGTCAAGCCCAGTATGTGTGTCCCGTCCTCGACTTGGGTCGAGCCCACAAAGATACTCATGGGTTACTGGTTGAAACGGGCCCCCATTACTTGACACAAGTTATCCACCTAAGCTTGGTCCCCTCTAGTACATCCCACTTAACCCTCTTCTTATTCATGTTCACTTACATGTTTCAATTTTGGTTAAGTGTTTCTAATCGTATTTCAAATGCCACCCAAGGCACCCACTTAACCCCCCTCATGTCCCACTGCATGTTTATCTGGTTAAGTGTTTCTTAATTCATTAAGACCGTAACCTCATAAAGACCTCTCACATTAGACTGGAATTTGTGGCAGCTGGATTTGTCGGGTGGGTCCGGGCAGTCTTACACCACAAAAGAGCCTAACCTCGTGTCTTTACAACTGTTACGCATTTAATTTATGCCTAAGACCTCCTACATTAGACTGGCATTTGTGGCAGCTGGATTTGCCGGGCGGGTCCGGGCAGTCTTACACCACAAAAGAGCCTAACCTCGTGTCTTAGACGATTAATTACACCTAATTAATCATTCCCCAATTTGAATTAATTTACCTATCCAAATTATCAATTAATTCCAAATTTAACTATGGCCATAATTGACTCAATTATGTCCATCTATTTATGGTATGCAAAATCATACCAATTTTCATCACAAATTTATTTTATGCCATTTAAGGCATTTATGCCAATTTCTCAATATTAAATCTTTTAATATTATCCCCTTACCCCACGTTGTACGTTCGTTCGTTTAACGTAAAATATACGTTAGACTCGAATAGTCTAACTCATGGAATAAAGAGAAAACATCACAACATACATATAATTAAAACTAGATCTAAACATAAGGGGTGAACTTGCATGTGTGAATGAGGTTCTACATCTAAAACTTGCATAGGCCAAAGTTACAACTTTCATAAAACTACATATGTCATAAATCCAAATCTAAAGGTGTGAACTTGTTTAGGCAATTGTCATAAACTTGCATAAATCATGTATGTCATAGATTTACATCTAAAGGTGTAAACTTGTATAGGAAATAACCACAAACTTACATCACATGATTCATATTCCAAACTCATATATTTATATAAACTTGCATATGTGATTTATGCAACATAACAATGGTGTAAACTTACATCTAAACATGTAAACTAGCATGTAGAATTTAGCATATAACTCACACATGTCATAGCCTAACTTTAGATCTAAAATAGATGTCATGAAACATGTAAGGTTATACATAATCTTTACTAACTTGCGTATGGTTCATGTCTAAATCTATATCTAAACTTGCATACATACATATGATTTATCTAATGAATCAACATAATCAAACTAGCATATGAACAACATGATGATTTGATTATACATAAGCCAATCATAGAATTACAACATATATGATAGCATCATAACTTTACAATCATAACTTTACAACATAGATGATAAAATCACAACATAACATCATAGAATTTACAACATATATGATAACATCACAATTTTACAACACAATTATAACATGTAGTCAATAATTCACATCATATCCATATAATCCACATCATAACTTAATCCAATTAAATTGCTAATTATTTTATTAAAGAAATCGAACTCACAACTCAAAGAAGATCTTGAGTTCTGAATTCTGAGTTCTGAAGTTGAATTAGCTTTCCTTTGAAGAAGATTCGTTGTTAGAGTTGAATAGAATTGAATTTGATTTGCTTTCTTCCTCTCTAATTGGTGGCGGTTATTCTGAGTTGCAAGGTGATGACATGGAGGCCATGGCTCTAATTTTAATTTGATTTTAGGGTTTGAGTCTACATGTCTTTTTATAGAGTTTAGGATTAGTTTAGGCCGTCCAATCAACCCAGAATTAATCTCAGCCAATCAGAGCAGATCAGAAACCCTAATGAGTCAGCATACAGTCACAAACAGGTCATGAATCAAATCTGCCCAAGGGGGGGGGGGGGAGGGCAGGTCGACCTGGTCAGGGTAGGTCGACCCTATGGTCTTGGCGGGAATTTTCCCGCCTAGCCTGTTTGACTCTTAAATTTGAATTTTCTGAAATCTGTTTTGAATTTTCTGAAACTTCCGATGGCTATAATTTCTTCATACGAAGTCCAATTCACGTAAACTCGGACTCTATCTCAACCAGAATTCCAAGACGAACACAATGGCCCAACCCGTTTCCCTTAATTCTCACATCTGATATTATTTATTCTTTAATTTGTGAACATTAACATTAAAAATTACGGGGTGTTACAATTTACATGTTAAAAATTTCAACCTTTTTCTTGAATGTTTCTTTTATTTAATAATGGTATTATTACGGTCCAATTCTCCTCCCACTAACCTAGCTAATGTTACAGAAGAATAGAGTAACATTAACTTGGTTAGTGGGAGGAGAATTGGACCGTAATAAATACCATTATTAAATAAAGGAAACGTCCAAGAAAAAGGTTGCAATTTTTAACAATTAAATAGCATTCGTTTCAAAATAGATGAATGATAATAAATCTTAATCAATTATCATTTATAGCAATATTTAATACCATTTCTTTTGTAACAACTCTATAAAAGGTCTCATACATATATGAACGTCACTGTTCAACCATAATAACGGCTCATAAATATATTTGCATATATGTAAATATTTTACTGTTATAACTTTCAACGGCTCTATTGCATTAATTGATCAATAATAATTTTTTGATAACCGCAATTAATTTTTAAATAAATTCATAACATATATAAAACATTTCCAACAATCCCCCACTTGATTTTTTTCTTAAAATATTCTTCAAGAAGTTTCAAAAAATATAAGATTGTGCATAAACAAAGGTGTCTTCTGACTTGAACCTTTGGATAATGGATAGGATTCAGTTTTTACTAGAGTGACACGTGGTCTTGAACTCTATTCCCGACATCAGACCACACACAACCTTTTCTATAGTGATAAGCCCGTGCGTTAATGGCCATGCACGTCTATCCCAATTTAGTGGATGCTCTAGAAATTTTGCCCAAAACTTCATAGGAAACAACCACATTTCCACATTAACATAGTTGAGTCTATCAAGAGCACTCCTAAAGGTAGGTGCTCCACTCCAAATAGAGTATAGATCTCATTAAGAGTTTCTTTTTAACTCATCCTCTAATCACTTCAGGAATATGTGCTTCTTAATATACAAAAAAAGCATGTTCAACTATTATCACTACACAACTTGTTTTTACCCATTGAACCTAGTTCTTGGGATCTCCATTCATTAGGTCGGGTTACCATTATGCGTGAGTCAACAATCTAAAGGCAATAGTCCCATTCTTTTAGAAGTATTAAGGACTTTCTCTCTAAACAGTCCTTTCGTCAAAGGATCTGACAAATTTTCATCACTACGTACGTAATCCACTCTAATAGTACCCGAAGAGAATAGCTCACTAACAGTACTTCGCTTACGACATATATGTCGCCTCTTAACGTTATAATAACGGCTCTGAACGTTTGCAATAGCCACGGTACTATCGCAATGAATCAACACTACTGGTATCGGTTTGTCCTATAAGGGAATCTCAACTAGCAGATTTCTCAAGTAATTTGCTTCTTCACTGGCTGTGGCTAGTGCTATCATCTCAAACTCCATAGTAGACTGAGCCAAAATAGTCTGTTTCTTAAATATCCAAGAAACATATCCTCTAGCAATGCTAAATATATAGCCACTGGTTGCTTTTGAATCATTAGATAAATTATTCCAGTCTGCATCGGAATATCGTTTAAGTACATCTGGAAACTTTTCATAATGTAATCCAAGGTTCATTGTTCGTTTTAGGTATCTCATGACCCTCTCAATAGCATGCCAATGCTCTATACTAGGTCTACTGGTAAACCTGCACAATAATCCCACGACATAGGCAATGTCGGGTCTAGTACAATCAGTGGCATACCGAAGGCTGCCAATGATGCTTGCATAGTCAGACTGTCTTACACCTTCACCAGTGTTCTTAAATAACTTTACACTAGGATCATATGGTGTACATGCAGATTTACAGTCAAAGTAATTGTATTTCTTTAGTATCTTCTCAATGTTTTGAGATTGATCCAAAGAAAGTCCCTTTTCTGACCTAGTAATCTTAATATTACGGATTACACTTGCCTCACCTAGATCTTTCCACTACACCAGAAAAGCAATTTAGCCATGGCTTTGGGCCGTGGCTAATGAGTTTTGCCATGGTCTAAAGCCGTGACATAATGAGGCATGGCAAAAATTTACCTCGGCTCAGTCACGACCCAAAGATGTGGCAGATTGGTATTTTGCCACAACCCGGAGCCATGGCAAATTATCATTCTGCCACGGCTTTGAGTCGTGACAATTTTATATCGTAATTTTTTTAATATAATTTAGCCACGGCTTTGGGCCGTGGCTAAATTCAATTGAAAATTTTGCATATTAATCATAAACCTCTACCTGAAGCATAAAGCTCCGGTTTGAAAAATATATGAACATATTATACCCACAAATACAAATTTATGAGCAGACTATACCCACCAACACAAATTGTAATCTACAAATTTACATAGTTCAAACGAACAACTCATAATTAGCACAAATACAACTTTTCCATACAAAGTTCAACTTCAATTCACAACGTCAGTAGGCATCAACAATTCAAATTACAGACTCTTACTTCAAAGTTCAACACATCTGAGTTCATAACTAAAATATATAAGCATACTTCAAACCTTAGTATATATCACATGATTCAGATTAATTGAATATATATGCATATTTCAAAGTTCATACATATTATGTATAACTTCAGTATTCAGCAAATAGACCACAACCCATCCATGTAAGACCCTTACTCCAGGTGACCAACTTGCAAAGCAAACTTTGTGTTATATAAACTCATAATATAAATAGCATTGCAATCTTTCATTTCCTAAAACAGAACAACACAAATACAAGGTCCAAAATGAAGAGCAAAAACAATGGTCAAGTTATCGGAATACCAATGGATAACATTGGATACTAATATGTAATATATACTTTGTTACAAACCATCAAATTACTCATGCTAATATTGGATATTCTAATGCAATGAATCAATTTAGTCCTAGTTTTGAAGGAAAAAACAATAAATTATCATTACATATGCTTATTTTCAATAAATTATCATTGCTATCACTAAAGTTGTTTTGCAGAAATTCCATTAGCATTACAAACGCTTTTTCATGAGTATACATAAACAAAATATATGAAACATTTGACACTACAAGAAAAATGATTTTTTTTAGCGCTCAAAAACCGCTACCAATCATTTTTTGTGGTGTTTCGATAATTGTTACGAGAAAACATGTTACTAAAAATCATTGCGAATTGGTTGCACTATTTTTAACGCCATTGTAATTTCTTTTTTGTAACGTTTATTAAACGCCACCAAAAAACTTTTCGTAGCATTTTATAAACACCAAAAAAAGCTTACAATGTTACATACAAAATTTCCAAATTTACCCCTGGTTTATGGTTGCGTTTATTCAACGCCACTAAATGTAATGCGACTAAGAATTATTAATTAATTCGCTCTTTTTTCCTTGCAACTATTTTCTGTTAGTAGTCTATTTTGTTTCTACAGTATCAATCGATAATCATTCACATACTCATGACGTTCAAACAATTAGAAAAACAATTAACCATATAATTCAAGTAAAATATGCATAAGCACTTCAATACAATAGTTTTTTGTATATCTGACCAAAAACTCACATACAATAACCACTCTGATATACAATTTTACACAATTTATACAAAGAAAATGTCATACCCGTAATGTATACATCTAGTACAATAACCACTTTGCTCTTTGAAGTGATGCAACATATAGTCAGACAGCTCCTCCCTGATTTCATAACAAGATAAACAAATGTTAACAAGCTATCTTTAACTAAATTATCTCAGACAAGAGATTGAACCGCATTAGAAGGCCAGTAGATTATGAGTCATCGCAAAACATGACTGGACATGCCGGGCAATGCAAGTTCATATGTTTGTTACCTTCAGATTCGATGTTGTGATTCGTACATTGATCTTCGAACCAATGTGTAGCTTTAGCAACAGCTGAAAACAAGTGAGAATACAAAATACTAATCTCAACTAAAGCCAGCTTTTGTGTGTTCCATTCGTGTAAAGTAGTATAAATTAACCTGGATCGATAATTCTAAGGCAACAGAGCCGAAAGTACTTCTACAGGAAGTTCCTAGATCAACATTATCTAACACGAGGATATATTAAATGACCTATTAGTCAAACAATATATAGCAAAATGAGGCTACCAAATGTTTATGTGATAACTTACTTCCATTGAAATGGTGAACTCAACCATGTTTCCTGGTATCCACAAATCGACAAAGTACAACATCACTCTACCATGTTTCTTGATCAATTTCAGCATGTCATATGTACACGTAAATAGCCATATTATTTCTCTCCATGATCTTCGATCTTTGCTAAAACATATGCATACACACACATGTATGTATATGGGATTTGAATTACCCTAGATGTACCTAAGGTTTTACTTGTTTTCCTACCTCATATTATTTACATTGATGGCCTAACATGCACAAGCAATCATGCTCTTGCAGATATTCTTGGCTTTACTAATCTGCATAATATAACAGAATGCAACCCAGTTTAAATAGCACTAACTTGGGATTAGTTTTAGGACAAAATATGTTAACATGCAGCAATACGAAATCATACCAAATCAGTTTGTCTCGTAGAAAATCCAGGAGCACGGCTGTAGAGTTCGTAAATAATAGGTACTATAATCAATCAAAATTTGTAAAGACATATAGCAATGGTAAATTAACAAAATAGACGAAGTTTTCGTAAGTAATAGGCATGCTTGTAGAGTTCTGAGCGATGCGACAGACTTGAAGAGCCTTTTGAACTGCAGGCATATTCAGATAAGAAGAAACATAATTGTCCGAACAAATGTAAGACCAGATCTCAAACTCCCCTTGTACAGTACAATCATTTCTTCTATAACACCAATTCAGGTTGACTGGATCCCCGTTCAGTTTCCCACATCAATTCAGGTTCCTCTAGCGTCAACAATATTAATAATCGAGATTGCAAATACGGTTCAGGTTCAACTTGATCATTGATGGCCTAACATGGAAATTTGCAATCTCAACTATTAATATTGATGGGGGAAGAGCTTAAAACTAATTGTCTTTGTCCCCTACGTAACATAATGCTTCTCTAGAGCATACATGGAAATTTTGTATGAAATGTATCAGAATGTTACATAATCCTTGTACCATTACATAATCCTCGAGTGATCTGCCTATGCACAAAGTATGTTAACCAATGTAACATTCATTAGCCAACACAAACTTTTGAAGATCCTGACACTATTAGTAGTACTGCCAAAAGTAAATTCCAGAACCATGACGACGGGATGTTCAGTAATTGTAAGATACTGCGACCAAATTCCATGAAGATGGAACATTCTAGCTTTATTAAGTCCTAAATCACGAGTTATATGCATACACCTGAAGACAATAGAGGTATTGAACAAGCATTATATGGGCTAGATGAGGAAACGCTTCGAAATGATAAAGTAGATCATATGTGCAAATATTTTTACCGCTTACTGTTTGATAATTTGGTTTGTGTTAGAGCCAAAAATGGCTCTAACACCCAAACTAAAGACGACTTTGACTGAAACAAAAAAGAAAATTAAGAGAACACACAATTTATAGTGGTTCGGCGTTGACGAGCCTACGTCCACTTTGAATTTCTTTGATTGATGATAAGAATGCAAGTACAATGATTGTTTTCACTCAATTACACTCATACAATGAATAAATTCACTCAATCTTCTCCAAAATATATTTTAAAAGATGATTGTGATCTGAGTAAAGTTGTGAAATTTGGCTATGTAGGAAGCTTGAGTTGAGAATTTGCCCAAAAGATCCTTGCACTACGTCATAGATGGCCTACGGCAACCCAGAGAAGTGATGCAGTAGGTGCCAAAATTTGTTGCTATAGGTCTGTGGCAACACTTTTTTGGGGTTGCCTTTTGCCGCGTTGCCTTAGAGTCAAAGGCAACGCCTTTGCGACTCTATGGCAATATCGGTACAAGTGTTGCCACAGGTATCAGTACAACAGAAAAATACCCTTTTGCAACTGCCAAAAACAGTTGTAATATGTCTAGTACAGCTGGCAATTGTAATAAAGTCAACCTTTTTTACAACTGCTTCTAATAGTTGTTAAAAATTATTTTACAATTGCTAAAAGTAATTACACCTCAACTGCTATTAATCAAAGATGTTGTAATATTACAATAAATATTATTATAACACGGTATTTTATTCAAATAAATATTTTATTTCAACATTTCAAATGCTACAATTTTTTTGACTCGACTATTGTACATTCACTCGTATATCATACAATCATTCATATTTACATACATTCCTCACTACATTGTCACTCGATTCACTCATATGAAGACTCACATATACAACCATAAGCAAGAAAAAATACATGAAAATGATTATATAAACTACTATCTTTATTCTTTTCCTTCTGATGATCACGCATGATAGATGTTGACTTGAACTCGTTCATCTAAATGACCATTTAGTATAATTCAGATCGATCGTTATTTATTTGATGAATGCATGATACATATTAATAGGGGAGGAAGTAATCAGTACACATACCCAAGTAGATGTGTTAACAGAAGGACCGTCCTAGCCGATATGAGCTACATGTTTGACATCAGTCGGCAAACCTATTTGAATTTCCGGCTCTTTGTCATCAGACTCTACAACATTCACAACATTATAATAAGGCAGAGGAATGTGTATATGGTTTTATATTTCATGGTTTAGAGGTACATGCTTAACAAATATATTGGTAATGTATCTCAGGCCTTAAGCTGCACAAGGTATTTTACCACCATGCAGAACACAAGATCCTGCTTAGTGGCAAACTTTTGGACCTAATGATTCTATGGTTGCTTCTGTCACTAATAGTCATCGTTGTAACTGACTTTTGGACCTAATAATTCTATGATTTTTTTGAACAAAAAAAGAAGAACTAGGCCAAATAAGATCGGACTTATATAAACATATGAAAAATTACCTACAGGAATAAAGCCATTATAAGGACATTCGCTTGATATAGGTTATGCCTCCTTCAGATCTACTTATCTCCTTTCGTCTTAGCTCGGAATAAAGCCAAACTTTATTTGCATGAATCACCCGTCGCGAACAAACTTTAGTCGCATGAATATCTACAAATTTCCAGCATCGGAGAACTAATTTTGTTCTTCGCGTTTATACTGAACAGATGTGAAACCAAAGCTACAACAACCAAATATTACGTACCACATAGAAGTTGAAGTCCGTAGTAATAACAAATAATGACAATCGGACGAACTTCTGTTCGGGTCGGATAAAAATAGAATATCAATTCAATGCCAAACTATGTAAATTATGAACGAAATTATGTTAACGGCACATAGAGTTGGATATTTGGGTGTACTAGTAATCATACTGAATATTTACTGATGCTCTACAAGTTAGAATGCACCTCACCAACAGTCCACAAATTCGATGCGAAAGGGAACACAAAATTAATTATTTACAGACATGGTTGTGTTCTGTACTTACTATCTTGTGATGGTAGCACACGAATAGTTTCTCTCAACTCTTGAATGCTAGTCGGTGGGGACAAAGTTGGACGACAATAACCTGTGTGCATACAAACTGGTTGATATATCAGATTATGAGAGGAAAAACATGCTTAAAGTTTCAGAAACAAATAAAGCTACATGTATGATTACGATGCACTGAAAGGAAAAATACCAGCAAAGAGAACTAAATCATTAGTGTATAACAAATAAGGATTGAGTTCAACACCTTTATTTGTTTGCTACCACCTTTATTTATCCAGTTAAGAGACTTTTTCTGCAGCAATTCATGCTTTTTTGCCTGCAAGTTCATATGATATACATTCTGAGACTGCATTTCATAAGATTCAAGAACTGAATTCACCGATATATCATACGATTATGAAACCATAATCAGTCACTTACTTGGAGCAATCGGTCTGTATAACCCAGTTTCCATTTGTTCTGTTTGCGTCACAGTGGCCAGCCTCCATTTGTTCTGTTTCTCTGTTGTAAACCCAGTTTAGTACTTCACTCATTTCCTGAACTTGAGAGTTGGTCAAAATGTACCAGCAACTACTATGCTGATGAAGATGATGCTAAGTTTCCTTCTGTTATTGAAGGCAATGATTCCTATGTTTCAGATGGCAGCAATTATGAAAACAGTTATTTTGAAGCTTCGGATATGGAGTGTGTGACAGGGTATCATGGAAACTCCATTAAAAACATGAAGAACAAGTTATCAATCGTGTTAGGTAGATGGAAGGAAGCAAAATTCCTTAAGATTGTAGAGAAGTTGAAGAATAAGGAAGCTGCAATTGATGTTTGGGAAAGAAAGAAAACCAGTCAAGCTAAAAACAAGAATTGGTATCAAACAACTATTTAAATTAAAAGCTAAAGCTTGTGGAATTGGAGCATCTGTTAAACAGTTAATACTTCGTACACAACAGAAAATGAACTTCACTTCATTTAATAATGAGACTGACAAAAGCACTGTAAATAACTAGCACTAATGATGGTCTTCACTACAGATAACTAGCATATACAATAAATATCTGGAAAGCAGATATTATTCACATGACATAACAAGCAATAACACTATGTGCTAGAGTCCAATCTAAGCTTCAGCTCGGTTAAAAACTAAACCTGCTCATATTCGATTTAAAAGTTATCTCTAAATCTGTATATCCGTATTCACAAATTACTGTTAATGTTGACAGCATAATTCATTTCTATCATTAAAATCATACAACCACTGAGAATGTATTGATAATTATATCCATCGTTTTCACATGTTACTGTGTAAATGAGATCCATTAAGCTAAGACTTCAAAGAACAATACAAACCTTAATCATATGTTACTGACACATAAAATATAAACGAAAATATCAAAATATTATCCAAGCATCTCTAAATTCCGATTGAGTTTCAAGTATAACAGTAATCTGCACTGTATATCACAAGTAAATCTCTGTATAATAACAGAGATCCATATTCTTCTAATTCCAATCAGAAGCAGGAATATTGAATCCCCATACTGAATCGTAATTTCAATTTAGGCTATTATTTTTCAAACTAAAGATTTTACCTGAATTGAAATCAGAAGCAGAAGGCTGGGAACATCGGATAAGAAGAATCGTTGAGGGGAGAAAAATCGTTAGTAGGAATGATTTAGAGGAGGAACAGGGAAGAAAAAATAGTGTGAATGAAAGGAGCCGGCTCCATTTTTTATTTTTTGACTAACCCTAAAAGCTGAATTATTGATTTGGGGGAGAACGAAATGAGATGAAGCGCGTAAATGAAAATGTTAGCGGGAAATAGAGGAGGCATAGTAGAAAATGGATGGATGGTTAAGATTTAGTTTTAACTAAAGATGTGGATCGCTGAGGTGTCATTGAAAATGGATGGATGGATAAGATTTTGTTTTAACTAAAGATGTGGATCGCTGAGGTGTCATTTTTATTTTTTATTTTTTTAATTTGAATATATCTGTAGCTACAGCAACACAGTTTGATATCTATGCTAACACATTGAAGTGTGCGTTGCAATAGACCAAAAACAGCATAACTATGGCAACATTGTAGCTAGCAACACCATGGATTTTCGTTGTAGTAGGTCATCTATGGCGTAGTGTTGGGGATGTATTTATAGGTGAAAAATCTCTCTGAAATGGTTCCGGTTCGGATATACGTGGCCTTTATCCCTAGAAAGTCGGGATCGGAGGTGCTAAGATGATGACAGCCATCAGGTTAGTGGATAAACACAGGGGAACGGGCGCATAACCACTCCGCATCTTCAGGGATCATGGGTTGTAACTGCTGCAACTTCCTGCAATCGGATCAGACGTGTAAAGGAGAGAAGGAGCGGATTGGGCTTCTCTGAACTGATCTGAGTCTGTCTTCGCTCCTATGTTTTCTGTTCCACAATGCTTTGGTTTGGCTTGGTAAACCCGATCCGACCCGGGCCTATGATGTACATTCTTCTAACCAATACTCTTCATCAGTTGGTCTTTTAACTTTGTGTAGCCTAGTTCACAAAGTAGGCTAACATTTTTGCCCCTCGAAGTGCGCTTTTATCGAAGATAGGGTGTGCTTCGAAATAGTCCATACGTCGGTTTTCGAATCAGAACCATTGAATCATCGCTTCCGTTCGCTTGTTGAGTTGTGTCGTTTTATCAAGTCACGTCTCCTGTTGTCTATATATACACTATGGAATGTACAAATCGCTTCCATTGTTTAAAGTAACTTTGAGAACTTTGTTTAGTGTCCAAGTAGATCCTCCAGGTAAGCTTATATAATGTGTTCTTATAATTTAGTCCCATCCTTCACCAGATGCATTTCAGGTACAATATTGTGATTAATAATTACGCTTCGGATCGGGTAGGTCTTATCTAACCCAACCCATGTTTCAAACGTCGGCGTACAAAATGGGATGGAAGGCTTTATGCTAAAGGGGCCATGCGCTGATCTGGTCGGGCTTCAGTGTCTTGTCCACTGGAACTCGAAGGGACACCTACTCCCCGTCGTGCATATATATATATATATATATATATATATATGCTTACCTACTCCTCTTTAACCCTTTATCTCCTGCCGTCGCCTTCTCCATTCTCGAAAACACTAACCCTAGCTCTTGAATCACGAAAGAATTCCCCCATTTTTCGAAATAAACTCATAGGTAGAGCTCTAATTCGTGATTAATTCTACTTTAATCGATTTCAATTTTAAATTTAGGAACCATTGGGATTATTCCATCCACCATCGCATCAATTGCGACGCAGTGTCTGCAATATCCTCGCCATCGTCGTTGGTTACTTGCCGACACCTCGAGATGGTTGTGAGGAGGTTAGATGTAGCATTAGGCGAATTAGCTTGCAAGTGTTTAGACATGAATGAGTTTTTGAGAGAAATGGGTTGGTTGACGCTGGGGAAGCAAAGCGGGAGAAGAGGAAGGAGAAAAGGATGGTATCGGTTCGAAGTAGGAAGCAGAAAGGAAGATAAATGGGTTTATCCAATTGGTTCGGGTTGGAGTGGGAAGCATGAGTGTGAGAAATCTAGGCATAGCATAAGTTCTCGTCTCGGATCGGATCTGATCTGTGAGGAGTGCTAGGCTTCAGCATCTTATATGGCTTTCATCCGATCCGGATCTAACTCGAGAACCTATGATATGAGAATTTGACCCGATCCAGATTGCTTAATGTGCTAATTCCCGACCTGAACCGAATTGTCTATATGACATGAGTTTCTGTTTTGAACCACCTGAGGCCTTAACTCTTGACCCAAGTCTTTTAGCTCGTGGATGCCCGATCTGAACCGAATATTCAACATGAAGCATAAATACACTTAATCCGATCCAACCAAGACTAAGCATTACTTATCAACTCAGGGACAGTTAGGATAGAGCCTTCTACGTTGGACTTTGTAGATTTAGCTAAAATGCAACTTCACTTCATATTACCTCCAATTGACGCTAACTTGCTATTATCATTATTATTATTTTACTTTAGCACTACATTCATACACACACAATTTAGTTCACACGCATGCACAGGGGGACACAGGCAATTTTACTCTAAATCCTGCTATTGCTTCTTCAATAATTTAATAACCCATTGAAGATGTATCTTCTACTTCAAATTCAGAATAGGATAGCGAGGGTCTAGACTACGAGATGGAGACTTATAATAGTGAAGTATCATCCAGAGGTGATGTCTCTTTAGGCGAGGAAGAAGAAGGAAGGGTAGGAGATAACCGTGACCCAGATGAGTTTGGAAACGTCAGTATCTTGGAATCACCTAAGGATTCAATCGAGTCAACGATTGACAATGACACTTATACAGATACGCCTAATGCATGGGATTCTTCAAGGAGACACTAAGTTGCCCTCAAAAACAGATTGTCCTCATAACCCTCCGGAGGGGTATATGGCCATCACCAGATTAATGTGCATTGTTGGGGAAATACCTCCATTTCCGCCATTCGTCATCGATTTTCTGAGACAATTGCGGATTGCCCTCATGCAACTTCATCCAAACTCCTACTCTTATCTGTATACTCTGTACATAGCTTATAAGAAAATTCTAGGTATTGAGCTAACTTTTGAGGATGTTCACTTCTTTTACAATTTCAAACATCGAATCAACGAAACCCCGTCTTTTGTATATTTTGAATCAATGCCAAAAAGGAAAATCATCACCGTTCCTTTTAGCAGCAAGGCTGGGGACCCAAAACCTGAATGGTTTTATATTAAGCAACAGCCTGGGTGTGCCAGAAGGTGGATTAAGTCAAGTTAGAACCCCAGGTTTTATGTTCCAATTCCAGCCTTTATCATAATTACACTAAGCATTGTTTGTTTTCATTTGCAGTTCCTAATCCACCTCAAGAGAAGCATCCGATGCAGTTTGATCGCTTGAATCGGTTACTCAATGGTGACCAAAAATTCTTAACTATCAAGGATTGCTTAGTAAATGAGCACCTCCATCGACATCATCTGGTTGCTATAACTCATAGCATAGGTACGGGGAGGGCCCTTACGTGTACATACCTCCAGTTGAAGGGCCAATCGACACTCCACTTGAGAGGGGAGAGACTTCAAAAAAATCTAGCAGCACCCCTTAGGGATCCACCTTCCCCTTCTATAACTCAGGATGATATTTTATCGAACATTGCAGAAAAAGATAGGGACAAATATATTACTCCCGAGGACGCTGCTACTCCTGAAAGACCAATATCTCCAAAAGAGTTTTCGTTAAATACTCCTCAAGGAGATGCTGCTACTTGGAACGATTCTACATTTCAGGGTTTAGGAAATATTCCCTTGCCCAAGACTTTTTACACCTCAAAGGATTTTAGAACGAATCCCTTGACCTTCACTTCCTCAGAAGAAGCCACTCCTATGAAGGCTAAAGAGCCCACACATACTGGCCTAGCTTCAGGCTCTGGTTGGTTAGGGGGAATATCACTTAGGATGCGCACAACACATTGGCACTCCACGTCACAGCAGTTATACTTTGTGTAAACATTAGTCCTAAACTTTTTCAAACTTTGTTTTATAGGAACCATGGTACGTCCTCGCTACGATATTAGGAAGATCCGCTCCAGCGTGCCCAGACACGATTCTGACACTGAGCTTGACCGTCGTGAAAGTCGCGGTCGGGATGATAGGAGACATTATGATTCCAACCGTCCTCATTCTTCGCACTCACGTTCTCCTTGTCGGTCTGATCCAGACAAGTATAAGAGCCAAAAAGTTGTCATGAAGGGGACAAACAACCTTCTAAAGATTCGAATCTTCCCAAAGAGAAGGGTCCTCAAGAGAAGCAATTATATAAGCGTGTTGACTTATAGGATAAATCTAAACTTCCTGAGAAGAGGTCAGGCAGAGGAGATAGGTCCATGGTACCTGCCAAACGGAGGAATATTGAATTATCTGTATCCAAGCCCGTGTCGCTCGACGACGAGAACAAGGAAAGATTAGCCAATCTGAAAATTCAATTTCCAGATCATTATTTTGATCGTATGGCATTTGTTCCCATGCTTGAACCTATTCCCCCGAACTAGGCTGACGACAATAAATGTAATAACTCGGAAAATCCGAACCAATTTTTTTTATTTTTTTATTTTGGCAATTTTAATGAATTTTGGATATTTAAAATGAATTATTTTAAATAATAACGATGAGAAATTTATTCTAAATAGAATTAGAGCATATATAATTATTTGAGTCGACATTATAATATAATTATTTATTTTTAATTATAAAAGGAATTGAAAATGGCGTGGTAGTTTGAAAATTCGATTTCAAATTTCGAATGAATGTATAGGATTCAAAATAAACCGGATTTTAGCGAAACCAAAAATATTTGAATCAATTTGAAGATATCTTTCCAACGAATCCGAAAAATTGAAATTTCATAGCGGGAATAAAATGTTATGCCTAGTTGAAATTTCAGAATAGTCGCTATGGAATTTTGGCCCTTAAAAATGGAAATTTTGCAAACGACCTCCGTTTTTGACGAAACCACTTTTGTTAGATTCAGGATGTCAAGTTATTACTAGGTTCCAAAATTCATAATTTTTCGAATCAATATGTGAGTGTGGCAAAAGAAAACTTGTTTTGACAGTTCTAGTCAATTTCGATCGACCAGAAAATGACCATTTTTCAAACGGTCTCCAAATTCGATGAAATTAGTTTTGTTAGAACCGTATCGTCAATACGAAGCTAGAAATAATTTTTCAGGAATTTTTAGAGTTAGTATGTGGCCTTAGTAAATTGAAATGTACGTTTAAAATTGAATACATAGATTTATATTTTAATTTAAATGAAAACTGTTCGAAACAAGCGAATTGGCCTGCAGGACATATCCTATTGTGTTCGGAATGGGGGTAATTAGCAAGGGACGACAATTGGTGGGTTCGATTTGGGGTTCGAATTAAAAAGTTGCTTTATGGAAATAAAATTAATAAAATATTAATTATAAATATATCCCCCCTATTTTCTCCTTAATCGGTCAAACCCCCCTTTTTTATCGATTTCAGTTTTAAAGAAAAAAAAGAAGAAAAAAAAGAAATCGTGAGGGAACCCCTAGCCGCCAGGTGATCGTCGTCGCTTCCCCCCTTGCGCGCCACCTCCCAAAGCTCCGACACCCCTCCTCTGCCCGCCCCCTTCTCTTTCCTCTTCGATTATGAACGTGCTCGACCCAAATCAAAGGATCCCTAACCGCAAGCCACCCCGCTTCCACTCCTCCTCTCGCACCTCGTCCTCTCCCTTCTCCAACTCGAAAAGCGCCCCCCTCAAAACTCAGATGAAACCATCGTGCCCTCCCCCGCGAGGTAAATAACCTTGCTCCCTTTTTTATTTATTCTTATTATTTTTATCTTTCAGTTTTTAAAATAAATTCAAATGGGATTTTTTATTTTTCAGATTTAGTTATAAATAGCATATAAATAAAAGGTTGAATTTTTCTAAATAAAAGGTTGGATTTTTATAGATAAAAAGGTGGGATTTTTATAGATAAAAAGGTGAGATCTTTATAGAAGAAAGATATGATATTTCTATATGTAAAAATATAGTTTTTGGTATGTAAAAATATAATTTTTATCATATGAACGACAATAAAAAGGATATGAATTTTAGTCGATAAAAATTCGATTTTTAAAATGTTTTTTTTTATATTAGAGAGATAATAAAAATATGATTTTTATTGTATGAACATCGAAACAAAAATATTATCTTTATAATGTAAACATCATGTTAAAGATGTGGTTTTTACACATATGGTTTTGAAGTAAAAAGATAATCTTTAGCGAAGTAAAAATATAATATTTAGAATTGAAATAAAAATTTGATTTTTATAGCGTTGAAATAAAAATGTGATTTTTATAGCATTGAAATAAAAATGTGATTTTTATAGCGTTTAAATAAAAATGTGATTTTTAGAGAGTTGAAATAAAAATGTGATTTTTATAGCGTTGAAATAAAAATGTGATTTTTATATATGAACAGCGGGAAAAGGTCGCATTGGAATTTTGGGCATATCCGAACTGTTCAGAAATAGATAACGGTGGAGTGGAACCTAAAGGTGAGAACTTCTCACTTTAAATTTTATTTCTACTTAAAATATATACTAAGATACAGACAGTTCTTAGCAGCACCCGACACCTATCGTCTACAGACCATGGATGACTTGTTTGTTTGATTGATTGTGTTGTGAAAATTGATTGTGTGTTGTGGAATGGAATAAAATATTTATAGTTAAAAATATAATTTATGAAATAAATAAATATTCATAAACAAATCAGACGATTTGTTTATGTACACACATTTGACTGATACTGATTGGGACGATAAATTTTACACATTGCCCAACTGCACAAATAAAACCTGTGTTTGATTGTTTGAAACCACACACGGTTATTGGGATGATATATGACATACACTAGTCCCAATAATTAGCTGTATGTCGATCGATTGATTGACAGGATGTTGTAAGCGTTAAATATTTATATTTGATGCTTATGCAGTGAAGAATGCACTTTGGATGATGGTTGACTGTGTTTGATTGTTGTTGTGTACATGTGGTGTATGAAATCCATATAGCCACATTATATGGTAATTGACTGTGTCTGATTCCAGTTCAGAAAGAATGAATATTTTAAAATAACGATTATTTTAAAATAACGAATATTTTAAAATAATATTCAGAAAAGAATCAAAATCTGATTTTGATGTCCGGTTTGGGATGGACACGAATATAATTAAATATATAAAGCCGTGTTGATTAGATTAACGCCATTTTGACGTGAACGATATTTATATTGATTTTATTCATTTTTATAATGAATATCGAGAAAGAATTGATTTCAAAATATAATGTTTTGAAAATATTATCATTTATATATCGATGATATGGAATATTCAATTTTGATTTGAAATTGAATATGAAGTTGAAATCGTTGTTATATAAAATATGTTTTAAATGGAAATCGATGATATATATAGTATATATATATATATATATTATATATAATGGCCTGAATAGAACGCGCCGCGCTGCGGCAGTTCGTGAATTTCGACCATTGACTTCAAACGGACATTACGGGAGATCCGACCGTCGGATTCTCCTAAAACCAGAACCGTTGGGTTCGTATCGAAAAGAGATTTCTAAATAATATTTGTGACGGCCCGCCCCGCACCAACCGACATTTACTCTCCAAAGGTGCGCTGTACACATGTCCAGTTAGCACGGAACGGGTCGCCAGAAGGAAAAAGGAAGAAGGAAATGAACATACAAAGAACCTGTAGAATGTCTCACAGCGCATAGAACAAAATATAATAATAACATACTTGACATAAAACAGGAGAGACAGTGCATAAGCTGAAAATAGGAACTAAACATCATAGCAGCGGAAATTCAGAATACAGCTTATTACGGCTTTCAAACTGTCTCAAAGCAAAAGTAAGATAAATGAGGTACACTACTAATGCCCAAGTAGCGACCACCAACGACACAGGGAGAAAGTGTGTGTATATATATATCATACGTGGAAGCCTCCTACCCGCCTCCGAATCAGCTACTCGCGCATCACCAGCTAACCTGTCTCTAGTCTGCTCGTGTGAGTACCCAGAGTAATAAGAGGAGACATAAAACTCTGGGTCAAACATAAAGCCTGGTATGAGCGATAAGCATCTAAAGTGAACAATAACAGGTAGACTAAAACATACCTGAACCTGCAACCAAAGAGTTAGCACTACATACTGTACAACACTCTAAGGTACCATATCAAACGGTGTAAAGATACGGAGGTGGGGGAGGTGTGCATGTCATAATGATGGCAAACAATCAAACATAGCATCCATCCTCACATCTCTCACTCAGTGCATAAAGCATACGATATTCACCACTTCGATCACCCAATCATACCTTGCTACGATCACTTTGCCCCATGAAGTCATAAATGGCTTCACTGCACTGATAACGTAGCCACAAATCCTTTACTATGTCAACTTTGCCCCATGGAGTCACAAGGACCCCACTGCACTGGCTCATAGCCTTACTAATCCTTACTATGTCCACTCTGCCCCATGGAGTCGTAGTGACCCCACTGCACTGGCTCATAGTCTTACTACGCATCACCTTGCCCCTCAGGTCATAATGACCCTACTGCACTGATAACGTAGTCTTGCTACCATCACCTTGCCCCTCAGGTCAAAATGACCCTACTGCACTGATAAGTAGCCCATCATTCATTTTTGGTGGTGAATCGAAGTTATGAACGTCGACAACTCCTTAGCACACGTCCCGCAGCAAAGTCCAACCATGAAGTGAACTCATTGGTTCCCAATTGGATCCTGAGCTATAACTTCCCATATTGAAATACCTTTGCATCTCGGGTTATTGGTCAATACTGGGTCGGATCGGGTCCTCTTCAAGCCATCGGTTCGGGTCGGGTATCCTTCATTGGTTCGGGTAGGGTCTTCTCCTGGTGCGATTCGGGTCGGTTGTCCTCCATCGGTTCGGGTCGGGTGCTTCACCTCGGGTCGGGTCGGATGTCATCTCCCCTCCAGCTCGTGCCTCTGTTCCGATCCGTCTCCTCGTCCTTCACATGCTCCTATCCGATCCATCCTCATGCCTCCGCTCCGATCCGTCCTCCTTAATCCGATCCGATCCCAGTTCAGTTAGCGTGGCCTTCCTTTTTGCCACTTTTCCCAAGTGTTGGGTTCCGATCCGATCGGATTCTTTGCTCAGTTCAACATATCCGATCCGAGCCCTATGTCCGATCCGATCCGAACCCTGCACTGTTTTCTGAGACTGTTTCAGCAGGTGTTTACGTCATTCGACGACGTTTTTGACCATTCTAACTATTGAAATCAATCACAAAGCATTTCAAACAGTCATAGCAACATGCATAATCAACCATAAACATCAAAACATCAATATGATATATCAAAATGGATCAAACATACCCAAAATCTCATATTTCCCCTTAAGCATGTTTAGGTGAAACTAATGATAGGATTAGCAAAACTTAACCAAATTAACCCAAATTCATATCAGAGGTCTAAAACATCATTTAGGAATTTATGAACATTTTTCCCGAATTTTATCATGCTTAAATTCGCTAATTAACGCTAATCACCCTTAACTAGCCATAATTAGTGTAAACTATGCAAATCACTCACCTTAGCCACAAATAAACTAAGATCTGAAATAATTCTCTGATTTGATGTGAATCTCAATGCCAAACAGCAGCTCCAATGTTGATTTGGTGTAGATCTTCCTTGATTTGGGGTTGCTAAGCTTAATCCTTGACTAAAAGATGATTTGGAGGTGATTTAGAGGTTGGAGGCCATTTTTAGGGTTCCTTGGTGATAAGTGGAGGCTAGAAAACTGAAATGGAATGATCCTCTATCTCATTTCAGCCTTCCCATAACCCTAATCCCGAAATGGGTTATGGGCATATCCACTAATCACCCGATTTGGCCCGGTTAAGCAGTTTTTCAACCTCCAAACCTTGTTTCAGCCATATCTCCCAAACGGTAAGTCCGTTTGACTATTATGACCACTCTACGGAAAGGTAAACCATCAAACGAATCCAATGAAAGTGGTTTCAGGTCAAAATTCCTTTCCAATCAAAAGTTATGGCCAAAACAGTACCAACTAGGGGCAAAATGGTCATTTAAAAATCGACAAAAATCATAAGCATGGGAAATGACTCTAATGGATGTTTCCCAAAGTTACATGACCGTACGACTTCACATGGGAAAGAAATAAATATTCTACAATCCTATGATGTGTAGAATACGGGTCATTACACTCTCCCCCCCTTAAGAAATTTCGCCCCCGAAATTCCCTAATCAGAACATACACAAAGGTCCCGCATGCCTATCAACCATAAAACAACAATCAAACATGCAAACAAGAAAAATAAGTCTATCCTAGCATGTGGAATAACTAAATCGTAAAGTAAATCTTACCAGGTAAAGAGTTCTGGATATGCCTTCCTAATGCCCTCCTCTGTCTCCCAAGTACAATCATTCTCGTCCTCGCCCCACTGAACCTTGACTAGCTTCACCGCCTTCCTTCGAAGTTGCTTCGTATCGTGCCCTATAATACGAATCGGCTTGCGGTTCCCAACCGCCTCGGGTTCTACTTCGAAGTCCTCTAATTGATCAGGTGAAATAGTCACATCTGAGTCGTGAACGAACTTCCTTAGTTGGGAAACATGAAATACATCGTGAACTCCCGCCATTTTCTCTGGTAAGCCAACTCTATATGCTAAATTCCCGACTAATTCAAGAACAGGGAATGGGCCAATAAATCTTGGTGCTAACTTGCCTCTCCTGCCAAATCGTATCACGCTCTTCAACGGAGAGATCTTGACAAACACCAAGTCACCAACGGAGAATTTCAAGTCTCTTCTCCTCTTATCAGCATAACTCTTCTGCCTATCTTGGGCAGCTTTCATTCGTTGCTGAATGATCTTGATCTTATCGGAAGTTTCCCTCACCACGTCTGGTCCAAGCATAAACTTCTCGCCAGTCTCTATCCAACATGATGGTGAGTTGCACGGTCTTCCGTACAAAGCTTCATATGGAGCCATACCGATACTGGATTGGTAGCTATTATTATATGCAAACTCTACTAGATACAAATGGTCATCCCATGATCCACCAAAATCCAATATACAAGCTCGTAAGAGATCTTCCAATATACGATTCACCCTCTCCGTCTGACCGTCGGTCTGAGGATGATATGCGGTACTGAGATGTAATCCTGACCCCAGAGCCCCTTGTAAGCTTTTCCAAAACCCACTAGTGAACAACGGGTCTCGGTCACTCACAATGCTTTTGGGTACTCCATGAAATCTCACTACCACTTCATATACAATTCTGCCAACTTGGCTGCTGTCCTGGTCGATTTGACTGGTATAAATCTTGCGCTCTTAGTCAATCGATCCACAATTACCCAAATGCTATCATATCCCGATCTAGTCCTTGGTAAACCATCGATGAAATCCATCGAGACTTGTTCCCATTTCCATTCGGGAATTTCTAATGGTTGCAACAACCCACTAGGCTTCTTTTGCTCGGCTTTAACTAGCTGGCAATTCGTGCATTTGGATATAAACTTCCCAACGTCTCTTTTCATCCCTTCCCAGTAGTAAGTCTGTCTCATGTCTCGATACATCTTATTACCACCGGGATGTATAGTCAGTTTTGAGTGATGACATTCTCTAAGCACTTCATCTCTCAAACCATTCACGTTGGGCACAACTAGTTTTCCATTCTTCCGAAGCCATCCATCTCGATCAAGCCCATACACACTCATCTCCTCATCGATACCCATCTCTAACTTGGAGATGATTTCCAATAAGTTAGGATCGTCCCTCTGGCTGGAACAAATCCGCTCTATCAAAGTGGGTCTGATCGTCAAACTAGCTAGCAAGACTGGATCCAATTCGCACCTTGGTCTGAAATCAAATCCCGCGATATACTCCAGTTGCTTCCATTCAAGAAACATTGCCCCTAAGCTGGCATGTCTCCTACTCAAGGCATCGGCTACCGCATTACCTTTCCCAGGTGTGTATGCGATATCAAATTCATACGAAGCCAAGAACTCTAACCATCTTTGCTGACGGAGATTCAGATCTTTCTGGGAGAAGAGATACTTTAACGATTTATGATCGGTAAACAACTCAAATCTTTCTCCCAAGAGATAATGTCTCCACATCTTCAGCGCAAATACAATCGCTGCCAATTCCAAATCATGGGTAGGATACTTCTTCTCATGCGGCTTTAGCTGTCGACTAGCATAAGCTACAACCCTACCTCCTTGCATCAATACAGCACCCAGTCCGGTACCACAAGCATTTGTGTATACCGTCATCTCTTCATTCCCTTTAGGAATGACTAACACCGGCGCACGCGTCAACCTCTCTTTTAGACTCTTGAAGGCATCCTCACACACTCCGTCCCAGACGAAGGACTGATTCTTCTTAGTCAACTGAGTCAACGGTGCTGCAATCTTGGAGAAGTCCTGGATAAACTTACGATAATATTCAGCTAATCCCAAGAAACTTCTTACATCTGTTGCATTCTTGGGCGTAGGCCAATCATGTACCGTAGCCACCTTCGCAGGGTCCACGGCAATACCATTCTCTGAAACAACATGACCCAAGAATCTTACTTCCCTTCTCCAAAAATGACACTTGGAGAATTTCGCTTTCAATTGGTGTTTCCTCAACACCTCCATCACTATCCTCAAGTGTCCCTTGTGTTCCTCCTCTGTCCTTGAGTAAACAAGGATATCATCCACGAACACAAGAACAAACTTATTCAACTGATCTCTGAATACTCGATTCATAAGATCCACAAAATAGGATGGTGCATTGGTCAACCCAAATGGCATGACCAACCACTCATAAAATCCAGACGGCGTCCTAAATGCCGTTTTCGGAACACTCTCATCCGCTACTCGTAGCTGATGAAATCCTGTCGCGGGGTCCAACTGGGAGAACACTCTAGCTCCTTCCAGTTGATCAAACAAATCATCTATCCGCGGTAGAGGGTACTTATTCTTCCTCGTCACCTTATTCAACTCGCGATAGTCCACACACAAACGAAGGGAACCATCTGCCTTAGTGGCAAACACAACTGGTGCTCCCCACTCGGAGACACTCCTTCTAATAAATCCCTTATTCAAAAGATTGCTGACTTGCACCCCGAGCTCTCGCTGCTCCCTTGGTGCCATACGACGAAGTGGCATCACTATAGGTCTGGCATCTTTCACTAAATCAATATGGAACTCAATCTCTCGGTGTGGTGGAAGCCCGGTCACCTCCTCGAAGACGTCCGGATACTGGCCAACCACGGGCACATCTGACAACTCATCTTGCGGGATGTCGAGGGAATTTACAAAACTAGCCATAACCCCATCACTAGGTAGGCTACCAAACACTACCCACCGCCCATCATCCGCCCTCACTGTCACCAAAAAGCCCTCACAGTCTACCACCACCCCGTATCTTTGGAGCCAATCGACTCCCAATATAATGCCATACCCAGTAAAGCCCAAAACAAAGCAATCACATACAAACATACATCCATGACTCGATAAGACCAAATTCCTGCAAATAATACTAAGGCTAGTCGAACCACCAATCGGGTTCGTCACAACCAATGGTCTATCGACTATCTCGGGTTCCAGTCCCAATCTATCTAGCAGGTCACTAGATATGAAGTAACGGGAAGCCCCAGTATCAAACAAAACTCGAACTGGTATATCATAAATAGAAAGCATACCTTGAATAACAACATTCTTTCCTTTCTCCGCCGCAGTTGGGGCATTCGACGAAGAAGGAACAACATCAATAGCATATGCTTTCACAATCTGCTTCTCCTTAAGAGGTTGCGGACACTTATTCTTATGATGTCCCATTTGACCACAGTTGTAGCACTTCCTTTCCGTTGGCTTGGCCTGACATTCTTTAGCATAATGGCCCTTCTTACCACAGCTGAAGCACTCAACATCCTTCTTGCTCTTTTTCTGGCCACCCTTAGATTGGTCCTGCTTCCTCTTATTCTGAGAGTTATTCTTGCCTCCACCGCCTGCTTGCGGCTTTGGCCCTTCTGCAGATGCAGCCTCAGTCTTTGACTTAGGGTAAAGACTCTCTGATCTCAAAGCTTTCCCCACGATCGATTCAAAAGTCTCATCGATGTGATTAATAAGCCTTTCCCCCAAGTATCCATCCAAACCAGTAATGAACTTCTCATTCTTCTTTTTAGGAGTATCGATAAGAGACAGTCCATACTTCGACAAAGTGTCGAACTCAGCAATATAATCAGAAACTGCCCTTCCGTTCTGCTTGAGTTCCAAGAACCTCTTAAACAACACTGACTTCTGGGCAGTTGGAATGAACTTCTCGCTAAAGCGAGCCTTGAACTGATCCCAAGTAACCTGATCCTCTGGAGTAGCTGTTCTAATGGCATTCCACCAATTCATCGCTCGCCCTTGCAGCTGACGAGACGCTAGCCTTCTCTTCATCGCATCCTCGAGACCCAAGTCATCAAAGATACGGTCACAGCTATCCATCCAGTCCTGAACATCCGTGGCCGACTCCGTCCCGTGGAACGACTTTCCACCAAGATTAGTGTAATCCTTACACAACTTGGCGAAATCGACCCTAGGCGCTGCACTACTAGGCCAACACCAACTCCAGGATTGGGAACTGCCCCTTGCACTTCTCTAAGCATGTCTCTCATGAGGTTAGTAAACATAGCCCTCATGTCAGCGGCATTCCCTTGGTTGGTCCCTCTACCAGCACCCCTCGTGTCTCGGCTCATCGTCAATCTGAAAAAGGAAAACGATTAACGACCCCATAGTGGTGCTAGTGCAGTGCGACTTCATTCTTATACTACTAATAGTATATATATACATAACTTTTGAAAACCAAAATAATCACAAATACGCGCTCTCATATACGTACTATCTCTCCCTAGTGTCTTTCCCTAGGTTAACTACGCAACCTAGAGCTCTGATACCAAGTGTGACGGCCCGCCCCGCACCAACCGACATTTACTCTCCAAAGGTGCGCTGTACACATGTCCAGTTAGCACGGAACGGGTCGCCAGAAGGAAAAAGGAAGAAGGAAATGAACATAAAAAGAACCTGTAGAATGTCTCACAGCGCATAGAACAAAATATAATAATAACATACTTGACATAAAACAGGAGAGACAGTGCATAAGCTGAAAATCAGAACTAAACATCATAGCAGCGGAAATTCAGAATACAGCTTATTACAACTTTCAAACTGTCTCAAAGCAAAAGTAACTAATGCACAAGTAGCGACCACCAACGACACAGGGAGAAAGTGTGTATATATATATATATATATCATACGTGGAAGCCTCCTGCCCGCCTCCGAACCAGCTACTCGCGCATCACCAGCTAACCTGTCTCTAGTCTGCTCGTGTGAGCACACAGAGTAATAAGAGGAGACATAAAACTCTGGGTCAGACATAAAGCCTGGTATGAGCGATAAGCATCAAAAGTGAACAATAACAGGTAGACTAAAACATACCTGAACCTGGACCTGCAACCAAAGAGTTAGCACTACATACTGTACAACACTCTAAGGTACCATATCAAACGGTGTAAAGATACGGAGGTGGGGGAGGTGTGCATGTCATAATGATGGCAAACAATCAAACATAGCATCCATCCTCACATCTCTCACTCAGTGCATAAAGCATACGATATTCACCACTTCGATCACCCAATCATACCTTGCTACGATCACTTTGCCCCATGAAGTCATAAATGGCTTCACTGCACTGATAACGTAGCCACAAATCCTTTGCTATGTCCACTTTGCCCCATGGAGTCACAAGGACCCCACTGCACTGGCTCATAGCCTTACTAATCCTTACTATGTCCACTCTACCCCATGGAGTCGTAGTGACCCCACTGCACTGGCTCATAGTCTTACTACGCATCACCTTGCCCCTCAGGTCATAATGACCCTACTGAACTGATAACGTAGTCTTGCTACCATCACCTTGCCCCTCAGGTCATAATGACCCTACTGCACTGATAAGTAGCCCATCATTCATTTTTGGTGGTGAATCGAAGTTATGAAAGTCGACAACTCCTTAGCACACGTCCCGCACCAAAGTCCAACCATGAAGTGAACTCATTGGTTCCCAATTGGATCCTGGGCTCTAACTTCCCATATTGAACTACCTTTGCATCTCGGGTTATTGGTCAATACTGGGTCGGATCGGGTCCTCTTCAAGCCATCGGTTTGGGTCGGGTATCCTTCATTGGTTCGGGTAGGGTCTTCTCCTGGTGCGGTTCGGGTCGGTTGTACTCCATCGGTTCGGGTCGGGTGCTTCACCTCGGGTCGGGTCGGATGTCATCTCCCCTCCAGCTCGTGCCTCCGTTCCGATCCGTCTCCTCGTCCTTCACATGCTCCTATCCGATCCATCCTCATGCCTCCGCTCCAATCCGTCCTCCTTAATCCGATCCGATCCCAGTTCAGTTAGCGTGGCCTTCCTTTTTGCCACTTTTCCCAAGTGTTGGGTTTCGATCCGATCGGATCCTTTGCTCAGTTCAACATATCCGATCCGAGCCCTATGTCCGATCCGATCCGAACCCTGCACTGTTTTCTGAGACTGTTCCAGCAGGTGTTTACGCCATTCGACGACGTTTTTGACCATTCTAACTATTGAAATCAATCACAAAGCATTTCAAACAGTCATAGCAACATGCATAATCAACCATAAACATCAAAACATCAATATGATAGATCAAAATGGATCAAACATACCCAAAATCTCATATTCCCCCTTAAGCATGTTTAGGTGAAACTAATGATAGGATTAGCAAAACTTAACCAAATTAACCCAAATTCATATCAGAGGTCTAAAACATCATTTAGGAATTTATGAACATTTTTCCCGAATTTTATCATGCTTAAATTCGCTAATTAACGCTAATCACCCTTAACTAGCCATAATTAGTGTAAACTATGCAAATCACTCACCTTAGCCACAAATAAACTAAGATCTGAAATAATTCTTTGATTTGATGTGAATCTCAATGCCAAACAGCAGCTCCAATGTTGATTTGGTGTAGATCTTCTTTGATTTGGGGTTGCTAAGCTTAATCCTTGATCAAAAGATGATTTGGAGGTGATTTAGAGGTTGGAGGCCATTTTTAGGGTTCCTTGGTGATAAGTGGAGGCTAGAAAACTGAAATGGAATGATCCTCTATCTCATTTCAGCCTTCCCATAACTCTAATCCCGAAATGGGTTATGGGCCTATCCACTAATCACCCGATTTGGCCCGGTTAAGCAGTTTTTCAACCTCCAAACCTTGTTTCAGCCATATCTCCCAAACGGTAAGTCCGTTTGACTATTATGACCACTCTACGGAAAGGTAAACCATCAAACGAATCCAATGGAAGTGGTTTCAGGTCAAAATTCCTTTCCAATCAAAAGTTATGGCCAAAACAGTACCAACTAGGGGCAAAATGGTCATTTAAAAATCGACAAAAATCATAAGCATGAGAAATGACTCTAATGGATGTTTCCCAAAGTTACATGACCGTACGACTTCACATGGGAAAGAAATAAATATTCTACAATCCTATGATGTGTAGAATACGGGTCATTACACTCTCCCCCCCTTAAGAAATTTCGCCCCCGAAATTCCCTAATCAGAACATACACAAAGGTCCCGCATGCCTATCAACCATAAAACAACAATCAAACATGCAAACAAGCAAAATAAGTCTATTATAGCATGTGGAATAACTAAATCGTAAAGTAAATCTTACCAGGTAAAGAGTTCTGGATATGCCTTCCTAATGCCCTCCTCTGTCTCCCAAGTACAATCATTCTCGTCCTCGCCCCACTGAACCTTGACTAGCTTCACCGCCTTCCTTCGAAGTTGGTTCGTATCGTGCCCCATAATACGAATCGGCTTGCGGTTCCCAACCGCCTCGGGTTCTACTTCGAAGTCCTCTAATTGATCAGGTGAAATAGTCACATCTGAGTCGTGAACGAACTTCCTTAGTTGGGAAACATGAAATACATCGTGAACTCCCGCCATTTTCTCTGGTAAGCCAACTCTATACGCTAAATTCCCGACTAATTCAAGAACAGGGAATGGGCCAATAAATGTTGGTGCTAACTTGCCTCTCCTACCAAATCGTATCACGCTCTTCAACGGAGAGATCTTGACAAACACCAAGTCACCAACGGAGAATTTCAAGTCTCTTCTCCTCTTATCAGCATAACTCTTCTGCCTATCTTGGGCAGCTTTCATTCGTTGCTGAATGATCTTGATCTTATCGGAAGTTTCCCTCACCACGTCTGGTCCAAGCATAAACTTCTCGCCAGTCTCTATCCAACATGATGGTGAGTTGCACGGTCTTCCGTACAAAGCTTCATATGGAGCCATACCGATACTGGATTGGTAGCTATTATTATATGCAAACTCTACTAGATGCAAATGGTCATCCCATGATCCACCAAAATCCAATATACAAGCTCTCAAGAGATCTTCCAATATACGATTCACCCTCTCCGTCTGACCGTCGGTCTGAGGATGATATGCGGTACTGAGATGTAATCCTGACCCCAGAGCCCATTGTAAGCTTTTCCAAAACCCACTAGTGAACAACGGGTCTCGGTCACTCACAATGCTTTTGGGTACTCCATGAAATCTCACTACCCACTTCATATACAATTCTGCCAACTTGGCTGCTGTCCTGGTCGATTTGACTGGTATAAATCTTGCGCTCTTAGTCAATCGATCCACAATTACCCAAATGCTATCATATCCCGATCTAGTCCTTGGTAAACCATCGATGAAATCCATCGAGACTTGTTCCCATTTCCATTCGGGAATTTCTAATGGTTGCAACAACCCACTAGGCTTCTTTTGCTCGGCTTTAACTAGCTGGCAATTCGTGCATTTGGATATAAACTTCCCAACGTCTCTTTTCATCCCTTCCCAGTAGTAAGTCTGTCTCATGTCTCGATACATCTTATTACCACCGGGATGTATAGTCAATTTTGAGTGATGACATTCTCTAAGCACTTCATCTCTCAAACCATTCACGTTGGGCACAACTAGTTTTCCATTCTTCCGAAGCCATCCATCTCGATCAAGCCCATACACACTCATCTCCTCAACGATACCCATCTCTAACTTGGAGATGATTTCCAATAGGTTAGGATCGTCCCTCTGGCTGGAACAAATCTGCTCTATCAAAGTGGGTCTGATCGTCAAACTAGCTAGCAAGACTGGATCCAATTCGCACCTTGGTCTGAAATCAAATCCCGCGATATACTCCAGTTGCTTCCATTCAAGAAACATTGACCCTAAGCTGGCATGTCTCCTACTCAAGGCATCGGCTACCGCATTACCTTTCCCAGGTGTGTATGCGATATCAAATTCATACGAATCCAAGAACTCTAACCATCTTTGCTGACGGAGATTCAGATCTTTCTGGGAGAAGAGATACTTTAACGATTTATGATCGGTAAACAACTCAAATCTTTCTCCCAAGAGATAATGTCTCCACATCTTCAGCGCAAATACAATCGCTGCCAATTCCAAATCATGGGTAGGATACTTCTTCTCATGCGGCTTTAGCTGTCGACTAGCATAAGCTACAACCCTACCTCCTTGCATTAATACAACACCCAGTCCGGTACCACAAGCATCCGTGTATACCATCATCTCTTCATTCCCTTTAGGAATGACTAACACCGGCGCACGCGTCAACCTCTCTTTTAGAATCTTGAAGGCATCCTCACACACTCCGTCCCAGACGAAGGACTGATTCTTCTTAGTCAACTGAGTCAACAGTGCTGCAATCTTGGAGAAGTCCTGGATAAACTTACGATAATATCCAGCTAATCCCAAGAAACTTCTTACATCTATTGCATTCTTGGGCGTAGGCCAATCCTGCACCGTAGCCACCTTCGCAGGGTCCACGGCAATACCATTCTATGAAACAACATGACCCAAGAATCTTACTTCCCTTCTCCAAAAATGACACTTGGAGAATTTCGCTTTCAATTGGTGTTTCCTCAACACCTCCATCACTATCCTCAAGTGTCCCTTGTGTTCCTCCTCTGTCCTTGAGTAAACAAGGATATCATCCACGAACACAAGAACAAACTTATTCAACTGATCTCTGAATACTCGATTCATAAGATCCACAAAATAGGCTGGTGCATTGGTCAACCCAAATGGCATGACCAACCACTCATAAAATCCAGACGGCGTCCTAAATGTCGTTTTCGGAACACTCTCATCCGCTACTCGTAGCTGATGAAATCCTGTCGCGAGGTCCAACTGGGAGAACACTCTAGCTCCTTCCAGTTGATCAAACATATCATCTATCCGCGGTAGAGGATACTTATTCTTCCTCGTCACCTTATTCAACTCGCGATAGTCCACACACAAACGAAGGGAACCATCTGCCTTAGTGGCAAACACAACTGGTGCTGCCCACTCGGAGACACTCCTTCTAATAAATCCCTTCTTCAAAAGATTGCTGACTTGCACCCCGAGCTCTCGCTGCTCCCTTGGTGCCATACGACGAAGTGGCATCACTATAGGTCTGGCATCTTTCACTAAATCAATACGGAACTCAATCTCTCGGTGTGGTGGAAGCCCGGTCACCTCCTCGAAGACGTCCGGATACTGGCTAACCACGGGCACATCTGACAACTCATCTTGCGGGATGTCGAGGGAATTTACAAAACTAGCCATAACCCCATCACTAGGTAGGCTACCAAACACTACCCTCCGCCCATCATCCGCCCTCACTGTCACCAAAAAGCCCTCACAGTCTACCACCACCCCGTATCTTTGGAGCCAATCGACTCCCAATATAATGCCATACCCAGTAAAGCCCAAAACAAAGCAATCACATACAAACATACATCCATGACTCGATAAGACCAAATTCCTGCAAATCATACTAAGGCTAGTCGAACCACCAATCGGGTTCGTCACAACCAATGGTCTATCGACTATCTCGGGTTCCAGTCCCAATCTATCTACCAGGTCACTAGATATGAAGGAACGGGAAGCCCCAGTATCAAACAAAACTCGAACTGGTATATCATAAATAGAAAGCATGCCTTGAATAACAACATTCTTTCCTTTCTCCACCACAGTTGGGGCATTCGACGAAGAAGGAACAGCATCAATAGCATATGCTTTCACAATCTGCTTCTCCTTAAGAGGTTGCGGACACTTATCCTTATGATGTCCCATTTGACCACAGTTGTAGCACTTCCTTTCCGCTGGCTTGGCCCGACATTCTTTAGCATAATGGCCCTTCTTACCACAGCTAAAGCACTCAACATCCTTCTTGCTCTTTTTCTGGCCACCCTTAGATTGGTCCTGCTTCCTCTTATTCTGAGAGTTATTCTTGCCTCCACCGCCTGCTTGCGGCTTTGGCCCTTCTGCATATGCAGCCTCAGTCTTTGACTTAGGGTAAAGACTCTCTGATCTCAAAGCTTTCCCCACGATCGATTCAAAAGTCTCATCGATGTGATTAATAAGCCTTTCCCCCAAGTATCCATTCAAACCAGTAATGAACTTCTCATTCTTCTTTTCAGGAGTATCGATAAGAGACAGTCCATACTTCGACAAAGTGTCGAACTCAGCAATATAATCAAAAACTGCCCTTCCGTTCTGCTTGAGTTCCAAGAACCTCTTAAACAACACTGACTTCTGGGCAGCTGGAATGAACTTCTCGCTAAAGCGAGCCTTGAACTGATCCCAAGTAACCTGATCCTCTGGAGTAGCTGTTCTAATGGCATTCCACCAATTCATCGCTCGCCCTTGCAGCTGACGAGACGCTAGCCTTCTCTTCATCGCATCCTCGAGACCCAAGTCATCAAAGATACGGTCACAGCTATCCATCCAGTCCTGAACATCCGTGGCCGACTCCATCCCGTGGAACGGCTTTCCACCAAGATTAGTGTAATCCTTACACAACTTGGCGAAATCGACCCTAGGCGCCTGCACTACTAGGCCAACACCAACTCCAGGATTGGGAACTGCCCCTTGCACTTCTCTAAGCATGTCTCTCATGAGGTTAGTAAACATAGCCCTCATGTCAGCGACATTCCCTTGGTTGGTCCCTCTACCAGTACCCCTCGTGTCTCGGCTCATCGTCAATCTGAAAAAGGAAAACGATTTACGACCCCATAGTGGTGATAGTGCAGTGCGACTTCATTCTTATACTACTAATAGTATATATATATATACATAGCTTTTGAAAACCAAAATAATCACAAATACGCGCTCTCATATGCGTACTACCTCTCCCTAGTGTCTTTCCCTAGGTTAACTACGCAACCTAGAGCTCTGATACCAAGTGTGGCGGCCCGCCCCGCACCAACCGACATTTACTCTCCAAAGGTGCGCTGTACACATGTCCAGTTAGCACGGAACGGGTCGCCAGAAGGAAAAAGGAAGAAGGAAATGAACATAAAAAGAACCTGTAGAATGTCTCACAGCGCATAGAACAAAATATAATAATAACATACTTGACATAAAACAGGAGAGACAGTGCATAAGCTGAAAATCAGAACTAAACATCATAGCAGCGGAAATTCAGAATACAGCTTATTACAACTTTCAAACTGTCTCAAAGCAAAAGTAAGATAAATGAGGTACACTACTAATGCCCAAGTAGCAACCACCAACGACACAGGGAGAAAGTGTATATATATATATATCATACGTGGAAGCCTCCTGCCCGCCTCCGAATCAGCTACTCGCGCATCACCAACTAACCTGTCTCTAGTCTGCTCGTGTGAGCACCTAGAGTAATAAGAGGAGACATAAAACTCTGGGTCAGACATAAAGCCTGGTATGAGCGATAAGCATCTAAAGTGAACAATAACAGGTAGACTAAAACATACCTGAACCTGGACCTGCAACCAAAGAGTTAGCACTACATACTGTACAACACTCTAAGGTACCGTATCAAACGGTGTAAAGATACGGAGGTGGGGGAGGTGTGCATGTCATAATGATGGCAAACAATCAAACATAGCATCCATCCTCACATCTCTCACTCAGTGCATAAAGCATACGATATTCACCACTTCGATCACCCAATCATACCTTGCTACGATCACTTTGCCCCCATGAAGTCATAAATGGCTTCACTGCATTGATAACGTAGCCACAAATCCTTTGCTATGTCCACTTTGCCCCATGGAGTCACAAGGACCCCACTGCACTGGCTCATAGCCTTACTAATCCTTACTATGTCCACTCTGCCCCATGGAGTCGTAGTGACCCCACTGCACTGGCTCATAGTCTTACTACGCATCACCTTGCCCCTCAGGTCATAATGACCCTACTGCACTGATAACGTAGTCTTGCTACCATCACCTTGCCCCTCAGGTCATAATGACCCTACTGCACTGATAAGTAGCCCATCATTCATTTTTGGTGGTGAATCGAAGTTATGAACGTCGACAACTCCTTAGCACATGTCCCGCAGCAAAGTCCAACCATGAAGTGAACTCATTGGTTCCCAATTGGATCCTGAGCTCTAACTTCCCATATTGAACTACCTTTGCATCTCGGGTTATTGGTCAATACTGGGTCGGATCGTGTCCTCTTCAAGCCATCGGTTCGGGTCGGGTATCCTTCATTGGTTCGGGTAGGGTCTTCTCCTGGTGCGGTTCGGGTCGGTTGTCCTCCATCGGTTCGGGTCGGGTGCTTCACCTCGGGTCGGGTCGGGTCGGATGTCATCTCCCCTCCAGCTCGTGCCTCCATTCCGATCCGTCTCCTCGTCCTTCACATGCTCCTATCCGATCCATCCTCATGCCTCCGCTCCGATCCGTCCTCCTTAATCCGATCCTATCCCAGTTCAGTTAGCGTGGCCTTCCTTTTTGCCACTTTTCCCAAGTGTTGGGTTCCGATCCGATCGGATTCTTTGCTCAGTTCAACATATCCGATCCGAGCCCTATGTCCGATCCGATCCGAACCCTGCACTGTTTTCTGAGACTGTTCCAGCAGGTGTTTACGCCATTCGACGACGTTTTTGACCATTCTAACTATTGAAATCAATCACAAAGCATTTCATACAGTCATAGCAACATGCATAATCAACCATAAACATCAAAACATCAATATGATAGATCAAAATGGATCAAACATACCCAAAATCCCATATTTCCCCTTAAGCATGTTTAGGTGAAACTAATGATAGGATTAGCAAAACTTAACCAAATTAACCCAAATTCATATCAGAGGTCTAAAACATCATTTAGGAATTTATGAACATTTTTCCCGAATTTTATCATGCTTAAATTCGCTAATTAACGCTAATCACCCTTAACTAGCCATAATTAGTGTAAACTATGCAAATCACTCACCTTAGCCACAAATAAACTAAGATCTGAAATAATTCTCTGATTTGATGTGAATCTCAATGCCAAACAGCAGCTCCAATGTTGATTTGGTGTAGATCTTCCTTGATTAGGGGTTGCTAAGCTTAATCCTTGACCAAAAGATGATTTGGAGGTGATTTAGAGGTTGGAGGCCATTTTTAGGGTTCCTTGGTGATAAGTGGAGGCTAGAAAACTGAAATGGAATGATCCTCTATCTCATTTCAGTCTTCCCATAACCTTAATCCCGAAATGGGTTATGGGCCTATCCACTAATCACCCGATTTGGCCCGGTTAAGCAGTTTTTCAACCTCCAAACCTTGTTTCAGCCATATCTCCCAAACGGTAAGTCCGTTTGACTATTATGACCACTCTACGGAAAGGTAAACCATCAAACGAATCCAATGGAAGTGGTTTCAGGTCAAAATTCCTTTCCAATCAAAAGTTATGGCCAAAACAGTACCAACTAGGGGCAAAATGGTCATTTAAAAATCGACAAAAATCATAAGCATGGGAAATGACTCTAATGGATGTTTCCCAAAGTTACATGACCGTACGACTTCACATGGGAAAGAAATAAATATTCTACAATCATATTATGTGTAGAATACGGGTCATTACAATATTACAGATTTGAAATCTAACGGTTGAATTTGGAATTATGTCTAGATCAAATTAGGAAAACGTCGTTGTAAGTGCAGTTCGATGGCCATTTATGGAAATCTACTGTACGGGCCTTGATAAAATTATTAAAAATATCAATAATTAGTGTAAAATCATAAGAAGTGATTTGGAAAGAATTAGGATGAAAAATTCCATAGTTGAAAAGATAAAAATATATTTTTATCGAAATGAACTAGTTTTGAACTAGAATTATAATTCAATTATTATTTTTAATAAATAAATTGGTTTTGAAATGGTTTTAAAAATAACCTGAATTTCCAATATATAAATTGGAAATGGATTTGAATCGAAATTGTCTTCGGAATAGTTCGATGTTGAATTTCGTGATTATACATATATTGTTATGGAAATTTGAAAGATATATATATATATCGTTATTTCAAATACGATATTTGTTGATTTCAGAATTTGATATTGAATATAAGCCGATATATTTTCTATTCAGAGCCTTGTATTTAATATCAAATTGGAGTTTGGGTTTGTCGTGAATGGTATCTTTAATAATACTGTTCTTGAACCCAATGGAGTTAAGAAAATTAGAAACTGACTGAAGATTAGTTAAATTGAATGGTTTCCTGGGTATTGATCTGATGTTGGTTTCGGCCTTCGGGGTTAACACTTAGGGAATTGTTCTCTTACAAATTTACGGTTAGAGACTGAAGGGATGTGGATTGGGTTTGTTGTGAACTGTGTTTTAGCGACATTCGCTCTTTAACCCGATTTACAGTGAAATGGGATTTGGATATTATAAATCTTTTGTTAAGATTTAAAGGAAATTTTCCAAAGTAAAGTTTTCCAATTTAATATATTAAATTGGGATTGAATGGAATTCGATTTGGAAATAATCGAAGTAAGCTTCTGTAGAGGAAGATGGTTAATATATATGGAATTTAAAAGGCCTTGTCGTTATTCCATTTATATTATCGGTTGGATATGGAAGTTTATATCGATTTTATATATCAATCAGTTTTCCATGAAGATTCCATTGTTAATGGAATGTGATTTTGGGTTGTCGTGAATGGTATCTTTAATAATATTGTTCTTAGACCCAACAGAGTTAAGAAAATCAGAAACTAACTGGGGATTAGTTAAGTTGAATGGTTTCCTGGGTATTGATCTGGTGTTGGTTTCGGCCTTCGGGGTTAACACTTAGGGAATTGGTCACTTGCTAATTTTTGGTTAAAGGCTGATAGAATGGAATGAGATTTTCGGTTTATCGTGAACCGTGTTTTAAATGACATTGGTTCTTTAACCCAGTTAAAGGCAGGATATTATTTCCCAAGTTAAACAATCGCTAATATTGATTTCTGGGAAGATTAAAACCAAGTGGAGTTTTAATGCATCTTTGATATCCAACCGGAGATTAAAGAATAAATCTAAAGAATTTATCTTTGATAAAATTAATGGGAACCTTTCCCAAAATATAAGAATATTTGAAGAAAGGAATATCCTGAATTGGAATGAGGCGTACGTTGTGTTTTTAGAGCACTTGTTTATTATAGCGAGTTATTCAGAAAGACCGGGTTTATCCCATTCTGAATAACTGATTCGACGATGTGTCGAGGATGAAGACGGTGGTTGAAGACCGGAGGTCTTCACATCGTTTGGTTGATTACTGATGTCTTGATTGGGTTGTACACCCAAGGCAAGGTAACAAGTGGTGATCATCCAGACGTACTTGAAGATCGACCGGATATGCGAGGGCCTCTCCCCTGTATTGGACATATAGGGGAGGAATAAGGTGCCTCCATTTTCGTTCAGACCCAGAACGAACTTGTAAATGGATGTGTGTCTGACATCGGATTTAATTCTGTGTGATTGATTGACATCGGTTGCATAGCGTGAATTGCCTGTGTGGCATGCTGAGATGCAAATGATCAAGGCTTCTGTTGAAAAGCAGAGTCTTGTGGTTGATGATCAAAGCACGACTTTAATATAGCGTAGCTTTTTGTAGCGTTAATTCGCGAGCCTCACACCCCGGTGTGAACCAGAAACGGGAGAAGGACCTCAAGGAAATGGACATATGCTGGTTTCTAGCTAGGAGTGGTGTTTTGGGTTTTACATGCCCGGACATTTTACTTATGTGGATGATGGATAGCGAGGCGCCTCGGTTATATCGGTTGATCCGGGGCCGATGGAGTCATTTTGCTCATATATGCCCCATAGGGCAGACTAGCATATTGTTTACGGTATTATTAATCCACTCCGTGTGGACCGGCCCTGACGATCCAAGGTGCAGTTGCGGATGTATCCTGAGGCTCGAGCTAGAGAGACTAACGAATTCGGTAAGGACGATCCCTTGCCTTGGTTCATAGATGGAAATCCAACTTCCAATGCGTGACATTTGTGGTTTTGATTGTAGAGCCTAGTATTGGCGACATGATATATGGTACCCATACCGTCTATGATTGATACATTTATATTTGAAGTTGTTTTATACACTATGCACTTATAATAGTATCCAAATGATATGTTTTAAACGTACCAAGCATGTTTGACTATTATAAGGGAAAACCCTATCCTCCGGCTTGCGTTGCATTGTGTGATGGGACCTGAGTCTTATAATAGTTTAATTTTCTTTATTTAGCATTGCGCCGTTTGTTTTATGCAATGGAATTCTTGGGAGGAAATCCATTCCGTGTTATACGGCGTAGTCTCTTGATTTACCGAACTTTAAAATAAAGATTAATAACTGTTTTAGTTCTCACACCAGTCACATGACTGACCTGGAGTTTATTGTTTAAACCTAAACTCTGGGTGCCCTTATTTTACACGGGCAAGTAGTAGTTTTGGTTTTGTAGATTTATATTCACAGGATCCTGGTATACAGCTGGAATGATATTCAGAAAGCTCTGTATCCGTATATTATTTTCAGTTGTGTTTTGTATTATTTTTCCGCTGTTATGTATTTAAATCTCTGATATTGTTCGAATGTGTAATATTTATTCATACTCTGATATATTATTGTATTCTGATGTAAATTGCTGTAATAAGCAATGAAATGTTCTTCTATTTGGGTTCTGATTGGTCATGTTCTCAATTCAATTCGTTCTTTCCCGTAAGGGGAAGTTCGGGTCGTCTTAGTTTGGTATCAGAGCTCTGGTTTACAGAGCTCGAGAATAAGACACGTTAGAACCAAACAAAAGAACTCATCAGAGATTGGATTAGTAATCTCCAATAAGAATGACTCGTTAGAGATGGGATCAGTAGTATCCTAGAACGAGTGTGAAGAGTATATTTTTAAAATGAAAACCAATTTTATTTTGAAAATTTAAACCAATTTATACGTATTTGAATATTTTATTTGTATTAAATTTGGATAATCCAATATATAAAGATTTTGCATAGACATGTTGCAAACGTGTATTCGAAGTTTTAATATACTGGACAAATATAGTATCACACTCTAGTCGCCCAGATATGATTTTGATGATAGTTCGAACATCATCAGAATTGGTGTTCGAGTTTCGAAAGTGGGATATTTATATAATTCTAATTGGCTGGTGTGAGAACCAAAACTAGATAGGTGTAACGTCCCGGATTTTTAGCAATATAATAATTAATTATTTTAATATATTGGCTTGATAATTTAACTGGTTCAAATTCGAATATTTAAATAATATTAATAATGGGATTTTGGTATATATATTTTCGAAATAGTCGAAATGATGGAATTGGAAATTTTGTGTATATTGGATAGTTTAAGGAATTCAATTGAGTTTATATTCAGATTATAATAACGAATATATTTATAAACGATAGTTGATCGTATAAATTATAATATAAATTATAATCGAACCTAGAACGTCGCGGCAGTTCGTAATATTGAGTTTTGAACTTCAACTGAGTATACCAGATTCGTTATAAGTCGGATTTCTTCGAAACAAGAAACGTTCGAATCTGTTGAGCTATGTGTTTCTAATGGAAAAGGGAAATGGAGATTTCGCTTTATAGATGGTAAGTTATGTCCGAATAAAATTTTTAGAAAGTCGTTATGGATTCGTTTATAAAGCATAACGATTGTTCAATTATAATAAAATATTTATTTCGAATTTGGACAAGATCTTTGAGACGTAGTTATGATTTAAATTTTAGAATTTTATTGTAATTTATATTTTGGAAAATAAGCAACTTTTTGTTTAACGTAATTTACACTCTATATCAGCATTTTGTGATTTTACGAAATAAGTTATTTTGTCTGTATTATTATATTTTTGGAATCGTGGCACATCACTCTACCCGGACATATTTTTACTTTTGTCGATAGCAGCTCGTACGTACAATGGAATTTTTCATGATAGGGTATCATACAAATCTAACTTTTACAAAACAAATATATGCACTATATTTTTCAATGACCACATGTTCATGTAAGCTATAAGGTATAAGGTACGTGTATCATCCCAACTTTGTAAAGTATGTGTATCTCCACGGAGCATGTTTCGTTTTGTACAGTGCATATACAAGCTACACGATGCAGGTAAATCACGCAAAGTGTGAATCAATTTGGCAAAACGTAAGTTATCCTTACAAGAGAAAAATTAAATTAAAATATAAAATGTATACTAGCTGCAAACTTAGCAACTAAGTTTAGATTTCTGCACATCTAGGAATTCACATCACCAGCTATGCTTCCTCATGCACATGCCTACACTTTACTTTCCAGCCAAAACGTACACGCGCAGCTCTGCTAATGCACAATTAAACTTTGAAAATAATTCTAGATCCTTAACTACATCCAGATAAAATCCTAACACGCTACATCCAAGCAAGAAGAGGACCAACAACTGTGTACGTCCAGCATTTTGATTTCTCATCAACCTATAAAAAAAATAAAAAAATAAAAAATTATTGCAGGCCAAGTATTTGTACGGGGCACGTCCCTTCCAAAACACAGACCATGTGTTTTCTTTCACCTACCCTTTGAATTTCTTCTTTTCAGCAATTTGCTTAGACCTCCACCAGTTAAACAAAACGTACCTACACTAGTGGCCGGAACTTCATGCAGAAGAAATCACGTATATATCTCAAGTCCCTTTTCACAGCTATGAAATTTCATATCAAAGCTGTCAGCTACCCTATGAAATGTATACCGCCTGCTGTGATCAATCACCATCACCAAGTGTTGCTACTCCTTGGCCACCACGTTTGGCAACTTTATAAATACATGACCCAGTCTTACTCTTTCTGGATCGGATAAAAGAATCGAAAATAATTCGTATATATGCTCCACAGAAAAATCTGAGACCAATATAATTCCGATCCTCCAGGCATTCTCTTCACTGGAGTATATATTTGGAGTTACTCGACGCTGTACGTGTTTTCAAACGTGAAGTTCTCCAGAGTCTTCTAGGGTTGGAGACTACTTTTGATTCACTGAGTTATTGGTGAATTCGAAATCATTTTCGTGTTTAGAGGATTGAGTTGCTCCTATATGCAAAATCTGAATGGTTGCGACGTGGATCATGTTCGGTGGAACTGTATGGGGCCACTGCAAAGTCGCTTTTTTTTTGGTAGGACGGAGAGGAGGTATCGGTGACCACTGGGTAGGGTTCGAGATGGGGACGACGGCGGCGATCTCTGTTCGAAGTTTAGTTGAGTATGTAAGAAGCAGTGGAAGGTCCAAGTAATGCAGATAGTGGATTTTCGTACAGGAGGAGCTCGTGAGTATTACTGAAGCAGGTTTGTGCCTTCTTTGTGGAGGAAGAAGCTATTTTGGTGGGTTGGTTTCACAGTAGTAGGCGGATGTTTAACATGGACGGGCTTAGGGGTTTAATTATGGGTTTGGACCAATTGGCAAGGCCCAGGAATAATAATAAAAAAAAAGGTAACATGAAGAGCTGGGAGGATTTTTCACAGTGCAAAATGTTTTGTAGAGGGAAATCTGCCAAAGGCATGCAGGTGATAATAGGTCGTGCAAAGGGACGTGAATAAAAACGTAAAGAATGTACATGTGAAGGTTTGCAGAACGAAGGCGAGATTTAAGGTGGTAGTTCGGTTCCAGTTTGAAGCTGTGTTGATCTAATGGAAGATGGAGATACGGATTTAAAATGGATAGCGTTGAGAATTTGGGTGGACCGAGGGTAAGCCATATTTAAATTAAATTAATGTTTTAACTTAATTAATGCTAACTGGTAATTTTCATACTTCTACCGTACGAGATCAAATTTAGGAACCATTTATCACGTTGGAAACTGTTTGGGATTACGCTACACAATAAAGAAGGTTTGGAACCGTTTGCACCTCGTTACAATTTTAGACAAAATAAAACGTTTAAACAAATTTATTCAAAGGTTAACGGCCAAGGTGAGTAAACTCACTACCTCTGCCCAGTATTATAACTTTATAAACGTCATTTAATATTTATAAAAATGGTTGAATGCTGTGTGTTATAATTGTTTGGATGATTTGCAAATAAATTTGGTTGATAGCTAGTGTTATTTATGTTGATTAACATCTGTGGATGCAGGGAAACAGGTCGGAAGAATCCAACTGGATTCCTCAGCAATTTTATTGTAAATTTTCATATATTGCATGTTATGATGTGATAAATAATCGGTATTTGATTATTGTGTGTTTTGTGATGTTCGAACTACATTGATATGAAATAATTGCTATTTCAATATTGAACAATATATTCAAATATATTGGAAAGAAATTTGGGGTTTTTCAAAAAAAGTAAAATCTATATTTTTAAATAATAATTAAATTTCTAATGGAATAAATTATAATAACTTGTTTAAACTACATTAAAACAAGTGGTTTGACTTATGACAGATGGTTGGAAATAAAGAGGAATAATTATTACCATTAAGTTAATTTGGAAATATACGAATGAATAAAATAAGGTAAATGGTGAATCGTTTCAAAAAAAAACGATGAAAGTTTTTCTAATGTTCAAGATGTAATAGAAGAGAAATGAATCCATAGGGATCTGTAAATAGAATTCGACAATGTTGAATGTTATAAAAAGGATTTATTTTTAGAAACTACATTTTTTTTTTAAATTTAGAATTCTATAAGGTAGTCGATATTTGGTTTGAAACAAAATCAAATGTGAAGTCGAGATTAAGTTATAAATTTAATATAAAATTTACAAGGAGTTTACTTATAAAGTAGAATATGAGTACGAGTTCATGAATAACTCGATAAACAAAAATATGGACCTGTGTTGGTATTTATAAAGAAAAACCAAGTTTAATTAATATAACGAACTCAGTTTTTCGTAAAGGGAATAGTATTCACATTTCAAAGTGAATAATGATTTAAAGGGAATGTTTTGCAGAGTAAAATGGTGATAAAAGGAATTTGGTAAGTGTAGAAGTGGTAAATTCAAAAGTGAATATAGAAATGTGTGTGGACCAGAGATGGTGAATTTAATTCAAAGTTCGGGACGTTATTCGAATATAGATTATTCGCAAGAGAGTTATACATGGAAATTTGATTCCATCGAATTCAGGAAAGTACCATTTACTTTCCGGTTATACTTAAGATTTATTTATTTATCTAATTAACTAATTAATTGTTTATCTATTTAAATAAAAGTTATATTTTGAAATTTATTATTTCAAAAGCAGAGATTATAACGCTATCATTATAATTATATTTTCCGTAAAGGAAGGGGGTTCTTGAATTAAATCTGAGAGTCGCATAAGTAGTGTTCTGTTCAAAATTTTGAGCTTTGACTATTTCGAAGTTAAGAATGTTGTTCAGTTAAGGTATGAGAGGTAATTATACCCATACTTGATTGGCGTCATGATTAACTGAGGAAGGGTTAAGGTTCGGTAGCAAGCTTGGTTAGTGATACGATAAATGAATGATTAATGGGTTAAATATAGCAATGATGATTTTATAACATCGGGTTAATCCAATAAAAAGATTCGAAAACATTTTTCCAAATAAAAATCAAAAAATATTGTCTGAGTATAGAAGATCAAATGATTTGATTAATTAAGAGTTTAGAAATGGAGATTTGGAATGTCTTCTAATGTTCATATTTACTATATATAGAAGATAAGAAGTGTGTAGAGATAATTATTTTTCGACATTGGTCATATATTTTCTGAAATATAGAAAATAAACTATGTATAATAAAGGGAAACATTTTCGAAGGATCGTGTAAGGCTAAAACGGGTTTTAAGGAATATTTTGGAGAAATATGGGAAACAGGGAATTGGAAAATGAATAAATTATTGATAAATTAATTAAAGAGGCTCAGAGTTGATTTAAAATTGATCGGTAAGATTTCCATCTGGAAATACAACCGTTGTTTGTATGTATGTTTTCCTTTGATAGTTAAATCACCAGCTATCAAAGTTTTTGACCATTATTCCGTTTTCAATATGGAGAGACTGGGATCAGATCATTCATTATCTGAAAACCACTCCGTATGGGCATTAACGTTGCGAATCAAATATGATAAAGAAAATTGAAGACGGAGTTATGCAAGGGTTGTTCTGTTTACAGAATAGTGCCTTTAGTTTGTCCAGTCATAGGACAACATATATGGATGAATGTCTGACAGAGTATATCTAATGAATCGCGTAAGTTGATTTCTTCAAACGTATTCACGTTTGGTGGCGGAGGAATTCGTTTCTCTTAGCTTTATACCCGTGGTATTTTTTAGAGAATCAATTTGTGATTTGGCGGGTATGACGATGTGGCATTCAAAGTAAATGAAGGTGTGATCTGTCAAAAGATATGTTATGACCTCAAGCCTCATCAACCGGAAAATGACAAAAATCGGGCAGGCAGCATGGCTATGTGGGTCGCTCCCATTAGGGTATATTGTCACCATCTAGAGAATATTCATATTTGTTACTTCTTTTCGCTTCTGTATCTCCCGGGAACGGTTATGTTGCTAGCAACCGTAGGTGACAATATATTCGATACACTCAAGAGAAATGAGTGGTCGGTCATGTGTGGCCGGGTTGCAAGACGTTCTTGCTGAACCCAGTGTATTCCTCTCTTGAGATACACTATCGGCAGGTGGTTCCATACCTTGTCATAGTCGGAATCCAATCTCCAATAAGAGCCCGCGGTTTTGATTGTATATTATATATGTGGAGCGTGAGATGCAAGCGTTCTGCTAGATTGTATTTACTTGTGATTAGACACTATTATAATATTAGAATAATATTGTTTCAAAAATGTTTTGGGTTATCGTAAGGTAAAAACCATCTGTGTTTATGTGTGGATCGGTCTTACGATTATCTTTTCTTTCGAAAAAGGTTTTTGAAAAGTTAAACCGAAATGTTTGGAGTTTGCTCACACTAGTCTCATGACTGACCCAGAGTTTATTTTGTTTTGTTTTCCCTAAACTCTTGGGTGCCCAAATTTGTACGGGCATTCAAGTAGTTAGGATTTTACAGATACTTGGAAGAGCTTGTAGCAAAAGGCTTCGACACTAGTTATATATAGAGTTATTTCCGCTGTGATATACATGTGATGTACTCTGATGATATATGTAAGTACAAATACAGTTTGTATTTTAAAGTTATGTTATGTAATATATTTTATTCGTTCCGCTGTGAGATTCGTGTTTACTCTGATTCTGTTCAGTTGCATTCTTCTTCTTCTTCTATTCTAAATTTCTTTCCTTCTATCTCCCACCCTCTAACTTCTTTCTATTAATGATCAGGTATTCTCGATTCTTGAATGGTCGACACGGTGCTTTATGTCGATTTTCGGGATCAGAAATCTCGTGGTCATTACAATAGGGCTTATTGTTGTGAATTAGCATCAAAAACATGATTTTCTGTATATATGTCAAAATTATGAATTTGAAACGTTAATTTACTAATTGATTGATGGTTGTGTTGTGCGATTATTTGTTATCTAATAAAACTCTTATGTGAAAGAACGGTACATATAGCCAAATTGTATAGAATATTGGGTTGAATTGAAAATTGATAGAAATTGCAAGCATATACATGTGTATCCATTGAACAGGTCATTGCAAAGAGGCTAGAGCAGAAGAATAAAATTGTTTGCCCGACAAATAGGTACATGTTCATTGTATTTCTTGGGGTTTGTGATGATTTTATAAGCCGATTGGCTGTTTATTTTTCTTTTTGGATTGGAGAGGCCTGTAAGGCCATTTCGGAATTTTCCCGGTGCTCCCGTACAGGGGAGGTTATGGTGAAATTTTTCCAAAATTTAGGGTGTTAGCCAAATTTTTGAAGAATTGGAAAGTTCTTAGAAACTGAAAAGTTGAAGAACTTAAGCCATATTGAAAATAAGGAAAGTTGAGTTGGTTTGTAAAAAAACTTTCGGCTCCGTTCCTTTTCAAGGACGAAAAGATTTTAAGTGGGGGAGATTGTAAACCCGAAAAATCCGAACCAATTTAATTTTTTTTATTTTGGCAATTTTAATGAATTTTGGATATTTAAACTGAATTATTTTAAATAATAACAACGAGAAATTTATTCTAAATAGAATTAGAACGTATATATTTATTTGAATCGACATTAGAATATAATTATTTATTTTTAATTATAAAAGGAATTGAAAATGGCGCGGTAGTTTGAAAATTCAATTTCAAATTTCAAATGAATTTACAGGATTCAAAATAAACCGGATTTTAGCGAAACAAAAAATATTTGAATCAATTTGAAGATATATTTCCAAGAATCCAAAAAATTGAAATTTCACAGCGGGAATAAAATGTTATGCCCAGTTGAAAATTCAGAATAGTCGCTACGAAATTTTGGCCCTTAAAAATGGAAATTTTGCAAACGACCTCCGTTTTCGCCGAAACCACTTTTGTTGGATCTGGGATGTCATGTTATTGGTAGGTTCCAAAATTCATAATTTTTCGAATTAATATGTGTGCGTGGCAAAAGAGAACGTGTTTTGACAGTTCTAGACAATTTCGATTGACCAGAAAATGGTCATTTATCAAACAGTCTCCAAATTCGACGAAATTAGTTTTGTTAGAACCATATCGTCAATACGAAGCTAGAAATAATTTTTCAGGAATTTTTAGAGTTAGTATGTGGCCTTAGTAAATTGAAATGTACGTTTAAAATTGAATATGTAGATTTATATTTTAATTTAAATGAAAACTAATCGAAACAAGCGAATTGGCCTGAAGGACATATCCCATTGTGTTCGGAAATGGGGGTAATTAGCAAGGGACGGCAGTCGGTGGGTTCGATTTGGGGTTCGAATTAAAAAGTTACTTTATGGAAATAAAATTAATAAAATATTAATTATAAATATATCCCCCTATTTTCTCCTTAACCGGTCAAACCCCCCTTCTATTGATTTCAGTTTTAAAGAAAAAAAAAAGAAGAAAAAAAAAGAAATCACGAGGGAACCCCTAGCCGCCATCCTCCCCCTTGCGCGCCACCTCCCCAAGCTCCGACACCCCTTCTCTGCCCCGCCGCCTTCTCTTTCCTCTTCGATTATGAACACGCTCGACCCAAATCGAAGGATCCCTAACCGCGAGCCACCCCGCTTCCACTCATCCTCTCGCACCTCGTCCTCTCCCTTCTCCAGCTCGAAAAGCGCCCCCTCCCCCAAACTCAGATGAAACCGCTGTGCCCTCCCCCGCCAGGTAAATAACCTTGCTCTCTTTTTTTATTTATTATTATTATTTTTATCTTTCAGTTTTTAAAATAAATTCAAATGGGATTTTTTTTATTTTTCAGATTTAGTTATAAATAGCATATAAATAAAAGGTTGAATTTTTCTAAATAAAAGGTTGGATTTTTATAGATAAAAAGGTGGGGTTTTTATAGATAAAAAGGTTAGATCTTTATAGAAGAAAGATATGATATTTCTATATGTAAAAATATGGTTTTCGGTATGTAAAAATATAATTTTTAACATATGAATGATAATAAAAAGGATTTGAATTTTAGTCGATAAAATTTCAATTTTTAAAATGTTTTTTATATTAGAGAGATAATAAAAATATGATTTTTATTGTATGGACATCGAAATAAAAATATTATCTTCATAATGTAAACATCGTGTTGAAGATGTGATTTTTACACATATGGTTTTGAAGTAAAAAGATAATCTTTGGCGAAGTAAAAATATAATTTTTAGAATTGAAATAAAAATCTGATTTTTATAGCGTTGAAATAAAAAAGTGATTTTTACAGCGTTGAAATAAAAATGTAATTTTTATAGCGTTGAAATAAAAATGTGATTTTTATAGCGTTGAAATAAAAATGTGATTTTTATATATGAACAACGGGAAAAGGTCACACTGGAATTTTGCGCATATCCGAACCATTCAGAAATAGATAACGGTGGAGTGGAACCCAAAGGTGAGAACTTCTCACTTTAAATTTTATTTCTAGTTAAAATATATACAAGGATGCAGACGGTGCTTAGCAACACCCGACACCCGTCGTCCATAGACCATGGATGACTTGTTTGTTTGATTGATTGTGTTGTGAAAATTGATTGTGTGTTGTGGAATGGAATATAATATTTTATAATTAAAAATATAATTTTTAACGAGTATATGAAATAAATAAATATTCATAAACAAATCGGACGATTTGTTTATGTACACACATTTGACTGATACTGATTGGGACGATAAATTTTACACATCGCCTAATTGCACAAATAAAACCTGTGTTTGATTGTTTGAAACCCCACATGGGTATTGGGATGATATATGACATACACTAGTCCCAATAATTAGCTGTATGTCGATCGATTGATTGACAGGCTGTTGTAAGCGTTAAATATTTATATTTGATGCTTATGCAGTGAAGAATGCACTTTGGATGATGGTTGACTGTGTTTGATTATTGTTGTGTACATGTGGTGTATGAAATCCATATAACCATATTATATGGTGATTGATGTGTCTGATTCCAGTTCAGAAAGAATGAATATTTTAAAATAACGATTATTTTAAAATAATGAATATTTTAAAATAATATTCAGAAAAGAATCAAAATCTGATTTTGATGTCCGGTTTGGCATGGACACAAATATATTTAAATATATAAAGCCGTGTTGATTAGATTAATGCCATTTTGACGAGAATGATATTTATATCGATTTTATTCATTTTTATAATGAATATCGAGAGAGAATTGATTTCAAAATATAATGTTTTGAAAATATTTCCATTTATATATTGATGATATGGAATATTCAATTTTGATTTGAAATTGAATATGAAGTTGAAATCGTTTTGAAACCGAATTTAAAACGATTTATAAAATACGTTTTAAATGGAAATCGACGAAATATATATAATATACATTTTTTTATATATAATGGCCTAAATAAAATGGGCCGCGCTGCGGCAGTTCGCGAATTTCGACCATTGACTTCAAATGGACATTACGGGAGATCCGACCGTCGGATTCTCCTAAATCCGGAACCGTTGGGTTCGTATCGAAAAGAGCTTTCTAAATAATATTAAAGATTTGAAATCTAACGGTTGGATTTGGAATTATGTCCAGATCAATTTTGGAAAAGGTCGTTGTAAGTGCAGTTCGATGGCCGTTTATGGAAATCGACTGTACGGGCCTTGATAAAATTATTAAAAATATCAATAATTAGTGTAAAATCATAAGAAGTAATTTGGAAAGATTTGGGATGAAAAATTCCATATTTGAAAAGATAAAAACAGATTTATGTCGAAATGAACTAGTTTTGAACTAGAATTATAATTCAATTATTATTTTTAATAAATAAATTGGTTTTGAAATGGTTTTAAAAATAACCTGAATTTCCAATATATAAATTGGAAATGGATTTGAATCGAAATTGTCTTCGGAATAGTTTGATGTTGAATTTCGTGATTATACAAATATTGTTATGGAAATTTGAAAGATATATATATATATATATATCGTTATTTCCAATACGATATTTGTTGATTTCAGAATTTGATATTGAATATAAGCCGATATATTTTCTATTCAGAGCCTTGTATTTAATATCAAATTGGAGTTTGGGTTTGTCGTGAATGGTATCTTTAATAATACTGTTCTTGAACCCAATGGAGTTAAGAAAATTAGAAATTGACTGGAGATTAGCTAAGTTGAATGGTTTCCTGGGTATTGATCTGATGTTGGTTTCGGCCTTCGGGGTTAACACTTAGGGAATTGTTCTCTTACAAATTTACGGTTAGAGACTGAAGGGATGTGGATTGGGTTTATTGTGAACTGTGTTTTAGCATCATTCGCTCTTTAACCCGATTTATAGTGAAATGGGATTTCGAAATTATAAATCTTTTGTTAAGATTTAAAGGAGATTTTCCAAAGTAAAGTTTTCTAATTTAATATATTAAATTGGGGTTGAATGGAATTTGATTTGGAAATAATTAAAGTTTGCTTCTGTAGAGGAAGACAGTTAATATATATGGAATTTAAAAGGCCAAGTCGTTATTCCATTTATATTATCGGTCGGATATGGAAGTTTATATCGATTTTATATATCGATTTGTTTTCCATGAAGATTCCATTGTTAATGGAATGTGATTTTGGGTTGTCGTGAATGGTATCTTTAATAATACTGTTCTTAGACCCAACAGAGTTAAGAAAATCAGAAACTAACTGGGGATTAGTAAAGTTTAATGGTTTCCTGGGTATTGATCTGATGTTGGTTTCGGCCTTCGGGGTTAACACTTAGGGAATTGGTCACTTGGTAATTTACGGTTAAAGGCTGATGGAATGGAATGTGATTTTGGGTTTATCATGAACCGTGTTTTAAATGACATTGGTTCTTTAACCCAGTTAAAGGCAGGATATGATTTCCCAAGTTAAACAATCGCTAATATTGATTTTTGGGAAGATTAAAACCAAGTGGAGTTTTAATGCATCTTGATTAGATTGAAATGATATCCAACGGAAGATTAAAGAATAAATCTAAAGAATTTATCTTTGATAAAATTAATGGAACCTTTCTCAAAGTATAAGAATATTTGAAGAAAGGAATATTCTGGATTGGAATGAGGCGTACGTTGTGTTTTTAGAGCACTTGTTTATTATATACGCGAGTTATTCAGAAAGACTGGGTTTATCCCATTCTGAATAACTGATTCGACGATGTATCGAGGATGAAGATGGTGGTTGAAGATCGGAGGTCTTCACATCGTTTGGATGGTTATTGATGTCTTGATTGGACTGTACACCCAAGGCAAGGTAATAAGTGGTGATCGTCCAGACGTACTTAGAGATCGACTGGATATGCGAGGGCCTCTCCCCTGTATTGGACATATGGGGGAGGAATAAGGTGCCTCCGGTTTCGTTCAGATCCAGAACGAACTTGTAAATGGATGTGTGTCTGACATTGGATTTCATTCTGTGTGATTGATAGACATCGGTTGCATAGCGTGAATTGCCTGTGTGGCATGCTGAGATGCAAATGATCAAGGCTTCTTTTGAAAAGCAGAGTCTTGTGGTTGATGATCAAAGCACGACTTTAATATAGCGTAGCTTTGTGTAGCGTTAATTCGCGAGCCTTACACCCCGGTGTGAACCAGAAACGTGAGAAGGACCTCAGGGAAATGGACATATATTGGTTTCTAGCTAGGAGTGGTGTTTTGGGTTTTACACGCCCGGACATTTTACTTATGTGGATGATGGATAGCGAGACTCCTCGGTTATATCGGTCGATCCAAGGCCGACGGAGTCATTTGGCTCATTTATGCCCCATAGGGCAGACTAGCATATCGTTTACGGTATTATTAATCCACTCCGTGTGGACCGGCCCTGACGATCCAAGGTGCAGTTGTGGCTGTATCCTGAGGCTCGGGCTAGAGAGTCTAACGAATTCGGTTAGGACGATCCCTTGCCTTGGTTCACAGATGGAAATCCAACTTCCAATACGTAACATTTGCGGTTTTGATTGTAGAGCCTAGTATTGGCGACATGATATATGGTACCCATGCCATCTAGGATTGATACATTTATATTTGAAGTTGTTTTATACACTCTGCGCTTATAATAGTATCCAAATGATTTGTTTTAAACGTACCAAGCATGTTTGGCTATTATAAGGGAAAACCCTATCCTCCGGCTTGCGTTGCATTGTGTGATGGGACCTGGGTCTTATAATAGCTTCATTTTCTTTATTTAGCATTACGTCGTTTGTTTTATGCACTGGTATTCTTGGGAGGAAATCCATTTCGTGTTATACGGCGTGGTCCCTTGATTTACCGAACTTTAAAATAAAGATTAATAACTGTTTTAGTTCTCACACCAGTCACATGACTGACCTGTGGTTTATTGTTTAAACCTAAACTCTGGGTGCCCTTATTTTACACGGGCAACTAGTAGTTTTGATTTTACAGATTTATATTCACAAGATCCCGGTCTACAGCTGGAATAATATTCGAAAAGCTCTGTATCCGTATATTCTTTTCAGTTGTGTTTTGTATTATTTTTCCGCTGCTATGTATTTAAATGTAATTTAAATCTCTGATATTGTTCGAATGTGTAATATTTATTCATACTCTGTTATATTCTTGTATTCTGATGTAAATTGTTGTAATAAGCAATGAAATGTTCTTCTGTTTAGGTTCTGATTGGTCGTGTTCTCAATTCAATCCGTTCTTTCCCGTAAGGGGAAGTTCGGGTCGTCTCACTAAAGAAAAAATCGACTTAGTGGATAAACAATATACAGAAATGTATAAGTATTTGTGCAAGCTTTCTAAGATTATCAAGAATCTCATCACTGATATTGACCACATGAAGGAAATGGCCGATTATGATGCAAGTGTTTTGAGGAATTCGGAGAATGATTTGGTAGACGCGCAAGCTCAGCTTGCTCTTCGCCAACAGGATGCAGACAGCTACAAAAAGCAACATGAAGAACTGCAAAAGCTTTATCACACGCTCTTGGACTCCCATAGTCAAGAGCGCCTGGATCTAAAGAAGTAAGCTGAGGATGCTAAGTCCGAAAGTGTTAGAGTACAATTAGCTTACACTGCCCTCGAATAAGAGAAGGTTGAGTTAAAGAAGAAAAACACTGATTTGGCAAAGCAAAATGCCGAACTAGAGGCCAATTTACTGGAGGCTGAATCTAGAGCAGCGAGGGGAATACAAGCATTGCCCTCAAATGTGCCGAAGGTGCTCAAGAAAGACTTTCCAAGGTGCAGAAGGAGTTGGACAATTAAGGTGAGTTGATGATATAATTTTTTGCTCAAGTGATCTGTTATCGGGATATTTCTTGGATTGAGGATTACCCTACGACTCTGGTTTATGTATGAGACCAAATCATCGAGTGGGAAAAGAAAGAGCTCAAGGTGGACTCCATCGACGAAAACAAGCTCATTGAGAAATTCCTTAAGAGTGAGGAGCCGGTGCGTCTAGCCACTCCGATTGAGAAGTCATCCGAGAATTCCCGAGGTGTCCCTTTTGTCTCTTATACCAGAATCAGCATCAGAGACTCTAGCCACCCCGATTGAGAAGTCATCCGAAAGTATTTCTATCTTTTCTCTTGAGTTTGTCAAGGCCATTTCGACCTTTCGCCATATTATTAGTCAATCAATTGAAGATCCCTCGTTTTCCCCTGAGTTAACAACTGTCACCTCTCGTTTTATAGATACTGAGCCGAGCAAAAAGTCTGTTGGACAACGGGAGTCAGCTACGATGAGAAGTCCGTAAAAGAAACTCAGGAGAAATGGGACGAGGTTGCTGCCGATAAATCTAGGGGAGGAACTGAAGGCGAGAAGGAGGAGGTTGCCGATAAAGCTCTCGTGCCACCTAATACCGAGACTCCTCACACTGAGGAGATGATAGATGCATTGAAAGATGACGGTGGCGACAATGAACATGAAGAAGACATTGATGTTGTTATAACTGGGGATTCAGAGCATGCCGATGATCTAACTTTGGCCGAGATGAAGGCCAATCAGGATAAGCGTATCCAGTTGAAAACAGAGGAAGTGGATCCCAAAAGTTTTAAATCTCTTGCGACAATACCTCCTGAGTCAAGGTTAGTTGTTAGACTTTCAACTAGATTAATTACCAAAGAACTTGCTAAGAAATCTTCTACTGATCCCAGCGCTCCAGTTGTAAGTAAGAAGAAACCAAAGCGGATTCAGACCGATGCTGAAAAAGAGGAGAATGAAAAACTTAAAGCTGCCAAGAAGGCGAAGTCTACTCCGAAGTCCAAATAAAGAGTGGCTTTGTCCTTTATTTTGTTTATCTCATGTTCCATTGTGGTTGTAGCGAGCATGGCCCTCGCATCTTTTGTTTTGCTTTCCTGTATAAATTCATGTACTTGTGAATAAAATAGTTTATTTCCTACAATGTCAAATGTTTGCAAATTCGTCATTTAAGTAAAATGCGAACAAAACATGTCATATTTAAAATCGTTAGTACTAGACGATAGATAATAAATGTTGGGGATATGCACGTGTATGCCCCCAGTCAATCTTGAATAAGTGGCATGGCTGAGGCTTTGTTCGAGATTGATTAGTCTTGACACTTAAATTCTTCCAACTCTCTGGTGGGGTCAAGTTTCCTTTGACATGGATGCTTATTCTTTTAGCATCTTTATACTCTCCTATCGCATAAACAGGTTAGAGTGTCATCAAGGCGGTCTCTTTTCCGGTGCACCATCACGCCTCAGATGACGTCATCTTCCCGTCCTTTATACTCTCTCTCCATCCACAAGAGTTAGAGTTAGGAACGTTGTCTTTCCGTTCCTTTCATTTCGTTATGCAAACGGTTGTTTCGTTTGCCCCTGCATGTGCATTGCCCTTAATTTTTTAAGTTCAGTTTAAAGTTTGACATTCCATAATTAGGACAGAAAATTCGTAAGAAATAACGAAAACAATGCAGGAAAATAAATGACACACGATATTTTTATAGTGGTTCAGCTAAGTCGTAACCTACATTTACTTTATAATCTTTTGTTCATATAAACACACTTTTCTAGGTAAGTCGTGCCTTTTTACATAGCCTATGAAACAAAAGACAATAGCACAATTTTCAAGTCAAATATTACCGCAAATACTGGGCGTTCCAAGCTCTAGGAATTTCTTCACCATCCACGGTCGCTAACTTGAAAGCTCCCGTATCAAGTTTCCGTCGGATGATGAATGGTCCTTCCCACTTTGGGCCTAGATGAACTGGAGGTGGAAAGACTCGCTTCAGTACCAAGTATCCTAGTTCGAAAGTTCTAAGGCGGACCTTTCTATCATAATAGCGTGCCACTTGGCGTTGATGCCTGGATGCACGCTTATCTGCTTCATCCCTCTTCTCTTCAACCATATCCAGGAGCTCTAAGAGGAGTGCTTTGTTTGTCATTGGGTCATAATACGTTACCCTATGAGAGGGGACTTCAAGTTCCACTGGAATTACCGCTTCTGACTCGAAGGAGAGTGAAAAAGGGGTATGACCAGTGGCCGTCTTAAAGGTTGTTCGATAGGCCCACATGGCTAGCGGTAATTCATCAACCCACATGGCTTTCGCTCATTCTAACCGCTTTTTAAGAATAGACTTAATGACTTTGTTTATTGTTTCGACCTGTCCATTTGACTGCGGATGGGCCACAACGGTGTATCTTTTATCAATTTTATACTTCTGACAAAAGTTCCTAAATTCCATGCTGTCGAATTGGGTTCCATTATCAGTTATAATGGTCTTCAGTATCCCAAATCGATAAATAACATTTCTGAGCACAAAGCTTATCACCTTTCTTGCGGTGATCGTGGTTAAGGGTTCGGCTTCCACCCATTTCGTGAAGTAATCCACAGCCACGATCGCATATTTAACTCCTCCTTTTGCAATTGGTAGGGTCCCGATGATGTCTAATCCCCACATCGCGAATGGCCAAGGACTGACCAACGATTTGAGATGTCCTGGTGGTGCTCTCGGAACTTTAGCGAATCTATAGCATTTGTCACAACGTCGTGGATGATTAGCTGCATCTTTATTCACGGTAGGACAAAAATAACCATACCGCAATACTTTCTTTGCTAGGGTTTGACCCCCGGTATGATCCCCACACTCACCTTCATGTACCTCTTTCAGTACACGTTTGATGTCGTCGTGCGCTATGCACCGCAAGAGAGGCATAGAAAATCCTTATCGATAGAGGACATCGTCCTGTAAAATGTATCTTGCAGCTTTACGTGTTACAGCTCGTCTCTCGCTCTTCTTTGACCGAAGTATTCCGCTTTTAAGGAAGTTTTTAATTGGCATCATCCATGACTCCCTTTCTGGCTCATCTTCCAAGGCTAATTCAACTTCCATTTAGTCAAAGCTTGGTGATTCCAATATCTCTATTGGGACCATTTCGGTTTCCTCAGGGTTGTCAGAACTTGCTAACTTAGCCAGTCGATCTGCCTTCTGATTTTCTGCTCTCGGAATGTGTGTTATGCTATAACGCTCCAGGTTGCCCAGTAACTATTCTACTTTTTCAAGAAAAGTGACAAGTGGAGGTCCCTTGGTTACAAATTCCTTTCGAACTTGGCAAACAACTATTTTAGAGTCACAAAATATGTCCAATGTTTTTACCCCTAATTCCTTGGCGAGTTTCAGCCCGACAATTAGGGCCTCGTACTCGGAATCACTGTTGGTGGCGGGAAATTCCAATCGTAGAGCGTAGTAAATGGATCGTCCTTCAGGAGTGGTTAAAACAACTCTAGCGCCGGACCTTCGATCGTTCTTGGCCCCGTCTATATATAATTTCCATGGACTAAGCTCTAAATTATGCTCTGAAGTAACAACTTTGTCATCCACTGTTTCCTCTTCGGGAATTGTAAATTCTTCTATGAAGCCGGCTAAAGCCTGCCCCCTTATTGACCTTCTTGGTTGAAAATTCAAATCAAATTGGCTCAACTCGATATTCCACTTAAGTAATCGTCTCGATGCTTCGGGTCTCTGTAATACTTGTCTTAGAGGTTGATCAGTATATATGATTATCGGGTGAGCTTGGAAATAATGACGGAGCTTTCGAGAGGCAATCAAGAGGCTATAAGCAAGCTTTTCTATTCTCGGATAATTGCGTTCCACGGCTGCTAAGTTCTTATTACGTAATATACTGGCCTCTCGACCTTGTCTTATTCATGCACCAGAGCTGTGCTGACAGCATGGGACGACACTGCTAGATAGACGAACAGATCTTCGTGATCCACCGACTTCTACAATATCGGGGGTTTCTCCAATAAGTCCAATAAGTTTTGGAAGGCCTCAACACAATATGGAGTCCATCTGAAATTACGTTTCCCCCGTTTAATTAAGTCGAAGAATGGGACACACTTGTCCGTGGCTTTGGAAATGAATCTGCTTAATGCGGCGACCTTCCCTGCTAGGCTTTGAACGTCCTTAATCTTTCATGGTTCTTCTATATTCCTTATTGCCGCTATCTGGCTAGGATTAATTTCAATCCCTCGAGAACTCACAATGAAACCAAGAAATTTTCCAGATGCTACCCCAAATGAACACTTTAAGGGGTTCAACTTCATCCCGTACCTCCGTAAAATATCAAACATTTCCGCTAGATCTAGTGTGTGACTAGAGGATTGCCTGGACTTTACGAGCATGTCATCAACATAAACTTCCATGGTTTTCCCAATCTATTTATAGGACATTTGATTTACCAGGCGCTGATACGTGGCTCCGGCATTCTTTAGTCAAAACGGCAGAATGACATAACAATACAATCCCAAGTTTGTTATAAAACTTGTGCGTTCATGACCCGGCACATGCATAGGGATCTGGTTATATCTTGAGTATGCGTCCATGAAGGAAAGAAGTTCGTGATCGGCTGTTGAGTCCACTAGCTGATCGATCCTAGGAAGTGGGAAACTATCTTTTGGACAGGCCTTATTCAAATCCGAAAAATCGATGCACATTCGCCATTTTCCATTTGATTTTTTGACTAAAACAGGATTCGATATCCAGTCGGGATACGTCAAATCTCTAATGAACCCATTATCTTTCAACTTCTCAACTTCTTCTTTTAGGGTTGCTGACTTCTCCGGGCCTAAAATATGCCTCTTCTGTTTAACGGGTGGTTGCTTTGGATTAACGCTCAATGAGTGACTCATAACGGAGGGATATATCCAACACATGTCAGCATGAATCTAGGCAAACACATCCAAATTTGCCTTTAAGAAGTCAGTTAATTCCTTGGCTTGGAGCGGATCTAACTGGGTTCCGATCTTCAATACCTTCGTCGGATCAACATCGTTAATGGAGATATCCACAGCCGTTTCATTTGGGGTCGCCTTTTTGTCCACAGGCTCTTTATCCTCTCTAGGATCTATGTCCTCGGGCAATTCTCTGGGAGACTCCCTCGGGGATGGTCCCTTTAGTTACTATGCTGAACCCTCCCTTATAGAGGAGGTGGCACCTCTTTTCAATGCTCAATCCTTTCATCAATGTCTTTAGTTCAGCCATGTAACAAGCTCGTCTAATGGCTTGATCACCTCTCATTACTCCCACTACTGCTTCGGTTGGTAATTTCAGCAATAAGAACCAGGGCGCAATGCAAGCCCTGAATTCCGCGAGGGCTGGTCGGCCCGAAAAGGCGTTATAGGGTGATTCTATGTCCAGAACTACAAATGGGAGAATTCTCACTCTCTGGCGATCTCCTTGTCCCAACGTCACTGACAATTCCACATATCCCATTAGGGCAGTCGATGCTCCATTGAAGCCACGTATCCAACCCTCGCAAGGCTTTAAGTCTTTTGGTTCAAGTTTCATCTGATCAAATGCTTTTTTAAAGAGAATATTAACCGAGCTCCCATTATCTACTAATACTTTGTGAACCAAAGCTGGACCAATAGTGGCAGTGATTACCAACGGATCCTCTATGGGTGATTCAATTCCAGAATCATCTCTGTTACGAAATATGACATCGTCTGACATCATTTTCTGTTGCTTCACCAGGGAGATGTCTTCGAGGTTACTACATTCTCCCACTCCAAGGTGCTTAACCGCATTAACATATTGGTTCATAACCATATAGCTATGTGCAGCAGGGTGAGGTCCTCCTACTATAGTATTGATAATGATTCCTTTACCTTTTTTTGAGAGGTGGGCTTAGGAGCAGGTTGATTTTGGTTCGTGGCTTGCCCCTGTCTCTTGTAGAAACCTTGTATTCGTCTAACTTTCCTTCTCGCAGCAGCTTTTCGACAACATCTCTCAAATGCCGACAGTCATTAGTAGAATGTACGTGGGTTCCATGAAACAAACAAAACTATCCAGTAGCCACCTCCTTCTCCGTCGAGGCCTTTTGCCTAAGTTATTTCCTCGGTTCATGTTCCTCCTATTGTCATTTCCATTCCTGTTGTTACTTCCTTCATTTTTGTTGCCAACATTTACCTTGACTTTCCCCAAACTTTCACCAGATTGCTTCACAGCAACCATTACTTTGAATATCTTCTCTTGAAGCTCCATCAGATTTTCTCTTTCGGTTAACGTATATCTCTTCTTGCCGTAGACGGATATTTGCCTTTTCATAGAAAGCCTCCCTAGTCAGTGATGGCATCCAAGCTAAGTAACCTCCTAACTCAGTATCTTGATCAACTCCTTCGATCAAGGCCATCAAAATAGTCGATTCGTGGGGATCGCTTATTTCAGTAACTGCTAGGTGGAAGTAGTCCAAATATGATTTCAATGATTCTCCAGGGGCCTGTTTAATTCTGAACAGTTCGATAACACTTTTAGCTCTATGGGAATGGATTCGTAATTGTTTTATAAAATGTTCACTTAATTCTTGAAAACTTGACACCGATCACGGGGGAAGTCAAGTAAACCACATTAATGCTACATCCTCTAGAAATATTGGGAAGACTTTACATTTTACAGCGTCAGGTGCAGCTGCAGTGTTCATATACCACGCATATCTCATCAGATGTTGTTTCGGATCCATTTTTCCAGAATATCAATCCATCTGTGGCAAATTGAATCGGCGAGGAAATTGGAAGTTCAGGATATCATCAGTAAACGGAGTATGACAACGACCTATACCCCAATCTTCATTGGAATATCGACGGCTATCGGCCATAATTTGACGTATCATTGCTTCAACTTTGGCATTAGTTAGGGCCGGTTCAGGTTCCCTGCTCCTTTCTCTTCTCAAGCGCCTATCACCTACTTCTGGTGACTCTCTTGGGTTTCAATTGGTAACCGAACCTCCTCGCCTCCTGCAGTCCTGGTCATTCACATGACGAACAGGTTGAACAAGTTGCCCCTGAGTAGGATTAGTAATATTTGGGTCCCTCGGAAGAACGTGTGATCCTCGCATTGGTAACATCATCGATTCCCTTAAACTTGGATCGTCGGGCTCCAGCACACGGGCTGCATCCTCACGAGATCCCAAAGATCCGAATGTCAGCTGGTCAAGATTTTCGGGCCTTTCATATGGCCTTCTTTCATGTGGGCGTTCTTCATTAGAAGATGATGAATGATCCATAGTAGGATGACGAACCGGAGAAGACACTCTTTGTCTGTGAAGTTCGCTTATCTCCCTACTTATATCCCTCATGTTTTCGCACATAAGAATGCTATCCTATTTATGAGCTTCAAGAGTGTCTCTAGTACTCTCCAGCATACCAAGCAAACGCGAGATATCTCGGTGGGTGACAAGTGCATTAGGAGTGGGCTGATCCTCAGTTGGAACAGGTGGTAACAGAGCATTTGTAGGAGCTCGAGTAGAGTTTCCAACCTCAATTGCATTCGGTTCGGATCGGCCCGAAGTTGTTCCAGCGGTTCGGTTCGGAGGAGGGGCTCCAGAAGCGTTCTGGGGACCGGATCGGAGAGGGTTTTCTTCGCTGGATCGGTTCCGAGCGTCTTAGTCGGTTCGGATTGGAGAAGGCCTTTTGGATTTGTTTGCTCCAGAACTCTGTCCTCTTGATCTGCTGACCACCATAGCTTGCTGATCATCGCCCATCTCACTTTCCCGCGCGTTCTTTTCCTTTTCCCTTAGTCATAATATTCAGTTTGTTGAGATCTTTTTTGAAGAGAATTTCAGAAATATCGATTGCACGGACTATCTTCTTCGGATATATAAACCCAAATAGTAGAATGGTAGCCCAAAATGTAGAGGATTTGAGAACTTCTCAGTGAAAGCACCAAAATATTAGATCCAAAAATGGCTCTAACACCCAAACTAAAGATGACTTTGAATGAAATAAAAAAGAAAATGAAGAGAACACACAATTTATAGTGGTTCGGCGTTGACGAGCCTACGTCCACTTTGAATTTCTTCGATTGATGATAAGAATGCAAGTACAATGATTGTTTTCACTCAATTACACTCATACAATGAATAAATTTACTCAATCTTCTCCAAAATATATTTTAAAGATGATTGTGATCCGAGTAAAGTTGTGAAATTCGGCTATGGAGGAAGCTTAAGTTGAGAATTTGCCCAAAAGATCCTTTCAAATGACCCTTGGGGGTGTATTTATAGGTGAAAAATCTCTCTGAAATGGTTCCGGTTCGGAATCCCTGGAAAGTCGGGATCGGAGGTGCTAAAATGATGATAGCGCATGTAACAACCCGAAAATCTGGGCCAGTTTAAAATTTTCATTTTGGCAATTTTAGCGAATTTTGATTATTTAAAATGAATTATTTTAAATAATATCGATGAGAAATTTATTTTGAATATAATTCAAACGTATATATTTATATTCGTCGTCGTTAGAATATAAATATTTATTTATATTTATAAAAGGAATTGAAAATGGCGCGGTAGTTCGATAATTCGATTTCAAACTTCAATTGAATGTACCGGGTGCAAAACAATCCGGATTTTAGTGAAACCAAAAACATTGGGATCTAATTGTGACTATCTTTCCAATGAATCCGAAAAATCAAAATTTCATAGCGGGAATCAAAAGATATGTCCAGTTGAAATTCTGAATAGTCGCTATGGAATTCAGGCCCTTAAAAATGGATATTTTGCAAATGACCTCGGATCTCGACGAAACCAGTTTTGTTGGGTCCGTGATGTCGAATTATTGCTAGATTCCAAATTTCATAATTTTTCGAATCAATATGTGAGCGTGGCAAAGGAAAACGCGTTTGACCAGTTTCAGTTGATTTTAATCGACTGGAAATTGGCCATTTTTCAAACGGTCTCAGAATTCGACGAAACTAGTTTTGTTAGGACCGTATCGTCAATACGAAGCTAGAAAATATTTTTCGAGAATTTTTAGAGTTAGTATGTGACCCCGGTAATTTGAAATGTACGTTTAAAATTCAATATAGTGATTTAAATGTAAATTTAACGGAAACGGATCGTAACATCCGAATCAACCTACGATACATATCCCATTGTGTTCGGAATGGGGGTGAAACGCTATGGACGACAGGCGGTGGGCCTCGTTTCGAGGTCGTATGTAAAAGTCAACTTTTTGCAGAATAAATCAATTAATTAAAAATTAAAACCCTCCCTTTCCCTCTTCCCCTTAATCTCGTTCTGCCCCCCCCTTCTTCATTCGATCAGAATCAAAAAAAAAAAAATTGATTCCCCTCCCCGTCGATCGCGCCACCGCCCTCCACCCTGCCTCGCACCCTCTCTCTCCCCGCCTCCTTCTTCTTCCTGCTCTCCTCCTTCTCCCTGTCGCGAGCGATGATCCCCTCCCCCAAGGCGCCCCTAGACCCGAACCCGCAACCGCCTGCATCGACCCACCCACCTCGACGCAGCCCAGCCGACCACCGCCCTGCCGCAGCCTCCAGCCCCCCCTCCGATCCCTCTTCTTCCCCCCCATTCGCTGTAAGCTTCCATCCTCTTTTATTTTATTTATTTGTTTTATGTTAATTTATTTTAAATATTTTGTTAGTTTAATCTGATTTTCGTGAATAAGAAAATAGAAGAGATATGATTTAGAAAAGAGAAAAGATTTTATTCAAGTAAAAATATGATCTTTATATTTTTAAAGTAATAAAAATATGATTTTTATATTTTTAAAGTATTAAAAATATAGTCTTTACTATATAGAAGGCGTAAAAATATGATTTTTGTTTATGTAGAGAATTAAAAATATAATTTTTTCATGATAGGAATATTAAAAATATCATCTTTATATAGGTAGCAAAATAAAAATGTGGATTTTTAAATATGAAAAGACGATATTTTGATATGAGTAGTGAAGAGAAAAAAAAATGATTTTTACTTCGAGAAAAATATAAACTTTATTTTTGAAAAAGCGAAATCTTTATATGAAGAATAGCGTGATAAAAATATAATCTTTATTATATAAACATCGATGTGAAATTATAATTTTTATCTATATAGTAGCGGTATAAAAATTCGATTTTTATATATTGAATAGCATAGTAAAAATTTGATTTTTATATATTAAATAGCAAAGTAAAAATTCGATTTTTATATATTGAATAGCAAAGTAAAAATTCGATTTTTATATATTGAATAGCGTAGTGAAAATTCGATTTTTACATATGTAGTGAATGCAGGCAACGAAAGCGACAAAGGACGAGAATGGCGAAGATTTCTATAAATGAAGAGTCGTGGTGTTGGATAGCTTTCAGTGAGAATTTCTCACCTTTCAATTTCTTTTTCTAGTTATATATATATATACTAGGATGCAGACGGTGTTTAGTAGCACCCGACACCCGTCATCCACAGACCATGGATGGCTTGTTTGTTTAATTGTTTGGTTGTATAGTTGGTTAGATTATTTGGTTTGAATTGAATTGTTTGGTGAAATGAAATTGATTTGATTGATGTGTGAATGGCGTGGGCCTTCACTAGACCGGGGATAAGGCTAGGCCTTGTCCCGTTTCTAGTATCGTGCCGTTATGCCGCCGAAATTTTCTAAAAATAAGTTAGAAAAATAAAGATAACATTTTATTTAATAAATGAACCGAATAGAAAATTCATATGTTAAAATAAAATGTTTTATCGTTAAAAATATAATTTTTAACGTGAATGTGAATAAATAAATATTCATTTACAAACCGGACGGTTTGTTTATGTACACCTATTTGAAGGACATTGATTGGGACGATAAATTTTACACATCGCCCAACTGCACAAATAAAAATCTGTGTTTGATTGCTTGAAACCCCACATGGGTATTGGGATGATATTTGACGTACACTAATCCCGATTGTTTAGTTGTATGTCGATCGATAGATTGACAAACTGTTATAAGCGTTGAATATTTATATTTGATGCTTATACAGTGTAGAATGCACTTTGGATGATGGTTGATTATTCATCGTTGTTGATATATACATGTGTTGTAGAAAATCCATATAATTAACATTATATGGTAATTGATTGGGCCTCATTCCAGTTTTAAAATAGAAATATTTGAAAAAGAAATATTTGAAATAGAATATTTGAAAATAGGAATATACGAAGCCGTATTGATTAGATTGACGCCATTTCGACGTGAACGATATTTATATCGATTTTATTCATTTTATAATGAATATCGAAAGTGATTTCAAAATCTGATCTTTTGAAAAGAATTGAATATAAATAAATTCGAATTGAAATCGAATATAAATGAATTCGAATTGAAATTGAATAGAAATGAATTCGAATTGAATTGAAATCGAACTGAAATTGAATTAGGAATCAATTTGAAATGAATTTAAATTGGAATATTCAATTTTGATTTGAAATTGAATATGAAGTTGAAACCGTTTTGAAAAATGAATTTAAAAACGATTTATAAAGCACGTTTTGAATTGAAATCGACGAAGTATATATTATATATATTATATATATAATATAATTGCCTGAATAGAACGCGCCGCGCCGCGGCAGTTCGCGAATTTCGACCATTGACCTCGAACCGATATTACGGGAGATCCGACCGTCGGATTCTCCTAAAACCGGAACCGTTGGGTTCGTATCGAAAAGAGCTTTCTAACGAATAATAGAAATTAGAAATCTAACGGTTGGATTTGGAATTATGTCCAAATAAAATTTGAAAAAGGTCGTTGTAAGTGCAGTTCAATGGCCGTTGATGAAAATCGACTGTACGGGCCTTGATAAAATTATTAAAAATAGTAATAATTTGTGTAAAATCATAAGAAATGATTGGTGAAGAATTGGGATGAAAAACTCCATATTTGAAAAGATAAAAATAGATTTTTATCGAAATGAACTAGTTTTGAACTAGAATTATAATTCTATTTATTTTTAAATAAATAAATTGAATTTGAAATGGTTTTAAAAATAACCAGAATTTCCAATGATTGCATTGGAATGGATTTGAATCGAAATTGTCTTCGGAATATTTCGATGTTGGATTTCGTGATTATACAAATGTTGTTATGGAAATTTGAAAGATATAGATATGTATATCGTTATTTCCAATACGATATCTGTTGGTCGTAGAATTTGATATTGAATATAAGCCGATATATTTTCTATTCAGAGCCTTGTATTTAATATCAAATGCGATTTGGGTTTGTCGTGAATGGTGTCTTGACTAACACTGTTTTTGAACCCAATTGAGAAAAGATTAAATCTTTTTATTTAGATTTAATGAAGTGTACCAATTAAATAATATTTAATAGGAATTGAATTGATATTGATTTTTGGGTTTATCGTGAACAATGTTTTAAATAACACTCGTTCTTTAACCCGATAATTAATGGAATGTGATTTTGGGTTTATCGTGAACCGTGTTTTAAATGACACTGATTCTTTAACCCAATCACGGATTAAAACTAAGTGGAGTTTTAAGGAATCTTTAATTAGATTGAAATGATCGAGAATGGAGTATCACCAGTTTTACTCCAGGCGATAGTTAAATCTTTAATTAGATTTGAACGTGAAATGGTAATTGAATTTACCGATAACACCGTGGTGTTAGATATGAAGTATTACCAGTTTTACTTCATGGGATGAATAGGTTGGGATTGGGAAATTAAAATAACTGATTACTTCGGTAAGGTTCGTTAATCCCGACTAGTTGAATCGAAATTCAAAAGGATAGATTAAAGAATAAATATAAAGAATTTATCTTTGATAAAATTAATGGGAACCTTTCCCTATGAATGTGAAATTCAAAAACTAACTGTCGGTTAGCTAAGCAGAATGGTTTCCTGGATATTGATCTGATGTTGGTTTCGGCCTTCGGGGTTAATATTTGGGGAATTATTCTCTTGATTAATTTACGGTTAGTGACTGATGAATTGGAATGAGGCGTATGTTGTGTTTGTGTAACACTTATTTAAAATATACGCGAGTTATTCGGAAAGACCGGGTTTATCCCATTCTGAATAACTGATACGACGATAAGTCGAAGATGAAGACGATGGTCGAAGACCGGAGGTCTTCACATCGTTCGGGTGATTACTGATGATCTTGATTGGGCTGTACACCCAAGAAGATGGAAACAGTTGGTGATCGTCCAGACGTACTTGGAGATCGATGGATATGCGGGGTACTAGTTGCCTCCGGTTTCGTTCAGACCCAGAACGAACTTGTAAATGGACTGTGTGTCTGACATTGGATTTTAGTCCGTGTGATTGATCTCTATTAAATATATATCTGTTTGGCGGCGGAGAATTTATTCTCTTGCTTAACGCCCTTCTATGAGACGTACGAGCTCAGGGGTTATATATTGATGGATATCAAACGCATGGAGTGAATTGCCTGTGTGGCATGCCTAAGTGGCAGTTGATCGAGGCTTCTGTTGAAAAGCAAAGTCTTGTGGTGATGATCAAAGCACGGCCTTTGTGGCGTAGCTTTGTGTAACGTTTACTTCGCGAGTTTCGCACCCCCGGTTGTGAACCAAAAACGGGAGAGGACCTCAGGGAGGGCATGCGTTTCTTCCTAGCTAGGGTGGTGTCAGTGACCTACCAGCCCTGACATTTATATATTTTTCACCTGTGTGGTTGTTGCTGTTGCGAGGCGCCTCGGTTTGATCGGACGATCCGGGTCCGATGGAGTCATTCGTTGGCTCGTTTACGCCCCAAAGGGCGGGGAAACGTATTGTTCAGGAATTTTCATCCACATCGGTGGACCGGCCCTGTCGCTCCTAGGGTCACTCGAGCTCTGATCCTGAGACTCGGGCTAGGCAGTCTCGAATCGGTTGAGGACTATCTTTTGCCTCGGTTCATAGATGGAAACCCAATTTCCAAATACGTGACTTTGCGGTTTTATTTGTAAACCTATATATGGTGACATAGTGGCATGGGACGCTCATGTCGCCTATGATTGATACTTATGATTTGAAGTTGTTTTATACACTATACACTGACAATAGTATCAAATGATTTGTTTTAAAACGTATCAAGCATTCTTTGGCTGTTATAAGGGAAAACCCTATCCCCCGGCTTGCGTTGCATTGTGTGATAGAACCTGGGTCTTATAACAGCTTCATTTTTCTTTATTTAGCATTGCGCTGTTGTTTTATGAACTGGTGTTCTTGGGAGGAAACCCGTTCCGTGTTATACGGCGTGGTCCCTTGATTTACCTAACTTTAAAAACAGATTAATAACTGTTTTAGTTCTCACACCAGTCACATGACTGACCTGGTAGTTCTCACAACAGATTAATAACTGTTTTAGTTCTCACACCCGTTCCGTGTTATACGGCGTGTTATACGGCTTTGTATCCGTATATCTCTTCTAGTTGTGTATTGTATTATTTTCCGCTGCGATGTATTTAAATGTAATTTAAATCTCTGGTATTTCTGTGTAATATTTATTCATTTATACTCTGTATATTCTTGTAATCTGATGCATTGTTGTAATATACAATGAAATGTTCTTTTGTACGAGTTCTGTTTTGTCGTGTTCCCAAAACAATTCGTTCTTTCTCTTCTCTTCGGAGACCGGGGGAGTTCGGGTCGTTTCATCGTGGTATCAGAGCTTTGGTTTACAAAGCTCAGAGAACAAGGCACATTAGAACCATACGAAAGAATTCATCAGATATTGGGTTAGTAATATCCAATGGGAATGACTCGTTAGAGATGGGATCAGTAGTATCCTAGAACGAGTGTGAAGAGTATATTTTTAAAATGAAAACAATTTTTATTTTGAAAATTTAAATCGTTGTATACGTATTTGCATATTTATTTTATGTTGATTAGGACAGTCCAGTATATAAAGATTTTGCATATACGCCTTGCAAACATGTATTTGAAGTTTTAATATACTGGATAGATATAGAATTACACTCTAGTCGCCCGGGGGTGATTCTGATGATTGATCGATCATCATCCGATATAGAATTACAGCTCCTAACCCGGTGCCACATGCATCGGTGTATACTGTAAATAACTTCCCTCCATCGGTGTATACTGTAAATAACTTCCCTCCATCGGGAAAAGCTAGAACAGGTGCTGATGTGAGAGCTCTCTTGAGCCTCTGAAAAGCAAGCTCGCATTCTATGCTCCAAGCAAAAACTAAATTCTTCTTCGTCAATTTAGAGAGAGGAGCGGAAATCTTCGCGAAGTCCTTGATGAACTTCCGGTAAAAGCCTGCAAGACCTAGAAAACTTTTCACTTCGGTTGCATTCCTTGGAGTCTTCCAATCCTGAACCGCAACTACCTTAGCGGGATCCACCGCTAAGCCTTGCTTAGATACTATATGCCCAAGGAATCTAACTTCCCTTCTCCAAAAGTGACACTTGGAGAACTTGGCCTTCAACTGATGCGCTCTAAGCGTATCCATCACCTCCACGAGATGCCTTGCGTGCTCTTCCTCATCCTTAGAGAAGATCAGAATATCATCTACGAAGACCACGACAAACTTGTTCAAGAACTCCCTGAACACCCTACTCATCAAGTCCACTAAGTAGGCGGGTGCATTAGTCAAACCGAATGGCATGACCAGCCATTCTAAGAATCCATCTGGAGTTCTGAACGCAGTCTTGTCTATACTATCTTCAGCTACCCTGAGCTGATGGAATCCAGTAGCAAGATCAAGCTGAGAGAAAACAGAAGCACCGATAAGCTGGTCAAAGAGATCATCAATTCTCGGTAATGGTTGTCTATTCTTCTTGTTCTACTCACGATAATCAACACAAAGTCGAAGAGAACCATCTGCCTTGGTAGTAAATACCACAGGCGCTCCCCATTCAGATATACTTCGTCTAATGAAGTTCTTCTCAAGCAACTCCTTCACTTGCTTACTTAGCTCCCGCCTTTCACGTGGAGCCATGTGCCGAACGGGCAAAGAAACCGGCTTTGCATTATCCACCAGATAAATGCAGAAATCTATCTCTCGTTTAGGGGTAACCCCTTCACTTCACCCAAGATATCAGGATATTCTCGGACCACCCTCACCGATTGCAAACTATCGATAGACGAGTTGAGGGGTTCAAGATAACACAACATGACGGGACCCATAGGGTTACAAGAAATTTTTAGGGTATTACCAAGGCGAGTCATGAGCCTCACAACCCTATGCTCTAAAATCAAGGATGGCTCCAAAACTGGACAACTAATCCATGCCCAAAATCAACCCATACCCCATGAAACCGAGAATATAAGCATCACACAAGAACTCTACACTCAGTATAGAGATCCTCAAATCCCCACATATCATAGACAGGTGGGCGGAACCCCCAATAGGATTTGAGACACAGACGGGATAAACTAGACTAGTACTTAGGTGCAAACTTTCAACAAGATCAGATGAGATAAAGCTATGCGATGCACCAGAATCAAACAAGGTACGAACTGGAAAATCAGAAATATATACAAGGCTCTCAACAGAAATACTACCTCGATCGGGAACTGGAGCGGCATTGAGAGCATGAACTTGCCCTCCTGAAGGTCCAGCACGCTGAGTCTGACCCTGGCCTTGCCCTTGCTTCTTCGGGCAATCCTTAGTGAAGTGTCCCATTTCTCCACAGTTAAAGCAAGTGCCCTTCCTTTTCCTGCAATCCTTGTTTAGATGAGTCGAACTTCCACAAGTAAAGCACTTCTTTTCCTTCTTATCTTTAGACTTCTCCTCCTTCTTTTTCATTTCCTTTTTGGGCTCCGTTTCCTTGTTTTGAGACTCATTCATCTTGACCTCCTTCTTGTCACTCCTATTCTCTTCATTGAGTAGGGCCATATTCACCAAGCTCACGAAAGTTGCCCCCAAGGGTATATGAGTCATGGCTAAACCATGTAATGGCTCGTTTAATCCTAGAGCAAAGTATAGGGCCTTCTTCTGAGCTGTGTTAACCAAGTCTAAACCGACCCGAGCCAGTTGATTAAACTTATCTATGTATTCCCTAATGGTCATGTCCCCTTGCTTCAGTTATAGGAACCTTAGTCCAAACTTTCCCCGAAAGTCATCCCAAGTCTCAATTGGCCTAGTAGCGGTGGTGACCACCCACCAACGTGCAGCTTCTTCCTTTAGCAACCACACTGCTAATAAAACCTTCCTACGGTCATCTATATCAAAGAAGGCAAAAAGATCTTCGGTTTCTTTCAACCAATCCCTGGCCTCTACATAAGTCTCGGTTCCAATGAAATTCTTGCCACCCATCGTCTTAAAGTTCTTACAAGTTTCCGCAAAATCCGCTTGTGGAGGCTGAGGGGGAGGAAGAAGAGGAACCTCAGCGACAGGAGGAGGAGGAATATCAGCGACAGGAGGAGGAGGAACATTAACTACCGGAGGAGGAGGAACATTGGCGGGGCCGGCTTCGGTCGCCCTAGCCTCCAAAAGTCTCCTATACCAAACAGGTATGTGTACTCCCTCCGGAATGGCAAAGTTATTGGCCATACTGAAAACGAAGAAAAAGATAGATTCAGAATGGAGAAAAAAAAAACGAAGGAATTTTTGCTAATGGCTTTTTGGGGAATAGCCTTTAAAATAAACTAGACTTTTCTTTGGAAAATACTTTATACTTGGTTTTGAAAATAGTTTTCCAAAAGTTTTAAAAACCTTTTTGTTCCTTCTCGTAAACCATATGCTCTGATACCAAATGTAACACCCCGCCTCCGCCAGGGTGGCTCTTGCAAGCACTCTGACTTTGGAGGGGCGTTTGTACCGGGTAAACATGCATAATGATATATCAAGGCAGAACAAGAACATATGTATATATGTAAACAGAGTAAAGAAGATAAGTAAAACAGCGGAAGATTTCAAACTATTTCAAAACAAGTCTGATACAACATAATGTCAACTTTCCAAATACACAAGTCTAGATAAAAACAACATCACTGAAAAACTGAAATACATAAGTACTATCCCCAAAATAAGTGATAACCATAGCTAGCTTCATGTCAAGACCGTACATGAGCTAAAATCCCACAAGCAAGCGATCAGAAATCCAAGCTAAGCTCCAATATTCCCACCCTGAGAACCTGGGGGGGGGGGGGGGGGGAACGGAAGAAAAGAGGCGAAAGGAAAACAGGTCAGTCAAAAAGACTAAGTAAGCCCTACTACAATCAATGTAAACTGATAAAGTTAACTGGCATGAGAAGCAGGGATGAACATAAGGATAACAACATACTAGCATGATGATTAACTAACAAGGTAGATAAAGGTGTCATTGCATAATCAGGTTTAAGGTTTTTGCACCACAGGTGTACTAGCAAACTAACATGACTTGAATAAACAAGTATTGATCCCTTGGTCCAAGCTTTGGCCCAATAACATGAAGTGACCCTAATACGCGGTCCAACCAAACGGTCTAGTCGATCGGCTCCCTATAAGCCTAACTCGTCACGTGTTGGTGTCCATACGGCCCAAACATAATTGTAGTCAGACTGTGCAGGGTCTCCCGTCGGGTGTATCAAGCCCTAGGGTGTCAACCCCTGGACACCATAAACATGCGTGCACAGTCTCGATCTACTGGTACCCGTGCATGTTTTCCCCGGCTTCGGACTGTGTGCACGACCATAGTCCGCCCGGAACTACACCGGCGTACCCTTCTGCCATCGTTTTTGGTCACTTACCTCAAGTCCAGTAATCGTGCTCCCTCCCTAGCCTAGTCCCTAGGGTCTTAATGATACAAACTTGGGATTACTGCTGGAGTGGACCCCCATTGCTAGGATTTTCTAGTGGGTTAAGTACGGTTTAACCCTCTTGCTAATCATGGATTAACTTGGTTAAGTGTAACGATGAGTTCACGACTTAACCCTGATTAATCTACCAAGCCCAAATTGGTTAATTATTAAGTGGACCATGACTTAACCCTAATCATGAGGCATTAATTAATTAATGTGCCTTAACCTCTCACATTAGACTTTGTTGCGGTTACTAGTTAAGCCGGGCGGGTCCGGGTAGCTTTACACCACAACTTGGTCTAACCTCGGGTTCAAGGTACAACATGACCAACTTCTCACATTGGGTCCTATTGTTTGTAGCAACTAGTTAAGCCGGTCGGTTCCGGGTAGGTTTATGCTACAAACTCAACCCAACCTCGAGTTGGTCACACTTATCTTTTCTAAGTGTCATGTCCATCATGTTTCCAAAACATATTACAAATTTTCAAGCAATTGGGTAGAACTAACTTAATAGGTAAATTCCCAATGGGTAGACCTAACTTAATAGGTAAATTCCCAATCTTATGTTTTTATGTCTTTTAAGTTTACCCAACCCCAAACGCAATCCCATCGCTTGCATATCGCAATAGCGCATAAAGGATAGAAAGAGGGAACTTGGCATAATCATGACATAAAGGTGTTGAAGCCACAAGTTTAACATGGTGGCATATGAAATGTACATATGTTCATATACTTGCATATTACATTTTTAGGCCTCAAAAGCATGCATAAAACCAAACTTAGCATATTGGTGATACATGGTGATAAATGACATGTAGAAATGGCCATAAGTTCGCATTTAGCCTCACATGCAAGTTATCATAAGAGATATGATAACTTACATGTTGCCAAAATGCAACCTTTAGCATAAAGCTTGAAGCTTTATATTCATATACTCAAGGTAAGCTTGCATAACATGATAACATGAACAAAATGATCATCCCAAACTTGCATAACATACTTGCATATCATGTGACGAACTTGCATATCAAACTTGCATAACATAACATGGTAAACTTGCATATCATAACATGGCAAACATGCATAGCATAACATGGTAAACTTGCATATCATAACATGGCATACTTGCATAACATAACATGATAAACTTGCATATCATAACATATCAAACTTGCATAACATGACATAGTAAACTTGCATATCATGGCAAACTTGCATATCATACATTTAACTTTAGAGTTTAAGTATGAAAGTAGAATAGGGCTTACAATGCTTATGAAGACACAAAAATATGACAAAGCCCTTATGCAATCAAATAGACCCAAAATGCAAGCTCTAATAGAAAAACCCTTGAGCCAAAATGATCAAAACCCTTGCTTTATGATGTAAATACGGAAACTTGACTTGAATGCAAGCTAATGATGCTCATACAAGCTTGAAAACACTTGTATGCATTGAAAATCTCTCAAAGAAATGACTTAGGAATTTTATGAAGAGAGTGGAGGCCATGAGAGGAATGATTTTGCCATAGTTTAGTTACTTGAATGAATAATGATGATTTAGGGTTAGGTTAGGGTCTTATTTATAGAGATTAGGATTAGTTTCAACCTTAGGATTAAACCCTAGTTCCAATCTCAGCCCTTAAAACCGAATCTGGCCCAAAAACCTAACCAAAACCCCAAAATGGTGCACCAGGCAAAACTGCCCGGCTGGACCAAGTCGACAGCCAAGTCGACAGGGCTGTCGACTTGGGTCCAACCAAGTCGACTCCCAAGTCGACAGGGCTGTCGACTTGGGTACTCTGGCGGGAATTTTCCCGCCTGCGCCCAACTGCCCTAATTTCCAAATTCAAACTTGAATTTGAAATCTGTTTTTACTTTGAAATTTTCTGAAAACTTCGTTGGGCCTTAATCGGGTCATACGGACTCCGATTTTCAAAAACTCGGACTCTATTTCGCGTATTTTTCCGAGACGAACGCAATGGCATAGCCCGTTTCCCTTGATTCAGATTTATAAATTAAATTCTGCCTCGATTTACGTTATAACAAGTTATTGAAAATACGGGTTGTTACATTCTCCCCTCCTTAAAGGATTTCGTCCCCGAAATCTTCAGGTTAGGAAGAACGTATCCTACCATCCAACATCCATCTACTCAAAACATCATCCACGAGCAATCATTGTCCTTACAAGATTCTAAATGTTGTATGAACATATGCAAAGGTGTGTGTATATGTACTTATCTAATGCAAATATCATCAATGCAAATTATGTTAGTGAAATGAATCCATATGTATGCAATTCCTAACATAATGTATAACATCTATATGTGTGCACATAACATACATCCATATGCAACATCCATGTGATAACACAAAAAATTTCATCCATGAATAAGCGTAAACACTCATGCATATGCAATATGAGGAGTGTGTGAGCCGATCTAGTGCCTAACGTGTATAATGCATCCACGAGTAACCACTTGCAAACACTTGCAGCCACTTGCAACCATCAAGCATAACATGTTTCAAACACATGTTTCATCCAAAGGGTTTCTACCTAAGGTTCTCATGACAAGATTAACATGATAAACTAGATAATCAAGACAAACATGGATAGCAAAAGATATGCTACAAAGAGATCGGGAGGATAAGCAAGATATACTCCTTTTGGATTACAAGAAATCCCTTCCTAACCCAACCCATATTCTATAAAAGCCCAAGAGGTTTAGTCAACCTAACGGACCCCTTCAAACCCTGACATGCATTACTAACCGATGGGTCATACCCCCTTATGGAGTTTACAACAGAAATGGGATCGAGAATGGGACCGAGAGGATATACGTAAAAGATAACATGCGAGTAAGTTCCACCGGAAAACAAGGATCAAGGATATACTCTTAGAAAGAGATATGATGCGCGTATCTAGCCTTCAGTCTTCTAAGTCACGTTTCCTTGAGTTTAACTCCACTGTGCTTTGACCGTCTTTTACTTCATGATTCCTTGGCTTCTTAACTCTTATTTCCAAATATGAGTTGGAACCCATTTCATTGTCGCCTCTCGTCTTCCTTTTTCACTTACTCTTCTATCATTCTTGGCTTAAACATAACTGTGACCTCATGGTTTCCTGCGAGCTTTCCAAAATTCACCAGTGAATCCTGGATCTCGTTTACTTACTAAATCTTCTACCATTGGAACACATAACCTTCCGTCTCTCCTCAGCCAACCCTTGTCATCAATAGAATATCGAGCGAGATGACTAGACGCCTCTCCTCGAACCAGCTTATCCATAATCTCAACTATCTGAGGGTCTTCTCTCTGCGAAGCCCCAACTTGATCAAGAAGGGTAGGTCTGAGTTCCAGAGATGCTAAAGAACCGGTCGTCGACTCAATCGCCAAAGAGAAATCAAAGGTTGCCACATACTCTAAATTCTTCATCTCAACGAATAGAGGACTCAGAGTCAACCTTTTTCTACTCAATGCATCTGCTACCACATTCCCCTTGCCAGGGGTATAAGCTATCTCAAAATCGTAGGACGCCAAGAATTCCATCCATCTTTGTTGCCTCAGATTCAGATCCTTCTGAGAAAAGAGATACTTCAATGACTTGTGATCGGTATAAAGCTCAAATCTTTCTCCCAGAAGATAATGGCGCCAAGCCTTGAGTGCATATACTATTGCTGCCAACTCTAAGTCATGAGTGGGATAATTCTTCTCATGCACTTTGAGTTGTCTACCGCCAAAGCATATCACTCTTCCTTCTTGCATCAGAACAGCTCCTAACCCGGTGCCACATGCATCGGTGTATACTGTAAATAACTTCCCTCCATCGGGCAAAGCTAGAACAGGTGCTAATGTGAGAGCTCTCTTGAGCCTCTGAAAAGCAAGCTCGCATTCTATGCTCCAAGCAAAAACTAAATTCTTCTTCGTCAATTTAGTGAGAGGAGCGGAAATCTTCGCGAAGTCCTTGATGAACTTCCGGTAAAAGCCTGCAAGACTTAGAAAACTTCTCACTTCGGTTGCATTCCTTGGAGTCTTCCAATCCTGAACCGCAACTACCTTAGCGGGATCCACCGCTAAGCCTTGCTTAGATACTATATGCCCAAGGAATCTAACTTCCCTTCTCCAAAAGTGACACTTGGAGAACTTGGCCTTCAACTAATGCGCTCTAAGCGTATCCATCACCTCCACGAGATGCCTTGCGTGCTCTTCCTCATCCTTAGAGAAGATCAGAATATCATCTACGAATACCACGACAAACTTGTTCAAGAACTCCCTGAACACCCTACTCATCAAGTCCACTAAGTAGGCGGGTGCATTAGTCAAACCGAATGGCATGACCAGTCATTCTAAGAATCCATCTGGAGTTCTGAACGCAGTCTTGTCTATACTATCTTCAGCTACCCTGAGCTGATGGAATCCAGTAGCAAGAACAAGCTGAGAGAAAACAGAAGCACCGATAAGCTAGTCAAAGAGATCATCAATTCTCGATAATGGTTGTCTATTCTTCTTGTTCTACTCACGATAATCAACACAAAGTCGAAGAGAACCATCTGCCTTGGTAGTAAATACCACAGGCGCTCCCCATTCAGATACACTTCGTCTAATGAAGTTCTTCTCAAGCAACTCCTTCACTTGCTTACTTAGCTCCCGCCTTTCACGCGGAGCCATGTGCCGAACGGGCAAAGAAACCGGCTTTGCATTATCCACCAGATAAATGCAGAAATCTATCTCTCATTTAGGGGTAACCCCCTTCACTTCACCCAAGATATCAGGATATTCTCGGACCACCCTCACCGATTGCAAACTATCGATAGACGAGTTGAGGGGTTCAAGATAACACAACATGACGGGACCCATAGGGTTACAAGAAATTTTTAGGGTATTACCGAGGCGAGTCATGAGCCTCACAACCCTATGCTCTAAAATCAAGGATGGCTCCAAAACTGGACAACCAATCCATGCCCAAAATCAACCCATACCCCATGAAACCGAGAATATAAGCATCACACAAGAACTCTACACTCAGTATAGAGATCCTCAAATCCCCACATATCATAGACAGGTGGGCGGAACCCCCAATAGGATTTGAGACACAGACGGGATCATAAACTAGACTAGTACTTAGGTGCAAACTTTCAACAAGATCAGATGAGATAAAGCTATGCGATGCACCAGAATCAAACAAGGTACGAACTGGAAAATCAGAAATATATACAAGGCTCTCAACAGAAATACTACCTCGATCGGGAACTGGAGCGGCATTGAGAGCATGAACTTGCCCTCCTGAAGGTCCAGCACGCTAAGTCTGACCCTGGCCTTGCCCTTGCTTCTTCGGGCAATCCTTAGTGAAGTGTCCCATTTCTCCACAGTTAAAGCAAGTGCCCTTCCTTTTCCTGCAATCCTTGTTTAGATGAGTCGAACTTCCACAAGTAAAGCACTTCTTTTCCTTCTTATCTTTAGACTTCTCCTCCTTCTTTTTCATTTCCTTTTTGGGCTCCGTTTCCTTGTTTTGAGACTCATTCATCTTGACCTCCTTCTTGTCACTCCTATTCTCTTCATTGAGTAGGGCCATATTCACCAAGCTCTCGAAAGTTGCCCCCAAGGGTATATGAGTCATGGCTAAACCATGTAATGGCTCGTTTAATCCTAGAGCAAAGTATAGGGCCTTCTTCTGAGCTGTGTTAACCAAGTCTAAACCGACCCGAGCCAGTTGATTAAACTTATCTATGTATTCCCTAATGGTCATGTCCCCTTGCTTCAGTGATAGGAACCTTAGTCCAAACTTTCCCCGAAAGTCATCCCAAGTCTCAATTGGCCTAGTAGCGGTGGTGACCACCCACCAACGTGCAGCTTCTTCCTTTAGCAACCACACTGCTAATAAAACCTTCCTACGGTCATCTATATCAAAGAAGGCAAAAAGATCTTCGGTTTCTTTCAACCAATCCCTGGCCTCTACATAAGTCTCGGTTCCAATGAAATTCTTGCCACCCATCGTCTTAAAGTTCTTACAAGTTTCCGCAAAATCCGCTTGTGGAGGCTGAGGGGGAGGAAGAAGAGGAACCTCAGCGACAGGAGGAGGAGGAATATCAGCGACAGGAGGAGGAGGAACATTAACTACTGGAGGAGGAGGAGGAACATTGGCGGGGCCGGCTTTGGTCGCCCTAGCCTCCAAAAGTCTCCTATACCAAACAGGTATGTGTACTCCCTCCGGAATGGCAAAGTTATTGGCCATACTGAAAACGAAGAAAAAGATAGATTCAGAATGGAGAAAAAAAAACGAAGGAATTTTTGCTAATGGCTTTTTGGGGAATAGCCTTTAAAATAAACTAGACTTTTCTTTGGAAAATACTTTATACTTGGTTTTGAAAATAGTTTTCCAAAAGTTTTAAAAACCTTTTTGTTCCTTCTCGTAAACCATATGCTCTGATACCAAATGTAACACCCCGCCTCCGCCAGGGTGGCTCTTGCAAGCACTCTGACTTTGGAGGGGCGTTTGTACCGGGTAAACATGCATAATGATATATCAAGGCAGAACAAGAACATATGTATATATGTAAACAGAGTAAAGAAGATAAGTAAAACAGCGGAAGATTTCAAACTATTTCAAAACAAGTCTGATACAACATAATGTCAACTTTCCAAATTCACAAGTCTAGATAAAAACAACATCACTGAAAAACTGAAATACATAAGTACTATCCCCAAAATAAGTGATAACCATAGCTAGCTTCATGTCAAGACCGTACATGAGCTAAAATCCCACAAGCAAGCGATCAGAAATCCAAGCTAAGCTCCAATATTCCCACCCTGAGAACCTGGGGGGGGGGGGAACGGAAGAAAAGAGGCGAAAGGAAAACAGGTCAGTCAAAAAGACTGAGTAAGCCCTACTACAATCAATGTAAACTGATAAAGTTAACTGGCATGAGAAGCAGGGATGAACATAAGGATAACAACATACTAGCATGATGATTAACTAACAAGGTAGATAAAGGTGTCATCGCATAATCAGGTTTAAGGTTTTTGCACCACAGGTGTACTAGCAAACTAACATGACTTGAATAAACAAGTATTGATCCCTTGGTCCAAGCTTTGGCCCAATAACATGAAGTGACCCTAATACGCGGTCCAACCAAACGGTCTAGTCGATCGGCTCCCTATAAGCCTAACTCGTCACGTGTTGGTGTCCATACGGCCCAAACATAATTGTAGTCAGACTGTGCCGGGTCTCCCGTCGGGTGTATCAAGCCCTAGGGTGTCAACCCCTGGACACCATAAACATGCGTGCACAGTCTCGATCTACTGGTACCCGTGCATGTTTTCCCCGGCTTCGGACTGTGTGCACGACCATAGTCCGCCCGGAACTACACCGGCATACCCTTCTGCCGTCGTTTTTGGTCACTTACCTCAAGTCCAGTAATCGTGCTCCCTCCCTAGCCTAGTCCCTAGGGTCTTAATGATACAAACTTGGGATTACTGCTGGAGTGGACCCCCATTGCTAGGATTTTCTAGTGGGTTAAGTACGGTTTAACCCTCTTGCTAATCATGGATTAACTTGGTTAAGTGTAACGATGAGTTCACGACTTAACCCTGATTAATCTACCAAGCCCAAATTGGTTAAGTATTAAGTGGACCATGACTTAACCCTAATCATGAGGCATTAATTAATTAATGTGCCTTAACCTCTCACATTAGACTTTGTTGCGGTTACTAGTTAAGCCGGGCGGGTCCGGGTAGCTTTACACCACAACTTGGTCTAACCTCGGGTTCAAGGTACAACATGACCAACTTCTCACATTGGGTCCTATTGTTTGTAGCAACTAGTTAAGCCGGTCAGTTCCGGGTAGGTTTATGCTACAAACTCAACCCAACCTCGAGTTGGTCACACTTATCTTTTCTAAGTGTCATGTCCATCATGTTTCCAAAACATATTACAAATTTTCAAGCAATTGGGTAGACCTAACTTAATAGGTAAATTCCCAATGGGTAGACCTAACTTAATAGGTAAATTCCCAATCTTATGTTTTTATGTCTTTTAAGTTTATCCAACCCCAAACGCAATCCCATCGCTTACATATCGCAATAGCGCATAAAGGATAGAAAGAGGGAACTTGGCATAATCATGACATAAAGGTGTTGAAGCCACAAGTTTAACATGGTGGCATATGAAATGTACATATGTTCATATACTTGCATATTACATTTTTAGGCCTCAAAAGCATGCATAAAACCAAACTTAGCATATTGGTGATACATGGTGATAAATGACATGTAGAAATGGCCATAAGTTCGCATTTAGCCTCACATGCAAGTTATCATAAGAGATATGATAACTTACATGTTGCCAAAATGCAACCTTTAGCATAAAGCTTGAAGCTTTATATTCATATACTCAAGGTAAGCTTGCATAACATGATAACATGAACAAAATGATCATCCCAAACTTGCATAACATACTTGCATATCATGTGACGAACTTGCATATCAAACTTGCATAACATAACATGGTAAACTTGCATATCATAACATGGCAAACTTGCATAGCATAACATGGTAAACTTGCATATCATAACATGGCATACTTGCATAACATAACATGATAAACTTGCATATCATAACATATCAAACTTGCATAACATGACATAGTAAACTTGCATATCATGGCAAACTTGCATATCATACATTTAACTTTAGAGTTTAAGTATGAAAGTAGAATAGGGCTTACAATGCTTATGAAGACACAAAAATATGACAAAGCCCTTATGCAATCAAATAGACCCAAAATGCAAGCTCTAATAGAAAAACCCTTGAGCCAAAATGATCAAAACCCTTGCTTTATGATGTAAATATGGAAACTTGACTTGAATGCAAGCTAATGATGCTCATACAAGCTTGAAAACACTTGTATGCATTGAAAATCTCTCATAGAAATGACTTAGGAATTTTATGAAGAGAGTGGAGGCCATGAGAGGAATGATTTTGCCATAGTTTAGTTACTTGAATGAATAATGATGATTTAGGGTTAGGTTAGGGTCTTATTTATAGAGATTAGGATTAGTTTCAACCTTAGGATTAAACCCTAGTTCCAATCTCAGCCCTTAAAACCGAATTTGGCCCAAAAACCTAACCAAAACCCCAAAATGGTGCACCAGGCAAAACTGCCCGGCTGGACGAAGTCGACAGCCAAGTCGACAGGGCTGCCGACTTGGGTCCAACCAAGTCGACTCCCAAGTCGACAGGGCTGTCGACTTGGGTACTCTGGCGGGAATTTTCCCGCCTGCGCCCAACTGCCCTAATTTCCAAATTCAAACTTGAATTTGAAATCTGTTTTTACTTTGAAATTTTCTGAAAACTTCGTTGGGCCTTAATCGGGTCATACGGACTCCGATTTTCGAAAACTCGGACTCTATTTCGCGTATTTTTCCGAGACGAACGCAATGGCATAGCCCGTTTCCCTTGATTCAGATTTATAAATTAAATTCTGCCTCGATTTACGTTATAACACGTTATTGAAAATACGGGTTGTTACATTCTCCCCTCCTTAAAGGATTTCGTCCCCGAAATCTTCAGGTTAGGAAGAACGTATCCTACCATCCAACATCCATCTACTCAAAACATCATCCACGAGCAATCATTGTCCTTACAAGATTCTAAATGTTGTATGAACATATGCAAAGGTGTGTGTATATGTACTTATCTAATGCAAATATCATCAATGCAAATTATGTTAGTGAAATGAATCCATATGTATGCAATTCCTAACATAATGTATAACATCTATATGTGTGCACATAACATACATCCATATGCAACATCCATGTGATAACACAAAAAATTTCATCCATGAATAAGCGTAAACACTCATGCATATGCAATATGAGGAGTGTGTGAGCCGATCTAGTGCCTAACGTGTATAATGCATCCACGAGTAACCACTTGCAAACACTTGCAGCCACTTGCAACCATCAAGCATAACATGTTTCAAACACATGTTTCATCCAAAGGGTTTCTACCTAAGGTTCTCATGACAAGATTAACATGATAAACTAGATAATCAAGACAAACATGGATAGCAAAAGATATGCTACAAAGAGATCGGAGGATAAGCAAGATATACTCCTTTTGGATTACAAGAAATCCCTTCCTAACCCAACCCATATTCTATAAAAGCCCAAGAGGTTTAGTCAACCTAACGGACCCCTTCAAACCCTGACATGCATTACTAACCGATGGGTCATACCCCCTTATGGAGTTTACAACAGAAATGGGATCGAGAATGGGACCGAGAGGATATACGTAAAAGATAACATGCGAGTAAGTTCCACCGGAAAACAAGGATCAAGGATATACTCTTAGAAAGAGATATGATGCGCGTATCTAGCCTTCAGTCTTCTAAGTCACGTTTCCTTGAGTTTAACTCCAATGTGCTTTGACCGTCTTTTACTTCATGATTCCTTGGCTTCTTAACTCTTATTTCCAAATATGAGTTGGAACCCATTTCATTGTCGCCTCTCGTCTTCCTTTTTCACTTACTCTTCTATCATTCTTGGCTTAAACATAACTGTGACCTCATGGTTTCCTGCGAGCTTTCCAAAATTCACCAGTGAATCCTGGATCTCGTTTACTTACTAAATCTTCTACCATTGGAACACATAACCTTCCGTCTCTCCTCAGCCAACCCTTGTCATCAATAGAATATCGAGCGAGATGACTAGACGCCTCTCCTCGAACCAGCTTATCCATAATCTCAACTATCTGAGGGTCTTCTCTCTGCGAAGCCCCAACTTGATCAAGAAGGGTAGGTCTGAGTTCCAGAGATGCTAAAGAACCGGTCGTCGACTCAATCGCCAAAGAGAAATCAAAGGTTGCCACATACTCTAAATTCTTCATCTCAACGAATAGAGGACTCAGAGTCAACCTTTTTCTACTCAATGCATCTGCTACCACATTCCCCTTGCCAGGGGTATAAGCTATCTCAAAATCGTAGGACGCAAGAATTCCATCCATCTTTGTTGCCTCAGATTCAGATCCTTTTGAGAAAAGAGATACTTCAATGACTTGTGATCGGTATAAAGCTCAAATCTTTCTCCCAGAAGATAATGGCGCCAAGCCTTGAGTGCATATACTATTGCTGCCAACTCTAAGTCATGAGTGGGATAATTCTTCTCATGCACTTTGAGTTGTCTACCGCCAAAGCATATCACTCTTCCTTCTTGCATCAGAACAGCTCCTAACCCGGTGCCACATGCATCGGTGTATACTGTAAATAACTTCCCTCCATCGGGCAAAGCTAGAACAGGTGCTGATGTGAGAGCTCTCTTGAGCCTCTGAAAAGCAAGCTCGCATTCTATGCTCCAAGCAAAAACTAAATTCTTCTTCGTCAATTTAGTGAGAGGAGCGGAAATCTTCGCGAAGTCCTTGATGAACTTCCGGTAAAAGCCTGCAAGACCTAGAAAACTTCTCACTTCGGTTGCATTCCTTGGAGTCTTCCAATCCTGAACCGCAACTACCTTAGCGGGATCCACCGCTAAGCCTTGCTTAGATACTATATGCCCAAGGAATCTAACTTCCCTTCTCCAAAAGTGACACTTGGAGAACTTGGCCTTCAACTGATGCGCTCTAAGCGTATCCATCACCTCCACGAGATGCCTTGCGTGCTCTTCCTCATCCTTAGAGAAGATCAGAATATCATCTACGAAGACCACGACAAACTTGTTCAAGAACTCCCTGAACACCCTACTCATCAAGTCCACTAAGTAGGCGGGTGCATTAGTCAAACCGAATGGCATGACCAGCCATTCTAAGAATCCATCTGGAGTTCTGAACGCAGTCTTGTCTATACTATCTTCAGCTACCCTGAGCTGATGGAATCCAGTAGCAAGATCAAGCTGAGAGAAAACAGAAGCACCGATAAGCTGGTCAAAGAGATCATCAATTCTCGATAATGGTTGTCTATTCTTCTTGTTCTACTCACGATAATCAACACAAAGTCGAAGAGAACCATCTGCCTTGGTAGTAAATACCACAGGCGCTCCCCATTCAGATATACTTCGTCTAATGAAGTTCTTCTCAAGCAACTCCTTCACTTGCTTACTTAGCTCCCGCCTTTCACGCGGAGCTATGTGCCGAACGGGCAAAGAAACCGGCTTTGCATTATCCACCAGATAAATGCAGAAATCTATCTCTCGTTTAGGGGTAACCCCCTTCACTTCACCCAAGATATCAGGATATTCTCGGACCACCCTCACCGATTGCAAACTATCGATAGACGAGTTGAGGGGTTCAAGATAACACAACATGACGGGACCCATAGGGTTACAAGAAATTTTTAGGGTATTACCGAGGCGAGTCATGAGCCTCACAACCCTATGCTCTAAAATCAAGGATGGCTCCAAAACTGGACAACCAATCCATGCCCAAAATCAACCCATACCCCATGAAACCGAGAATATAAGCATCACACAAGAACTCTACACTCAGTATAGAGATCCTCAAATCCCCACATATCATAGACAGGTGGGCGGAACCCCCAATAGGATTTGAGACACAGACGGGATCATAAACTAGACTAGTACTTAGGTGCAAACTTTCAACAAGATCAGATGAGATAAAGCTATGCGATGCACCAGAATCAAACAAGGTACGAACTGGAAAATCAGAAATATATACAAGGCTCTCAACAGAAATACTACCTCGATCGGGAACTGGAGCGGCATTGAGAGCATGAACTTGCCCTCCTGAAGGTTGCATAGGACTAGTAAAGTCCTATAATGAGCCAAGCAGAATAGCAAAAACAATTTGATCAGTCCATCGTTATCTTTCCTTAAGTTTTCTGCTTAACCATGCAATAAAGTTATCATTTCTGTAGGCTGACTCTTTTCTTGCTTATACAGAATTTGAACAATTGCTACCTGAGCATGAGAAACACTTAGAACAAGTATTGGAGATTCTAAGAAAGAACGTCTTCAAAGCCAAATTCTCAAAATGTGTCTTCTGGCAAGAAGAAGTGAAGTTCCTTGGCCATGTCGTGTCAAAGAAAGGGATTTTTGTAGATTCGAGCAAAATAACAGCGATTCAAGACTGGAAACAACCCAGTACACCCACAAAGGTTAGAAGTTTTAAGGGGTTGGCTTGTTATTATCGAAAGTTCGTTAAGGATTTTTCGAAGATATCCGGTCCGTTAACGAAGCTCACGAAGAAGCATGAGAAATTTAAGTGGACTTCCGACTGTGAAGAAGCTTTCCAGGAATTGAAATCGAAACTGACAATTGCTTCAGTGTTAACCATTATCGATGGCAATCAGGATTTGATGGTTTGGACAGATGCTTCTATTAGAGGTCTTGGTACAGTGTTAATGCAAAGAGGCCAAGTAGTCGCTTATGAAAGCCGCCAACTGAAACCACATGAGAAGAATTATGTAACTCATGATCTTGAGTTGCTAGCTATCGTTTTTGCATTGAAAATCTGGAGGCATTTTTTATTGGGTAAGAAATTTGTACTATACACAGATCATCAATCATTGAAGTACAGAAAGATCTGAATTTGATTAGGATTTTGTATCTAAATACGATTAAAAAAAGCTTTCACATGTTTAACAGTCCATAATCCATATCTGGTCCTCTGGATATAGCGTCTAGCCACATATAATTTGATTAGGATTTGGTATCTAAATTTGATTAGGATTTTGTATCTGCATATATTTCCTTCCTCATTTCGGTAGTTAACTTCATCAATGTATGCGAAACATGAGCTTACATCCTATACATGTGACATGAAAATGGCATCAGAAATCATTTGGAACCTAGAAGTGTCATATATTATAAACAAACAAAAATACATAAAATGAAAAGAACGATCTATACCTATATCGTCTATTTCAAAAATCAGAGTGCTTGATATATAATATTAGTTGCAACTGTCCTCTTGCTTGCTTGCATGCAACTACTGCTGTGTTAGTAATGAAAAGTAATAAAATGCAAGTCCAGTTTCTTAGGCTTAACCTTATGTGTTATCTTCAATACTATAGTTGTTTTGACAAAGTAACATAGAGGTGGAAATAACATTTTCTAGCTATGGAACAGTCTTAAAGCTCTTTTTTTTTTTATAGTGTGCATGATTATGGAACAGTTAATATAACTGAGCCAACGCTCAGTTGAAAAATGAATGAATGCTTAGTTAGAAATTAAGCACGGTTTCTTAACTGAGCAAACAAAGCTCAGTTAAAAACTGAAGAAATGCTTAGTTTCTTACTAAGCCTACTTAGTTTCTGAACTGATATGTTCGCTCAGTTCCCCCAGTTTCATTCCTGTCTAAGCTTATCTCAGTTTCAAACTGAGAGAACAACCTAGTTTACAACAAATATAAATAAATTTGTAGCTGTTATAATAAGTCTGTAGTAATAATTCATCAACACTGCATTATGCTGCTGGTTTTTCTTAACTATTTGGTAATATGTTCATCATTCATCAGCCATCCTTAAGCAATAAACAAGTAAATACCACATGTTTTTATCTGAGTTTGGATTAGTTTCTTATATTGGTTGTCTCTTAAGCCTTAAAACTGATTCTAGTCCCATTACCTGTTTTGGTTTTGCTTAACAACTTATTACACATAATACGAGCATTAACATAGTTTACAACAGATACATAATCATAATTTTCCAATTTAAGTTTCATGTTTGAATTTAATTCAAAATTTAAAAAAAAACTTGGAATTAGCTTAAAGGACTTTTCATTTTAGGATAATAAATTTCACTAAATGAGATGAGAAGAAGAGCATACCACAATGCTAGGAGACATGAAATCGGGTAAATTTACACTCTAAAAAGATCATATTCAAAGGAACTAACTGATAAATCTATTTAGTATCAATTAGTGAAACATTCTGGAAATTGATTCATTTTAGAATCGTTTTGTTTTGGTTCCACACATTGTACTATAGTTTATGTTTGGACCTTAACGCAAAAGTACCCCTAATTAGTATATGTTTAGATGATACCAAATTATCTATAGTAAGCTACTTTTTCTAATATAGGAGTCAATTAGGCGAGTTCGAGTCTGTAAATGATAAAAAAACACATAGTTAAACATGAATGATTATTCAAGTCTATTTTTTGATAGCTCTTCCTATTAATCTCAGTGAGAATCCCCTTCTTTTCATTTTCGTTATAATATAATACAAAGTAGAAAATGTTAATATTGATAAAAAAAACGATGACAACTGTAATCTATATGGTCCAATTGAAAATCAGTGGTTCTAAATTGGCTTGTCAATCAACAAGTATAAGTTTAATTGAAACCAGGACATACAGAAATGGAATAAATAATCAGAGCACCAACTATAGGAGCCATATTCCTTTAATTCCTTGCATTTTATTTTATTTTGTAGCTGTACCGGAAGAAGAAGATAGGTGGAACGATGACGGTGACCAGGGAAAGCGTGCAAGCGATCATGAAAGACGAAGAATAAAATTCAAAAGTAACGAGTGCAGCTGCGTTTCATCTTTTTCATGCATGTAATTTTAAGTTTTTCCCGTAAATTAGTGAAATTATGCAATGATGATTTATCGACCTGTAGACGAAGTTAATTTTCCAAGCAGTTTTAAAACATGATGATTTGTTATTATTGACCTTTAGATGCAAGTTTGTTAACTAATACACGAATTGTAAACAAGTGCATATATGGGTCTGTGTACTAACTACTAAATAATGTGACACAAATAGGTAGGCTCTGTATGTGTTGCATAGTGGGGGTGGCTGAGCGACTTAGGTTGAGCCAGTGATGTGTGGAGGGACCAGTATGATAAAATCAGATTCATTCTGTATTCTAGAAAATGCATTGAAACTATTGTGAGGTGGCGGAGAATATTGGTGTGAACAAGAGCTAATACCAGTATTCTTGGGACGATCATTTATAGGTCCAGCATGTGGGATGAGAGGAATAAATGACAAGGATGGTTAGACGGAGTGGTTTGGATGAGTGGAGCGATTGGGTTTGATACAACAATTATAGATGTGTTATGGATCTTGCATGAGTGAAACATCGACATGCAATGATGAGGATTGTGAAAAGTGGGTACAGCTTGTGAGGGTTGCCATGTACTTAAGGCGCGTGCTTAAGCGCAAAAAGATGCAAAAAAGCGCAAGCTGCAACTAGGGGATTTTTTTGACTTTAAGGCGCATATGTTAGCAAAGCACAAAAAAAGCGCAAAAAAGTCCAAAAGCGTAAAAAAGCGCGTTTTTTTCATTTTAAGTATTTTGTTGTTATAAATTTAGGTTGCATGGTTTTTCGACTACTTATTTTGGTTTGTGACATGAACTTATGAAGTTTTATCGTTAAAATTGCAAACTCGACTATTATTTATTGTCAAAACTATATGTTAAGTTGTAGTTGTAAATGCAATTTTTACAGTGACAGTAGAGAGAAAAGCACAACTAAGGTGCACAAAAAAGCGCAAGGCGCAAAAAAGCCCAGGGCGCAAGGCTTGGGTATTTTGCGCCTTGACTACCCAGGAGGGTTGCCAACTCAAGAGTTCATTTTTTTTGAAAATCAGGAAAACTTCCTTGCACAAACGCCACATATTGTTAATTTTTTTGAAGTATTGAACTCAAGAGTTCATCAGTTGTCATTTTTTTTTTGTGTGTGTGTGTGTGTGCAGTCACTTTAGCATTTGCACATGGATCGTACTTGGATGTACAACTTGAAACGTAACGAAAATTAGTTTTTACACAAAATGGAAGAGTTCATCAATTGTGCATTGAATGATCAATTAAGAATAAGGGAAGATATTATTTGTTATCCTTGTAGACGCTGCAACAATAGGAGGAGATTGTGTAACATAGAGCATGTTAAGGATCATATAATTCGTAATGGGTTTAAAGATAATTATACACGGTGGATATGGCATGGGGAAAGCTTACTTAGCAAAACTCATTTTAGCGATCACACGATTGATGAGAGCGATCAAGGAGATAACGTGAATAATGAGGTGGACGATGAAAATGATTGTGTTCATGAGAGTTTCGGGATGCTGAAGAACATTTGATGAAAGATCCAGAAATTTTTGAAAGAATATTAATCGATGCTGAAAAACCATTATTTTCTGGTTGTGCTAAGTTCACGATATTATCTGCTGTGCTCAAGCTTTTCAATTTAAAAGCAAAACACAGGTGGGGTGATTAGAGTTTTACATCACTATTGGAACTTTTGAAAGACATGCTTCCAGAAGATAACAAGCTTCCTAGTTCTAACTACGAAGCAAAGAAAATTTTATGTCCAACTGGTATAGGGTACAAAAAGATACACGCATGTCCAGATGACTGTATATTGTATGGAAATGAATATGAGAGCATGCATGAGTGTCCCAAATGTGGATTATCCCATTACAAGACACGAGGGAATATTCATAACGACTCAAATAAAAAGGGCCTCCGGCAAAGGTATTATGGTATTTGCCCATTATACCAAGGTTTAAACGTTTATTTGCCAACAAAGAAAACGCAAAAAACTTGACATGGCATGCAGATGTGAGGAAAGATGATGGATTATCAAGGCATCCAGCTGATTCTTCACAATGGAGAAACATTGATATAATGTATCCTAGATTTGGTGAAGAAATTAGGAATCTCATACTTGGTCTTTGCACATATGGCATAAACCCATTTGGAAATCTGAGTAGTCAACATAGTACTTGGCCGTTTCTTTTGGTGATTTACAATCTTCCACCTCACTTAACTATGAAGCGCAAATACATCATGTTATCTCTTCTAATCTCAGGACCACAACAACAAGGAAATGACATCGATGTTTACCTAACTCCTCTTGTCGATGATCTAAAACTTTTATGGGATAAAGGCATATGTGCGTTTGATGCATATACCAGAACTGATTTCACATTACGCGCCATGGTTTTTTGTACCATAAATGATTTTCCTGCGTATGGTAACTTGTCTGGCTATAGTACAAAAGGTGCCAAAGCATGCCCAATTTGTCAAGACGATACGGTTGTTGAGCGCTTGCATTTTTGTAAGAAAAATGTGTATATGCATCACCGTAGATTTCTCCCTATCAATCATCGTTATCGTAAGAAGAAGAAGCCTTTCAATAGGGAGATAGAGAATGAAGTTGCTTGTTTGCCATTAACAGGAAATGAAGTTTATGAACGGGTCAAGGATATTGAAAATGCATTTGGTAAAACTTTTCCTCTTATAGAAGTCTCGTGGAAGAAGAAATCTTTATTTTGGGAACTTCCATATTGGAAACACTTATAGATTAGGCATTGTCTAGATGTAATGCATATAGAATAAAATGTCTGTGATAGTATCATTGGAACACTCTGAATATACCTAGTAAAACAAGGGACAGTGAGAAAGCCAGGCAAGATATGCTAAGAATGGGTATTCGGAAAGATTTAGCACCGGTGGAGAAGGGTAAGCATACATATTTGCCTCCTGCGTGTTACACATTGGCCAAAAAAAGAAAAAAGAAATAGTTTATGTGAGTGTCTTCGTGATGTCAAGGTTCCGACAAGTTATTCTTCAAAAATTAGCAATCGTTATCAATGAAGGATTTGAAATTGAACGACATGAAGTCTCATGATTGTTATGTATTAATCCAACATTTGTTACCTATTGCAATTCGAGGTATATTGCCTAAGCACGTTTGATATGTTATTACAAAGCTTTGTATCTTTTTTAATGTAGTTTGTAGCAAGGTGACCGATCCTGATATTTTAGATGATCAGCAAGCTGAAATTATCGTTACCTTATGCCAATTTGAGATGTATTTCTCCCCTTCATTTTTTGATATTATGGTGCATTTGGTGGTTCATCTGGTAAGAGAAATCAAGATCTGCGGACCTGTGTTTATGAGATACATGTATCCTTTTGAAATGCGTATGGGAACCTTTAAAAGGAAAACGAAGAATAAATATAGAACCGAAGCTAGTATCATAGAAGGTACTGTAGCTGAGGAGGTTATTGAATTTGTTACTCAATATTTACTGGGTATTGAACCTATTGGACTTTGCAAGTCTCGGCATGAAGGACGACTTGATGGTCAAGGCACAACTGGGTTAAAATCGACTTCAATTGGTAATGAAATGATGCACAAAGCATAGCTACTTGTTTTGCAACATCTTAGTGTGGTCAATCCATACTTGGAGGAGCACATGGCAATTCAAAAATCTAAGAACCCTTCAAAAAATGAAAGGTGGTTGACAATTGAACATAACCGCTTCTTTGTCAAATGGTTTAAAACCAAGGTAATGAAACAGCTGTCTCAAACAAATCATAATATATCTGATACAATAAAATGGTTGGCGTATGGGCCTCGACTTCAAGTCAAATGTTATGAATGATATGATATTAATGGATTTGTCTTTTATACTAAGCGCCAAGATGAGAAGAGTAAAATGCAAAATAGCAGAGTTAGTGTTGTAGCATCTTCAAGAGAGTTTGCTAGTGCTAAAGATAATAGTCCTGTAAATGCGACATTGTAATATTATGGGTAATTGAGGATATTTGGGAACTTGAGTATAAAGAATTTGCTATCCCTCTATTTCTATGTAAATGCGCGGACAACCATCGTGTTGTACGAGTGGATGAACATGGATTCACACTCGTTAACTTTGGTGCAGTGAGTCATGATAATGATCTACTCATCTTAATTAGCGAATCAAGCAAAACAAGTTTTTTATGTGACTGGTCCAGCTGATCATAAGTGGTCAGTTGTTCTTCCCGGTAAAAGACGCATTATTGGGATTGGTGATGTGGTAAATGGAGAAGAATATAATCAATTTGACGAGAACCCAACTTCCTCCATCAATATAAATCTACAATAAGAAGAAGCTGAATTAAATGCAAATTATGCACGTTTTGATTATGAAGAAGGGGTTTGGATAGTGGAGTAATTTGGTGTATGATATCTAATATGAAGGCTGAGACAATAAGATAGTTTTTAAATTTAAACAAAGAGCAATTTTGACATTTTATGACCGGATCAAAAACATGTGTTTTTAAAAAATTTATTAATAAAGATGGATGGATCTAGTGTTTGCAATTTTTTTTTTGTCTTTTAATAAATAATTGTGATTGTTTACATGTGTCGTTAAGACATAAGAGAAACCAATGTTCTAATAATAGAGATGTGAATATGATAGATTGTTCACATCTTATTCACCGCGACATTGCCTGCAGAATATACCACAGTTAAATATTGAATTCAGATTAGATCATATCAAATCATAGATGAGTGGGCCACTAATCCCCAAAGTTGGGCCAATAATTTCCATATTTTATAGTAGTGAGCTTCCACATTACTTCCGCTGATTGATCATTCGTTTCACTTTAGTCTTTCTCCTCGGACCCCCCTCTTTAATGCTATACAAATCACATTCATGTTTTCTTGAAAAATAAGAGAAACCAATGTTCTAATAATATAGATGTGAATATGATAGAAAAATTTATGTCGTTTTTGAGGGTACTAGTTTTATTAGCGTTAATGATGCAAAGTCTTATTCAATGGTTGTAAAAGATGCAGGTATACAGCATGGTTGCTTTAGTTATTTTGTAAAGTGGGAGAATGAACTTCTTTTACTTGTTGATCGTACAAGAGAAGAAGATTATGATTATGATGATTGCATAGACTACATCAGTTACGAAATTTTTAAGCTGAAAGACTGTGACAACCACGGTGATGTGAGAGATAACAGTGACGACAATGACAGCAGTAACGACATTGGGCACACCAGTCACAGTGACACTGAATATGAAGATGATTCTGATATCAACAGCTATTATAGTGATAGCATTGTTGCTTGCACTGACAGTGTCGGTAGACACAAAAATTATGACTGCTAGTGATAATTGTGATTCTGATGATGATGAGGGTTATGCTGATTATAGTTCTGGTGACTATGATGAAGTAGATATCGAAGAGAGTTATGATAAATGGTTGGAGTGCAACATGCAGAGCGATTATACAATTTTCTTTACATCAGAGCGATTAACAGTTAGCAGACAGCAAGCGGTGCTCTTCATGCTCTTACATCATTAAATTAACCATTTTATGTTTGACAAACCTAAGTTTAACTAGAGGATTTCAAACAGCTGTTATGCTCATTTGATCTATTTTGTTATGGATAAAACCTGACAAAGGATCCAAAGTTTGAAAAGAACCGAATCAACCGCCAGGAAACTAACATAACAGTAGGTTTACCATTTTTTAGTTTTTATCTGTTCATCAATCGAAAAAATGAACGATGCATGTAAACTGTGAATGATGGTTAGACTTTGGCATTTTCTAATTAGCAATTGCTTTTTTTTATGCAAGGAGTTTGACATGAATATAGTGTTGAGATTTGTGATACGCAAATCACAAAATTGTAGGCAACAAATTTTCGATGTGGATCCATTTTTGATGGAGATATTTGTTGCTACTTTTGTGGGATATTTGAAAATGAAGGCAATGATTATTTGGTGCTTATCCAAATAGATATATTTAAGATATATGAGGATAATTTGGGTGACAAGTTACTCTATAAAAGGCCTACATGATATCTTCATTAGGTGGTGGAAAAATTTGCCATTGTTCTTCATTATCTTTCTCCTCAAATTGTTCAGCCATTAGATATTCTCTACCTATTTCTCAATAAGGTTATTGATTCAAGTTGTATTTGTTTAACGATAGTTGAGATCGGTTGTAAACATTATTTTGGTGAATCAATAAAGAGGGTGGTTGGGTGGAATATCGTGTGTTCATATTTCCGATATTTTTTTGTGTTGTTGTTTGTTATTCAATCACATTCATCTTCAAGTGATTGGGTGAAAAAGATTCATTTTGTTTTTGGGTGTTTTGTCAAAACTTCCGCTGCGCACAAAACCCCAACAGTTGGTATCAGAGCTCAGATCACCGCATAGCTTGGAGTGTTTGTTGGATTGAATTTTTTTTTTGATTTTTTGTTTGAAAAAATTGATTTTTTGATATCGGAGATGATGACGTTGTCGAAGATGGCTATTTTGAATGGGAGGAATTGGGGTATATGGAAGCCGAAGATGGATGACGTTCTATATCTCAATGATTTGCATGATCCCATTGATGGAAATGGGGAGAAACCCTCGAATATGGATGAGGGAAAGTGGAAGAAAATGGACAAAAAGGCGATTGCGTTGATTCGCCAATATTTGGATGATTCTGTGTTCCACCATGTGGCTAGTTGTGAATCCGCAAAGGCGTTGTGGGATAAATTATTATCGCTGTATGAGTCAAAGAGTGCTACAAGCAAGACTTTTCTGGTTCAAAAGTTGGTACAACTTCGATTGGATGAGGAGAAGTCTGTTGCAGAGCATTTGAACGAGTTACAAGATGTCATCGATCAATTGGCAAACATGAAGGTAAATTTTGATGATGAGTTGCAGGCTCTTTTGTTGATGAGTTCTCTTTCGGAAAGCTGGGAGACTTTGGTTGTTTCATTGAGTAATTCCAATGCTAATGGAACTATCTCTTTGGAAACGGTTCAAAGCAGTCTTTTGAATGAGGAGCTAAGGAGAAAAGGGTCGGAGTTGAAATCGGTTCAAACTGAGGCGATGGTAGCAAGGGACTCAGGTAAAGATACAAGGAAGAAGAAAGGTGCTATCTTTTGTCATTATTGTGGTAAGAAAGGCCGCAAGCGCAATGATTGCTATTCATATATACGAGATATGAAGAAGAAGAAGGCGCAAGGTGATAATAATAATGATGAGGCACAGGCAGACTTTGCTGAAGGTACCAAAGGCAATTCTTCATGTGATGTCCTACTTAATGTTGTGGAGCCTTGGAAGATGGATTCAGGAGCCAGTTTTCACATATGTCGAGATGTGAAAAGTTTTTCTTCGTATGAGAAGAGTGTTGGCATGATAAAGACGGTCAATGGAGTAGAGCTACCAATTTGTGGAGTTGGAGCTGTTAGGTTTCGGATGCATGATGGAGTGGAGAGAGAAGTTGCCGGTGTGAGGCACATACCCACTTGTTCGCATAACCTCATATCTCTCGGTCAGTTAGATCGCCGCGGTTGCACTTATGAGACTCGAGGTGGAGCTTTGAGAGTGAAGAAGGGTGCTCGTGTGATGATGCGAGGAGTTTTGGAGGAGGGGAACCTATATAGTTTGGTCGGTTCAGTGGTCAACAGTGGAAGGCGGGTGACGGTTGAAGAACCTAGTCCACAGCAAGGTGGAGAGGTTAATATGGTCACTGCTGATGGTCCTAAGGTGGAGGATCATGGTATCGACAAGGGTCTAGATGTTGATGATGCTCGAGGGATCCCGGAGATGAAGAGATCATGTCAAGCGGAAGACGGATGACGAGTTGTGAAATCCACAAAGACAAAATGGAGGTCTTTGTGGTATTACAAACGCTTTTGAAGATCGCTATTGGTGTGGTGCACGGATGAGGGAGGTGCACCATTTGTGGGCGATGGTGGAGGTTTGTAATGATGTTAATTGAGAAAAGAAGGTTGAAAGTGAGAGCTAAGTTGGCTAGTGTTGAGTGGAGGAGATGTTGTGATTTGGTATCAAGGTGGAGTGTTGAGATTTGTGATACGCAAATCACAAAATTGTAGGCAACAAATTTTCTATGTGGATCCATTTTTGGTGGAGATATTTGTTGCTACTTTTGTGGGATATTTGAAAATGAAGGCAAGGATTATTTGGTGCTTATCCAAATAGATATATTTGAGATATATGAGGATATATTTGAGATATATGAGGATAATTTGGGTGACAAGTTACTCTATAAAAGGGCTACATGATATCTTCATTAGGTGGTGGAAAAATTTGCCATTGTTCTTCATTATCTTTCTCCTCAAATTGTTCAGCCATTAGATATTCTCTACCTATTTCTCAATAAGGTTATTGGTTCAAGTTGTGTTTGTTTAACGATAGTTGAGATCGGTTGTAAACAATATTTTGGTGAATCAATAAAGAGGGTGGTTGGGTGGAATATCGGGTGTTCATATTTCCAATATTTTTTTGTGTTGTTGTTTGTTATTCAATCACATTCATCTTCAAGTGATTGGGTGAAAAAGATTCATTTTGTTTTTGGGTGTTTTGTCAAAACTTCCGCTGCGCACAAAACCCCAACATATAGACCCAACCATTGCTCGAACTATTTTGGAAAAAGTTTTATCACAATATTTCAGAACTTGTTGATTGTAAATAGTTACTAAGATAAATTGAAAGGACGAAGTATTATAGAATAGTTGCATGCTCATAATTTAATGAAGCCTAGGTGACATGAATGGCTGGTGGTGATTAGTCAGTAGATACTTGTAAAAAAATGATATGCCTCGTGAGATATTGGTCAATCGAATAGTTTCAACCAATCCTCAGTATAAAGCTAGTCTCAAATGCAAGGCATCAAGTATATGTTTACCAGATGCTAAGATTTTTATTGTTGAAATGTTGCTTGAATATAACCATGCTTAAGGTTGTATTAATGCCTAGCTTGGACCGCATTGTCTCCTACTCCTTTAAAAACAACCTTGTATGTTGAATTTTAGAATCAGGTGGCTTATCCGACTCTGGAATAAGTGCTTCCAGATATTATTTACTTTTTTGGTAATTGAATTTTAATACACTTGTTGTTTGTTTACAAAATGATTTGAGACAAAAAGCAATCGAAGGAGAATGGACTGCGAATAGACACGATGATGTCTTAAGTCGTGCACTTGGAAAAAAAGGAACATCCAGGTCGTGTTAGAGGAATTGGTGGGACAGTCGGTATCAAAGACGTATTTGGAGAGGGAGAGAAAACGAAAGGTCCAAGAGGTGTAATATCTACAGATCAGCTATATCTTATTACCCAAGATATATAGGCTAAAATGAGACAAGAAATGGAGGTTAAAGTGAGCCAAATGGAGGGTATGATGCATTCAATGGTTGAGCAGCAGGTTGCAAACATTTTGAACAAGGTTGGTATCCAAATGCCTATTGCAATGGGGGTCAACAACATATCATCGGATGGTCATTGCAGTAGCCATCAATCAATACACCCGACAAAAGTACAAGTTGCAAACAAAATTCAAGTGATGGAACCCTTTGCAGAGTTGCTAGTAAACAATTCAAAAGTTGATTTTAATTTATGTGTATGATTTTATGCATTCGGAAAGTATATGTGAAAATTGTGCTTTTATTTTAGAACCAACTAAATGTCGTCTAGCCGTGAATTTGGATTCCAATATTATCATTGTGGGCAGTGGCATGGTACATCCTGCTTCAAACGCTGGAGACCAATGTCACAATCAACAAATCTTGGCTAATCATGTAAAGGTTGGGAATGATGCAGTGGAGTCTAGTCATAAAGGAACCCCACTTCCAGTTCCAACTAAATATTTCAGCACGATAGGTGAAGCGATTTGTAGTTTTGTTCAATGGCCTAAAAATCTCGTGCTTCTAAGAGATGATACGGTAAATATAAAAATTTTGTTTAGTTAAGTATAGTGAAATAACATTGTTTTATGTTACTGTTTTATATTTGAATTAATTTGAGTTTCACATCGGAGTCTTCCAATTTATTACATCGATATTGTAAACATCAAATAATTGAGATATTGATATTTTGTTAACATCAAGCACCTTAAACACTTTTGAACTAGGGATCTATATCTCAACCAAACAAGAGCATGATCGGAAGTAATAATGACAAGGTCATTAATGCAATAACAAATGGGTCTACAAAGCGCAATACACTAGTGGATGAAGGAATCCTCGAAACTTTAACGAAAGAGTGCTGGTATTTTCATGACTTGGTAGTTCAAGGGCCATCAGATGATAACATCATTAATACAGTTCAAGTGAATAAAGATTTATTTAAGTGCGACGAGGACTATGAAATCAAGATAAAAAACAATGACATTATCCAATTTCTTAGTATGGCATGGCTGAATACATCATGATTACAGATTTACATCATGTAAGCATTTCACTCCTATTATATGTATGCTTGAACATATAGTATATCATATAGTATTATACCTAATTTTGTTCTATTATTTATTTATTTTTAAAAATAATAATCTTTATGTACCTTTATAAATTTACGAACTTGGTATGAGACGACAATGTAGGTGGTTAAATCATACATTCAATGACCTTGAAGTGGAGACCATCGGGTTTATGTGCCCTCACAAGCTTTCCCAAGTACAGAAATCTCCAGAAGCCACTAATTCATATATACTCAAAATCTGGCGCGAGTCGCAATCAAAAAGATTACTCTAATCCCCGCACTACGAGGAGTATACATGTTGACAGAAAAAATGCCGTAAACACCAAAGATTCCCAATTACTAGGTATTATAAATATGGTCGCATAGACAAGAACATAAAATAGAACATAAGCAGTAAATAACACAAGGAATTATAGTGGTTCGGCCTCAGTGAGGGCCTACGTCAACTTTGAAGAGTCGTTGGAATTTTATTGATCACTTGGAAGATTACAAGGTTGAGACTATCTCATGATATCTCATTACATTCACTTTTCATGATATATGATGTCATAATCATCATGTATTGAATAAATAAGGAAAAAGACAATTTTTTCCTTCTTCCTCAAAGAAGAGATGCCATTAATGAAGCTCTATGGAGGTTTCCAAGCTCAAGAATCCAACCCTTTTGAAGTGTGAGGCCATGGGGTATTTATAGGAAGTGGTTAGGTAGGGGTTAGGTAGGAGTAGGTAGAAATAGGGACCATCTACAGGAAATTCGCGCCTCCAGCTGTCGGCCACTGGAAATTCGTACCTGGACAGAGGTGCGAAATTTCGCACCTGCTAGGTACGAAATTTCGCGCTTGCTAGGTGCGAAATTTCGCACCTGCTAGGTACGAAATTTCGCACCTGCTAGGTGCGAAATTCCGCGCCTGCCTGGTGCGAAATTTTGCATCTGTAAGGTGCAGAATTTTGCACCTACCAGGTACGAAATTTCACACCTGGCTTAGTGCGAAGTATATTTGGTGAGGGATGTGGTCGAGGCCCGTTGGCATGATCTTTCTTTGGTCTTCCTCCTGCACTTCCTGAGCTTCGCCCTTGTCCCTGTCTTCACGCGATGAGTTGAGTCGAGCGTGTCTTGAGTACTTTTGGTAACCGGACCAAAAGGCCGGTTAACATTTGCCCCCCAAAGTACGTATTGTCTTGACATGATGTGCTTTGGAATGAATGTTGAGATGGTAGTTGGGTTGCAGATTTATCCTGCAAGTTATAGGAAAAGACATGTTAGCTAGCGGGCTTGCTCGCTAGGGGATCGTGAGTGAGCCGTTGTTGATGCCACATTCACGTTGCTAGGTATTCGTATAGTGTCGTCGTCACGCGTTTTTAGGCGATTTGACACTTGAGGGGAATATGCGTACCCGAGCGTGAGGGCTGAGAGGGTATATATGTACCTACTCTCTCTCTTTTTTTTGGGTACGAAATTCTGAACCATTGGGGTTCGAAATTTCGAACCGTATAGGTTCGAAATTTCGAACCGTGGTGGTTCGAAACTTCGAACTACAAGGCTCGGAACTCGAGCCCTGGAGTTTCGAAATTTCAAGCCCGTAGGTTCGAAATTTCGAGCCTCGGGTCAGAATGTGAAGGGACTTTTTCCCTTTTATTATAAATAGGCCCCTCCCCTCTTCATTTCTCTTCCTTCTTCATTTTTACGCCATCAGCTGCCACTATTCTGAAAGCTTCGTTACTCGACCCTTTCAAGAAACAAAAAATTAGGTAATGGACTCGGTCGAAGGAGGGAAGGAAGAAGGGAGGTCGAAGTACGGTGGTCAGAGGAGGCTCGAGATTTCGAGCCAGGCAGGGGAGGTTCTGAAATTTGAACCTGATGGGGCTCGATTTTTCGATCCCCGTAGGGTTCGAAATTTTGAGCCTTGGGCTCGAAGTTCCGATCTCCTGCGCCCAAGATTTTTCGAGCACTGGGGCTCGAGACTTCGAACCCTAGGTCTCAAAATTCCGAACCCCGAGAGCCCGAAAGTCCGAACCAGAGGGGTTCGAATTTTCGAGCCGCCGTTGTTCGAATTTTCGAGCCACCTAGGCTCGGATCTTCGGACCTAAGTGGTTCGAATTTTCGAGCCCGGGGGTAGGCTTGATAGTGTTGCCTTGGCTGGATGTCGGTATTTTCCGCTTCGAACTTCGATTTCCGGATTGCCTATCCTTGGACTTATACACTTCCTGTTTGATTGCATGAATGTACCAAGGCGCACATAGATAACTATACGGCAGGGACTCGAATCTTTCACATAGGATAGAGCATATATCTGGACTGTAACCAAACTGCTAGGGTCTTTAAAGTTTCTGTGTACATTCTGATTCTGCATGACACCGCACACACTTGTTAATTTTCACGAACGCGAGGGGTACAGGTAATATCACTGCGATGTCTAATACTGGTGTATTAAAGTATAGCGAACCATGCAAACAAGATCGAGGACCGGGAAACTTCTAGAAGCCGAGTCTTCCCCTCCATCGTCTCACCCTTCTGATTCTACGAACAATGCCAGCTCCGGAAGCAGCGAGCTTGAGACAACCGAAGAGTCGGTTCCTTTCCAGTCGACGAGCTCGCCTGAAGTGTTGGAGCACGGGGAACGTGTTGAGAGGCTACATTCTCCAGTCATACATGCCGAGATGGAGAATGTGGATATTATGGACGGTGGCGAGCCGCCTACCCCAGTAGCTCCGAACATGCTACCTGACGCAGTTATTTTGGACAATCCACTGGACTCGGTGCTGTCATGTTTGGATGCCACGGCAGTTAAGATGTTGGCATTGGGGTTTAGCATCCCGAACGGAGATACCCATGCCCCTGGAACGAGCGAAAGGGCCCATGCACCACCAGAGGGCTTTACTGCTTGGAATCGACATACTTGCTTTGCGGGGTGCGTGCCCCCGGCCAATGACTTTATTCGAAAAATGCTATTATACTTCCGCCTTGCCCCTTCACAGCTACACCCGAACGCTTATTCTTCGCTCTTGGGTACTTGTGTTCTTTATCGAGAATTTCTACACCGGGATCCTACCGGAGAGGATATTCGGTATCTCTTTCACTTTAGGCGATCAACTGGTGGATTGTCCTCCCAATGGTTCTTGGAGGCGTCTCCCACTACTAGATTCTTTGTTGGGAAGTAGTCCAGGCCGTCTGTGATTAAGCATGACTGGTTCTTCGTTCGCTACCCTTCCGGTTTTGCGAGGAGGTGGATACAAGGAAGTGAGCACCTTCGATCTCTTCTTATAATGTTGTCGGGCTCCGCATCTCATTATTTTCTGATTGTGGCAGGAAATACCGAGGCACCTACTGGTGACGAGTATCGGCAACGTCTCGACGCTCTACGAGCTATTCCTGAAGGCTCTTGCAAGCCGGATGTTGTGGTAGATCCGGACCGCCTTTGGTATGCTGGGTTGCTTCCGGCCAACTGGGCCATAATTAGGCCTGCCATGGCGAGTGGTATATTGAAAGGGAAAACGACGGAAGGCCCTACTATTTCTGGTTTTAAGAGGAAATTAGCTTCTACTGGGCCCGGACCAAAAAAGGTCGTTAAGTTCCAAGAAAATGTTGGCGGTAGCAAAGTTGGTAGCGTGGAGACGGATGCTCGGGATGAGGAGCTAATTAACGCTTCTATCCCGCCCCCGTGGGAGGGACGGGAGAAGAAGCGTTGATCAGCCCTCATTCTCCTGTGACCTCTCTAGGTGCTACCGCTTCCCTCGAAAAAGTGGACCAGTTTGCTAGTCTAGGTACCGTCCCTATGGACTTGTCTCTGTGGCCGAGCGCAACTAGTATGGAGGATCTAGCTCGTGCCGCCAAAGGGCTACCTCCCTTGATCGGGGAACAATCTGGTCTGTTGAGAGAACACTTAGGGCATACACTTATACACACCACACTGCATAGAACAGTGCCTATGCGTGTTGCTTGACTGATTTCGCTTCGTTTCTTTGACAGGTGACATGGCCAGAGGAAGTGGAGGACGAGGTCGCGGAGACCGCCATCGCCCCGAAAGTGCTTTTATCAGCTCCTTCAGAAGGGGAGCTAGTTTGTATGGCAATGTTCCGCCCCCACGGGGTCGCGGCAGCGGATTCATCACCAGGATAGGCCTCAATCTTTCACTACTCCTCCTCCCTCGATTCGTTTACCCAGAGGAGACTCACGGCTTGATCTAGGAGTGTCGAGTCATGCGTCGTCAATAACTCTGCTCATCACTTCTCCGTTGGCCCCCGTTCAGACTTCGAAGGGGAGAGAGCCACCGCTTGCCCAGCCGAGATCGGATAAGGCGACTATCGTAGAAACAAAGAATTTGACGGAACCCCAAGTCCAAGAGCTTTCCCCAGAGGAGAAGATGGCGTTCTTGAAGCATCACTTCCATCATCTTTACTTCGACAAGATGCCATCTCTCCCTGATCTTCGTCTAGCTCCTGATAGGGCACCCGGAGAGATATGGATGCACGTGGAGGCCGCATATCACCAGGTCAATGAACTTACCAAATACTCTCACCACCTATCGGACCTGATCAGGCAGAAGAACCTACACCTCCTGAACCACCAACTAACCATTAATGCTGAGAAGACATCTGTTGCTAACTTAAATACCAAAATTGGTAGGTCTTCCTCGTTCTCCTCCTTTCCAGTTTATTAGAAGTCTTTTGTTCTTGTATCTTTAAACACTGGCTTACTGGTCTCGTGGTCTTTCAACGGAGCTGAAGCAGGGGTACGAGACGCTTAAAAAGGAGGCTGATGACTCTCGCTTTGTGTTCACAGAGACTATAGCCGACTTAACCACCTAGAACATGACCTTGAAGATGGAAAAGACTGGGGTGGACCAGGCTTGCATTGAATTGGAGAGAGAAAACGCCAGGATCTTCCAACTTCAGGAGGATAACAAAGCTTTACAAGCAGAGAATGACCGCCTAAAGAGGGAGCTTGAGGCGGCGGAGAAGGTGAAGGAGGACGTGGAAGCCAGCAATCGGGAGGTGTTGGGCACCATAGAAGGATCGAAAGCCGAGTTCCAGAGAGAGGTGGAGCAATTAAAAGACGAGTTAGTAGATGCAAAGTACCGGGCACAGTCATCTGTGGAGGAAGACATTAAGGACATGCTCGTCAAGGTCCTAAAATTCCGTGGAATTTCTTAGATGGATGACTACTCCCGTGAGTTAGCCCGAACATGGGAAAGGCTGGTTCCGTACGAGGCCTTCCTGCACGAAGTGGATGTTGGGACCTTGGATGAACGATAACTTATGATTGATCTCTTGACCGAGGAGGAGCGCAAGAAGTTGGAGGAGGTAGGAAGTTGCTACTTGAGGATGCGGAGAGAGAGAGAGAGATTGGAAAGGCTTGCTGCCGAAAAAGGGAAGTTTGTCGTCACTGAGAGCGTTGTGGTAGCGGAGCATCCTGCGGAGGGAAGCTCTTATCGGTCATCCGTTCCTGAATCGGTCATGGCGATTGACCCGACAACCCTGACACGGGTTTCGACTGAGCATGATCCTAAGCATCTGGAGCTAGGAGAGATTGGATTTACGCTGCCCGTTATGTCGGGTGCCCTTTCTGCGCTTCCTACACCACCCTTGGCTGGAGGTAAAGTTCCTTTACATTGCATCCCCGAGGATGACGTGATTACCGAGTTTGTGGACTAAAAGATTGGGTTTTCATTGTGTCGTCCCTTCTGAATCAACCATGGAATTGAACCCTGCCCCCGTGATTCCCGAAGTGACTGAGTCTGGGCCCGGACTTGAGGGGGTTCAGTTTGGAGAGATCGGAGATCATCTTGACACTCTTACGGGGATAGGGGTAACTTCCAGCCTCTACGACATCCTTGTTTATGAAGCAAAGGAGGTAGAAGGGCGGAGTGCATCTACGCAAGGTCCGGTGGAGGCCGATGTGTCCTCGATGGCCGCCATGGTGAGTGCGCAGAAAGCCAAGATGGTTGCCAAAAGTAAGGAAGTGGAGGAAAAGTGGAGGGAGGATGAATCTACCAGAAGGGAGGTTATAGCCAAGACCAGGGAGGATGCAGAAAAGAGAGCCGCCGCGACTATTTCTCATAGGAAGGCCGATGATGAGGCGGAGAAGAAGAGGGCGGCGGACGAGGCTCAGGAGAAGAGAGAGGATGAGGAGGCTCGGCGGAGGGCCCTCGAGACTCAGGAGAAAACCAGGGCCGTCGATCCAGAGCATAAGTCCCAAAAGATTATTGAGTGACAGGCCGCTAAAGAAGCCAGGGAGAAAGCTAGACGGGAAGGGAAACTATCCCAGAGACGAGTGTCGCAGTGATAGGTTCTGCTGCCGGGGGTGCCCCCCGATCTCTACCGCATGTTGTCCCTGTTGACATCACTGAGATTTCTAGCGGCGATGGAGAGGACGAGAGGCGTCTCCCAGCTTCTCACGAGTCGACCACCTCCCAAAGGAGCCAAGTGGAAAAGGCGGGTCTGGCAAGAGAAAGCCTAGCTCTAAGGATGAACCGTCGAGTTCCAAATCTGCAAAGAAAAAGCATAAAGACGAGAAGAATAAGCACGGTTAGCGTTAGTTGCTTAAGTGTAGGTTTAGTGCTCGTTTTGGTAGTGTAGGCCGGTAGTTTACGCGAGTTCGGCCCTCGCTTTTGGTTTTTCAAGACATGATGTGGTTCTCATGTACACCCTGTTATTAGAAAGAAAGATATTACCTATGTAGTTGGTTGTAATGTGTGTGTGTGTGTGTTGTAACGAAATATGAATTAGTAAAGATCGCATTTTACGTTAAATGTTCGGATGTTCTTCCCATGTTTTCGGGCGTCCCGTACTTGCATAGGCCTACTTATCGTTACACTTAACAAAAAAGTGATTGTGAGTGCTGTGCCTTGGATTGACGATTCCAGGGAGGAGTGGTAGTGCGCAGGCATCTAGTAAGTTTCCCTCAACTCAGGAAACCCGTAGTTTGTGAAGCCAGACTAAGTGCCCTATTGTATTTGGGTTGCCCGGGGTTAATCCCAAGTGTAGCGAATGCGTATGACGTCGCGTTGTGCGGTCCGTCCGATGTAGGCTCTCTTGTCGTTCATCGTGTTGAGGCGATCCTGTAGGCGTCGTTGTTCGCTTGGGAAGAGAAGCCCGGATCCTCAGCCCATAGGGTCCAATTGTGGTCGTGGGCTACACCTTAGCCTTGAGAGCTTCGGGGAAGTAACAATTTAAGGGTCGGTCTCGGTGCTGCACCAAGATTCGACCATCACCCGTAGTTTAGGGGGAGTTTGTATCGCCCCATCTGGCTGTTGGGTGGCCCCAAGTCTCGTGGGACTTGGGCGAATGATTTATCCTCGGCTTCGGGCTTGGGCCTAGGTCCGAGTTAGAGGTTATTTATACTCGGTCGCGCCGCGGGCCGGCGATTCGAGTAGCGTTACCGACTCCCGTGCTCGGGGTGCTAGTCTGTGCCAATGTGATTAGGCCGCGAGGTTGGCTCGTGGCCCGGACGGCGATGTCGGCCCCTATACTAGAGGTCGACACAACGGTTGGGAGTTTACACAAAAGCTAGCTGTTAGGATTAATCAAACATGTCATGCTAGGAGTAAACATAGAAATAAAGAGACAGAAAGATGAACATCATTTCCACTAATAAATTTTGGCATGAATAGACTTTACAACGCTTGAATTGCTACAAAACATCGCTCGAAAGCATAAACAACCATGTACTAAGTTATGTGAAGTAGCGGTGGAGATGTTCACTGTTCCAAGCCCTTGGCAGTTCAGATCCATCCACGGTCACTAGCTTGAAAGTTCCATCATTGAGCCTTCGTAGGATAAAGTACGGGCCTTCCCAACGAGGAGCGAGGCCTGTTGGCGGAGGGAATACCCGTTTTAGGATGAGGTCGCCGATGTTGAGGTCCTTGTGGTGGACTCGAGAGTTGAAGTACCGAGCGACTCATTGTCGTTGGGCAGCGGCTCGGAGGTCGGCTTTGTTCCTCTTTTCTTCAAGCAGGTCGAGTGATCCCATGAGTAAATCTTGGTTCGTCTTTGGATCAAAATAGGTGACTCGATGAGGCTGAAGCTCGAGCTCGATGGGGATGACGGCTTCGGACCCGTAGGCGAGGGCGAAGGGAGTGTGCTCGGTCGCTATCTTGTGGGTTGTCCAGTAGGCCCATAGGGCTAAAGGAAGTTCATCTGCCCACATGCCCCCGGCTTTCTCGAGGCTCTTCTTGATGATGGACTTGATGACTTTGTTAACTGCCTCAACTTCTCTGTTAGCCAGGGGATGTGCTACGGCCGAGAACCTTTTTTCGATGTCGTGCCGCTGACAAAAGTATTTCAACTCTGTGCTCTTGAACTAAGTGCCATTGTCTGAAATGATGGCCTGGGGGACCCCGTATCGGGTGATGATGTTGCGTACCACGAAGTTGATCATTTTGTTGGTAGTGATTGTAGCGAGGGCTTCGACCTCTACCCATTTGGTAAAATAATCGACAGCGACGACAGCGTATCGTGCCCCGCCTCTGGCCATGGGAAGAGTCCTAATGATGTCAATTCCCCACATGGAGAATGGCCATAGGCTGGTCATTTGCGTTAGTTCCGTAGGCGAGGCTCTCGGGATCTTTGAGAAGCGTTGGCATTTATCGCACTTGCGAGCGTAATCGGTGGCGTCCTGATCGAGTGTGGGCCAGTAGTAGACATGTCGGAGTATCTTCCTAGCCAGGGTTTCCCCCCTGATGTGCTCACCGCATTCTCCTTCATGTACGCTGACTAGAACCATGATGGCGTCCTCATAGACCACACATCTGAGTAAGGGGACAGAGAAGCCTCTTCGATAGATTACCCTATCCATAAGGAGATAACGGGTTGACTGACGGGTGAGCGCTCGCCTTTCTTTGTGGCTTTCTGGGAGGATCCCCTATCGCAGGTAGTTTTTGATCGGTGTCATCCAAGATTCCGGCTTGGGTTCGGCGTGCATGGTCGTACTGGTTGGTGTTGGCTTAGTACTGGGGGTATTGAGCACCTTGACGGGGGCGAACCCCAATAGCTACGGATCCTCGGAACTTGCTAATCTGGCCAGTGAGTCGGCCCCTTCATTTTGCTCTCGTGGAATGTGAGTGATAATGAAGTGGTCAAATTTGTGAGTAGTTTCTGTACTTGAGCTAGGTATAGAACAAGTCTTTCCCCTTAGTTTGGAATTCTTCCTTCACCTGGCGCACGATGAGCTGTGAAATCGGAGAAAATTTGAATAATCTTTAGATTGAGTTCGATCGCGATCCTTAGTCCGGCTATCAATGCCTCACATTCTGCATTACTGGTAGCGGGGAAATTTAGCTTTAGCGCGTAGTGTATCGAGCGCCCCTCGGGAGTGGTAAGCACGATGCCGACTCCCAAACACTTGTTGCCGGAGGACCCGTCCACAAACAACTTCCACCTACTGTCGGGGGCCTCAGCGTTCTCTGTTGAAGTTTCCTCGGAGGCCATAAACTCTACTATGAAGTCGGCGAGGGCTTGTCTGAGGATGGCTCGACGGGGGATGAATGTTATCTCGAACTGACTTAGTTCCATGCTCCACTTTAGCAGTCGACCGGATGCCTCGGGTTGTTGTAGAACTGGACGCAGCGGTTGGTCGGTGAAGACATTTATGGGATGAGCATGGAAATATGGCCGAAGCTTCCGGGAGGAGATTAGTAAGCAGAATGCCAGTTTTTCGAGCTTCGGGTAGTCCTTTTCCGCCCATGTCAATCGCTTTCTTATGTAGTAGACAAGTCGTTGAATGCGATCTTCGAGCCGTATTAATGCCGAGCTAATTGCCTGCACAGAAACAGCTAAATAAACATATAAATCTTCATGGTCTACAGGCTTAGACAGGATAAGTGGTCGCTCTAAGTGGTCTAGGAGTTCCTTGAATGCGGATACGCACTCAGAGGTCCACTTGAAGTTGCGCTTCCCCTTTCGAAGCAAATCGAAGAAAGGGATGCACTTGTCGGTGGCCTTTGAGATGAATCGACTTAAAGCGGTGACCTTTCTGTTTAAACTTTGAACATCTTTGATGTTTTCAGGGACTTGGATGTCCTGAATGGCTTGGATTTTCTCGGGTTTAGCTTCAATGCTCCGGGCGTTGACGATGAAACCTAGTAACTTTCCTAAAACGACGCCAAAGGAACAATTCAGAGGGTTGAGTTTCATGTCGTATTGACGGAGGGCATTGAACATTTCGGAGAGGTCATAGACGTGGTCGCTAGACACTTTTGATTTAACTAGCATGTCGTCCACGTACACCTCCATGAATTTCCCGATTTGATTTTTGAAGAGTCGATTAACCATCCGCTGATATGTGGGGCCGGCGTTCTTGAGGCCGAAAGGCATGGCGCAGTAGCAATAAAGTCCGAGGTCGGTTATGAAGGAGGTATGGTCCTGATCGCGAAGATTCATCGGGATTTGGTTGTAACCGGAGTAGGCGTCCATGAAAGATAGCAATTGGTATCCAGCGGTTGAATCGACTAGCCGATCGATCTTTGGGAGAGGGAAGCTGTCCTTAGGACATGATTTGTTTAAATCAGAAAAGTCAATACACGTTCCCCATTTTCCATTGGCCTTTTTGACTAGGACCGGATTAGAGACCCATTCGGGGTAATCGGCTTCACGGATGAAGTTGTTGTTTAGCAGGCGATCTACCTCTTCCTCGAGTGCCTTGGATCTCTCGGGTCCCAGGAAGCGGCATTTTTGTTTGACTGGAGGCATCATAGGATCTATGCATAGGGAGTGGCAGGCGATTGCCGGGTCTATGCCTTTCATGTTGGAATGAGTCCATGCGAATACGTCCATATTAGCCTTTAGGAAATCCACAAGATCATCTTTGACTGCTGGGTGAAGGTGTGATCCTATTTTTAATAATCGTGATGGATCGTCAAGACTGACGGGTACATCTACCGTGGGATCGACAGGAGTAGGTGTCTCGTACTCCGGCTCTTCGTCTTTCCTTGGATCGAGGTCATCGGAAAGACAGGAGTGGCATCTGAGCCATGGCCCAGACACCGCTGATTTCTATGCAGAGGCGGTCTTGGCGCAAAAGGCTACGGATGATGCCTTGCCCTTGTCCTTATTGCGCGCGTTCTTCCATTCTATTGCATAACATTCTCTAGCATTGACTTGGTCGCCTCTGATCGTTTCAATCCCTTTTTCTGTTGGAAACTTCATCAGGAGGGACCATGGTAATAGGCAGACGCGAAATTCTATGAGGAATGGACGACCAAAGAAGACATTATATGGCGAGATGATGTCGATAACCACGAAGGTGAGGATTCGGACTTGGCTCCGATCCCCCGTACCGAGTTCGACAGGTAGGTCAATGACTCCTACCGGACAGTTGGATGCCCTATTAAAACCATGGATCGTGGAATGACATGGGTTGAGATCTCTTGCCACTAATTTCATCTGGTCATAGGCGGCTTTGAAAATGATGTTGATCAAGCTTCCTGAATCGACCAATATTTTTCGAACAGTTGCAGCGCCAATTTGGGCAGTGATGACCAAAGGATCGGTGGTCGGGACTTCAATTCGCGTGGACTCCCTTGCATTGAAGATAATGTCGTCCCGCATGGTTTTCCGGAGCTTGGCCAGGACAGACTCATCGGGAGAAGAGCAAGACTCGTAGGTTGCATGCTTAATGGAGCCCCCATATTCCTCCATCTTTCGGAAGCTGTCATGCGTGGGCCCAGGCCCACCGCATATAGTGTTGATCATGATTCCTCGTCTAGAGTTAGACGGTCCTGGGGCTGTCTTGGCGGCCGTCTGAGAAGTTGGCGCTGGAGGTTTTAGATTGGTTTCAGGAAGAAAGGGCTCTTGGATGTATTGTTCAAGTCACTTTTCTTGGATAAGCTTTTCAATTACATCCCTTAGCTGGCGACATTCATTCGTATTGTGCCCATACATATCATGATATCAGTAGTACCTCCCCGAGTTCTTCTTGGCATCGATTGATTCCCTGACGCGGGGTTTCTTGTACGACAAGGTGTTACATGCCTCTAAGTAGATAGTTTCTGGATCTTCGTTTAGCGGAGCGTATGTCTCGTAGGCTTGGTAAGGGTCGGGCTTCCTCGGCTCTATCTGGACCTGATTGTTGCTTAGGCCACCTTGCCCCCCCAATATTTGGTCTTTGTCTGGGTGGTCCCGCCCCCGTGTTCGGAATGGAGGGTCCTCCCGCTTCTCGCCCCCTAGGACGGTTATTGGCGGTGTCCGCTCAAGGGATATTGGGGCGATTGGTCTCAGAGATGCGGTTCCGTCTTGCTTCTTCTTGGCATAAGAACTGCCCTGCTTTCTCATATAAAGCATCGAGGCTATTTGGTTGTTTTCGGTCGATCCATGCCCCAAATTCGAAAGTTGGAAAGACGCCTTTAGCCAGCTGGAAGAGTACGGTGCGTGGATCTGGATCCTCGACCTCGGCGAGGGTGATATTGAACTTGGAAAGGTAGCTTTTGAATGACTCTGAGGGCCCTTTGTATAGGTTGGAAAGGGCGAGGGCATTCTTCGGAGTCGGGATATGCATCCTGAACTGCTTAACCAATTGTGTCGCCAATTGGCCAAAGTTGTTGATGGAGTTAAGCGGAAGGCGAGAGAACCATAATAGAGTCGTCCCTAATAGGAAGACTGGAAAGTATTTCCACTTGACAGGATCGTCGCCTCTGCTTGAGTCCATTTGTCATTCATAATGGTTCAGGAAAGCACAAGGGTCAGTGGTGCCGTCATAGAGCGGCATCTGCGGCATACTGAAGCGTCGCGGCCATTTAGCTTCATTGACTCTTCAAGTGAAAGGGTTGCGCCTAATGTGTGCTTCCCATGAATCATGCACATTCCCTCGCATCTCCCTCATGATTCTTCGGATCATGTCGGGAAGATAGGTCGGATGGGTTCCGCCATCGGGACCCATGGGTTTTGGCGAGGTTCCGGAGTTCTAGCGCGAGGGCCTCTTCTAGGGTGGATGTCTGGATCGTCTTCTTCCATGTCCTTGACATCTACAACGGGATCCTGATGTGCATGATAATGTGGAGCAGGGTCACGCGGATCTGGTTCCGGAAAAGCACGGGCCAACAAAATAATAGGTTCATTGTCTCGACGAGCGGCGGTTGAGTCTTGTCGAGGAGGAGGTTGGTTAGTAGGAGCGGGTCCTTCATTGATGACTATGTGATAATGGTCCCGATATTGGGCGCCCTCGCTATAGGTAACCGTGTTCCGGTCGCCGTTGCCGTTGGCATACCCATTACCATGGTCATTGTCGAGGGCGTTTGTTTGAACGACGACGTTGTTGATGAGACTAAACCTTCTTCTTTGGTGCGGGCCCCTAGACTCGGAAGAGGAAGTTTCCGATGTTGGTGGTCGATGTCGAGCATTGTTTCGAGCTAGTTGTAGCCGAGCGACGACGGGCTGACTTTTCTGGAGTTGTCGCAAAAGGTCGATGTTATTCCTTAGCACTTGGTTAAGCTTGACAGCTGTATTTTCATACTTTTCACTAAGCGCGCGGACTTGCGCTTGGGTTGCGGGCGCTTCGGGGTTCGCAACTAGAGGTTCACTTTCATTAGTAGCCGGGATGTCCGCCGGTTGAGGTTGTTGAGATGTACCGACCTCGGCTGCGGCTGAAGATCCGATCATTGCATTCTTTGACTTTTCACCATCGTAAGCGGACTTGACGGCAGGTTAAGCAGGGAACCTTAAGCTCGGTGAAGTCGAGATAGTAATATGTGAGAAAGGCGCAATATCCTAGTTTTCTCAGTGAAAGCACCAAATGTTGACAGCAAAAAATGTTGCAAACACTAAAGATTCCAGATTACTAGGAATTATAAATATGGTCGCATAGACAAGAACATAAGTAGTAAATAACACAAAGAATTTATAGTGGTTCGGCCTCAGTGAGGGCCTACGTCCACTTTGAAGAGTCGTTGGAATTTTATTGATCACTTGGAAGATTACAAGGTTGAGACTATCTCATGATATCTCATTACATTCACTTTTCATGATATATGATGTCATAATCATCATGTATTGAATAAATAAGGAAAAAGACAAATTTGTCCTTCTTCTTCCTCAAAGGGGAGATGCCATTAATGAAGCTCTATGGTGGTTTCCAAGCTCAAGAATCCAACCCTTTTGAAGTGTGAGGCCATGGGGGTATTTATAGGAAGTGGTTAGGTAGGGGTTAGGTGGGAGTAGGTAGAAATGGGGACCATCTACAGGAAATTCGCGCCTCCAGCTGTCGGCCACTGGAAATTCGTACCTGGACAGAGGTGCAAAATTTCGCACCTACTAGGTACGAAATTTCGCGCCTGCTAGGTGCGAAATTTCGCACTTGCCCAGTGCGAAATTTCGCATTTATAAGGTGCGAAATTTCGCACCGGATAGGTGCGGAATTTCGCACCTACCAGGTACGAAATTTCGCACCTGGCTTGGTGCGAAGTATATTTGGTGAGGGATGTGGTCGAGGCTCGTTGGCGCGATCTTTCTTCGGTCTTCCTCCTGCACTTCCTGAGCTTCGTCCTTGGCCCTGTCTTCACGCGATGAGTTGAGTCGAACGTGTCTTGAGTACTTTTGATAACCAGACCAAAAGGCCGGTTAACAATACACTATAAACTTTTGTTAACTACTTTATAAAATTTTCTACTAATTTTAACCTTATACAAATTTTATACTACAGAAAACATTGTCTACTGCTTGTTTTCCATCTACAAAAGAGCGAGGTTTATGTTTTGGATTCTCGGGCCGAAAGAAAGCGTAATCCGAAAATTAAGGCGCAAGTGAACGTGTAAGTTGTATAATATCAATCTTAGTTTTATAAAATAACTCATTTTTATACGACAATTTATGATTTTGTGGTTATACAAATTATTTTAACATTTTCTTGCATGTGCAGGGCGTTTTAACTTTACAAAGCATATGGCAGCAAGTCTCTAGGAGCCACGTTGAATTGGAAAAATGTTACGGTGATTGATTTTCTACTATAAACAATTGTATTTCATTTGATATATAAATTCATTTTGAACTGACAATTAAATTATCTTTTAATATTGTTAGTGTCCTAAACAATCTACATCATCAAATATGTGATGAGGTATATGTATGGGATAATAAAAAATCACCATCACAACATTGACTTACAAAAGGTGTCACTTTAATTTTTTCTTTTTTCTTTTTCCTTCAATATTAATGTTAGTTAATTATATGATTCAATTTTCAGAACAATCTCTTAATTGCGGGACTTTGTACAAGGTCATTCTTATAGCCAAGAAGAGAGATGAAATTCGGGATCAGTTATCTACTTATATCGTGCAAAACTGGATTTAGTTGTCCTTTTATTTGTTAGTCGCATTGGACAAGGTAGTTTATGTAAAACCTATTTGAACTACACGTTGCTTCACAGTATGACTAGTGTTATTTACATTTATTTTTATGGGGATAAAGCCAATATGCTACATCACTCAATATGACAGACTACCCATCTGCAACGCGCGCATGGTTTTAATATTGACATGCGAAGCACACTCAATATGACATAGGGATTGTTAAACTAGACTACTAGTTTCAATCCTAATGAACTGATCCAAGGATCGTAACCCGAATCATAGTGAGGCTTCTGAAGTGTGTGCACAAGCAACGATCGGCTATACCTTAGCTGCTACACCTTAAATTCCTTGATTTCACGCATAGGTTTCAATTTAATTGGTATACAAACCGAGTAGCCATAATTGCTGCTAAAGTTAGCAGCAATTTTGGTTGAAAGTTACACAAACCGAGTAGCCATAATTGGTTTCAATTTAATTCTGAATTTATGGTTTCAATTTAATCAATTTAAAGTTAGAGGCGAAACAAGCAGTAGGAGCAGCCAAAGGTCTTGCCTTTCTTCATCAAACCGAGTAGCCTGTGATCTACATATGCTTTGAAATATCAAATATCTTATTAGACACGATACAATTTCATATTCTCTGCATGGTTAATTTATTTACATTCTTATTGCTTTATCCCTGGGCGAACACAAGTTGGTAATGTGACTTCACATTGGAATTTTCAGTAAATGAATGCATCATAACAACCTAAAGTCTATACCATTTTGATTAATTAACATATCTTAGTATTCGTTTTTGTTCTGAACAAATCAAATGTTAGTTACAAAGGAAATATAATATAATATAACCAGATGTCATTTGTTGGTTAAAGAGACATGGTGGGCATATCGCAACATGATGTTAACATTGCTTGTTAATAAAGTTGCAGTTAGCAGGTGTACAATGTATTTTTGTTCTATAAATAGTTTGACAAAGGTTAGCTTTCATATTCCTGATCATTACTGGCAAACAGTTTCTAGGCGCTATAAAACAAGAATCTTGAGGTAAATACAAAATATATGTTCCTTTAAATGATGGTCAAAATTATGATATCGCATCAAGGAAATGTTTGGTGGCTCCCATGACATTCTTTTCTGATTAAAAACACAGCAGTCCCAATATAAACATAGTCATATATTTATATTTTATACACGATATTTAAAAACAAAAATGCATGTAACCGAATTATACCATGTAAAAGGCCCCATTTAAACAACAATGGAAAGACACCTTCCTGATCCCTCATGTCTTGATTATGTAGCATTGAACAGCCTATTGTATTATTCAAAATTTTAAATAATATTCTCAATCAATCATGATTATAAGGCAATCATAACATATAATTTTGTTTTGAACAATGAAGGAAGACAAATGATGTTATGAGACCAAAAACATGTTGTAGGGAGACAGACGCATTACATATAATGTTAACATAGCTCATCTAGTTAAAACACTAAGTTATCAAACAAAAAGTCTCCAATGCACTATGAGATCAGTGCATATTTCGCAAAAATTTATGAGTATCGTTTGTATTATCGAAGGTATTTAAAAATAATGAGCTCCATAGCTCTATCTAATGATCCCAAGCACGATAATTCAAAGATATGTTCCTAGCCATGATAACTTGCAATCAATTAGCCTCATAATATACATGCTTGCACTTCATTAAGAAATACTGTGCATAAGAAACTAGGAATCTAAAAATTATATCAGTTATAGGATCCATCGTATACAAGTTAAATCTGTCATATATAAGTGAACAATAACCTAAAGTTAAAAGCATTATATCATGTAAAAGAACATAGCATACATGAACACAACTTATTGGATGACGTTCTCAACTCTAAAAAATGGCATTTGTCAGGCTGGGAACTAGCATGTTATAATTTGTCCAGTTGAACTTTTAGCATATTAACTGCAATTAAAAGAACTTGTTTTGCAACCAATTAAGCATGTTATTCTGAACTAATGAGTCAATACCATGTAATGGGCCAGACAAATAATTGTGTCCAATTAATTTGGTTGTGGACAGCGCTACTCATAACAATTTTACGATGTAACTTTGACCTTTTATCATTGATTTAGCCACATGGGTTGATGGAGAACAACCATAAAGGTAGTATATGAATATGTAGTCGAGAAGCATGCCAGCTAGCAGCCTGGTACTCTGCATTATGCACAAGTTTTAGGTAGAATAATTCATCTTGCTGTGGGAATAGGAAAGCTTTTGGTAGATCATTTTTAGGTAGAATAAAGCTAGCAGCCTGGTACTCTGCATTATTCAATCCCTACTGAACAGTTTTTGAGCTGTGCTGTTGTAAAGTTTGTTTTAGAAAAAAATTCAATTTAGTTTATATTATGAGCTGTTGTTGTGTATTATGAACAATTTTCAGTTTTCAGTTTACAAATTTAATTATTGATTAAATGATCTCACTTGCTTCTTGCAGGAGCTGATGGTGCCATAATTGCTGCTTGATCTCAATCTGCGGTTTCTTCCAGTTAGCAGTTGGTTCCATAATTTGAAATGTATGATTATATTTTAAGTTAATCAATGAACTGTAGAGGTTTACACGATGTGTCTTTGTTTTGCTAGTATGTTGAATAACTGTTTTTTGCCTTCAAACTCGCTTATAGTAGCAGTGATTGCGTTATTTTCCCAATATGCAGCTAGTTTGTTTTGTATTGTTGCCAATATGCAGCTACTTTCCCTATCTGCTTTTTATAATATTAAATATGGAGATATTGTCTGCCTCTTACAGCAAGCTGGTCGTTTTTTTTAATAAATAAATCATATTTGCGTCCAATGTAGTATTAAACCAGACGTACATACATTAAAGAGCAGAACCCAACTATAGCACTTTGTGTCTTATGTAGTGGCAAGGTAGACGCAAATGAATTCGTATTTGTGTCTAACATATGATATAATGGATGCAAATATGCCCATTTCGAGACTGCTGTAACGGCTGGGCAGATGTAAATACATTGGTATTTGCATCCAATACACATTATAACAGACACAAATATGTCAAATTTGCGTCTGTCCAATAATAGATGCAAAAAAAAAAAAAACATTTGCGTCCATCTCATTTGCATCCACACTGGGCCAGATGCAAATAATATGAAATATTGGATGCAAATACCCTGTTTTGTACCAGTGATGGATCTGAAATATATCTCCTACAGCACTATTATACACTAACAATGAATTTTGATAGGAGATCCTATCATGTTAGTGTTTCGTTTCAAATTAATTATCAATTCATTGATAGGAGATCCTACCATGTTAGTGTTTCATTTCCTCAACCAGACCACAGAAAGCTAGATCAATACCTCCCTTACCTCCAAGATAAACTGAATGTACGTAGTCACTTAACTTAATTAAGTAACTCTCAAGTCAAATTAACTTAATTTAGTAACTCTGAAGTCAAATTAACTTAATTTAGTAACTCCCAAGTTAGATTCATTGTCAGCTCATATAAATTAGACTCTTGGCCACAAAATTAACTTGCTTATATTTATGAGATTTCTCGAAATGTTCACACACTTGATATATACACCACTCATAAACATATGTGCTCATGCTTCACATATACAAAACATAGTTTCACCTGCATTTTCTATGTCTGTATGTTCATAATTATTATATGTTATATATATACATGTGCTGATGTGCATGCAGAAATCATACATTAATTATTAGAATTTGGTGATACAATATTTCCAAATATCAATTAGATTTTTTTGGAGATATTCATGGTAATTTCGTTACCTGTTTTGTGCAAGAAATGAATAGAAAGAAATGGAAGGAATATTAATTAATAGGGGATATTGGAAATATCCATCATTTAATCAGTTGACATGTTTCATGAAGAAAAGAAATGAAAAGATATTAAAACTGAAAAAGGGATTGATTGATGGAGAAAAGGGAAAATTATCAATCAATCATATGACAATTAATTAATGGGATATTAGTTTTTTCCATAAATTGATTTATTTTACATAAATCAATTGTCTCATCCACAAGTAATCTTTTCTCAATTTAAAGAGAGGCATAGAGAATGTTATTCCTATGAAACGTATGAGAACATAGTATTCTTCATTTCTTTTGCTCTACTTTAAAAAAAAATCTGTAATCTCTTGAATATTAATAAAATCTCTTCCCCATTGAAGTGGACGTACACTATCTCGCGATGGTGGAACCACTATAAATTTGTGTGTTCTCTGTTGCCTTTATTTTTTTCTGTGATCTGAGATTGATATTCATTTCAAGCTGTTTGTTCTAACACATCATTGCAAGATCCTATTGAGGTTTTTCCGCTGAAAGGGATTGATCACCCCTTACAACTAGTATCGGAGCTTGATTCGCAAAGAAGGTGTTTGGTAGAATGGCAGGAGGAGATGAAAACAATACAAATAATACGTCAGTGCCAGTAGTTGCTCCATACGTTAGAGGCTCCTATGTGGCGTCAGGATCACAGTTGATGATAGAGAAGTGGAATGGTGAAGGAGATTTTGAAAAGTGGCAGTGGATGATGAAAGCAGTTTTGAGAAGAAATCGCGTTCATGGAGTAGTATTTGATATAGAGACATTACCTGCTGATATTTCATCAGTGGAATTAGAAGAGATGGAAGAATGAGCCTTTACTACTCTTCAGCTTACTGTGGGAAAGAATGTAATTTCTGAAATCAATCAGGAGACAACAGCTAGAGGCATTTGGAAGAAGTTGGAGGACCTCTACATGAAGAAATCCCTAACCAACCGTCTGATCCTATTGAAGACTTTCTTCACTTATAAGATGAAGGAAGATTCTTCAATTAAGAAACACTTAAGTGTGTTTGATGACCTGTTAATGAAGACGAAGTCTGTTGAGTTTAAAATTGATGAAGAACAAAAAACGACGGTTCTGTTGTGTTCGCTTCAAGAGCGATACACTGGTTTCTCTAACAGCCTTATCTATGGTAAAGGCACATTGAAATTAGATGATGTGAAGACAGGTTTTCTCAGTGAAGAGTTGAGAGATCAGATGAAAGAGTTTGGTGTTGGTGATAGTAGTGGAGGAAGTAGTAGTTCAGACTTATTTGTTGAGAGAGGAAAAGCAGAGAAGAAAGTGAAGAATAATAGAGGACGTTCCAATTCTAGGAAGCCTAATTCGCGGAGTAAGTCAAAAGATGGAAAGTGTTATAATTGTAAGAAACCAGGCAATTGGAGAAGAGACTGTCCATATTTGGAGAATAAGATTGATGGTTCTTCATCTATTGCGATGGACAAAGGCGGTAGCGATTTGTTGACAGCGGTTGTATCAGATGTTGCAGACCACTGGATTCTATATTCTGGAGCATCATTTCACATGACTCCTAATAAGGATTATTTTTCTTCCTTCGATGCCAAAGAAGGAAGTTCTATCCTTATAGAGAACAATGCTACATGCAAGTCTATGGGAGTTGGTTCAGTTCGCATTTGCATGTATGATGGGATTGTTCGCACACTTTCAAATGTTCGCTATGTCCCAGGTCTTCGGAAGTCATTGATATCATTAGGCCAATTGGCATCATTGGGATGCAAAATAACCATTGTTAAAGATGGTTTGACAGTTTCTAGAGAGGCACTTGTATTGATGAAGGGTGTTATGGTGCAAAATCTGTATTTGCTAATGGGTACCACTGTCCATGGAGAATTACGTGTTAGAGTCGATAGTTCTAAAAGTTTGGATGCTACCAAGCTTTGGCATATGAGATTAGGTCATACTTCAGAGAAGAACTTAGAGTTGCTTCGTAAGAAGAAAAAGATCAAGGGAGAAATCTTCAACAAGTTGGACTTTTGCAAGGAGTGTGTATTGGCAAAGCAAACCAGAGTTTTTTTGGTGATGGTGTGCATACTTCTAAGAGGGTACTTGATTATGTGTATTCAGATGTTTGGGGACCATCTACAACTTCTATTGATGGAGCATATTATTTTGTTTCCTTCATTGATGACTACTCGCGCAATGTTTGGGTGTATGTAATGAAAGCTAAGTCGGAAGTATTTGAGAAGTTTAAAGTTTGGTTAGCTCTTGTTGAAAACCAAACAGGAAAGAAATTGAAGATTCTTGGATCCGACAATGGTGGCGAATATGTCTCCAAAGAGTTCCTCGACTACTGCGAACAACGTGGTATTAGAAGACATTCTACTACACCTGGTGATCAGCAATCCAATGGGGTTGCTGAGAGAATGAATAAGACTCTACTTGAAAAGGCCCGTTGCTTGATATTGACTGCGAGTATGTCTAAGGGTTTTTGGGCTGAAGCTATTTCGACTACATCACATATTATTAATTGGATTCCGTGCTCGGCGATTGATGGGAAGATTCCAGAGGAGGTATGGAGAGGTAAAATCACTTTATTAAGTTATTTTCGTATATTTGGATGTCCAGTTTATATTCACAATACAGGACATGACAAGTTGGAGCCTAGGGCCTCCAAATGTGTTTTTCTTGGTTATACAGATGACATAAAAGGATATAGAATTTGGAATCCAATTACGAAGAAAGTTATACATTCCAGACATGTGACTTTTGATGAGTCGACAATGTTCAAACCTTTAGAAGGTTTATCAGAGGGTTCAGACTCAGTTGATGAGAAGCCTGAAAAGACCGAGATTCCCAGTTTTCAAACCCGAAGTAGAGCTATAACTATTGATAATAGTGACGGAGCAGTTGATGATACATCACATGATAGTCCATAGATTTCCTCTAGTAGTGATGGTGATGGTCATGAAGCTAGAGATGATTCAGCTCAAGGTGGAGCTAAAGGAGAGTCAGGAGATATAGTCATTCGGGCTTGTCAGAGACCAAAGAAAGCTCCAATTAGATATGGAGATTGGCAGTATGCAAATTTGAGCCTTGATGATCAGTTTGAGTATGCTTTACATGTAATTCATGATGAACCATTGAGCCTTGAATAAGCCATGAAGTTGAGTGATAACTCGAAGTGGAATTGCGCTATGGAAGGGGAGATACAGTCTTTGCAAAAGAACAAGACTTGGGATTTGGTACCACTATCTCAAGGAAGCCGAGCCATAGGTTGCAAGTGGGTGTTCAAGGTAAAAGATGATGGTAGATACAAGGCAAGATTAGTAGCCAAAGGGTTTACACAAAGAAAGGGGCTAGAATATGATGAAATATTTGCTCCAGTTGTTAGACAAACTTAAATTCGAATCCTACTTGCAATAGTTGCCGCTTACGATTTGGAGTTAGAACAACTTGATGTGAAGACCGCTTTCTTGCATGGTGACTTGGAGGAAACCATTTACATGAAGCAGCCAGAAGGATTTATTGTAAATGGAAAGTCAGATTGGGTATGCAAGTTGAAGAAATCTCTTTATGGTCTAAAACAGTCGCCTAGACAATGGTACAAAAGGTTTGATTCCTTTATGCTTTCACATGGTTTTAATCGTAGTACTAAAGATGCATGTGTTTATTTTAAGCATTTAAAGAATAATGATTGGGTATATTTACTTTTATATGTGGATGATATGTTGATTGCTTCCAAGGATAAAGCTGAAATTGATGCGTTGAAGTTGAAATTAAAAGCGGAATTCGATATGAAAGACCTTGGAGAAGCAAAGAAAATTTTGGGGATGGAAATCCAAAGAGATAGAAAGCGTGGACTTTTGAGACTTACTCAAAAGGAATATATTCAAAAGGTGCTTGCTCGGTTTAGCATGGATGATGCAAAGGTTATCAGTACACCCATGCCTTTGCATATACAGCTTTCTAATTAGGGCTCTCCGATCTAAGAAAAGCACAAGGCCTATATGAAGAAGGTGCCTTATGCCAGTGCAGTAGGTAGCTTGATGTATGTTATGGTGTGCACTAGACCTGACATTGATCAAGCTGTTGCATTAGTTAGTAGATATTTTCCAATATCTTAGAGGATCATTAGATTATGGACTTGTTTTTTGCGGCAGAAATAAGGATTTCAACTTGGTTGGATTCTGTGATTCAGACTATGCCGGAGATAGAGATAGAAGGAAGTCAACCTCAGCCTATGTGCTCACACTTGGACGAACGACTATTAGTTGGAGAGCGAGGTTGCAGACTATAATTGCTTTGTCTATTACAGAGGCAGAGTTGATAGCTGCAGTTGAGGCAGCTAAGGAGGCACTTTATTTGAAGAAGTTATTGTGTGATTTGGGCTTCATGCGATATGCTTGTTTGGTGAATTGTGATACTCAAAGTGCAACTCGTTTAGTTGAAAATCTGGCTTTCAGTTCTTGAACAAAGCATATAGAGGTAAGAGAGTCTTTCCTTATCTCTATGAACGAGGAGAAGTTAGTTTGTCTTCAGAAGATTCACTCAAATGAAAATGCAGCAGATATGTTTACGAAGGCATTACCTGTAACGGCCCGCCCCGCACCAACCGACATTTACTCCAAAAGTGCGCTGTACACGTGTCCAGTTAGCACGGAACGGGTCGCCAGAAGGAAAAAGGAAGAAGGAAATGAACATACAAAGAACCTGTAGAATGTCTCACAGCGCATAGAACAAAATATAATAGTAACATACTTGACATAAAACAGGAGAGACAGTGCATAAGCTGAAAATCAGAACTAAACATCAAAGCAGCGGAAATCCAAAAATACAGCTTATTACAACTTCCAAACTGTCTCAAAGCAAAAGCAAGATAAACGAGGTACACTACTAATGCCCAAGTAGCGACCACCAACGACACTGGGAGAATGTGTATATATATATCATACGTGGAAGCCTCCTGCCCGCCTTTGAATCAGCTACTCGCGCACCACCAGCTAACCTGTCTCTAGTCTGCTCGTGTGAGCACCCAGAGTAATAAGAGGAGACATAAAACTCTGGGTCAGACATAAAGCCTGGTATGAGCGATAAGCATCAAAAGTGAACAATAACAGGTAGACTAAAACATACCTGAACCTGGACCTGCAACCAAAGAGTTAGCACTACATACTGTACAACACTCTAAGATATCATATCAAACAGTGTAAAGATACGGAGGTGGGGGAGGTGCGCATGTCATAGGGATGGCAAACAATCAAACATAGCATCCATCCTCACATCTCTCACTCAGTGCGTAAAGCATACGATATTCACCACTTCGATCACCCAACATTCCTTGCCACGATCACTTTGCCCCATGAAGTCATAAATGACTTCACTGCACTGATAACGTAGCCACTAATTCCTCGCTATGTCCACTTGCCCCATGGAGTTATTCACCCCATCTGCGCTGGCTCATAGCCTTACTAATCCTTACTATGTCCACTTGCCCCATGGAGCTATTCACCCCATCTGCGCTGGCTCATAGTCTTACTACGCATCACCTTGCCCCTCGGGTCATAATGACCCTACTGCACTGATAACGTAGTCTTGCTACCATCACTTTGCCCCTCAGGTCATAATGACCCTACTGCACTGATAAGTAGCCCATCATTCTTAGTGGTGAATCGAAGTTATGAACGTCGACAACTCCTTAGCACGCGTCTCGCAGCAAAGTCCAACCATGAAGTGAACTCATTGGTTCCCAACTGGTTCCGGGATCCTGAGCTCTAGCTTCCATTTGGACTACCTTTGCATCTCGGGTTATTGGTCATCACAATCGAATCGGATCAGATCAGCCTTCACATTCTTCAGCGGATCGGGTCGCGCCTCCTACGTCGGATCGGGTCGTGGTCCTCTCTTCCTTTGCTTCGGATCGTGCTCCCCTTCTCGGTTCGGATCGGGACACCCCATACGGATCGGATCGTGGTTCTTCAAGCGGTTCGGATCGGACGCCCTTCTCCAGGTCGACGGATCGTGCTCACCCTTTATGGACGGATCGGGTCGTAATGCTTATTCGCGATCCGGATCAGAGTACTTCAGTTTGGCACGACGCTGCATCGATTCGCTTCGTGGGCCTTGCACAGGCGGTTCGGTTCAGAGGAGGTGACTCGACTCGTGGGGATGCCCCCACGATCCCATAGGGCGATCCGATCGTCCCTCAACCCCCTATGCGATCCGAACCCCTGCACCTTGTCCAGCGAGCTGTTTACGCCCCTCGACGGCGTTTTTGACCATTCTAACTATTCTAAACAGTCACAAAGCATTTCATACAGTCATAGCAACATACATAATCAACCACAAACATCAAAACACCAATATGATAGGTAAAAATGGATCAAACATACCCAAAATCCCATATTTCCCCTTAAGCATATTTAGGTGAAACTGATGATAGGATTAGCAAATCTTAACCAAATTAACCCAAATTCGTATCAGAGGTCTAAAACATCATTCCGAATTTTATAGACATTTTTCCAGAATTTTATCATGTTTAAATTCGCTAATAAACACTAATCACCCCTAATTAGCCATAATTAGTGCAAAACTAAGCAAATCACTCACCTTAGCCACAAAACAAACTAAGATCTGAAATAATGCTCTGATTTGATGCGAATCCCAATGCTAACAGCAGCTCCAAGGTTGATTAGGTGAAGATCTTCTTTGATTAGGGGTTGCTAAGCCAAATCCTTGACCAAAAGATGATTTGGAGGTGATCTAGAGGTTGGAGGCCATTTTTAGGGATCCTTGGTGATAAGTGGAGGCTAGAAAACTGAAATGGAATGATTCTCCATCTCATTTCAGCCCTCCCATAACCCTAATCCCGAAATGGGTTATGGGCCTACTCACTAATCACCCGATTTGGCCCGGTTAAGCAGTTTTTCACCCTCCAAACCTTGTTTCAGCCATATCTCCCAAACGGTAAGTCCGTTTGGCTATTATGACCACTCTACGGAAAGAGAAACTATCAAACGAATCAAATGGAAGTGGTTTCAGGTCAAAATTCCTTTCCAATCAAAATTTATGGACAAAACAGTACCAACTAGGGGCAAAATGGTCATTTAAAAATCGACAAAAATCATAAGCATGGGAAATGACTCTAATAGATGTTTCCCAAAGTTACATGACCATACGACTTCACATGGAGAGGAAATAAATATTCTACAATCCTATGATGTGTAGAATACGGGTCGTTACACTCTTCCCCCCTTAAGAAATTTCGCCCCCGAAATTCCCTAATCCAAACACACACACAAAGGTCCCGCATGCCTATCAATCATAAAACAACCATCAAACATGCAAAACAAGCAAAACAAGTCTATCCTAGCATGCGGAATAACTAAATCGCAAAGTAAATCTTACCAGGCAAAGAGTTCTGGATAAGCCTTCCTAATGCTCTCCTCTGTCTCCCAAGTACAATCATTCTCGTTCTCGCCCCACTGAACCTTGACTAGCTTCACCGACTTCCTTCGAAGTTGCTTTGTATCGTGCCCCACAATACGAATCGGCTTGCGGTTCCCAACCGCCTCGGGTTCTACCTCGAAGTCCTCTAACTGATCAGGTGGAATAGTCACATCTGAGTCGTGAACGAACTTCCTTAGTTGGGAAACATGAAACACATTGTGAACTCCTGCCATCTTCTCTGGTAAGCCAACTCTATACGCCAAATTCACGACTAGTTCAAGAACAGGGAACGGGCCAACAAATCTTGGTGCCAACTTGCCTCTCCTGCCAAATCGTATCACGCTCTTCAACGGAGAGATCTTAACAAACACCAAGTCACCAACGGAGAATTTCAAATCTCTTCTCCTCTTATCAGCATAACTCTTCTGCCTATCTTGGGCAGCTTTCATTCGTTGCTGAATGATCTTAATCTTATCTGAAGTTTCTCTCACCACATCTGGTCCAAGCACAAACTTCTCGCCAGTCTCTATCCAACATGATGGTGAGTTACACGGTCTTCCGTACAAAGCTTCATATGGAGCCATACCGATACTGGATTGGTAGCTATTATTATATGCAAACTCTACTAGATGCAAATGGTCATCCCATGATCCACCAAAATTCAATATACACGCTCTCAAGAGATCTTCCAATATACGATTCACCCTCTCTGTCTGACCGTCGGTCTGAGGATGATATGCGGTACTGAGATGTAATCCTGACCCTAGAGCCTCTTGTAAGCTCTTCCAAAACCCACTAGTGAACAATGGGTCTCGGTCGCTCACAATGCTTTTGGGTACTCCATGAAATCTCACTACCCACTTCATATACAATTCTGCCAACTTGGCTGCCGTTCTGGTCGATTTGACTGGTATAAATCTTGCGCTTTTAGTCAATCGATCCACAATTACCCAAATGCTATCATACCCCGATCTAGTCCTTGGTAAGCCATCGATGAAATCCATCGAAACTTGCTCCCATTTCCATTCGGGAATTTCTAGTGGTTGCAACAACCCACTAGGCTTCTTCTGCTCGGCTTTAACTAGCTGACAATTCATGCATTTGGATATAAACTTCCCAACATCTCTTTTCATCCCTTCCCAGTAGTAAGTCTGTCTCATGTCTCGATACATCTTATTACCACCGGGATGTATAGTCAGTTTTGAGTGATGACATTCCCTAAGCACTTCATCTCTCAAACCATTCATGTTGGGCACAATTAGTCTTCCATCCTTTCGAAGCCATCCATCCCGATCAAGCCCATACACATTCATCTCCTCATCGATACCCATTTCTAACTTGGAGATGATTTCCGATAGGTTAGGATCGTCCCTCTGGCTAGAACCAATCCGCTCTATCAAAGTGGGTCTGACCGTCAAACTAGCTAGCATAACTGGATCCAGCTCGCACTTTGGTCTGAAATCAAACCCCGCGATAAACTCCAGTTGCTTCCATTCAAGAAACATTGCCCCTAAGCTGGCGTGTCTCCTACTCAAGGCATCGGCTACTGCATTACCCTTCCCAGGTGTATACGCGATATCAAAATCATACGAAGCCAAGAACTCTAACCATCTCTGCTGACGGAGATTCAGGTCTTTCTGAGAGAAGAGATACTTTAACGATTTATGATCGGTAAACAACTCGAATCTTTCTCCCAAGAGATAGTGTCTCCACATCTTCAGCGCAAATACAATCGCTGCCAATTCCAAATCATGGGTAGGATACTTCTTCTCATGCGGCTTTAGCTGTCGACTAGCATAAGCTACAACCCCACCTCCTTGCATCAACACTGCACCCAGTCCGGTACCACAAGCATCCGTGTATACCGTCATCTCTTCATTCCCTTTAGGAATGACTAACACTGGCGCACGCGTCAACCTCTCCTTTAGACTTTTGAAGGCATCCTCACACACTCCGTCCCAGACGAAGGACTGATTCTTCTTAGTCAACTGAGTCAACGGTGCTGCAATCTTGGAGAAGTCCTGGATAAACTTACGATAATATCCGGCTAATCCCAAGAAACTTCTTACATCTGTAGCATTCTTGGGTGTAGGCCAATCCTGTACCGTAGCCACCTTCGTAGGGTCCACGGCAATACCACACTCTGAAACAACATGACCCAAGAATCTTACTTCCCTTCTCCAAAAATGACACTTAGAGAATTTCGCTTTCAATTGGTGTTTCCTCAACACCTCCATCACTATCCTCAAGTGCCCCTTGTGTTCCTCCTATGTCCTTGAATAAACAAGGATATCATCCACGAACACAAGAACAAACTTATTCAACTGATCTCTGAATACTCGATTCATAAGATCCACAAAGTAGGCTGGTGCATTGGTCAACCCAAACGGCATGACCAACCACTCATAAAATCCAGACGGCGTCCTAAATGCCGTTTTCGGAACACTCTCATCTGCTACTCGAAGCTGATGAAATCCTGTCGCGAGGTCCAACTGGGAGAACACTCTTGCTCCTTCCAGCTGATCAAACAAATCATCTATCCGCGGTAGAGGATACTTATTCTTCCTCGTTACCTTATTCAACTCGCGATAGTCCACACACAAACGAAGGGAACCATCTGCCTTAGTGGCAAACACAACTGGTGCTCCCCACTCGGAGACACTCCTTCTAATCAATCCCTTCTTCAAAAGATTGCTGACTTGCACCCCGAGCTCTCGCTGCTCCTTTGGTGCCATACGACGAAGTGGCATCACTATAGGTCTGGCATCTTTCACTAAATCAATACGGAACTCAATCTCTCGGTGTGGTGGAAGCCCGGTCACCTCCTTGAAGACGTCCGGATACTGGCCAACCACGGGCACATCTGACAACTCATCCTGCGGGATGTCGAGGGAATTTACAAAACTAGCCATAACCCCATCACTAGGTAGGCTACCAAACACTACCCTCCGCCCATCATCCGCCCTCACTGTCACCAAAAAGCCCTCACAGTCTACCACCACCCCGTATCTTTGGAGCCAATCGACTCCTAATATAATGCCATACCCAGTAAAGCCCAAAACAAAGCAATCACATACAAACATACATCCATGACACGATAAGGCCAAATTCCTGCAAATCATACTAAGGCTAGTCGAACCACCAATCGGGTTCGTCACTATCAATGGTCTATCGACTATCTCGGGTTCCAGTCCCAACCTATCTACCAGGTCACTAGATATGAAGGAACGGGAAGCCCCAGTATCAAACAAAACTCGAACTGGTATATCATAAATAGAAAGCATACCTTGAATAACAACATTCTTCCCTTTCTCCGCCGCAGTTGGGGCATTCGACGAAGAAGGAATAGCATCAAGAGCATATGCTTTCACAATCTGCTTCTCCTTAAGAGGTTGCGGACACTTATCCTTCTGATGTCCCACTTGACCACAGTTGTAGCACTTCCTTTCCGCTGGCTTGGCCCGACATTCCTTAGCATAATGGCCCTTCTTTCCACAGCTGAAGCACTCAACATCCTTCTTGCTCTTTTTCTGGCCACCTTTTGATTGATCCTGCCTCCTCTTATTCTGAGAGCTATTCTTGCCTCCACTGCCTGCTTGCGGCTTTGGCCCTTCTGCAGATGCAGCCTCGGTCTTTGACTTAGGGTAAAGACTCTCTGATCTCAAAGCTTTCCCCACAATCGATTCAAAAGTCTCGTCGATGTGGTTGATAAGCCTTTCCCCCAAGTACCCATCCAAACCAGTAATGAACTTCTCATTCTTCTTCTCAGGAGTATCGATAAGAGAAAGTCCATACTTCGACAAAGTGTCGAACTCAGCAATATAATCAGAAACTGCCCTCCCATTCTGCTTCAGTTCCAAGAACCTCTTGAACAACACCGACTTCTGGGCAGCCGGAATGAACTTCTCGCTAAAGCGAGCCTTGAACTGAACCCAAGTAACCTGGTCCTCTGGAGTAGCTGTTCTGATGGCATTCCACCAATTCATCGCTCGCCCTTGCAACTGACGAGACGCTAGCCTTCTCTTCATCGCATCCTCAAGACCCAAGTCATCAAAGATACGGTCACAGCTATCCATCCAGTCTTGAACATCCGTGGCCGACTCCGTCCCGTGGAACGGCTTCCCACCAAGATTGGTGTAATCCTTGCACAACTTGGCGAAATCGACCCTAGGCGCCTGCACTACTGGGCCAACACCAACTCCAGGGTTGGGAACTGCCCCTTGCACTTCTCTAAGCATGTCTCTCATGAGGTCGGTAAACATCGCCCTCATGTCAGCGGCATTTCCATTATTGGCCCCTCTACCAGTACCTCTCACATATCGGCTCATCGTCTATCTGTAAAAAGGAAAACGATTAACGACCCCATAGTGGTACTAGTGCAGTGCAACTTCATTCTTATACTACTAATAGTATATATATACATAGCTTTTGAAAACCAAAGTAATCACAAATACGCACTCTCATATACGTACTAACTCTCCCTAGTGTCTTTCCCTAGGTTAACTACGCAACCTAGAGCTCTGATACCAAGTGTAACGGCCCGCCCCGCACCAACCGACATTTACTCCAAAAGTGCGCTGTACACGTGTCCAGTTAGCACGGAACGGGTCGCCAGAAGGAAAAAGGAAGAAGGAAATGAACATACAAAGAACCTGTAGAATGTCTCACAGCGCATAGAACAAAATATAATAGTAACATACTTGACATAAAACAGGAGAGACAGTGCATAAGCTGAAAATCAGAACTAAACATCAAAGCAGCGGAAATCCAAAAATACAGCTTATTACAACTTCCAAACTGTCTCAAAGCAAAAGCAAGATAAACGAGGTACACTACTAATGCCCAAGTAGCGACCACCAACGACACAGGGAGAATGTGTATATATATATATCATACGTGGAAGCCTCCTGCCCGCCTCTGAATCAGCTACTCGCGCACCACCAGCTAACCTGTCTCTAGTCTGCTCGTGTGAGCACCCAGAGTAATAAGAGGAGACATAAAACTCTGGGTCAGACATAAAGCCTGGTATGAGCGATAAGCATCAAAAGTGAACAATAACAGGTAGACTAAAACATACCTGAACCTGCAACCAAAGAGTTAGCACTACATACTGTACAACACTCTAAGGTATCATATCAAACAGTGTAAAGATACGGAGGTGGGGGAGGTGCGCATGTCATAGGGATGGCAAACAATCAAACATAGCATCCATCCTCACATCTCTCACTCAGTGCGTAAAGCATACGATATTCACCACTTCGATCACCCAACATTCCTTGCCACGATCACTTTGCCCCATGAAGTCATAAATGACTTCACTGCACTGATAACGTAGCCACTAATTCCTCGCTATGTCCACTTGCCCCATGGAGTTATTCACCCCATCTGCGCTGGCTCATAGCCTTACTAATCCTTACTATGTCCACTTGCCCCATGGAGCTATTCACCCCATCTGCACTGGCTCATAGTCTTACTACGCATCACCTTGCCCCTCGGGTCATAATGACCCTACTGCACTGATAACGTAGTCTTGCTACCATCACTTTGCCCCTCAGGTCATAATGACCCTACTGCACTGATAAGTAGCCCATCATTCTTAGTGGTGAATCGAAGTTATGAACGTCGACAACTCCTTAGCACGCGTCCCGCAGCAAAGTCCAACCATGAAGTGAACTCATTGGTTCCCAACTGGTTCCGGGATCCTGAGCTCTAGCTTCCATTTGGACTACCTTTGCATCTCGGGTTATTGGTCATCACAATCGAATCGGATCGGATCAGCCTTCACAATCTTCAGCGGATCGGGTAGCGCCTCCTACGTCGGATCGGGTCGTGGTCCTCTCTTCCTTTGCTTCGGATCGTGCTCCCCTTCTCGGTTCGGATCGGGACACCCCATACGGATCGGATCGTGGTTCTTCAAGCGGTTCGGATCGGACGCCCTTCTCCAGGTCGACGGATCGTGCTCACCCTTTATGGACGGATCGGGTCGTAATGCTTATTCGCGATCCGGATCGGAGTACTTCAGTTTGGCACAACGCTGCATCGATTCGCTTCGTGGGCCTTGCACAGGCGGTTCGGTTCGGAGGAGGTGACTCGACTCGTGGGGATGCCCCCACGATCCCATAGGGCGATCCGATCGTCCCTCAACCCCCTATGCGATCCGAACCCCTGCACCTTGTCCAGCGAGCTGTTTACGCCCCTCGACGGCGTTTTCGACCATTCTAACTATTCTAAACAGTCACAAAGCATTTCATACAGTCATAGCAACATACATAATCAACCACAAACATCAAAACACCAATATGATAGGTAAAAATGGATCAAACATACCCAAAATCCCATATTTCCCCTTAAGCATATTTAGGTGAAACTGATGATAGGATTAGCAAATCTTAACCAAATTAACCCAAATTCGTATCAGAGGTCTAAAACATCATTCCGAATTTTATAGACATTTTTCCAGAATTTTATCATGTTTAAATTCGCTAATTAACACTAATCACCCCTAATTAGCCATAATTAGTGCAAAACTAAGCAAATCACTCACCTTAGCCACAAAACAAACTAAGATCTGAAATAATGCTCTGATTTGATGCGAATCCCAATGCTAACAGCAGCTCCAAGGTTGATTAGGTGAAGATCTTCTTTGATTAGGGGTTGCTAAGCCAAATCCTTGACCAAAAGATGATTTGGAGGTGATCTAGAGGTTGGAGGCCATTTTTAGGGATCCTTGGTGATAAGTGGAGGCTAGAAAACTGAAATGGAATGATTCTCCATCTCATTTCAGCCCTCCCATAACCCTAATCCCGAAATGGGTTATGGGCCTACTCACTAATCACCCGATTTGGCCCGGTTAAGCAGTTTTTCACCCTCCAAACCTTGTTTCAGCCATATCTCCCAAACGGTAAGTCCGTTTGGCTATTATGACCACTCTACGGAAAGAGAAACTATCAAACGAATCAAATGGAAGTGGTTTCAGGTCAAAATTCCTTTCCAATCAAAAGTTATGGCCAAAACAGTACCAACTAGGGGCAAAATGGTCATTTAAAAATCGACAAAAAGCATAAGCATGGGAAATGACTCTAATAGATGTTTCCCAAAGTTACATGACCATACGACTTCACATGGAGAGGAAATAAATATTCTACAATCCTATGATGTGTAGAATACGGGTCGTTACATTACCTGCTACTAAGTTCGAGCATTGCTCGAACTTGATTCACTTGATGAAGTGCTAGGTGCCACATGGTGGCACAATGGGGAAGAGAGTGACTTGGTTGAAGTCAAGAGAAGATGTGGTATTCTTCTTTTATGAAGAGATTGGAGTTGGTTGCACAATGTCTACCTTTTTTTTGAATGCTTCCAACACTTTGTTGGTGGGCGGTGGCCTTGCCGGAGTTCACTGACAAAGTGCAATGAGGGGTGGCTTTTGCAGGAACTCATTGGGAAGCATTCACATTGGAGACTCTTGGTTGCAAGAGATATTGTATCAAGGTGGAGAATATTGGAATTTGGTGATACAAAATTTCCAAATGTCAATTAGATTTTTTGGAGATATTCGTGGTAATTTCGTTACCTGTTTTGTGCAAAAAATGAATGGAAAGAAATGGAAGGAATATTAATGAATAGGAGATATTGGAAATATTCGTCATTTAATTAGTTGACATGTTTCATGAAGAAAAGAAACGGAAAGAGATTAAAATTGGAAAAGGGATTGATTGATGGAGAAAAGGGAAAATTATCAATCAATCATATGACAATTAATTAATGGGATGTTAGTTTTTTCCATAAATTAATTTATTTTACATAAATCAGTTGTCTCATCCCCAAGTAATCTTTTCTCTATTTAAAGAGAGGCATAGAGGATGTTATTCCTATGAAACGTATGAGAACATTTGTATTCTTTATTTCTTTTGCTCTACTTTAAAAAAAACTCTATAATCTCTTGAATATTAATAAAATCTCTTCCCCATTGAAGTGGACATACACTATCTCGTGATAGTGGAACCACTATAAATTTGTGTGTTCTCTGTTGCCTTTATTTTTTTTTGCGATCTGAGATTGATATTCATTTCAAGCTGTTTGTTCTATCACATCATTGCAAGATCCTATTGAGGTTTTTCGGCTGAAAGGGATTGATCACCCCTTACAAAACATATATTTATCGTAATGTCATACACAAGGTAAGTATATATATATATAGCTATATTTAAAAGCAGTAATCTTTCATGTATATCATTATGTATGTATGTATGTATATACATACACACGTTGTTGTCAAAAATCCTAAAATCTTGCGATTTGAATCCCGATCCAACTTGAATCTCTCCTTTTATGATTTGATTTTTACATTACGATTCAAAGTTAGTTATAAAAAAGCACATTCAACTCAAACTACCATATGTAATATACTTATTTTGATTCACAAGCACTTGATAATGCTTTTAAAACAAAATAAAAATGAGTTATAAATTTAATTGTAGAAATTCAAACATCTAAATCAAATTCAAAGTTCATATGAAACCCATAAGTAATGATATTCGAAAACTATGACTTACGATTTAAAATCCGTTTCGATTTGAAATATAAACTTTATGGTTTACGATTTAAATCCCTTTGAAAACCTTACACACACACACACACACACACACACACACACACACATATATATATATATATATGTGTGTGTGTGTGTGTGTGTGTAGGGAGGGGGGAAGGGATCCTAGATTCACATGTTCAATCACAACTGATATATGACATACTTCAGTGTTCGCGTATATATGCTCCTATGCATGCAAATCAGATGGAGTAAAATAAATTAACATACATAAACACATTCTGATTGCAATGTAGATATACCTGTTATGAACCTGTTTCTCTGTTCAATTTCCCACATCAATTCATGTTTCGCTGGCCTCATAAATATCAGTATCGAGACTGCAAAAACGGTTCAAGTTCAACTTGATCGTTGATGGCCTAACACAAATTTTGCAATCTCGATTATTGATATTAATGGGACAAGAGCCTAAAACGAATTGTCTTCGTCCCTTTGGGTTCTCCTGAGCTTATAGAGAAATTTTGTATGAAAGGTATCAGTTAAGTGTCACTCTTTTATACTGCACAATTTCAGTATTCATGTATACTCTTATACATGAAAATCAGATAGAAGAAAGCAAATTAAATTAACATACATAAACACATTCTGATATACTTGCATAATATCACATATTGCGCAGTCATAAGAAAATGGGTTACGACCATTCGTAATGGCGGCTGCGTAAAACCCTACTTCTTCTTCCACCCATGCCTACGATTCCTCATTTCCTCCTCTTCCAAATCGTCCTCCTCCTTTAGATCCTCCACCACCCATTCCTAATACCACTTCTGCGAATCCTTCTTCCATGAACGCTAGAGCCTCCACATCAAATCAGAGGAATGGAGATTTGCGTGGATCGGTTTCCCCTAACCAGTTACCCCAATCTACAAATCCAAAATCATCGCCATTTACCAAATGCGATTATGCATCTTTATTCAATTCTCTACCGAGGAACACTGGAGTGTACGAGCCTCAACATTTTGGCATTCTTAGGGGTGCTCCACCTAACGAGTTTCCTGATTTGGTCAAAAAAACAGGTATGGATTACTGGTGTAACCATTTAGTAGGTTTTTTCCTGGATGGTAACTTAAATTATCTCGCTGTAGCTAATTTCTTGAGAAGGTATTGGAAACTACAAGGGGATGTAGACATTAAATTCGATGGCAGATTTTTCTACTTTAAATTTTCAAGTGAAATTGAAAAGGATAGTATTCTAAATGCCAATCCAATTTTTATTAGAGGTAGAATGTTCATTTTGACCAAATGGGATCCTATGATTGGTAATGTTCAATCGCATAATAGAAAGGTACCTGTGTGGATTCATTTCGATAGAATTCCTACAATTCTTTGGACCCTAATTGGTATTAATTAGTCAGTATGTTATATAGGCAGATTGATTTGCTTTTACAGTAGCACAGTTAGGATGAACAGGTTCAGGTATGCTAAGGCATTGGTAGAAATCTCTCTTGACTTTGAACTGCCAGATTCTATACCAATAGCTGCTTCAGGAGATAAATGCCCATCTGTTAACCTATCTTATGACTGGAAACCAATGATTTGTACGGCGTGCAAAGTGTTTGGTCATGCAACAATTTCATGTAAGTTAAATAAAAGCAGGAAGGAAGTAAACAATGAACAATTTGAAAGTAGGAAAGCAGATCAGCAAGAAGATACTAATAAGCAAGCTGGAGATCACAAATAGAGTGTGCAAGGGAATACAAATCAGACTAAATGGCATTCAGTAAACACTAGGAAGAAGAAATATTGGAGAAAAATAGATATAGAGAAAAATAAAGAAACTATTGAGGTAGGAAATGTAAGTATTAATCCATTTGTAACTCTTGACACTGCAAATATTGAGAATTAATGTGATAACGTTGAACATGCAGTGGTAGATAATGAGAATGCTACTACTATAACAAGTAATATAAATGAGTTTCAGCATGAAAAGGGTATGGATAGTGGAATTGCTGAACCAAATAGTGTAAACAAGGTGGTTCAACATGAAAAGGGTAAGGAAAAAACTGTTGATAATCAGTATGATGTACGAGTTACTGAAAAGGAAGATGTGGTAAATTCCTGTATTGATTGAACATCAACAGATAGAGAGAGTCTTTCTGCATTAAAATCAGCTAGTCAAAGTACCTCTACTTCAACAACAATGACCACTACTGTTTATCCACCTTCTGGAGTTGCATCTTCATCTAGTTCATTCACTTTAGCTACTATGACATGCTCTTCTACTTTTAGCCACAGTTCATCAGCTCTGAATGCTTCTTCTTCACTATCTGGAGCAGCTATGTCCTCTTCTACATTGTCCAGTTCTCCTTATGCAAACTTAAAGCCGCCCAATCACATAACTCTACCACCTTCAGTTAATGGTTCTGGATTAACATTTCCATAAGTTAAATCTACAATGGCGTCAATATCTTCTGCTATACCTACCAGTGCGCTTCCCTCATCTAAATCCAAGACCAAAAAAATTAAAGGCAAATTCTGGGCTGATGATCTAGATGAGGGACTGGACTTTAGTCTTGAAGATGTCTTGCCGGCTGGCAGTAATGTTAAATCCCATCGAAGGCATACTAGGAGAAATCCTAATCCTTTGTTTGACCCTTTCATCAATTGAGTGGGTAACAGTTTAATGTGAAATCTGGATATTATCTTGTCATGGTTGTAAGGCACAAATGCCTGGAGTTATTTGTTGTATGCAACAAGATACTGTTTTGTTCCTTTTGAAGATTCTGAATTTGGTGAAGTCAGGGAAATTGGCTCTCGGCAGCAAGCAACTATTTTTCTCTTTTTTCATTTTGGTTACAGTTATGTATTTTTTTTAGTGATATTGTGGGGATGAATGTAAGTAGAATTGAAAGCCTGGCATATTGTGTGTAATATGCTCGCAAGCTCATACTTGTATATATTTCTTTGACTAATAAAATTAGCACTTAACTTTCACAAAAAATTTATAAGCTGCACAATTTTGTATACTGCGTAACTCACATATATAATTCATGCATTGCAAATTTCCTATATATATATATACATATACATACATATAGACATATATATCTATATATATCAATGTAATATGTTTGCTGCAAGTACTCAATCAAGCAATTTAAATGAACATGTTAACATTTAAAACCAATGTCCATATTAAATTCCAATCAGTATAGACTATAGTTAAGGAAATCAACATATATGTACAAAACAGGTTCAAAACCCATTTGATTCAGATGCAAACACTAGAAACCAACACTATTTAGTGTTTTTTTTGGTATATTATCAAAACCCATTCGATTAAGAAGTAATTTAATCTGGTATACTGTCAAAACTCAAAGCTAAAAAGTAACTTAAAAACCCAGATATAAAACCCATTTACAAACACTGTTTGCAAAAATCAATTGTTTTGGTTTGTGGTGGCAGAAATCAACACTCAGCGGATTTTAACTGTTTAAAACCCTAAACGATAGGATCCAAACAAAATTAGATAAATCAAGTTTTATTATATACCTTTCTATCTTTACCGATTTCATGATCTTGAATATGATTAGGAATTGAATTAAATCGCTTTGTAGCATCGCTGAGACGAACCGCCTCTGCTGGTATCCATGCCAACGTTGAACGAGATAGTCCTTACAAAATCGAGTTAAACTAAGAAATGATAAGCAATAGATAGAAAGGGGTAAAAAGCTAGGGTTTTTTTCCAGAAAAAGAAAGAAAAGTGAATGAGGGTTAAAAGATGTTAAGTATGAAGGAATAGGAAAAGAGAATAGGTCGGTTATGTTTTCCTTGGGCACGCAGACTTGTGTTTACAAAGAGGCGGGAATGTGAATTTTTTTACCATGCTTACATTGGTCCTAAAAACACTTTTTCTTGCATTTGATAATAAACGCCATTGATTTTTGCAACAAAAAATCGTTTTTCCTGAAAGAACTCATAAGGAAATAAAAAGGGGAAGAACGGCGACTGCTACTTTCTCCTCTTCTTCTTCCACCTTCTTTGCCTCCTCATTTCTCCCTCTTCCATCTCGCTCTTCACCTCTTAAACCTCTAGATCCTTCCCCTATTTGTGCAAATCCATCTTCTCAGCAAGATCCTACAGCTTTAGGAATCAATTTGGGAAATCCCTCAAGCGCCTCTTTTCCCTCATTTCTGAAGCACGACTATGCGTCGCTATTCAAATCTCAACCTAAGAACGCTGGATCTTATCAGCCTCTTCAATTTGAGATACATAGGGACGGATCGAAGAATCATATTCCGGATCAAGTTAAATCTAAGGGCTTGAAATATTGGAGTGGCTTCTTGGTAGGTTTTTTTTCTTGATGGTACTTATCCTTCACTATTGTCTCGAATTTCTTGAAAAATAAATGGAGACTTCTTGATTCAGTGGACATTAAATCTGATGGTTATAAATTTTCTTTAAGTTTTCGAATGATTCTGATCGAGAAAAAGTTTTACACGCTGATCCTCTTTTCATTCGTGGGAGAATGTTTATCATAACATCTTGGGATCCATCTATTGGTTGCTCACATAGTCAAATCAGGAAAGTGCCTATTTGGATTCAACTATACAGGATTCCAACGATTCTTTGGACGTTAATGGGTACTAATTGGCTTGTGAATCATATTGGAAGACTAATTTGCATTGACATTAGTACTGAGAGGTTAAATAGGTTTAGTTACGCGAAAGCTCTAGTGGAAATTTCTCCTGATTTTGATCTTCCTGATTGTATTGTTATTGATGATTTAGGAGATAAGTATCCACCGGTAAAAGTCGCTTATGACTGGAGACCTAGGATTTGCTCTTCCTGTAAAGTTTTTGGTCATGACACTAGTTATGTTGAAGTTTTTTCTAATCAAGATAAGGTAGATAATAATCAAAGTTTTGGAGAAGAGATTAAAGGTTCTGAGTTCGTAAATATGCATAGGAATCATTAGAATATTCATACTACCACAAAGTATAATTCATGGAATCATGTACAGCCAAAATACAAGAAGGAACGGAGAAGGAAAGGACCAAATAATAATAAGCGTAATAGTAAAAATGTTGTATCCAGAAATCGATTTAATGTTTTAGATTCTGAAGTTATGGTGGAAGCTTCTGATTCAGGTACTGGAGATAAAGATTGTTCAAATCTGGTTGACATGAATACTGATATTAATATTGATTCAAATGATAATAAAGCTGGAACTTTATCTAATGATAAAATGGTTAGTAATGGTGGAAAAGAAGCTGTTTCAAATACTTGTGCTAATCAAGGTAATGGTGATAGTGATTCTCAAAATATTCATCAAGTTTCTAGTGTTGGTAATAGAAAGATCTCGTCTGCAAATAAGGATAATACAGTGAATGTGGGTTTGGTAGAAGAGAATCTTTTTGGAAATTTATTTAATGAGGGAAAATTGGACATTTCTAACATATTGGGTTTTGGTTCTTCTAATGCTTCTTCTTCTTCTTCTGGTTTGAACTGCAGTGCTTCATTGTCAACTATGTCTTGCTCTTCATCATACAGCTCTAAAGCACCATCGTCTGCTACTCGTCAAACATGTAGCAGTAGTTCAACTGCTTTTGTTCAGTCTTCGACAAATGTAAGGCCTGTTTCTAGGACATGATTAACGTTCCCTGTTGTGGGATCAGCATCTCCTTATTCCCATTTAAAGCTTCATGCCCATGTAATTCTGCCTCCTCCTCCTTCACAGAGTCCCTCATCTAGGCTTACTGGTAAATTTTGGGCTGATGAAGATGATAAAGAACCACCAGTTTCAGCTGTGAATAGTAGAGGACGAGGTAAAAAGAAGAAAATTATAGTAAATTTTGATGACTAGGATGATGGTATAGAATACAGTATGGAGGATGTGATACCTTCGGGTGGTAATTCGAAATCTAATAAGAGGCATACAAGGAAAAATCCTCAGTACTGATCTTTGGTTTTTTGCTTTGATCCATACTTGGGTTAATTTTTATGAATGATCTGGGATTGAAGCTTTTAGAAACTCATGGTATGATGTTTGTGCAAGAAGTTTCATGTGAAGCATAGTTGACGCGTAGATATGCAGCAATTTGGAATTTGGTTGCAGCAAGTGGTGCTTTAGACATTAGTAGTTATGAGTTTTTTTTGTACTTCAATTGTAAATATGTATATAATTTTTTTTCTCATAGCTACGCTATATTGTTATATTGTAATTGTATAGTGTTAGGAAATTTGGATCCTTGTTCTCATTGTAATTGAATCATGCGTGAATAAATAATAATTGCCTTTCAAAAAAAAATCGTTTTTCCTGTAGTGTGATGATTTTATACATGGCGGACCGGGTAAAGTTTGTCTAAACTTCACAGTGTGCCTTTCAATAGTGAAATACTGAAACATATGCTTTCAATAGTTGATGTCCTCAACTCGCAGCAACTAGCTAAAGCTGCTTGTTTTAGTAGTATCTTGTATAAGATCATGGAATTAGTGGAACACTTATGATTATGTACTTCAACTATATGCAGTGGCGCTAAAGTAGGGTAAAAATGCTAAACTGCCGGTGCATGCTAAGATTTACAGCTTAGAGATCTTAAATTGCACACATCGTTACACAGGCCCTGCATACATTAAACTTGCTAAATCAGGTATTTTTAGCATGCTTTTATCCATTTTAATAAAAATATTTTCATTTTTTCTTCTTTTTTATAGTTGAGTAATCAAGCTCAAGCATTGGGGCAGAAGATCAAGATTCAAGCGTCTAACACAAGATATAGTCATTTTCACCAAAGAATTAACAAATATTATCATTTTTAATTAAAAAAATAGTATATTTTCAGAAACAAAACTCTTTTATTTTATTTTTTAATGTTAATTAACTTAAAATTGCTTTACTGTGATTATTATATATACATGTTTAAAAAGTTAACTAAACTTTAAAGTGTAATAGAATGTTATTTTCGAATCAACTTCTATATTCATGTTAAACCTCCACTATAATTTTCATTATACTAATACTACGGAGACGAGCGCTTTAACAGTAGAACTTCAGTGCCTTGCAAGATTAAAATAAGTGAAGATCGAATCATGTAAATACTGTGTATTATGTTTTGATGTGAATCAAATAATTAGAAAAAAATGCGCGTTAAAAGTACAACAGTAATACTATGGCTATCTGGAATTCTGTTGAGAAACAATGGCTGAGTCATGTACTTGGTCGCTTTCTTGAAGACGATTCGGCGATCTGGTCGGTGCTGTAAAACCAGTTCGTACTCTCGCCGCCGCCTTTAGGATAAAACAGCCTCTAAAAACAATAACTGATTTGCTTTGCACAACAAATCAGTGCAGATTTGCACTTTCGAAAAATAAAAATACTGCTCAGAAATTTCAGGAAGAATATTTTTAACGGCGGAGGTAAAAACTGTGTTTTGTTATATATTTTTCATCGACAACTGAAGATAATATATAGATGGGGATTAGGGATGAACGAAGATACTGGGCAGTAGAGAAATCTGCTAAAATACCGGGTCAATAGTTTACCGCTTCATGTAAAAGTTGGCTCAGAAAAATCTCCCGTATTTAAAACTCAATTACAAAAAACGATTTTTTTCTGGTTAAAAAATATAAGTGTTTACACCACAAAGCCCAAGCCCAAGACCGAGCCCGAGCCGAGCCGGGTCGGACGGTCGCGCGCGTGTGTGTGGTGGTCATGATGCATGGTCTCCCTCCTCACAACAAAGCATGTATTGGGAGCCCAAGGCCCCAACATGATTTCTTAGAAACAAGTATAAATACTTACCCCTTCCATATAATCCGATGATGTGGGACTATTCACCCATAAAAGCCGTTCATACACTTATTTCAATATTTTTAATAATTCACTTAACATTTCCAACAATCCCCCACTTGAATTTTTAAAAAATATCTTCGAGCGGTTTCTAAAAAAACATAAGATTGTGCATAAACAAAGGTGTCATCCGACTTGAACCTTTGCATAGTGGATAAGATTCAGTTTTTACTAGAGTGACACGTAGTCTTGAACTCTATTCCTGACATCAAACCACATACAACCTTTTCTATAGTGCAATCAAATAAGCCCGTGCATTTATGGCCTTACACGTCTATCCCAGTTTAGTGAAAGCTCTAGGAGTTTTGCCCAAAATTCCGTAGGAAACAGCCACATTTCCACATTCACATAGGTGAGTCTATCAAGAGTACTCCTGAAGGTAGGTACTCCACTCCAAATAGAGTATAGATCTCATTAAGAGTTTCTATCAACTCATCCTCTAATCACTTCAGGAATACATGCTTCTTGGTTTATTAAATAGCATGTTCAACTCCTATCACTACACAACTTGTTTTTACCCATTGAACCTATTTCTTGGGATCTCCAGTCATTTAGGTCGGGTTACCATTGTGCGTGACTCAACAATATAAGGGCAGTAGTCCCATTCTTTTAGAAGAATTAAGGACTTTCTCTCTGGACAGTCCTTTCGTCAAAGGATCTGCCAAAATTTCATCACTACGTATGTAATCCACTCTAACGGTACCTGAGAAAAGTAGTTCTCTAACCGTGATGTGCTTACGACGTATTTGTCGTCTTTTACCGTTATAATAACGGTTTTGAACTTTTGCAATAGCCGCGGTACTATCGCAATGTATCAACACAGCTGGTATCGGTTTTTCCCATAAGGGAATCTTAGCTAGCAGATTTCTCAAATACTCTGCATCTTCACTAGCTGTGGCTAGTCCTAGCATCTCAGACTCCATAGTAGACTAAGCCAAAATAGTATGTTTCTTGGATTTCCAAGAAACAGCTCCTCCAACGATGCTAAATATATAGCCACTGGTCGCTTTAGAATCATCAGATAAAGTATTCCAGTCTGCGTCTGAATATCCTTCATGTACAGCTGGAAACTTTTCATAATATAATCTGAGGTTCATAGTTCGTTTAAGGCATCTCATTACCCTTTCAATAGCATGTCAGTGCTCTATACTAGGTCTACTGGTAAACCTGCACAATAATCCCACGACATAGGCAATGTCGGGTCTAGTACAATCAGTGGCATACCGAAGGCTACCAATGATGCTCGCATAATCAGACTATCTTGCACCTTCACCAGTGTTCTTAAATAACTTTACACTTGGATCATATGGTGTATATGCGGGTTTACAGTCAAAGTAATTATATTTTTTCAGTATCTTCTCAATGTAATGAGATTGATCCAAAGAAATTCCCTTTTCTGACCTAGTAATCTTAATACCAAGGATTACACTCGCCTCACCTAGATCTTTTATATCAAAATTGGCACTTAATAAGGATTTGACTAAATTTATGGCATGAAGGTTTGACCCAAAGATGAGTAGGTCATCTACATAAAGGCATATAATAGTGCAAATGTCATTCTCAGATTTGTAATAAATGCATTTGTCACTCTTATTAACTTTAAAACCATGTGATATGATTAAGTTATCAAATTTTTCATGCCATTGTTTAGATGCTTGTTTTAAACCATATAATGATTTATCTAATTTGCATACTTTATGTTCTTGACCATGTACTACAAATCCTTTATGCTGATCCATATAAATTTCTTCGTCTAATTCACCATTTAAAAATGCAGTTTTAACATCCATTTGGTGTATTAGTAAATTATGAATGGAAGCAAGTGAGATTAGTACCCGAATGGATGTTATTCTAGTTACAGGTGAAAAAGTGTCAAAGAAATCTATATTTTCTTTTTGTCTAAAACCTTTATCTATTAGTCGTGCTTTGTATTTATCAATAGTACCATCAGGTTTAAATTTCTTTTTAAGCACCCATTTACAGCCTATAAATTTACAACCAGGGGGTAGATTTGCCAAATGCCAAGTCTTATTGAATTCCAGAGAATCTATCTCATCATTTATAGCCTCTTGCCAAAAATCGGCATCTAAAGAAGATAGGGCCTCTTGGAGGTTTAAGGGATCCTCCTCTATAGTAAAAGCACAAAAATCCAAACCAAAATCTTTTACGGTACTTGCTCTTTTACTTCTTCTAGGTTCAGCTTCAGAACTTTTATTAAGTTCTATTCTAATAGGCATACTTGAAGTGCCACCACTATTCCTTAATTTAAAAAGAATTTTTGTTTCATAAAAATCGGCATCATTTGATTCAATTATGTTATGTGCATTTATATCATAAAATTGATATGCTTTGCTATTGATAGCATAGCCTATAAATACACATTCATATGCTCTACTTGCCAATTTTATTCTCTTAGGGTCTGGGATGCGAACATATGCTAGACAACCTCAAGTTCTAAAGTATGACACATTGGGTTTATGATTCTTTAAAATTTCATAAGGTGAAATTTTATTATTAGATTTGGGGATTCTATTTAGAACATAGCATACGGTCAATAAAATATCCCCCCACCAATGTTTTGCTGCACCAGAATTTAACAGGATAACAACTACTAATTCGGTAAAAGTTCTATTTTTTCTTTCAGCTTTACCGTTCATTTCAGGTGAATAGGGTGCAGTTCTCTCATGTGCAATACCATGTAATTTATAGAAGTCCAGAATTGAATTAGATTCATATTCTGTTCCTCTATCACTGCGAAGTCTCTTAATTTTCCTGTTTGTTTGATTCTCAATTTCAGTTTTGAACATTTTAAACATTTCAAAAGCATCACTTTAATTTTTCATAAGGTAAACATATGTGAAATCAGAACAGTCATCAATAAAAGTGATAAAATACCGATGTCCATGTCTAGTCAAAGTACCATCAAGTTCACATATGTCAGAATGAATCAAATCTAAGGGTTTAGATTCTCTATCAACAGATTTATGAGATTTCTTAGTGATTTTTGCATGTGTACAGAATTCACATTTATCATGTTCAGATTCTGACATCTTAGGAATCATATCTTGGGTGATCATGTTATGAATTATTCGTTTATTAACATGACATATTCTAGAGTTCCAAATATTAAAATCACACAACATATAAGAAGAATTATTCACTTTATTAGATTCAACATTCAATTTAAACATTCTCTCACAAGCATAACCCTTTCCTACAAAAGTTCCCTTATACACTATGGTATACAAATCAGCCCCAATAAATTGAGTAAAGCCTGCCTTATTAAAGAGAAAGCCAGAAACCAGATTCTTCCTTATCTCTGGAGTATGCAAAACATCTTTAAGAATCACAGTCTTTCCAGAGGTAAACTTGATCTCCACATTTCCAACCCCTGCAACTTTAGTGGTATGAGAATCTCCCAACAACACTTTCTGATCATCAGCAGCCGTGTATGTGGTGAACATATCATGATCATAGCAGACATGGCGAGAAGCACCAGTGTCTACCCACCAACCCTCTGATTCACCAACAAGGTGAATCTCAGTAATCATAGCCATAAGAGGCTCCTCCTCAGTCAGGTTAGCCTATGGTGCAGAACTAGGCCTGTTCCGACACTTTCGTGCCATATGACCTGGTTTTCCACAGTTGTAACATAGAAACAACTGTCCAGAATCATTCTTTTGGGCTGGTTTTTGCTGTCCTTTTGGGTATCCTTGCGGATTCCCATTCTGTTTGTTGCGCCTGTTCTGATTCTTAAAAGACTTCTGGTTTGGTTTCAGAACTGCGGGTTTGGTCTTTTTAGTGTTGTTGTTTGAAACAATCAACACTTCCTCTTTCTGGTCCTGTTTGCGTGCCTCCTCCTCAATACGGAGGCAAGTGATCAAACTTTCTAAGGAAAATTCCTTAGTCTTATATCGCAAGACATTCTTAAAATCTTTCCAACTTGGGGGTAATTTGTCGATAATAACAGCAACTTGAAACTGTTCGTTCAAAACCATACCTTCGGAGATGATCTCATGGGCTATTTTCTGAAGCTCATGAGACTACATCTCTACTGACCTGTCGTCTGTCATCTGATACTTGAGATAGCGGCTCACAGCATACTTCTTTTCCCTTGCCTCCTCTGTATCGTATTTCTTCTTCAGTGCTTCCCAGATCTCCTTCGTTGTCTTGTCGTCCGAGTTGTAGTAATCATAGAGATCATCGCTGAGGCTATTGAGAATGAAATTTCTGCAAAGATAGTCCTGCTCAATCCAGTTCTGTTGTTGTTTTGATTGTTAAGTCCAGGAAGTCATCTGCACTTCATCAGTCCCGTCAGGTTTGTCTGGCAACTGCGGTTTGTCGGTGGTCAAAGCAACAACCACCTTCCTCATCATCAAGTAGAACTCCATCTTCTGACGCCATCGTTTGAAGTGCAGTCCTTCGAAACGGAATGGGGCAGAAGTCACCAATGGGATTTGGAAAGCAGAGGGAGGAGCAGTATCATTCAGGGTTGATGTCGAAACCATTGTTTCAGATCGTCTTCAAATTGTTGAGAAACAATGGTTGAGTCACGTACTTGGTCGCTTTCTTGAAGACGATTCGGCGATCTGGTCGGTGGTGCAAAACCAGTTTGTACTCTCGCCGCCACCTATAGGATAAAACAGCCTCTGAAAACAATAACTGATTTGCTTTGCACAACAAATCAGTGCAGATTTGCACTTTCGAAAAATAAAAATACTGCTCGGATATTTCAGGAAGAATATTTTTAATGGCGGAGGTAAAAACTGTGTTTTTGTTATATATTTTTCGTCTACAACTGAAGATAATACATAGATGGGGATTAGGGTAATATATTTTTTGTCTACAACTGAGGTAAAAACGTTTTTTTTTTTGTTTAAAAATATAAGTGTTTACAAGCCCAAGCCGAGCCAAGCCGAGTCGGTCGGTCGCGCGCGCATGTGTGGTGGTCATGATGTATGGCCTCCCTCCTCACAACAAAGCATGTATTGGGAGTCCAAGGCCCCAACATGATTTCTTAGAAATAAGTATAAATACTTGTCTCTTCTATATAATCCCATGATGTAGGACTATTCACCCATAAGAGTCATTCATACACTTATTTCAATATTTTTAATAATTCACTTAACATTTCCAACAAATTCTGATGGTAAAGTTCTATAAATTAAGTTCCTAACTCAATATTTACAAATAAAATTTAATGTACAAATGAACCTTTCCTTTTTCGCTAAAAAAATATCATGGTAATACTATGATTCAGGAGTAGTTATGTACACACCTAGCATATGGAATGACGATGACAATTAGTTAGTGCGTTAGCTAAAACCATCCTCTGCATCAGCAAACTTACACTTAATTAGCTGCTCCTTTCACAAAAATAGGAGGAGCTCCCCTTGTTGTTGGCCTGAGTTAAAATATTTTCCATTATTATTTTTGTAAATGAACAAAGACGTGCAAAATATTAATATTATGAAGTGTTTACCTCCTCTTCTAGCTGGACCAATACAAGTAACGATTTATCACTAATCCTCTGTGATACATAAAATTTAAGTTTTGAGCATTCACACATGGTGCATAGACATATATCGAAGTATAGCTGGGCCAATTTATTCTAGTAATTTTCTCTCCAAAATAACAGTAGCTCAAACTGCCTCCACATAACACCCTATGCTGTCAAGGGCACTGCCGAGGTGCCGCCGAGCTTCGATTAGACGCTATTTTACAATTTTAACACACCCTTTTACAACAGTGTTTTAATACACTCTACGTCTGGGCACCGTTTGAGCACCGAATTTTCTTGAAGTGCTAGAACATGAGAGTTTTTAGTGCAACTTTTTTTTTACTTGGATAAATTATATACATTTAAATAAAATCATCTGACTGTTTTGTTTATTTATTATAGGTTTTTGTATTTCAAGAATATCAAAATCTGTAACATTGCAAAATCAGTAAAATCTTTGTCCGGTTTTTTTATTATAGATTTTTTAACTTAGATAAATTGAATTGCAAAATCTATAACAATGCATCATTGGGTTAATTTTAACTTATAAAAAAGGGAAGGAAAAAAGAAAAACAATATTGGTGCAAGCACCTTAGAAGCAGTAATGCCAACTGATCATTGGACATCAGATTAAATCATAGGAAAAAAAAACGAAACGAATTAGGAGAATGACTCTTTTTTCATTCTATGCATTGGTAATTTTTATTAAATGACAAATGGGTTCTCTCACAATGACACTTTTTATATTTTCACTTGGGGTTCATTTCTTTCATTATCATAAATCTTTATGTGCATCAATATTTCAACCAAGTACATTTAAATGCTACTATCTAGTCACAAGTATTAAGTTAATAAACCAACATAAAACTTGCAGTGTAAATATGTTTGTCAATCAGCTAGTAAATAGAAGTGAAATAGGAAGCACAAGTTCTTTATGAATCCAGGGTTTAAGTTGAGAATTTCACATTTCATATTGTGAATGACGTTACAGAAAAAAGTTTATATCAGGATATGCAATACATTGTATCATGGAATGGGATATTATGAAAAAAGAATAAGGTTCATGTAATTGATAGTGATCCTTAAGGAAAATAATACTGCTAATCATGTACTTGGTTGACTACCAAAGTTTAAGTCCACAGGATACTTCATATTTGCTTCACAAGAAAACATTTTGGCCCATGACTTAGGAGTACTTATCCTCTACATAAATTACCGTTATTGGAAGAATACCACTACAAAATATATCTACACTTAGTTTCTCTATCTCCTTGCATGATGGGTTTTTATTTGATTTGAGCATAAATTATCAGTAACTTATTAATTAGGTACTCCAATTAAGTACAACTAAGGTTAAAATGAAGCGTATACTGGGTTCACAACTGTTACCGGATAAAAGATAAAATAACTTACTTTCTGTTACAAATTTTGTAATTACACAATTGTATTACAAACAGACAGCAACAACAATCAACGTCAATCAATTATGCCACAATTGTCATGTCAAACTGTGTTTACAATAATCATAGAAAACGTAACCGATTTGTCGACAAGATTGAAGATAAACAAAAAGTATTCTGTTTTAGTAATGTCCGAGTCCAAATTTTTTTTGTTTTCTTGAAACAATATTGTCGTCGTATGCACCAATCGACGTAATTGCAATTTGTTTCCTAGGATAAAATGGACCAACTCCATTGCGTAGTGCCAGCAAACGGAGCTATGACGAACTGAAGTTGATTACTGAAACTAGATTAGAGAATTACTTTGAAGAAGAAGAAGTAATGAAAGCAAAAAAAGTGAATTCTGTCTTGTTTTGGGCAGTGTATATATAGGCAAGGAGGAGTGCCTGTTCGCATGCATTAGTAACCGTCAGAATAGGAAAGGTTACGACCCTTTAACCACCCGGTTATTGATGTGCGTACGTTGAGAATTCAAATGATTGTACTCATTCAGCTAACAGACATTCCTTTCGAATTCTGGACTGAATGGACAAACCTTTAAAATTCTGAGAAAAAATATTCTCATGTCAGTGCACTAGCCCAATCAGCAACCGTCGACCATATCCAATCAAGAGACCCTAAGAGCTCCAAGGCCCAAGGCTCTTATCTTTGACATTTTAATGTATTATTATGTCATAGACAAGTCGACATCCTCATATCATCTCTCTCCTTTCTATTTTACATAAGCCTATTTGGCTTCTAATATATTAGGAGAGATTGTGCTAATATTTCTATGATGTAGGACTTTAAATCTTGCTATCTCTTCTCCTTCACTATCCCTTCTTCTTCCTTTTCTTTTTCATTTCCAACAATCCCCCACATGAATGAGCAGTCGATCTTAGTTTCACGAATCATTTATTGCATAGGTTAAAGTAGCACATGGGCCTTGAACTTTCCTAGTGATTACCTATTTGAATCACAGGAAAATTAGTAGACATAGACTGTCCTTGAACTGTAAGCCTTTTGTGTAATTCCAAAGTAGATAACACACGAAAAATGTTTCTTATAACCCTTCATTCTCTGTATGTGTTTGTTTTTTCCTTGAACACCTACCTGGTCTCATAAGTGCTTAGAGAATTTGGCCTCATAATTCTCTTTGAAGCGGCGCCCTCGCACTTACGTAGGTGATTCTGTAAAGGGTATTGTCTAATTCCTCTAATACGAACATTATTAAAAGTACTAATACTTATCCTTATTCAACATATAGTGCACTGACTTATCATAGGAATGGTTTGTGTATCACAGTGTCATCAAGTTTCTCTTGAACTTCGTTTTCCCTTTGAACCTAGATCTTGGGATCTTCAATCAACTAGGTGGGGTTTCCATGTTAGAAAAACCTTTAGTCTATAGGCCTTAGCCCCATTCCCTTCGATACGGTTTGAACTTTCTCTCTTAGCAATCCTTTGTAAGTGGATCCGCTAAGTTACCTTTAGATCGAATGTAATCGATTGTGATAACCCCATTATAGAGAAGTTGTCTTATCGTTTTATGTCTACGACGAATATGCCTAGATTTACCATTGTATAGTGTTCTATTAGCTCTTCCAATAGCTGATTGACTAGCACAATGTATACATATTGGAGGCATAGGTTTGCTCCAATTAGGAATGTCTTCCAAGAAGCTTCGAATCCATTCTTCTTTTACTGTAGTCTTATCTAGTGTAATAAACTCTGATTCCATCGTAGATCTAGCGATACAAGTCTGTTTGGATGATTTCCATGAAATTGCTCCATTTCCTAATGTGAACACATATTCACTTGCAGACTTTGTATCATTTGATCCAGTGATCTAATTTGCATCACTGTATCCTTCCATTATTGAAGGATAGTTTGTATAGTATAGACCATAACTCTGTGTAAACTTTAGATATCCTAGAACTTTGATTATCGCTTTCTAATAATGCTTACCAGGATTGCTGGTAAATCTACTTAGTTTGCTTACAACATATGCGATATCAGGCCTAGTACAGTTCATAACATACATGATACTTCCTAGTATACGGGAGTATTCCAATTGGTTAATACCATCACTAGTGTTCTTTACCTAATTTTGGTTCATATCTACTGGTGATTTTGCAGTAATTACATTATATTACTTGAATTTCTCAAGAAATTTGGTAATGTAATGCCATTGGGATAATGCATATCTCTGTGGTGTTCTCAGAATTTTTACACCCAATATCACATCATCCAGTCCTAGGTCTTTCATATCGAATCTAGAGGATAACATATCCTTTCTAGATGTTATTATGGCCTTGTTATTGCCTAGGATCAATAGGTCATCAACATAAAGACAAATAATGACATATCCAATATGTGTATGTTTTAAGTACACACATTTATCTGATTCCTTTATCGTGAATCCATTTGATAACATAGTATTATCAAACTTCTCATGCCACTGTTTTGGAGCTTGCTTAAGGCCATAAAATGATTTTACCAGTTTGCAAACTTTATGCTCATTTTATGAGCTTAGAAATCCTTTAGGTTGTTTCATATAGATTTTCTCCTTTAGTTCACCATTCAAGAATGCAGTTTTAACATCCATTTGATGTATTTCCAAGTTATGTATGGATGCAATTGCAATGAGCATTCTAATTTACGTTATCCTCGTTACAGGTGAATATGTATCGAAATAGTCCAGGTCTTTCTTTTGTCTAAATCCTTGGACTACCAAAACGAGCTTTGTACTTGTCTATTGAACCATCAGGTTTCAATTTCCTTTTAAATATCCATTTATTACCTAAGGCCTTACATCCTTGAGGTAAATAAACCAGTTCACATGTATGATTGGACATAATGGATTTAATCTCATTGTTAATTGCCTCCTTCCAATAAGGGGCATCGCTGGAAGACATAGCTTGTTTGTATGTCAACGGATCATCTTCTAACATAAATGTATAGAAGTCTGGTCCAAAGGTTTTTAAAATCCTTGACCTTTTACTTTTTCTTGGTTCCTCCACTTGCTACTCAATACTACATTGCTGAGTGTTATTATGTTCAGCATCCTCAATAGAGTAAGGAACTTCACTTTCCCTTGGTCTCTTAGGTGCATGATTTTCAGTACCATGTTTCAAGGAAAATACACGTTCGAAAAATCTAGCATTTCTCGACTTAATGATGGCATTTTCATGAATATCATCAATTTCAAATTTGTGTACAAAAATCAATATGCGACACTGTTTTGTGCATATCCAATGAATACACAATCAATTGTTTTTTGTCCAATTTTGACCTTCTTTGGTTTTGGTACCTCTACTTTGGCAAGACAACCCCACACTTTTAGGTATTTATAGGATGGTGGTCTGTTTTTCCAAAGTTCATGAGGAGATTTAGATATTTTCTTTCAGGGTATTTTATTTAAAATTTGATTTGCTGAAAGAATAGCTACTCCCCAAAAGTTATCTGGCAAGCCAGAGCTAATTAGTAAGTTGTTCATCATTCCTTTAAGAGTTCTATTTTTCCGTTCAGCTATACCGTTGGATTGAGGTGAATAGGGGGCTGTAGTTTGATGTATAATTTCATGCTCAACACAAAATTCCTCAAATGAAGATTCGTATTCTCCTCCTCTATCACTTCTAAAAGATTTTATTTTCTTGTTGAGTTGATTAAACATTTCGAATGCTTCGTCCTTACTTCTAAGGAGATATACATGACAGTATCTAGTACAATCATTAATGAATGTAATAAAGTACCTTTTTCCACCTTTAGTTTGACACATTTTCAAATCGCATACATCAGTATATATTAAGTCTAGAGAGTCTGTTACTTGTTCAACATGACGAAATGAGGTTCTTGTCAATTTTGCTTCTGCACAAACTTGACATTTATAGTTGGAATCTATATTGTATTTTGGTATAAATTCTAGATTAATTAATTTTCGCAATGTATCAAAGTTTACATGCCCTAATCTAGAATGCCATATGTCAGAAGATTCAATAATGCAAGCAGAAGATTCACTTTTATTCATATCAGTGCATGGTACAATAATGGTTACATTTGCTTTAAATAAACCATCATACACATGTCCTCTTCCAACATACACTCCATTCTTGGAAAGAACAAATTTATCAGCTTCAAAGATCAATTTGAAGCCATGCTTGCCCAGCAACGATCCTGAAATCAGGTTCTTGCGAATTTCTAGACTATGAAGAACATCATTTAAAGTCAGTTCCTTTCCAGAAGTCAGTTTCAACACAACTTTTTCTTTGCCTTCGACCTTTGAAGTGGAAGAATTGCCCATAAAAAGTTGTTCCGCATTAGTTGTAGTTTTATAGGTTGTAAACATCCACTTGTTAGCACATATGTGTCAAGTGGCTCCAGTGTCTACAAACCATTCCTTTGAGTTACCAACAAGGTTGCATTCTGATATTACTGCACATAAATCAAGATCAGAAATGCTTTTCGAAACATCAGTCGTATTTGCTTCTAACTTCTTCTTTTTAGGTGCACGACATTCGACTGCTTTGTGCCCCTTCTTTCCACAGTTGTGGCAAGAACTCAGAAATTTCTTTGACTTCTTAGGAGTATTCTCCCTTTTTCTTTTGTTATTCTTGTCTGACTCGAAAACATTTGCTTAGGCAGCAATATTCTGAGAAATCTTTTTCTCAGAATTTCTGTTATCTTCCTCAATGCGTAGCCGAACTATGAGATCTTCCATTCTCATTTCCTTACGCTTGTGCTTAAGGTAATTTTTGAAGTCCTTCGAAGAAGGAGGAATTTCTCAATAGTTGCAGCAACGTGAAAAGTCTCGCTAAGAGTTATCTTTTCATCTTCTAATTAACAGATGATAAGTTGCAGTTCTTGAGCTTGACTTATCACCGTCTTTGAGTCAACCATTTTGAAGTCTAAAATTTTTCCAGTAATGAATTTCTTCATGCCTGCATCTTCAGTTTTCTACTTGTTTTCTAGAGCCAACCAGAGTTGTTTGGACGTTGCAAAAGTACAATAGACATTGTAGACACTATCATCCAGACCATTCAGAATATAGTTTTTGCACCTGAAATCTGAGTTTGTCCAGATATTAAGTGCCTCTACTTTAGTAGCGTCAGGTTCGAGTTCGTCTACCAAAGGAACCTCTTCAGTCAGAAACTTGGCAAGGCTTAATGTTGTTAAATAAAAGAACATTTTTTGTTGCCAACATTTGAAATTGATTACATTAAACTTCTCTGGCCTTTCGCCATGAGACAGAGCCATTGATGGAAGCACAGGCGCTGGCTGAGCGGTTATCACCGTCTGAATCGGTGCAGAATCAATGCTGCTATTTTTCGTCATCTACGACAAATATTGTTTCAACATTGTTAGAACTTTTGTAATTACACAATTGTATTACAAACAGACAGCAACAACAATCAACGTTAATTAATTATGCCACAATTGTCACATAAACTGTGTTTACAATAATCACAGAAAGCGTAACCGATTTGTGCACAAGATTGAAGATAAACAGAAAGTATTCTGTTTCGGTAATGTCCGAGTTCAGAAATTTTCTGTTTATTTGAAACAATATTTCCGTCTTATGCACCAATCGACATAGTTGCAATTTGTTTCCAAAGATAAAACGGAGCAACTCCGTTGTGTAGTGTCAGCAAACGGAGCTCTGACGAAATGAAGTTGATTACTGAAACTAGACCAGAGAATTACTTTGAAGAAGAAGTAATGCAAACAGAAAAAGTGAATTCTGTCTTGTATTGGGCAGTGTATATATAGGCAAAAAGGAGTGTCTGTTCGCATGCATTAGTAATCGTCAGAATAGGAAAGGTTGCGATCCTTTAACCACCCGGTTATTAATATGCGTAAGTTGAGAATTCAAATGGTTGTACTCTTTCAGCTAATAGACATTCCTTTCGAATTCTGGATTGAATGGACAAACCTTTAAAATTCTAAGAAAAAATAATCTCATGTCAGTGCACTAGCCCAATCAGCAACCATCGGCCATATCCAATCAAGAGACCCCAAGAACCCCAAGGCCCAAGGCCCTTATCTTTGACATTTTAATGTATTATTATGTCATGGCCAAGCCCACATCCTCATATCATCCCTCTCCTTTCTATTTTACACAATCCTATTTGGCTTCTAATATATTAGGAGAGATTGTGCTAATATTTCTATGATGTGGGACTTTAAATGTTGTTACCTCTTCTTCTTCCGTATCTCTTCTTCTTCCTTCGCTCATTCATTTCCAACAATCCCCCACATGAATGAGCAGTCGATCTTAGTTTCACAAATCATTTATCGCATCGGTTGAAGTAGCACACAGGCCTTGAACTTTCCTAGTGATCACCTATTTGAATCACAGGCGAATCAGTAGACATAGACTGTCCTTGAACTGTAAGCCTTTGGTGTAATTCCAAAGCATATGACACATAATAAATGTTTCTTATAACCCTTCGTTCTCTATATGTGTTCGTTTTTGCCTTGAACACCTGCCTGGTCTCATAAGTTCTTAGAGAATTTGGCCTCATAATTCTCTTTGAAGCGGCTCCTTCGCACTTACGTTGGTGATTCTGTAAAGGGTATTCTCTACTTCCTCTAATACAGACATTACTAAAAGTACTAATACTTATCCTTATTCAACATATAATGCACTGGCTTATCATAGGAATGGTTTGTGTATAACAGTGCCATCAAACTTCTCTTAAACTTCATTGTCCCTTTGAAACTAGATCTTGGGATCTCCAGTTAACTAGGTGGGGTTTCTATTTTAGAAAAACCTTTAGTCTATAGGCCTTAGCCTCATTCCCTTCGATAAGGTTTGAACTTTCTCTCTTGGCAAGCCTTTTGTAAGTGGATCCGCTAAGTTATCTTTAAATCGAATGTAATCTATTGTGATAACCCCATTAGAAAGAAGTTGTCTTATTGTTTTATGTTTACGACGAATATGCCTAGATTTACCATTGTATATTGTACTATTAGCTCTTCTAATAGCTGATTGATTATCACAATGTATACATATTGGAGGCATAGGGTCGCTCCAATTAGGAATGTCTTCCGAGAAGCTTCGAATCCATTCTGCTTCTTCTGTAGTCTTATCTAGTGCAATAAACTCTGGTTCCATCGTAGATCTAGCGATACAAGTCTGTTTGGATGATTTCCATGAAATTGCTCCATTTCCTAATGTTAACACGTATTCACTTGTAGGCTTTGTATCATTTGATCCAGTGATCCAATTTGCGTCACTGTATCTTTCCACTATTGAAGGATAGTTTGTATAGTATAGACCATAATTCTGTTTGTACTTTAGATATCCTAGAACTCTGATTATCTCTTTCCAATGATGCTTACCAGGATTGCTGGAAAATCTACTTAGTTTGCTTACAGCCTATGCGATATCAGGCCAAGTACAGTTCATAACATACATGATACTTCCTAGTGTACGAGGGTATTACAATTGGTAAATACCATCACCAGTGTTCTTTACCCAATTTTGGTTCATATCTACTGGTGATTTTGCAATAGTTACATTATATTGCTTGAATTTCTCAAGTATTTTGGTAATGTAATGCGATTGAGATAATGCATATCCCTGTGGTGTTCTCAGAATTTTTACACCCAATATCACATCAGCCAGTCCTAGGTCTTTCATATCGAATCTAGAGGATAACATATTCTTTATAGATGTTATTATGGCCTTGTTATTGCCTAGGATCAATAGGTCATCAACGTAAAGACAAACAATGACATATCTAGGGCTGCACAAAGTATGGGTTGGGTCGGATTAGACCAAATACTTTATCCGACCCGCATAGGTATGGGTTTAAGATAGCTCAACCCGTACCCGACCCTATATGAGGTTGGATATGGGTTGGGTCGGGTTAAGTAAGGTTGGGTTGGGTCACTTGAATACAATAAAAAAATGAGAATATGAGGGATTTTTTCTAAAAATTATATCAAAATATTCAGCATAATATATCAGATTTTAGCTAGCATAATGCATTTAAAATAATCGATTCATTACAAGACATATAATTAAAATTTCATTGTAAAATGAAATTATACTATTCTAATTTTAATTGGATGAATATTAAATTAGTTTTTTTTAAATAGGTTTGGGTTGGGTTAAAATGAGGTTGGGTTGAACAAAATGTCAAACCCGACCCGCATATAGTATGGGTTACAAATTGTAACCCATATCCGACCCGAACTAGAATGGGTTGGGTTTATGTGGATTGGGTCGGGTTGGTGGGTTGGGTCGGGTTGGATATGGGTTGTGTGCAGCCCTAGACATATCTAATATGTGTATGTTTTAAGTATGCACATTTATCTGATTCATTTATCGTGAATCCATTTGATAACATAGTATTATCAAACTTCTCATGCCACTGTTTTGGAGCTTGCTTAAGGCCATAAAGTGATTTTACCAATTTGCAAACTTTATGCTCATTTTCTGAGCTTAGAAATCCTTCAGGTTGTTTCATATAGATTTCCTCCTCTAGTTTATCATTCAATAATGCAGTTTTAACATCCATTTGATGTATTTCCAAGTCATGTATGGATGCAATTGCAATGAGAATTCTAATTGACGTTATCCTCGTTACAAGTGAATATGTATCGAAATAGTCCAGGTCTTCCTTTTGTCTAAATTCTTGGATTACCAAACGAGCTTTGTACTTGTCTATAGAACGATCACTTTCCTCTATCTGCATAGACACATGTCATCGACATTAAATTCATTATTGACAATGCTTCAGTTTGGATTTTCTCTTCAGCATGACTAAGAAGAACTTGTCGCATCTTCTCAAATGCAACGATCATAGTTTCAGAAGACAACTGCATGTCACGTTTCAGCGTTTTCATTATTGAACTTAAACAAATTATCGAATCGAATGGATCCCGAACTTGAGGCTTCACTTGTATTATGCTTCCGTTCAAATCTTTCACCCCTAAGATAAATGTTTTCAGAATGGTTAACCAAAACATTTTTCCTGAGCAGAGTAACTGGAAAAAATTAATTTAATTTCATAAGTGTATAAACATTTTGTATGAATAGGAAAAATAACAACCGTTATGCACGTGAAGCAGGTAACCTCTCAACCACATAAGCAGGACACGTGAACCCAAAAGCAGCATCTCCCCTGACTGCATCTACCTCTGGTGATCTCGAGGAGGCGCCGTTGTATCCTAGACCAATTCCACTGACTAGCTGCTATCTTCATCATCCTCTGATTCTCAGCTCTTGCTTATCATCAGTACAGCTTACAGAGATAAAATCCTAGATCAATTTTTTACCCAATTCTTCTCGACAAAATATCTACTCTAATCTATCATCTTGAAATTTATTCACTGCAGGCTAAGTATAGTGCATTGCCAATAGCTAAGAATCCCTTGTATTATCGTTTCGCTTCTAAGATCTCCAGACATCCATGAAGTGGGAAACGAGTACTCGCATCAAGCGACCACGTCTCATATCTGGCAACCTTTTGATGAATGCTAGATCTGAATGGAGAACAATGCTGCCTTCTGAATCTTGTTTTCCACTTTAAATCTCCCCATTTTAATGCACAGATCTGAATAAATTTTTGGAATTAAATCTAACAACGTTGTTGTGCCAACCATCTTACCACTCTCTTTAGGAAAATAATCTGTAACTTCCTAGGAAAAACTTCAACAATCGATAACCGTGTTCATCCATCGCCTTCGTTAGCGGTTATCGGCAATGACCTAAAAATGCAGGCAATCAGAGTCACGGTGGCTTCCATTCAAATCAGGTTTCGATTTCATAAATATTACAACAACAGAATAAGGAAAACGCGAAATGGTAGCTGGCAAAATAGATCGGTAAAATTGAAACAACGATGAATTGTTTTAAATGCGCGGAAGATAGATCCAAGGAGGATTTGTTTTGGGATGGATTTTTTTTTTGGTAGGGCCGTGAAATAATTGATACAAGGGGTACGAGTGCAGTGAATTTGTTTCTTAAAACTGGAACTGTTCAAGCCCATTCCAAAACTACCACGGTCAAAAACCATGGTAATTCAATATGCCACGGCTAAAAACCATTCCAAAATTGCCATGGCTGTAGGCCGTGGTAATTCTTCCGCATTTGGGTGTGGCAAAACTGGTATTATGGTGTAGTGTTCATATCAAAGTTGGCACTTAGTAAAGATTTAACATTGTTTATGACATGAATATTTGACCTAAAAATCAGTAGGTCATCTACACAAAGACATATAATGGTACAAATGTCATTCTCAAATTTATAATAAATGCATTTGTCACGTTCATTAACTTTAAAACTATATGAAATGATTACGTTTTCAAATTTTTCATGCCATTGTTTAGGCGCTTGTTTTAAACCATATAATGATTTATCTAATTTGCATACTTTATGTTCTTGACCATGTACTACAAATCCTTCAAGCTGGTCCATATAAATTTCTTCGTCTAATTCACCGTTTAAAAATGCGGATTTAACATCCATTTGGTGTATTATTAAATTATGACTACAAGCAAGTGAGATTAATACCCGAATGGATGTAATTCTTCTTATAGGTGAAAAGGTGTCGAAGAAATCTACATTTTCTCTTTGTTTAAAACCTTTAGCTACTAGACGTGCTTTAAATTTATCGATAGTGCCATCAGGTTTTAATTTCTTTTAAGCACCCATTTACAGCCTATCGATTTACAACCAGGTGGTAAATCCACTAAGTGCCAAGTATTATTGGATTCCCAAGAATCCATCTCATCATTTATAGCCTCTAGCCAAAATTCGTCCTTTGGTGAAGATAAGGCCCCTTGGAGGTTTAAGAGATTCTCTTCTATAGTAAAAGCACAAAAATCTGAACCAAAATCTTTAGTGGTTCTTGCTCTTTTTCTTCTTCTAGGTTCATTTTCAGAATTTTCATTAATTTATGTTCTTATAGGTAATAAATTACTTGATGTGCCCCTGCTATTCCTTAATTTAAAAGGAAATTTTGTTACATAAAAATCAGCATCATTTGATTCAATTATGTTATGTGTATTTATGTTATAAAATCTGTATGCTTTGTTGTTAACTACATAGCCAATAAATACACATTCATATGCTCTACTTGCTAATTTTATTCTCTTAGGGTCTGGTATGCAAACATATGCTAAACACCCCCAAGTTCTAAAGTAGGACACATTGGGTTTATAATTCTTTGAAATTTCCCAAGGTCAAATTTTATTCTTAGATTTAGGGATTATATTCAAAACATAGCATATAGTTAATCAAATATCCCCCACCAGTGTCTTGCTGCACTAGAATTTAATAAAATAGCAACAACTAATTCGGTAAAGGTCTATTTTTCTTTTAGATTTACCATTCATTTCAGGTGAATAGGGTGCAGTTCTCTCATGTGTTATACCGTGTAATTTATAAAAATTCAGAATTGAAGCAGATTCGTATTATGTTCCTCTATCACTATGTAGTCTCTTAATTCTCTTATTCGCATGATACTAAATTTCAGTTTTAAATGTTTTAAACATGTCAAATACATCACTTTTTATTTTTCATAAGGTATACATTGGTGAAATCAGAGCAGTCATCAATAAAAGTAATAAAATAACGATGTCCATAAGAATGAATCAAGTCTAAGGGTTCAGGTACTCTTTCGATGGATTTATAAGGTTTCTTTATGATTTTAGCTTGAGTACAGAATTCACAATTATCAAAATTAGTTTCTGACATTTTAGGAATCATATCTAAAGTGCTCATGTTGTGAATTATGCGTTTGTTAATATAACATAATCCAGAGTGCCAAATATTAAAATCACACAACGTATAAGCAGAACTAGTTACTTTATTAGATTCAACATTCAACTTAAACATACCCTCACAAGCATAACCCTTTCCCACAAAAGTTCCCTTATAAGTTAAGGTATACAAATTTGCCCCTATAACTTGAGTAAAGCCAGCCTTATTCAGAAGGAAGCCAGAAACCAGATTCTTTCTCATCTTTGGAGTATGCAACACATCTTTCAGAATCACTGTCTTTCCAGAGCTAAACTTGATTTCCACATTTCCAACCCCGACAACTTTAGTGGTGGTAGAATCTCCCGACAAAGCTTTCTAATTATCAGCAGCCGTATATGTAGCAAACATATCACGATCATAGCAGACATGGCGAGACCACCAGTATCTACCCATCAACCCTCTGATACACTAACTAGGTGAATCTCAATAATCATAGCCGTTAAAGGCTCCTCAGTGAGGTTAGCCTGCGGTGCAGGGTCTGGTCTGTGCCGACACTTACGTGCCATATGATCTGGTTTTCCACAGTTGTTACAGAGAAACAACTGTCCAGGTTCACTCTTTTTGGCCGGTTGTTGCTGTCCTTTTTAGTTCCCTTGTGGGTTCCAATTCTGTTTGTTGCGACGATTTTGATTTTTGAATGCTTTCGCATTCGGTTTCAAAACAGCTGGTTTGTTCTTTTTAGTGTTGTTGTTTGTGACAACCAACACTTCCTCTTTCTAGTCCTGTTTGCATGCCTCCTCCTCAATACAGAGGCAAGTGATCAAGTTTTCTAAGGAAAATTCCTTAGTCTTGTGCCTCATCACATTCTTAAAATCTTTCCATCTTGGGAGCAATTGTCAATTATTACACCAATTTGAAATTGTTCATCCAAAGCCATACCTTCAGAGATGATCTCATGAGCTATTTTCTGAAGCGCATGGGACTGCATCTCTACTGACCTGTCATCCGCCATATGATATTTGAGGTAGCGGCTGACTGCGTACTTCTTTGTGCTTGCCTCTTCAATGTTATGCTTCTTCTTTGAGCCCCCAGATCTCCTTTGTTGATATGTCTGAATTGTAATAGTCGTACAGATTGTTGCTGAGGCCATTGAGGATGAAGTACTTGCACATGTAGTCATGCTCAGTTCAAGTTTGCAACTGGTTTGATTTCATAGTTCAAACCGCCATCTGATTTGCATCGTCTTCATTTGGTTTCTCTGGCAATTGCTGTTTCTTGGTGGATAAAGCGCTGATGAGTTTTAGTATAGTCAGAAAAAACTCCATTTTTTATCGCCAGCGTTTGAAGTGGAGACCTTCAAACCTGAAAGGTGCGTCAGTGACAAGTGGGATCTGGAACATTGATGCAGGCGCGACATAGTCAGTGTTGTTTGCAGCGGCAGAAGAAGCGGAAGCCATTAGTTGCCTGACCGTCTTCAAAATGTTGAAAACTAATGGCTGAGTCATATACAAAGTCACTTTCTTGAAAATGTTTCGGCGATCTGCTCGAAGGTGCAAAGTAGTTTGTACCTTTCGCCACTTCTTCTAGGATAAAACAGCCTCTTCTATAATATCAATTCACTTGCACAGCGAATTGAGCCCAATTTGCACTCAAGTTTTAAAATTGTACTGCTCTATTGTAATGTAATAAACTTGAGAGTTTTTGAGAAAGAGAGCAAAGAAAAAGATTCTTGTATTGTTATGCTTTGTCTATCTTATTCTTTATATAGATAAAAAAAAGAGTAACATCAGCTAGGTTAGTGGGAGGAAGATTGGACCATAATTAATACCATTATTAAATAAGAGAAACGTTCAAAAAGTTCCAAATTTTAACATGTAAATTTGCATGTTTCAAAAGAGATGAATAAATCTTAGTTGATTATCATTCAATGCAATATTTAAATACCATTTATTTTTCTTTTGTAACAGCTCCAGAAATGGTCACATACATATATGACCATGACTGTTCAATTGCAATAATGGCTCATTAATATATTTACACATATGTAAATATATTTGAGCCAATATTGTGATGCATTAATGTAATAGAGCCATTGAAAGTTATAATAGCCATTAGTTTTTCAACAAATTGAAGACGTTCAGATAAGTAATGACTTCCGCTTCTTCTGCCACTGCAAACAACAGGTTAGTAGAGATGCAGTCTCTTGAGCTTCAGAAAATAGCTCATGAGATCATCTCCAAAGGTATGGCTTTGAATAAACAATTTCAGATTGCTGTAATAATTGGAAATTGCCCCCAAGATGGAAAGAATTTTTAAAGAATGTGCTAAGGCACAAGACAAAGATTTTCCTTAAAGAGCTTGATCATTCGCCTCCATATTGAGGAGGAGGCATGCAAATAGAACCAGAAAAAGGAAGTGCTAGTTGTCATAAACAACAACACTAAAAAACCCAAACTAGCTATGCTGAAACTGATTGCGAAAGCATTCAAAAATAAAAATCATCGCAACAAACAGAACTAGAACCCGCAAGGGAACCGAAAAGGACATCAGCGACCATCCCAAAAGAGTGAACCTGGACAGTTGTTTCTCTGTTACAACTGTGGAAAACTAGGTCATATGGCACGTAAATGTTGGAAATGATCACGCCGTGCACCGTAGGCTAACCTGACTAAGGAGCCTTTAACGACTATGATTACTGAGATTCATCTTGTTGGTGGATCAGAGGGTTGGTGGGTGGATCAGAGGGTTGGTGGGTAGATACTGGTGCTTCTCGCCATTTCTGCTTTGATCGTGATATGTTTACTACATACAAAGCTGCTGATATTCAGAAGGTGCTGTTGGCAGAATCTCACACGACTAAAGTTGCTGGGGTTGGAAAAGTAGAAATCAAGTTTGCCTTTTGAATAGACAGTAAGTCTTGAAATTAATCTTGATTGAAATAAGGTTGATTTAAGTACAATTAAGATTCAACAAATATTATAAATATAATAACATATTCATGTCATCGTTAGAGATAAAAATGATATCTCTAATTTAGGTAGTAAGTTAAAACAATTACCTTAGAGAACCATACGTAATTAAGAATGGAAGCATTTGAATTTAATTTTGCAATTACTTATTGAGAAACATATTAATAATTTACTAATCTATAAAAATTCGCGTAAAGGAGTATTAGTGTGAAAGCAAATTTTTAGATATTCAAATGTTGGCTTTTTAGTTTTAAGAAAATCTAATAGGATGATAAATGGTATAATAATTTTGACAGAGAATTTAATGTTACCTTTGACCTAAAGTTACTATTTTGAAAAATGTGACTTTGGTATTAGAGAATTTGGACCTTCAAAATTGATTTGTGTGAACCACTTAAAGTAATGTGTAAAAATAATCTCTACTCTATTACATTTATTGACGATTATTTTGATGTCACTTATATACATCTTATGGACAATAAGAATTAAGTGGAAGAAAGTATTTTTTTTTTTGAAAATGTCACTATAATTGAGATTAATTGAATGCAAAATTTGGAAATGCCTTTATTATAAATGGGCATTAATTACATGCATAATGCTTTTTTTGAAAAATGTCATTAAGAAATGACATTACTCAAATGACGTAGATTTAATAATCAATGAGTATATTTTATGTGAGAATGAATAACACTGACTAGGCATGGACATCGCTATTTTTTCACCTTTATTAATTGTTGTTCTGATTTCACATATGTATATCTCATGGAAAAAAGGTGATGCATTTGATATGTTTAAGACATTGAAAACTAAAACTGAAAATCGATCAAATAAAAAAATTAAGAGAGTTTGTCGTGATAGATGAACAGAATATGAATCTACTTCAATTCTGGATTTTTATAAATTACACGGTATAGTACAAGAGAAAGCTGCACCCTATTCACCTGAAATGAATGGTAAAAATGAAGTAAAAGGACCTTTATCGAATTAGTAGTTGCCATTTTATTAAATTTGGGTGTAGCAAAAAATTAGGGAGGAGGGGATATATTATTAACCGTATGTATAGAATCCCCAAATCAAAAAGTAAAATTTCACCTTTTGAAATTTAAAAAAATTACAAATCCAATGTGTCCTATTTTAGAACTTGGGGATGCTTGACATATGTTCGTATTCCAGACCCTAAGAGTATAAAATTATCAAGTAGAGCATATGAATGTGTATTTATTGGCTATGCATTTGATAGCAAATCATACAAATTTTATAATATAAATACACATAATATAAGTGAATCAAATGATGCTAATTTCTATGAAACAAAATTTCCTTTTAAATTAAGGAATAGTGGGGGCACTTCAAGTATGCCTATTAGAACAGAACTTAATGAAAATTCTGAAACTGAACCTAGAAAAAGGAAAAGAGCATGAACCACAGAAGATTTTGGTTCAGACTTTTGTGCTTTTTCTATAGAGGAGGACCCCTTAAACCTCCAAGAGGTTATAAACGATGAGGTGGATTTTTAGAATCCAATAAGACTTGGCACTTAGTTGATTTACCACCTGGTTGTAAATCTATAGGATGTAAATGGGTACTTAAAATAAAAATAAAACCTTATGGCACTGTTGATAGTTATAAAGCATGATTAGTAGCTAAAGGTTTTAAGCAAAGAGAAAATGTAGACTTTTCTGATACTTTTTCTCCTGTAACTATAATTACATCCATTCGAGTTTTGATTTCACTTGCATCTATTCATAATCTATCAATTCACTAAATGGGTGTTAAAACCACTTTATTTTTAAATGGTGAATTAGAAGAAGAAATTTGTATGACCAGCCTGAAGGATTTGTAGTTCTTGGTCAAGAACATAATGTTTACAAATTAAATAATCATTATATGGTTTCAATAGTACAAAACAGGGTATTTGCATACAATATTTTGCAGTATTTGCGTCTACTCCAATGTGGATGCAAATGCAATGGGCGCAAATGTTTTTTTTTTTTTTTTTTTTTTGCATCTGTTTTTAGGAAGATGCAAATTTGACATATTTGCATCTGATACAAAGTTTATTGGATGCAAATACATACGTATTTGCATCTGCCTTGCTATTGTAGTAGACGCAAATAACAATGTAGTTACGTCTGCCTTTGCATGACAGCAGATGCAAATTGTTGTACATGATGGTTTTACTTCACGATATTTGCATCTGCCTTAGTATGACAAAAGATGTGAATTTGTTTTTTCTTTAAATGACCCTTTTATCATCACCCGATCCGACCCGATCCATTTAACTAAAAAGTGCACTAAAAACAGAAAAACTGCTATAGATGAGAAACTGAGCAGTGACACAGCATAGATGAGAAAATGCACTGCCTCAAAAACTATAATATGGAACAGGAAACTACAATTTGCATAAAATGTTTAAAGGTCCTATAAAGTGATTGCAAGCTCCAGCATCACAATAATAAAAATTGCATCAACTAACTAACATAATGTAACTACAGTTTCTTCAGTGCTCCAAGCATCACACTTAAAAACCGTGAATGTGCAGCTTTGAACTTCTTTATTCAACACTGATTTATGCATTCCTCAAGCTTAAAATCTTAGAATGTGCAGCTACCATGAGTCTACAAGTAACAAGTGATCAGACAGTGAAACCATTCTCAATTCTACATCATATATGAACATACACACACGTACAAACACACACTTCCCCTTCAAGATTTTCACATCATAAATATTAAGAAATGAGTTAATATTTGATGGATATGATCTTATAATTTGATCATAAAATCAAACTTTTAGCATATTCCACAACACATGATTCTTATATTATAAATCATATTCATAAAATTCAAGTTTTTGTATACATGATCTACTTAATAGATGAGATATTTTTTACCCCAAAAAAAGTAGCTTAGTGCTCTAGTTCCATATATGAAAAATTCTACCAGAAATTGACGCTAGTATATCCGATAAAAAGTACCTTCAATTATGCTTTCAAGAAATTTCTCTGCTACTAAAATTGTCTCCTGCAAAAATAATATTTTTATGACTCATTGCTAGAATCAACGTAAAATACAATCAGAAATGTTAAAGTTTTCAGTGATCAGAAATATTTATTACAGTACTTGAAATGTTAAAGCGTCCAGGTAAATTTTACAATCAACGTAAAAGCTCAAATTTGTTGAAACACTACAACCAACGTTCATGGTAAAATACAGCATTTGTCAGTCAGAAACGACACAACTTTCTGATGATACAATTCAAAGAACAGATGTCCATCATTTACAAAATCCAGCACAAGATTGGTTCATGAATTGTCGTCGCCTACAAATAATATATTCTCTTTATAAATTTTACTTAAAACTACATGATGTTGCAATGATTGAACATGCAGCAAGTTAGTGCTAATGGCAGCTTTCGCAAACCAGTAGTTTACACGACAACCTATGCCTTTCATATTGTTTATTGTGTAAAAAGGGTTATAACCAAAGCACCAGCTTTATACGAAAATTAAAAACATTTTGTAGTTGATTCAAGAAAAAATCATTCCTACCACAGTAGTTTTTTCCTCCCACATTTGGCAAGCCCGTGACTGCAGAGGATATTCCAAATTCAAACTGTTTGCATATTGTTGGTGGCGTCTTGGATCGTGCATGGGAATTAGTGCAGGTCATAGGAATGAGTCTTGGATCGTGCATGGGAATTAATGTATGCACATGGGTTTGATTGGATGCAACACTGACATTTTTTAGGCTCAGTTGATATGAGATTTGAAGCAAGAATGTTGTAGTAATGAAGAACTGAATTGTATTATTATTACTGTAATGACATGGATGCGGAAATACAATGATACCGTGTATTTATACACATGGTTTAACAGTTTGCAAATATAACGTGACGTTTGGGCTTTAGCCCAGGCCCATATGAGATAAATATAAAAATACACGGAAGCCTTTCATTTGTATACTTTATATCTCCCCGCAAATGAAAGCTAGGGTTTGTAATGTCCGCCGCCACATCTTAAAGAGATGAAATCTGATAAATTTCTTCAAAAGTGAGCTTGAATCAGCCTCGATCTCAAAATATTTGCAGATGATGGCGAGGATTCAGCCTATGAGAGCTTGTACTTGCTTCGTTTGAGTGGTCTCTGCCTTTGAATGCTCTCGATTTCTGGATGTGAGATGCTGATTTGCTTTGCAGGCTTTGAGTCTTCAATACTTGAATTACCAGCATGCTTTGGCCTCCATCTAAGTTTGTCAGCCATTACAGGTTTCGGATCTGAGTTTGTGAACTTTGCTTTCTCCCCAAGGTTTGATCTTTCAATTACTTTGAGTTCAGATCTCAATCTGGTAAAGTTTTTACTTGATAATGGCTTTGTAAGAATATCTGCTATCTGGTAATTTGCTGGAACATGATTTATTTGAAGTTTTCCCTTGATTACTTGTTCTCAAACGAAATATAAATCAATTTCCATGTGCTTGGTTCTTGAGTGCAGTATAGGGTTAGATGATAATGACACTGCGCTTAGGTTATCACACCATAGTACTGGCTGCTTTAGAACTGTAACTTTGAGTTCACTTAGAAGTGACTGTACCCACATGATTTCAGCAGTGGCATTAGCAGTGCTCCTGAATTCAGATTCAATACTGGACCTTGAGACTGTAGGTTGTTTCTTAGCACACCATGATATAGGGTTATTTCCTAAATAGATACAGTAGCCTGAAGTTGATCTTCTGTCATCAGGATCAGTTGCCCAGTCTGCATCACTATATCCAGTAATATTGAGTTGATTGCCTTGTGTAAAGTGTAAACCATAATCCACAGTTCCCTTTAGATATCTGAGCACTCTTTTCATTGCCTTCCAATGGTCCTCCTTTGGTTCCTGCATAAATTGTGAAAGTTTGTTAACACAGTATGTTATTTCAGGTCTAGTAATGGTAGCATATTGTAATGCTCCAACTAGACTTCTGTATTGTCTGATATTGACAATGTTTTCTCCCCTGTATTTAGACAATTGATGACTTGTTATCATTGGTGTAGGCAAGGCATTAGCAGCCTCCATCTTTGCTCTTACAAGGATTTCATTGATGTATTTCCTTTGGTTTAAAAATAATTCTGATTTGGATGTTTTAGTGACTTCAATGCCTAGAAAATAGTTGAGTTCCCCCAAGTCTTTGATTGAAAACTGTTTGTCCAAAATCTGAATGAGCTTTCTGATTTCAGTTTCACTATTTCATGTAATGATTAGGTCATCCACATATATCAAAACAAAAATAGTTATATTATCAGTAATTTTGACAAATAGAGAGTGATCTGATTTGGTAGATTGAAACTTTAGTTTTGTTAATACAAGTTTCAATTTATCAAACCAGACTCTAGGAGCTTGTTTAAGCCCATAAATTGCTTTGTTTAGTTTGCAAACAAGCTCTCCATTCTTCTGATATCCTTGAGGTTGACTCATATATACTTCTTCCTTTAAGTCACTATTCAGAAATGCATTGTTGACATCCAGTTGTTGTATCCTCCGGTTGTTATGTAGGGCTATAGTAAGAATTATTCTTATGGTTGTTGGTTTAACAACTGGAGAAAATGTCTCTTCAAAGTCAAAACCATATTGTTGTGTGAAGCCTCTAGCGACAAGTCTTGCCTTGTATTTGTGTATTGACCCATCAGCATTTCTTTTTAGTCTGTATGTCCACTTGCTATCTATTATATTCTTATCTGTTGGAGCTTTAACAAGTGTCCAAGTTTTGTTTTTTATCAAGGCTTGATGCTCATCATCCATAGCTTGTTTCCAGTTCTGGTTGCTAATGGCTTGATTGTAATTTGCTGGTTCATCAGAATTACTGATAACATTATAGACTTTGGGCTTGAAAATACCCCTTTTTGATCTAGTGATCATTGGATGGCCTATCTGAATTTTTTCACTCTGTTGTTCATGAGTTTCACTATTATCATTCCTGGTATTTGATTGATCATTTCTAACTTCTGAACTCGAGTCATGCTGCAGATATTCATGTTGTTGCTGATTGCTACTGGATTGATTGGAAGGCTCAGATGTCTTACTGCTTGATGATGATGCATGTTGTTGAGAAGAGTCTGAGCTACCATCAACAGTATCTTCAGTACTGTTGTCAGAGTATAGAGGTATTCCTGGTATTGACTTCTTTGGATTGTATATTTTTTGTGTAGTAGCCATGTCATTACTTTTGAAAGGAAATACCTTTTCATTAAATACAACATGTCTACTAATGTAGACTTTGCCTTTTTCATCACTACTACAAAAGTGGGCGTATTCAACACTAGTTTGTGTGCGTTGCATGAAAAGTGTGGCGAATGCTATGATTTCTTCGAGCTTCTGCAACAGCATTCATATGTTGTTGCATTATACGTGGATGCACTGTTGCGGTGGGAATTTTAGTGTTCTGATGTGCAACACCAATTAAAAGCGTAGCATTACGTATATATAATCCAGCTCAGCTATCCGCGTTATCAACATATAAAAACCCCAACCGTAGATGAAAGATTGATCCAACGGTTCAAACCATCTATGGATCTGATGATCTTAATGTTAGCCATCATCCAATCATTGACAGCCACGTCATTTCATTCTTTTGACGAAATTTTGGCGCGATCTTCTCCCTTCATGAAATCGTTTTCTTCTCTATCATCTAATCGTTTTCCCCCCTTTTTACTATTGACAAAAATTTAAACCTAAATTCACGTCAGTATCGATCCTCTCCTCGACAGCAAATTCTATTCCGAAAAGGATGAAGCTTTGAAACGCTTTCTAGTTTTGATTGCTCAGGGCGCTGACATCGCCAGTTTTTTCCCTCAGGTTCAGTTTGTATTGCACTATGAATTAGTTGCGCTTATTATAGATTGGATTATGAGTAATTAGTAATTAGTAATTAGTTCATTTGTTACATTTTGGAAAACCCATTCGCTTATGAGTAATTAGTTGCGCTTGTTATTGATTTGGGATTTGGGATTATGCTGAGGTTTATTGGAAAATTATACCCAGCAATAAACCATGAGAACCGGGCTACTGGCATGAAAAAGACATTGGTTTATTATAGAGGTCGAGCTAGTTAAGGAATGGGGACTGCGGTTAATTTGCACTGCTTGAGGTTCATACCTTACACTGCGGTTAATTTGTATGCTTGAGGTTAATTTGCACTGCGGTGTGTATGCACTGCGGTGACATCCGAATTTTAAGCCTCTTACCGCAGATTTTGACAAAATCTGAAGCAGGCACTCAAGCATTTTCGTTTTATTACAATACATATCATACACGCAGTGCATATATACACTCACAAGTATACACGCACGCACAAGTATACACGCACAAGTATCATAAGTATACACGCACAAGTATCACAAGTATACACGCACAAGTATACACGCACAAGTATACATGCACGCACAAGTGTCATAAGGCAGCCATCTGAAGGCACACACAAGTATACATGCACAAGTATCATAAGTATACACCAGAGACGTACGCAGAGATTTTAAAAAATCACCAGCATTCACAAACAAAACAACGTACCATTCACAAACATTCAAAAACATTCACCAGCATCCATCATCAGTCATCACCAGTCATCACAAACTTCCACAACCACACAAAGTTTCACAAATATTCACAAAATTTCAAGCCAAAAATCATTACCAGCAGAATAAAACCAACATCCACAAACATCACCAGTCATCACCAGCATCATCACCAGCATCCAAACCAGCATCAGCACCAGCATCCATGTCAGAGTCATTATCCATGTCAGAGTCATTGTCTATGTCAGAGTGGCTGTTAAGGATAGAGCATAGTCAGCGACCAAACCAGAATTTCTTGTTGTGGAGGGCAAAGTGATCTTTGGATGATCAAACTTCAATAGGTATGTTAATTCTATTTCTGTAAACATTTTGTGATCCACCTAATATATTATATGATCAAACTTCTATTTCTGTAAACATTTTGTGATCCACCTAATATATTATATGATTCAATTCTCAAATAATGTGATCCACCTACGAGTTTATATGCCTTAATTATCAAACAATTTGACATGTAACACACATTAATTATCAAACAATTTGACATGTAACCACATCTGAAGGAAATTCAAGCCATACAATAACAGTGTCTCAAATTCAAGCCACACAACCACATCTATGTACAACTAACAGAGCACCAGTTTGTATTATTATTTCAGAATCTTGGGTGGGGCATTATAACCTTGTATGTATGTATGTGAGTGTGTGCATGTGTGGTTGTGTCTCACTATAAGAAACTGTGGATGGAAGTAAAATTTACCTATGATCACAAAAAAATGGTACCACCGGTTCCTCCCTATTGCTCACAAACAGAATTTCAGGCCTCGTCAAAGGATGAGTATGTGTGGTGCGCTCAACCCTAATGATGTATTTCTTGTTGTCGAATCGAGCAGCAAAAACATTCTCCAAGCCAATGCCTTCATAAAATTCCATTTTCAGGTATAATGGTCTATGGTCAATTCGAGACCAATGACAGTCGTCAATTTCACACACATTTCCCATTGGCGCCATTAATTCTTTTATTGCAGGAACATTTGTCTTCAGGAACTCGGGAAAGCCAACAACTCTGGCCCATGATTCTGCCTCGAACGCTGGTTCAGGCTTAAATTCTTCAGCAGACCATTGTTGCACATAAAAAGCACCTCCAATTTTTGTAAAAAGTTTCAACATTAGCGCATGATCACGCGTACTGTAAGATGGGCATGTTATTAGAAAAGAGTTTTTGGGTATAACCCGTATAGTCCACTCCTCATTAAGCTTCAGCGTATGCCTAAGCGTGAGATGCACAAATTCGTAAGTCCAATGTCCTGAAAGAACAGTGGCAGTGATGCATAGTGAAGAGTCCTCCATTGTTTTTTTTTTAACTTTTGACGATGGAGTTTTGTTTAGGAGTTGAAGATGTAGATGACGATATGCTTCTGAAGCTTGACAGGATATGAAGTGACACACTGTACGTGGCAGTAATATGGGAACTGAAAACTTTTTGCTCAGAAGACGAATGGCCATATGAAATTGCTTTTTGTTGGCTGGCATGAGTGACCAATCGCCAATGGTCAGTAAGTCAATTGTAATAATTGTGTTCATAACATTTTACTAAGAAGGCCAATGGCCATTCGATGCCACCACTTATCAAATAACTTGTTATCATTTGATCAGGTGCATATTTAATTCTGGAAGGCCGAGGGATACATTTTGCAGATCGGATTGCTGCATATATATGATTCATATATAGGTACATACTAACATACATATATATTTCCTATTGCAATCGGATTGCTGCATATATATGATTCATATATATAAATGAGTAATACATTTTGCAGGTGTGGACACATGTGTACATGTTCAGAATTCGCTAAAGAATTGGCCAGGAATGGATCAGGATAATGTCCCTTATGCCGTGCACCTATTCTTGAAGTAGTTCGAGCTTACTGTATACAATGAACAAAACGGTGTAGCTGATTTTTGAGTTTTGATATTTGGATAATTAAAACAATTGCTTTGGATGAGTTTCTTGTACAAAACCTGTATTGCAAAATATTTAATTAAAGCATTGTATTTCTATCAAATTAGTGTTGCATTTTCCTTCTTCTACTGTTGCGTTAGCTTTTATTGATATTGCATTTCATCGTATTGGTGTTGCATTACATATTGTAGTGGTGTTGCATTACATTAAATATAATTGCTTACCCGTCGCACGTGGACCCCACAGCTGACGTGGATAGCTGGTGTGGCATGTGACACGTGGAGTGCTGACATGGAGAGATGACGTGTCGTGTGACACGTAGACACCTGACGTGGAAAGCTGACGTGGTGGCACTGGAAGCCAGGCCCTAACTAATGCTTAAGGCAACGCTGAATAGTGTTGCATTACGTACAAATAGTGTTGCATTATGGCTATAATGCAACACTTTCTTTCCGTGGCCGTAGATGGGCAAAAGTGTTGCCTTAGGTGGCTAATGCAACGGCCGCAGATGCCACGCCCCCCTGGTGTTGCCTATTTTAAAAAATGGCCTACGACAACGCTTTTTTGATCTACGGCCACATAAAAATAGTGTCGAATATGCCCACTTTTGTAGTAGTGCATCAAGACATTTGTAACCCTTCTGATCACTTGCATACCCTATGAAAGTGCATGCTGAGGATCTAAAATTTAGTTTATGAGTATTGTATGGCCTTAGATATGGATAGCATAGACAGCCAAAAACTTTGAGCCTATCATAATCAGGTTTAACATTATATAAAGATTCTAGAGGACTTTTGTTGTTCAAAGTTTTGGTAGGCAGCCTATTTCTTAGATATACAGAAGTGTTAAAAGCATCAGGCCAAAATTTCATAGTTAAGTTACTCTGAGCTAATAAAGTAAGACCACAATCCACAATATGCCTATGCTTTCTCTCAACTAAACCATTCTGCTCAGAGGTGTATGGAAAACTTAATCTATGAATTATACCTTTTTTTTGAAAGAATTCACCTAGAGGTTTAAATTCTGTACCTCCATCAGTTTGTAGTATTTTTAAACTTTCACCTGTCTGTTTTTCAGCTTGATTAATAAAATGAATAACAACTTTGCTGGTTTCAGACTTGGATTTTAAGAAATATATCCAAGTATATTTAGAATAGGAGTCAACAAAGGAAATATAATAGTTAAAACCATAATCTGAATTTGTTGAGGCAGGACCCCATAGGTCTGCAGCAACAAGCTCAAGTGGTTTAGTGTAATTAGTTAGAGAATTTGTGAATGGTAACTTGTGACTTTTGCCCATTTGGCAAAAAGTACAGACATATGGCATAGAGACATTATCATATGAGATGTTATTTGTGGCTAAAACTTTCTTGACAACATTTACATTAGCATGACCAAGCTTTATATGCCATAGATCAAATACACTGATTTTATCATTAATTTCTGATAGGTAGCAATTGTTTTCCTCTTGACCATTACTTGTAGAATTCACATCATTGAATTTGTACAGTCCATTGCATGTTTTACCCTACAAAATGATTTCATTAGTCAATAAATCTTTGACTAGACAATGATGTGGATGAAATTCAAAGTACACATTATTGTCTTTAGCAAACTGTGATACACTGAGTAAATTCTTTTTTATATGAGGAACCATAAGTAGATTATTGAGGTATAGTTGCTTTTTACCTTTTATGCTGCCAAAGCCAATATGTGTAATATTTACACTGTCACCATTACCCATAAGTAAAGAATTCATACCTTTGTACTCCCTTTGGCCTAGATTGAGATTATTGAGATTATTTGTAATATGATTAGTAGCACCTGAGTCTAGATACCAATTATCATCTCCAATGTCATCTGTTTGGCTGTTTCTTGACATGTTGCTTTGACTGTCAGTTTCAACATTTGCCAGATTTGCTGTAGGATTTGTTTTTCTTTGGCTGTTTTGTGTTTCACCAGCAACATAATTGTTATTAAACCTGAAATAGCACTTCACAGCTGTATGCCTTATTTTTCCACAAATTTGACACTTAGGTCTGTTATTATTGTTGCTCCATCTTCCTCTTCCTCTGCCTCTACTAGAGGAGCCTCCTCTTTGATTAAAAGAATCCCCTCTTTTTTTATTCTTGTTTTTTGTTTCAGCAACATTAGCAGATAATTCATTTTACTGTGACCTTTTTGTTTCAATTCTTGCCTCATGAGCAAGAAGAATAGAGTGTACATCTTCCATAGAACTAGTCACTTTTTGAGATGTGATAACTGCTACAACAGCTTCATATTCCTCACCCAGTCCATTTAGAATTGATAAAATATGCTCAGAATCACTGATTCTTTGACCTGCTGCCTCAAGATGATCACATATTCCTTTAAAGTATTCTCTCATGGACAAGTTATCTTTTCTGGCAGTCTGTAATTGATTTCTATAGAACATTGTCTTGGCTGATGATTGAGTATTAAAGGACTTTTCTATGGTTGTCCAAATATCATTGGCTGTTTTGCACCCAATTACTTGAGATAAAATCTTTTCACTTATAGATGACAATAACCATGTACAGATTAGTCTATCCTGCCTATGGTATTTGACATAATCATCATTGCTAACTACCCTATTATCAGCATCAGTTATGAACTTAGGTGGGATAGCAATAGTACCAAGAATGTACCCTTCAAGACCATAACCTTGAATGGCTGTCTCTACTTGCAATTTCCATAGCAAGTAGTTGTTTTCTTCAAGATGGATGGTAATTAGTTGAGTTTGCGGATTTATACCTGTTTTAACAAGAAATTCTGCACTGGACATGTTTTGATCCACTGATGTTGACTGGTTTTGATTTGCAGATGAATTTCCAGGAGGAATTGGTGGTTGATTTCCAGGAGGAATCGTTGAGGAGTTGTGATCATCCACCATGATGACGGCAAAACAACACTGGATCTTGAAGGTTTGAATTGAGAGATTCTTGAAAAGATTATGTGGCTGCAGATGTTGCAACCTGTAGAGCTTCAGGTGATGATTGTTAAACCTTTGGGTTGTTACTTTCTGATGAAACACTCTGGTATGGCACTTCTTTACAACAATTTCTCTTTTCTTGAATTTCTTGATCGGTTTCAGGACTTCAGAATTTTTTCTTTGCAAAACTTAATATGATAGTTTGATGCAGCCTACCTGAAATGATAGGTGAGGCACAAACTATTGTAATTGAGTAGCAACTCCTAAATGATGAGACACAAATTCTGTTTTTGATAGGAGGGATTCAGATGATGATATCAAAACTGACGAGTCTCTGTTTTTAAAACAGAATTATAACTACTCTAATTTGTTTTTGATTTCTTGATTGCAGTTAAGCTTTGAAAGCTCTGATACCATATGAGATTTGAAGCAAGAATGTTGTAGTAATGAAGAACTGAATTGTATTATTATTACTGTAATGACATGAATGCGGAAATACAATGATACCGTGTATTTATACACACGGTTTAACAGTTTGCAAATATAACGTGATGTTTGGGCTTTAGCCCAGGCCCATATGAGATAAATATAAAAATACACGGAAGCCTTTCATTTGTATACTTTATAGTTGACAACTTCAGGCTTGTCGAAGCTGAGATTTTAAGCTCACTAAAAGCTTTATGCTCAAGTTCGACTGAACTGAGCCTTTATGCTCAATTTCGATTGAACTGAGCCAACGACCCATGCTCGGTTTCAACTGAATTAAGCATTTAGAGTTTGCTCGATCATTCTTCTTTGCATTGCCAGACATACCAGATAAACTATTATCGATCAGTAATTTAAATATCTGAAAGTGAGACTAAGACAGATTATAAATATCTAAAGTAGTTTTATTTCAACTTGGCGTAAGAATACTTGATAATCAATTTGAAGAAAAATACGACTACACCTTAAAAAGATAAAAGAGCGCTATTTATTTTCATTGAAAAACAAAACTACTATTATTTGCATTTGATAGTAATATTATAGTTCCTTGTTATACCAACTTTCTGGCACAGTGTAATGTTGGAGAGAAAGGACTCTGAAGTGTGATCTAATTCGTGTAAGCTTGGCTGCTGTATAGTTTTTTGTAATGTTCAGTTCTTGTTATTATTATTATTTTTGCAGTGGCTGCCGTTTTCAGTCTGGCCTACAAACTTCAACCTGCAATCATATTTATTGATGAGGTCGACAGCTTCTTAGGTCAGCGTCGTAACACGGATCATGAAGCAATGACTAACATGAAAACTGAATTTATGTCTTTGTGGGATGGCTTCACCACAGACCGTAAGTATTCTAGTTTACTGTACATACATTTTGAAGCTTAAGTATGTTCTGCACCTAGTATAATTGAAAATTTTGAGGCATATAATTGACCCTATGTGGAAGCAACTACTTCGTGGTGATGTTTTTTTTTTTTTTTACAAAACTCATTTCTGACAACTTATCATGGTTGCCTAGGGAGTTCATGAAAGTATATTCAGCAGCCTTTATCATGACCAACTCTAATTAACTGTAATACAAATGAAACCAAAATATAAAAAAGAACCGGTATTTTAGTTAGCATATACATGACACATACATTTATTACAATATAGACACATAAACATTGAAGGCAATAGGCCACCATTTCATGGGCCTAGCAAAGGGCCAGGCCAACATCTTGCTACACCTATAAACCTATTACAAATTAAAAAACTTGAAATATAGAATCGTTCGTCAATATTATTTGCTAGATCGTCCATGAATCAAGTATAATCATACTGGAGTTCTAAAGCTCACATCGATATAACAACAAATTGAATACAAATATAAGTGAACAAAGTTATTACTGCCGCTATGTTTGTTTTAGAAAACAAATCTAAGAAGCATGCCATTCGCATATTAAATGCACTTATAACATAATATAACTGCAAAATTCTACGAGCTTGCTTACATGAATTGTAGCAAAATGTCATATTAACTGACTGACCAATAAAACAATCATAAAAACATAAACATGTCACGATGCGTTGTGAGTATGTACAATCTAGAACAGTCGAGCATAAATTTAGACAATAAAATTAGAGCTTATGCCCAACATCAAATTGTTAAATAATGTTTTAGTCAAAACACATTGCTAAATAATGTTATTTACAGGCTGCACAGGTAAGGATTTTTTTTTAATTTTGTGTGTGTGTGTGTGTGAAACAAACACTGGTATTGAAATTTATTCCTAGATGCTTGATTTTTTAAGAGAAAAGAAAACCTCGAAAACTTATTTAGTCATTTATAGAAAGAATGGATGTGTGTACGTAAATATAGCAAAATTCAGTGTGCATTTAAAACCGATCAAGCTTAGACTTCAACATCATTAGTAACTTAGCCAAAGAACATGCATCGGATTAGGTATGATATTGTCAGATTATTCGCAAACTCCACTATCAGTTAACATGATATCATCTAAGTTTCTTGTTCCTTGACCAAGCAATGTCCATTGTTCTAAACCGAGAGGTAAGAACAATAATCCCAACTGATTTGATGAATATTTCATCATAACATAATATGAACTTAATTCTGCTATTCAATATATATTATATTACATTACATAACTAAACGTATTCAATATTTGCATTACTTGAGCACATTACATACATTTAACCAACTAAAGTTATCAAAATCATCATATGTAGGTAAATGTGATTTTCTGCACAATACATTAATAACATCGGGAAGAAATGAATAAAGAGGGAAATAAATGAATGATAGGCCAATTAAGTTATGTTAGCAAGTAGAGATAGAGCATGAATAGGATAGTGACATAGGTCAATTAAATTAGATAAATGTTAGCAAGTTGAGAACTAACTCAAAAAGGTCTTCATATTCAAATCAATCAAAATGTAAACTTACCCAACGGGTGTTTATTCATATGGATGAATGGCCGACAAGGCTTTAAGTTAAAATAATGCATTATGAGAATAATAAGAGTTCTGAATTCGACTACACCATAATGGCCATTTGGTAACCCTTTTTTTTTTCAATTGTCAACACTTATTTCTGTTGCCGTGTAATAACCAAAATAAGCGTTGCAATGTTCAAGAAGTGTTACCAAAAATACATTAATTCAATTTTTTTTATTGCCAACGCTTATTCGTGTTGGCAAGGCTGATTTGTTGGGGTAAAAAAGTAAACTTGCATCCTTATACCCTATTTTCCTTTTCTTTTGTTTTGGCCAACGCTTTGCTGTATCACGGCCGCAAAATCCACTTACCCTATTTCACTTCTCAAATCGAACTGACGGAAAAAGAAAAAAAAAATCAAATCGAAATCCGCTTTCTCCAATCGAATCGAATCGAAATCCGCTTTCTCCAATCGAATCGAATCGAAATCCGGTTTCCTCTATCCGCAAATCGAATTCAATTTTAGGGATCTCGCGTTCAACTCAGATTCAGGTAAAATTTTCGATTTTCATGTACTTATTAGGAAAATTCATATTCAACTTGGGATTACAGTAGTGCAGAATCTTGGGATTATAGTATTTAAACATAAGATTGCGAGGATTAGTAGACATTTATTTTGTAGTTATTGAACTTTTACTAATATCTGTTGTACAAATGCCAAAATTTGTTGTTTATTTTCTTTAATTCCAGAGATAACAATAGTTGTAGCTATATGTACAACTAATTTTGTGAGTGCTCATGTTCATTCTTTTTTTATTAGTTTTAACTAATTTTTATCAACTATTCCGTCAGGATATGACCGAAGGTATTCATTATTGACTCTGCTCTTTGTAGATCATTATGCGTATTGTGGTTTTGCTTCACCTTTTAACAATACGATGGCTCTATTTGCTTATGTGAAAAAAGTAAAAGCAGATATCCATATCGATATTCCATAAACTACCTCATGTGTACTAAAAGACAAATACAATTTTTTACAGAATAAAACTAAAATATATATTTTATTGATTTTTAATTATCTTCTTTTAATTTCTGTTGATTTTTAATTTTCTTCCTTTTATAGATTACAGTAGATCCGATGATTCTCGATGCTCAACTTTATAGGAGACAAACTTTAACGTAATAAGGTATGCCATTGTGATTTGTGTTTTCAGTGCTTAATTGTGTAAAGTAGTAACAAATGGTTCTTTTTATGGAAGCTTTTAAACATATCATTTATACATTAATTAATAGTTTGGTAAATTTAAGCAATAATTTCAAATTTTGGTTTTGTTATTTTAGTAAATTTAAGAAATTATTAGAAACAAGTTTCGGTCTTACTGCTTGAATGGTTATTGGGTGATGTGTGTTGTGCTCTTTTATCACCATCTTATTTCTTTGGATCATTGCTAATATGTAACTGCTGGATTTGTATAATTTGTTAAAGTTTTCTGAACATTATGTTGGAAATGTGAAAACACTATGAACTACCACGAAAACTGAACTTAATATTTAGCAACTCACTCAGACCCGAATACAGAATAATCAGTTCTACTAGTTGCTCTCTCCATTACTGAATAATCAGTTTTTCTGAGCCTGTGGCTTAGTTTTTCTGAGCCATCAGGCTCAGTTTTTGCTGAGCCTAAGGCTCAGCAAGACTGAGCCACGGCTCAGCAAAAACTGAGCCTGTGGCTCAGTTTATCTGAGCCATAAGGCTCAGTTTTTCTGAGCCATAAGGCTCAGTTTTGCTGAGCCTATGGCTCAGCAAGACTGAGCCACGGCTCAGCAAAAACTGAGCCCGTGGCTCGGTTTTTTTGAGCCATAAGGCTCAGCAAAAACTGAGCCATAAGGCTCAGTTTTTACTGAGCCTTACGACTCAGTTTTTGCTGAGCCTAAGGCTCAGCAAGACTGAGCCACGGCTCAGCGAAAACTGAGCCTGTGGCTCAGTTTTTTGAGCCATAAGGCTCGGTTTTTGCTGAGCCTGTGGCTCGGTTTTTGTGAGCCATAAGGCTCAGCAAAAAATATTTGGGTATGATTTAGAGATGCAAGTTTTCTATTGATTTGTGTTGAATATAAATATTTGGATATGCTAAAATAAATTGATATACTGAACTGTTTGCTTCAAAGAATGAAGGAGATTGCAGTTGAAATGAAGTGATATCATTCGATTTGTGCTCGCATTCAACTCGCATTCAGGTATAAATTTTATTTTGGTCTTTATTGATTTCATCCGAAATTTGGTTAGATTTGTGTTACTGTCTATGTGAAATAATGGATTGTTAATATTATTTTTTCTGAGTTTGTTCAGGGAACAACTCGCATTCACATTCTATTTTAGGGATTTTGTTTGATTTGTGCTCGCATTCACTTGCATTCAACTCGCATTCAGGTATAAATTTTGTTCGATTTAGTTATGTTCCTTGTAATGAGAACCATTGTCCGTTGTTAGAGTTTGTGGAAATCGAAGAAACATATATTATCGATTTGAAGAACGATTTTTGTGATACTGTGCCGTTGTTAGAGTTCGGCTAGTGGCAAAAAATAATAAGGGAAGATCATCCAAAAATAGATGTAAAAAACAGTTTCATAGTTATTCGAACATGTTGAGGTTTCTTTTTCATATGCATGCGTTGCTGATTCTATGTCGTCTTATGAGCCTTGATGTCAAAAAATAAAATAGCCAAAATCAATAAATTTACTGATTACTATTTAATACAAATGCCTAAAGTTACAAGGTCATTCATTCTTGCTATGGAGGTCATCCCTAAAGATGAGTTAACTCAGATAAAGAAATGAGACTAACTGAAAATAGTAAATACATAATTGTATGAAAGCAAGGAACATATGCCAAAAACTAAGACTAAAACTAAAGAAAACAAAACTGGAGAAAGCAAAAAAGAAACCTATTACAAAATTATCGCCAAACTAGCAACTAACCAGTAACTTTTGAAACAAGATGCTAATTGCAAACTCAGTTGCAAAACTGAATTTGCAAATCAGTTTTGCAAAACTGAGTTTGCAGACTCAGTTTTGCAAAACTGAATTTGAGTTGGGCAACTCAGTTTTGCAAAACAGAGTTGCGGTTTGCAACTCGGTTTTGCAATTGAGTTGCAAACTCAGTTTTGCAACTGAGTTGCAAACTCAGTTTTGAAAACTGAGTTTGCACCTCAGTTTTGCAAACGCAGAAATCAATATCATCTTTCTAAGAGTTACTGGGGGTTGGCTATAGTTACACGTTATTATTTATTTAAATTTCATCAATATTATATTTTCAAGCAAATTTATAATTCCTAAATCAAGAGCACAAAGGAATTTAGATAGCATTCTGATTTTTTATTTCAATAAAAGATATTTCTATACTTTTCTCATTTTAAGCTTGACGTATTTGTGAAATATTTGAAGTAGTCTGTAAAAAACGAACATTTCTCCTCGTTTTAAGCTTTTCCCTCGCTCTTTTCTCTCAACATGGCTTATTTACTTTTTTGTAACCTTCGTTTTTTCTGAATGTATTTATACTTTTAATGGTAAGCATGCAAGTTTTGCACTTTTATTTGAACTTCAACCATTATATGAATGAGAAAATTGCCTCTCTTTTGTTTCCCATGTATGTTATTTATGGAAATCTCCGTATATGTTTGCAAAATGGGAAATATGTGGTTGTTACCGATAGATGGCAAAAATTCAGCAATTTAATTGCAGGTAGGATTTAGTTGTTATTAGAGTTGGATTTAGTTTTTGCTAGAGCCATATCAGTGTTGCTATGTTTTGGATGACTTGTAATATTTGCATGTTCTTTTAAATGCATCGAATTTTGCCTTCTTTTCTTAACCCTGCATGATTGGCTGTGATGCTCTATTTTGCATGCTTTTGTTGCGCCTCTTTTTATTTCCTTATCATGTATATGTTAAAGGAATGAGAAATGGTTATGATACTTTTAATAGCACCATGAATGTTTAGACAGTACTTTTTAGAAATGGTGAAAGTTTGATAAGGTTACACAGTTTGGGGTTAAGTAGTCTACGAGGCCATTTTTCCGAAGGAAGCTATTGACTACATAAGTGTTGATTGCATTTAGGTGTAGTGATATATGGCTAAGTACTACTGCATTCATATTACTGAGCCTAAGACCCAGAATTTGGCGCTATACAGAATTACCAGTTGCTTTGCATAAAGAGAGGTGGTCTTAATTTTGTGGTTTCACAAATTCATGCCACAAGCGATATCACTATTCCTAAGGTGTTTTGGCAAGCTGACAAAGAGCTTGGACCCATTTTTCCATAGTTTTGTCATTCCTTTATAAGTTAGATGTGCATTTATAATAATATTGAAATTTACATTGTTGTTTTTATCATTATAATTTCCTTTTAACTGTACTGTTAGCTAACGTTTTCATATTTGTCCATTATAGAGTTTCACTTACATGACAAAAGATGTAGAATAATAAAATGAAATTTCTTCCTCATTTTGCAAGGCAGACAACGAAATATTGGCTTTGGGTCATCTCTTTTGACTAATTTATTCGCTTTAAAAATCAAAATGCTATCTTTTGGGAGAATTCAAATCTGAACGTTTTGACCAACATCCCTGAACAAACTAAATGCAACTTTTTATTTTTTAGCATCATCAGACTAAACTGAATACTACTGATATGTCATTTTGATGGTTTTATTTTGACATTAATTTTCTTTTTGTGTTGTCAGATAAGGTGTACTTGCTCTGTATTTCAATATTTGACAAATGGCCAATAAACACCCTTGCTATTTCGGCTTTATTTATTTGATAAAAAAACAATTACTGGTTTAGTATTACTGGCTTTATTCGGCGCAGTTTAACTGCGCCTTAGGCTCAGTAATAGTGAGCTGTTTGGCGCAGTTTAACTGAGCCGTCCGGCTCAGCAATATTGAGCCGTTTGGCGCGGTTTAACTGATTTTCTCCTCACACCAATGTAGTTGATTGATGCTAATATCGGACATTCTTAGTACTCTTGATACAAGTTTCAGGTTTATTAGTCCCATCAGTATCTGAATTTGTTCTTCCTGTGTTAAGTTCCTCTTTCTTATAAGAATGGTGGATGAATGGTTAAACTTTAAACTACATCACCGTGGTGGATGAATGCTTATTTTGACATCCTGTTGTGGTTTAAACTTTAAACTACATCATCGTGGTGCTCCAAATCTATCAGTTAAACCTATGCTCAGTGGTCGCTGGTCCAGCAAAAGATGCGTAGGTAATCATAAATTGATGTTGTGTTTTGAAATGTATGGCATAAGTCACGAAATACTTGCTCGTGTAGCTCCCAAAACTGACCATCTAGTCCTTTCATTTTATTTCATTTCCTTTTGATATCCAACCCTTGCTCATTAGAGTTTCAGCCTTTCCGATATCCAACCCTTGCTCATTAATATGGATCGATGTGATCAATGGATCAATACAAATCCATAACGGTCTTATTTCAGTTTTTTTAATAACAAGTGCAGTTTTTTTTATAACAAGTACAGTTTTTTTTATATAACAAGTGCAGTTTTTTCTTTGTAGCAACGGGTGAATTTATGTCTAACTCAAGTTCAAGGGAGTGGATTAAAAGTCCATATAGAAATTTTGAAGAATATAAGCAAGGCGTTCGAGACTTCATTAGTTTTGTGAAGAATCACTCATCTTGCGATGTTGAAATTTGCACATGTCCTTGTATTAAGTGCAAGAACTCTAAGAAGCTCTCACTGGAAAGCGTTGAGAAACACTTAATCATTCATGGTATGATTAAAACATATAATAGGTGGTTTTTTCATGGAGATATGAGCAACAATAACACGTGGATGAATGATACAAAAAATATCATTTCAGATCCTCATATCCAAGATCAAATTCAAACCGACCATTGTGTAGAGGGGACTCTTAGAAATCTCGTAGACGATGCTTTTGGAGTGCATAATATGCCACAAGCTAGCGGTGAAGAGGAAGTTCAACATACAAATACAGAAAATTATCATTCTTACCTTGGAGAGAAGCACAAAGAATACGCAGACAAAGCAAATGAAAAACTTTATTCTTCTTGCGAAGAGGGGATTACAACGTTAGGTGTAATTGTTGAGCTTCAGAACCTTAAAAAAGAATTTAACTGGTCGGGAAATAGTGTGACTGAGTTGTTGAAGCGATTAAAACGTTGGCTTCCAAAAGAAAATAATTTACCTGACAAGTATCCCACGATGAAGAAAATAATAAAGGATTTGGGAATGGAGGTGAAGCATATACATGCTTGTGTCAATGATTGTATATTATTTTGGAAAGAAAATGTTGATGCGAAAGAATGTCCTGTGTGCCATAAAACAAGGTACAAAACAAAAAAAAACAGTGTTAGGGGAGGTTAAATTAACGAAAGAACCAAGAAAAGTTTTAAGATACTTTCCTGTAAGTCCAAGATTAAGTAGATTGTACACTATACCATGGATAGCTCGTAAAATGCAATGGCACAAGAAAGCTACACCATCTTGGAATTCCATGCGACATCCTATAGATTCGGATGAATGGAGATCAGTCAATAGTCGGTGGCCAGAATTTGCTATTGAAGGACGCAATGTTTGGCTTGGTATTTCTACGGATGGGTTTAATCCAAATGGTGTTCTCTCCAATAGTTATAGTTGTTGGCCTGTTTATATGATACCTTATAACCTACCCCCTTCGTTGTGTATGAAATCACAATTTCAAATGTTGAGTATTTTAATTCCTGGACCAAGAGCACCAAGTCAGGAAATTGATGTATACTTGGAACCTCTTGTCGATGAATTAAAACATCTTTGGGACGAAGCAGCGTCTGTTTTTGACACAGACAAGCAAGAATTTTTCAATATGAAAGCAATATTACTATAGGGAATTCATGATTTACCAGCTTTTGGTAACTTATCTGGCTATGTGACTCATGGTTATAAATCGTGTCCTGTCTATGCTACCGAGACAGAATCAGAGTACATCGGCAACAAGATCATCTATTCAAAATATAGAAGGTTTTTGAAGAATGATCATCCATATAGAGCATTAAAACACGGATGGTATAGGGATGTTGAACATAAAGAGCCTCCAACTCGGCTAAGAGGCTCGCCTCTTTTAGAAAAGCTTGAGCGTATCAAATATATTCATGGCAAAATACCACCAAGCAAAAAGAGATTGATTTCTGAAGCTTATGATAATGTAGATTGTCTTGTCGATGAGGAAAGAAGGCCGGCATGGTATAAGAAGTCAATTTTGTTTGACTTGGATTATTGGAGCAATCATAAAGTTCGTCATACTATTGATGTGATGCATACTGAAAAAAATGTTGTTGAACATCTCATCAATTTTATGTTTAACAAAGGAAAGCAATCTTCTAAACTTGCATTTGATAAGGATCACAAATTGCAATGTTGTCAAGTTCTTAAAGATGCAAAACTTCCATCATGTCTTGCAACTAAGTTAAACGGTCTTATATGTCTTCAACCACCCGGTTTGCAAATTAAAATGACATATGATTATCATATTCTCATCCAATACTTGCTTCCTATCATGGTTCAACATGCATATCCAAAGTGTCGTGAGTTAAGACGAGCACTTTTACAAGTAAGCTTGCACTTCAACATAATATGTTCAAAAGTTCTTGTTCGAGAACATGTGCAAGCGGCTAAAGATATGATTGCTGAAGCATTATGTGTATTGGCACACTATGTTTCAACGGATTTTTTTGATATAAGCATCCATTTGATGGTACATTTAGCAAATCAAGCTCTGCTTTGTGGACCATCGAATTATATATGGATGTATCCATTTGAAAGGTAAATATTGTTTTTGCATTCAAATTATTTTACCTAAGGGTTATGAAATAACTAACTGTAAGTATGCATATTAATTTTTGTGTGCTAGGGCTATGAAAGATTGCAAAAACATACCTAGTAACAAAAGGTATATAGAAGGATCTATTTCTGAAGCATACCTTGTTTCAGAATCAGTTCGATACGCAATGGAATATATGCCAAATCCACGTGATGGAAATCATAGCTCTAAACAAGCATCCTTTTTAGATGAGAATAGTGATGATATATATGAGCGTTCCATCGTTGAAGGTAAACCATTAAAATTATCTAGAGTGCAACGATCACAGATTCGACGATGGTTACTATTTAGAATTGATATACCGGAACGAGATGAATACTACAGGTCATACATTTTCACCTTTTTCAATACGTATCACATTTAGTCAAGAATATATATATATTTATCACAATATTGAATTTGTAGTGCATACCGCTTATCTTTAGAAGATGGTCTTCGTGGTAAAAGGAAAACTATCCCAAAAGCAGAAGTAGTAGTCCAATCTGAATTTGTTGATTGGCTATACAATAAGGTGTGCTAAATTTACTTGAGAGCAATATATTTCTTTTTAACTAATGTTATTCTATTAATTTTGTTAATTCTTAACAGTTAGTGGACGAAAAATGCATGAACACAATGTTATGGTTGTATGTCAATGGTCCAAAGTGGGAAGTCAGAACTTTTCTTAAGTATAGAGTGAACGGCTATACATTCTCTCCTCAACATTATGACGATAGCATTTCAACGCAAGATAGTGGTGTCTGTATGGATGCGATCACTACATTTGTTGCAAGTTCAAAAGATTTAAATCCTACGGATGATGATACTACTTGGTATGGTGTTATTAGAGAGATCATGGAAGTTGATTACTATGATTTTCAACATGTGGTATTCTATTGTGATTGGGTGAATGTTGCAGATAAGACAAATGGTTGTAAAGTTTGCCCGGATACAAATTTGTTAATGGTAAACTTAAAGAAGCTCAAGAATACCGATGGAGAATATGATGAGCCTGCTATTCTTGCGTCCGAAGCAAGTCAAGTATTTTACATCATAAATACACATATCAATTCCGACTGGTCAATTGTTCGACGCTCTCCTAAACGCATAATGGATAACATAGATGATTATGAATTACCAACAACATATCAATCTATTTTGAAAGAACAACCAAATTTAGAACCATTATTGAAATGTATTCAATCGAAATCAACATGTTGATTGAAAATATTTTGCATGTATTTTGCTTGTTTTGATCATGCAATTGTACAATTGTGTTGTGTTTTGAAATGTATGATTTTCTTTTATTGATGTCTTTTGAAACTATTGCCAGTTTGTTATGTTAATTCATGTCTTGTAAGTATCTTTTACGTGTTATGTTAACTTTACATTTTGTTTGTTTTTAATGTAGATTTTTCATTAAAATGACAAACAATAGCGCAAATGCAAATTTAAGTACAACACAGACTATTGAACCTCAACCACCCAAAGGTAAAAAGTACTTTATAACGGTTGGGGTTGAGGGTGCAGTAGGGGAAGATTCAGCTAAATGGAGTACACGTAGTGGTGAGTTAATTCGTTGTCATATACCCGTTGGCTACAAAGAATGGAGGGCCGTAGATAGCTTCTACAAGGATAAACTATGGGAAGGGCTTTTGGTATTTTCACTCATATCAATTTCATCATCAAGTTTAAATTATGATATATTTGATTGTTTCATGATTTCATTTATTTTGTTTATTTTCTCGTGATAGGAAGAATTTGACATGGATGTAGACCCTAGCATAGCTCGACCGTTATTAGAGAAACATTTCCCACCGTACTATAGATCAATGAAGTCAACATTAAGAAAAAGTCTTCTTAAAGTCGATGACACTATGATTCCTAAACGTGTTGCCAAAGACAGATGTCCAGATGATATAGATAGAGTGTGGTGGGAAAAGTTACTTGATATTGAGTATACGAATGAAACGATGGAGCAATGTAAAAAAAAATGCAAAAAACAAAGCGAAAAACCAAATTACTCATACTATAGGAAGGAAACCTTACCATAGAGTGCACCATGAAATGGTAATAAAATTATCTTTTGTAAATGGTTGTTTGTAGAATGTTATATTAATTATGTGTTGTCAACTTTGATATTTCTTGTAGGTCTTATCCAATCCAGAAGCAAATATTTCACGAACGACGATTTGGAAGGTTGGACATAAAAGAAAATCGGGAGAAGTACTACCATGTGCCGCAGAAACATATGTAGGTCTGCATATATGTTGTTAACCTCAGTAAATTATTTTAATTGATCATTATTTGCCTGAACTCATGATGTTTTTCCTGAACAATGTTGAGTACATAAAGTTGGGTTTCTACAAATACCGAAAACATATACAGCTTTGCTGAGCCACAGGCTCAGCTAGCTGAGCCATGCCGCTCAGTAAAGCTGAGCTGTAAGGCTCAGCATTTGCTGAGTTTTGGCTCAGCAAAGCTGAGCCGTAAGGCTCAGCAAATGCTGAGCCCACGGCTCAGCAAATGCTGAGCCCACGGCTCATCAAAGCTGACCCACAGGCTGAGCTTTGGCTCAGCATTTGCTGAGCTTTGGCTCAGCAACTGCTGAGCCTTACCGCTCAGCTTTGCTGAGCCACAAGCTCAACATTTGCTGAGTTTTGGCTCAGCAAACGCTGAGCCCACGGCTCAGCAAATGCTGAGCCTGAGGCTCAGCATTTGCTGAGTTTTGGCTCAGCAACTGCTGAGCCTTACCGCTCAGCTTTGCTGAGCCACAGGCTCAGCATTTGCTGAGTTTTGGCTCAGCAAAGCTGAGCCATAAGGCTCAGCAAATGCTGAGCCCACGGCTCATCAAAGATGACCCACAGGCTGAGCCGTGGCTCAGCATTTGCTGAGCTTTGGCTCAGCAACTGCTGAGCCTTACCGCTCAGCTTTGCTGTGCCACAGGCTCAGCAAATGCTGAGCCTGAGGCTCAGCTTTGCTGAGCCCTAGGCTCAGCATTTGTTGAGTTTTGGCTCAGCAACTGCTGAGCCTTACCGCTCAGCTTTGCTGAGCCACAGGCTCAGCATTTGCTGAGTTTTGGCTCAGCAAATGCTGAGGGCTCAGCATTTGCTGAATGCTGAGCCTGAGGCTCAGCAAATGCTGAGCCTGAGGCTCAGCAAATGCTGCTGAGCCACAGGCTCAGCAAATGCTGCTCAGCTGTGGCTCAGCAAAGCTGAGCCGTAAGGCTCAGCATTTGCTGAGTTTTGGCTCAACATTTGCTAAGTTTTGGCTCAGCATTTGCTGAGCCAAAACTTAGCAAATGCTGAGCCTTTTGGCTCAGCAACTGCTGAGCCGAGCCTTACCTAATTTGCAAGAAATTACCTAATGCTGAGCCGAGCCTTACCTAATGCTGAGCCGAGTCGTAAGGCTCAGCATTTGCTGAGTTTTGACTTTTGTGAATTCGGTATTTTGTGCGAGATGTTTTTCTGTTTTTAACAAGAAACTGAAATTTTCAATTTAATGTGATATTCAATGAATGCAGACACTTCTAGAGGCAGCGGAAGAAAAGAGAAAATTGGATGGTAGTTCTAGTGGCGTAGTAGATGATCTTGATAACGATCCAATTGCAGAAGTTTTTGGTTCCGACATGAAGAAAAATTATTGTCGAGCAATTAGTTCTACTTCTTCTATAAAACAAGTAAAGGTGGCTCGAGCTGTAAAAGCTGTAGCTGATAAAAAACAAGCCGTGGATTTGTCCGTTTGGAAATTGGAGATAGAAAGGCAAGTAGCTACTCAAGTTAATAACGCCATCAATTCAATTACTTCAACTTTTATGAAATTTATACCTAATTTGCAAGAAAAACTTGTTGCAAGTCCTTCCACTCCTCGTACAGAAGGTGCTTCTAATTTAAGGGATTCTCCTATAAGTAATAATGTAACAGTTACTCCAAATGTGTCACTTAATGATCTTCATTCATCTACAATGGAAAAGAAATACGTAATGCTATTGTCAAATAATCTAGAGAAGGAGGTAGCAAAAGGTTATCTTGGAACACAAACAGTTTGTCATTTTAGGAAAGTGGTACCGAATATAGAGAAAGTAATTTGGGTTGTTGAAGTTCTTGAACCGGATGCACCAATTTATGATGGTCCTCAAAATGGAATGTACAAGTTATGTGAATTTTTAGATGGAGGCTTCGTTATATGGCCAGAGTTTCGTATTCGTTATTTGTAGAATCTTATTTATGTATTGAATTTAGCAAACTAATTATGTATTATTGAATTTGACATCCTAATTATGTATTGTGTTTGTTTATTGTTAACTGATATTCTATGTCGTTATGTTATGAATGTTATCTATTAGTATGCATTGAGTTTAATATTAGTTTTTGATTCATATTAAATATCGTCTATATTATCATCATGTTGGTTATTAATTGAATATTAATGTTAGAATATGCGAGTTGTTAATACATATTTCTGTTATTATTAAAATTTATATTTGTTGTGAATTAAAATTTTGTAACATGTATAGGCATTACAAACAAATGTATTGCAACATGTATAAGCGTTGCAAACAAAAATCTTACAACGATTATAAGCGTTGGTAAAGAAAATCTACCAACGCTTATAAGCGTTGCTAAAGAAAATCTACCAACGCTTATAAGCGTTGCGACTGAAAATATACCAACGCTTATAAGCGTTGGGACAGAAAATCTACCAACGCTTATAAGCATTGGTACTAATTTGCCACCCCTCCATAGCAACACTAATAAGCGTTGCTGAAATTGTTTGCGACGGTTATACTCGTTGGGAATCACCTGTTTTGGTGTAGTGTTCTCTTGGTTGTCATTGGTCATTTGGAGAAGTAACGCACCATGCAAAGATGGAAATGTCTATCGGTATTCCTAATTTTAATCCTATTTTATACAATCATTAAGTCCTTTTCTTACTTATATCAGTAGACAACTAACTGTAAAAATGACCTTTTGCTGAAAAAAGATAGCTACACATTGTGAGGCTGCAGTTTTGTACATATATCATGTATATACCATGTCTGTGTTATATGATAATACAGTTTATTTTTTCCAGCTGATCAAGGTCCCCCTACATATAATGAAGGCATATCTTATTTTAAAAAAACTCATGCGTATCTAACAGCGAAAATTACGGAACTGCCTGATGCTTTAATTGCTGGTATATTTGGGTCCACTTTGACAAAAAATCATTCCAAGGTTAGAGTAATCTATCATTTAGCACCAGGCAATATTTGTAAACATAAGAATAGCGTTCAGACATACAAGTCTACACTTCAAGTACTTATAAATATGAAGTAGAGAAATAGTCAATTTTATATTTTACTTCGTCTTTGTGGTGAATTACATTTGTGCATGTTTTGCACTGTTAAGTTATAAATGTGCAGGATATGTCTCTACTAACAAACAAATATACTCGATTTGTCCTCGAAAAATAAGTAAATAATAACTATGTAAGTTAACTTAGTATTAGAATATATCAACAGCTTAAGCATGAGGCTTTCCCATACACTGAATAGAGTAACTTTCCTAATAAAAAAGTAAGTTATTTATTTATGCATAAAAATTAATGAATTTTGATACAAATATAATAACACACAAAGAAAATAATAACACCCAAAGATAGGTGGGTAGAGAAATTTCATACATCAAGTAAAACAAAACCCTGCATTCTGTTTTCACTTAACTGTATATATGTTCTTAATAATAAGCTTCATTTTCATGTCCTATTATGAATACCAACAGTAAATTATTAATGTTAATCATTAATCTATATTTACTGTTTAAAAAAAAAGTATGTGGTTGATATTTGACAGTATATATTAATAAGCATCATGTAATAACCCGGAAAATCTGAGCTAGTTTAAAAATTTTATTTCGGCAATTTTAGCAAATTTTGAACATTTAAAATCGATTATTTTAAATAATATCGACGGGAAATTTATTTTGAATATAATTCGAACGTATATATTATATACGTCATTGTTAGAATATAAATATTTATTTATATTTATAAATAGAATTGAAAATGGCGCGGTAGTTCGATAATTCGATTTCAAACTTCAATTGAATGTACCGGGTGCAAAACAATCCGGATTTTAGTGAAACCAAAAACATTATGATCTAATTGATAATATCTTTCCAACGAATCCGAATAATTGAAATTTCATAACGGGAATCAAAAGATATGTCCAGTTGAAAATTCTGAATAGTCGCTATGGAATTCAGGCCCTTAAAAATGGGAATTTTGCAAACGACCTCGGATTTCGACGAAACCAGTTTTGTTGGGTCCGTGATGTCAAATTATTGCTAGATTCCAAATTTCATAATTTTTCGAATCAATATGTGAGCGTGGCAAAGGAAAACGCGTTTGACCGGTTTTAGTTGATTTTAATCGACTGGAAATTGATCATTTTTCAAACGGTCTCGGAATTCGACGAAACTAGTTTTGTTAAGACCGTATCGTCAATACGAAGCTAGAAAATATTTTTCGGGAATTTTTCCAGTTAGTATGTGACCCCGGTAATTTGAAATGTACGTTTAAATTTCAATATAGTGATTTAAATGAAAATTCAACGGAAACAAATCGAAACGATCAAATCAGCTTGCGATACATATCCCATTGTGTTCGGAATGGGGGTAAAACGCTACAGACGACAGGCGGTGGGCCTCGTTTAGAGGTCGTATGTAAAAGTCAATATTTTGGTAATTAAAATAATTAAATAATAAATAAATATATATTCTCTAACACCCCCTTTCCCACTTATGCAGTCACGTTCGAAATCAAATAGAAGAAAAAGGGCTGTAGCCCTAAACCCCTCATCGCGCCTCCCCTCCGCCGCCGCATCGTCGGGCGCATCTTCCCCCCCCTCTTCCGTCGTACCTCCCTCTGCTCTATCCTCCACCTCGCATCAGCGCTTCCCCTCCCAGCAAATCCATCCGCGATCGAAGGAAGGCCCGACCCCCCCATCGTGAAACGCGCCATCGCGCGAGGGAGAAGCCCTCAGCTGCGGGCTCGAACCACCAACCACCGCCTGGACGGCCTGCCGCCACCTCCTCAACCCCCTCCTTCGACAAAAGCTTCGATTTTTCAGGGGAAAGTGAGTTTTTAATTTACTATTTATTTTTCTTTACAGTTTTATTGATGTTAGGACCTTGATAAACGGTTATGCATTTTTTTTACTTATATGAAGATGTTCAAAATATGATTTTTAAATTGAAGGTGAATAAATAAAAATGTGATTTTTATTTTAAAGACATCAAAATATAAAAATGTGTGATTTCTATATATGTAGTGGCTACGGGCAACGAAGATGACGAAGATGCGATAACGACGAAGACTTCTATAAAAGAAGAGTCAAGATGATTGGATAGCTATCTGTGAGAATTTCTCACTCTTCAATTTCTTTTCTAGTTATATATATATATACTAGGATGCAGACGGTGTTTAGTAGCACCCGACACAATCGTCCACAGACCATGGACTTGTTTGTTTGATTGCAAAAATTAGTTAGATTATTTGATTGAATTGAATTGTTTGGTGAAATTGAATGGATTGATTGATGTGTGAATGGCGTGGGCCTTCACTAGACCGGGGATAAGGCTAGGCCTCGTCCCGTTTCTAGTATCGTGCCGTTATGCCGTCGAAATTTTCTAAAATATGTTAGAAAAATAAAAATATCATTTTTATTGTGTAAAGGAACTGAATAGAAATTCATATGTTAAGATAAAATGTTTTATCGTTAAAAATATAATTTTTAACGTGAAAGTGAATAAATAAATATTTATAAACAAATCGGCGGATTTGTTTATATACACTGATTTGACTGATATTGATTGGGTCGATAAATTTTACACATCGCCCAACTGCACAAATAAAATATGTGTTTGATTGTTTGAAACCCCACACGGGTGTTGGGATGAAATTTGAAGTTCACTCATCCTGATTGATTAAATATGTCGATCGATTGATTGACAGGCTGTTATAAGCATTAGATATCTATATTTGATGCTTATACAGTGTAGTGCACTTTGGTTGATGGTTGATTATTTTTCAATGCTATTATATACATGTGATCTATGAAAATCCATATAATTAATATTATATGGTGATTGATTGGGCCTCATTCCAATTTAGAAGATAAAGAATATATAATAAAGGTTCATGTGTTGACTGTACTCATCCGTTGAGATTAGTCATGTGTTGAACGAAATATTTTAATAATAAAATTTACATCTTTATGAATATATAATAAAGGTTCATGTGTTGACTGTACTCATCCGTTGAGATTAGTCATGTGTTGAACGAAATATTTTAATAATAAAATTTACATCTTTATGAATATATAATAAAGGTTCATGTGTTGACTATACTCATCCGTTGAGATTAGTCATGTGTTGAACGAAATATTTTAATAATAAAATTTACATCTTTATGAATATATAATAAAGGTTCACGTGTTGACTGTACTCATCCGTTGAGATTAGTCATGTGTTGAACGAAATATTTTAATAATAAAATTTACATCTTTATGAATATATAATAAAGGTTCATGTGTTGACTGTACTCATCCGTTGAGATTAGTCATGTGTTGAACGAAATATTTTAATAATAAAATTTACATCTTTATCAATATAAAATAAAGGTTCATGTGTTGACTGTACTCATCCGATGAGATTAGTCATGTGTTGAACGAAATATTTGAAATAGAATATTTGAAAATAGAAATACATTAAGCCGTGTTGATTAGATTGACGCCATTTTGATGTGAACGATATTTATATCGATTTTATTCATTTCGAAATGAATTGAATTGAAAACGATTTCGAAATGAATTGAATTGAAAACGATTTCGAAATGAATTGAATTGGAAACGATTTCAAAATGAATTGAATAGAAAACGAATTTGATTTCAATTGAATATATAACGAATTTGATTTGAATAGAAAACGAATTTGATTTCAATTGAATATATAACGAATTTGAATTGAATAGAAAACGAATTTGATTTCAATTGAATATATAACGAATTTGATTTGAATAGAAAACGAATTTGATTTCAATTGAATATATAACAAATTTGATTTGAATAGAAAACGAATTTGATTCGAATAGAAAACCAATTTGAATTGAATCGAATAGAAAACCAATTTGAATTGAATCGAATAGAAAACCAATTTGAATTGAATCGAATAGAAAACTAATTTGAATTGAATCGAATAGAAAACCAATTTGAATTGAATCGAATAGAAAATCAATTTGGATTGAATCGAATAGAAAACCAATTTGGATTGAATCGAATAGAAAACCAATTTGAATTGAATCGAATAGAAAACCAATTTGAATTGAATCGAATAGAAAACCAATTTGAATTGAATCGAATAGAAAACCAATTTGAATTGAATCGAATAGAAAACCAATTTGAATTGAATCGAATAGAAAACGACTTTGGAATTGAATTGAATTGAAAACGAATTCAAATTGAATTGAAAGCGAATTGAAATGAATTCAAATTGAATTGAAACTTGAATTGAATAGAAATGAATTTTAAAACGAATTTATAAGGGGAATTCAATTTTGCTTTGGATTGAAATGGAAGTTGAAATTGTTTTTGAAATGAATTTAAAACTATTTATATAATTCGTTTTAAATAGTAATCGACGAAATATATATTATATATATAATATAATGGCCTGAATAGAACGCGTCGCGCCGCGGCAGTTCGTAAATTTCGACCATTTATTTCAAACGGACATTACGGGAGATCCGACCGTCGGATTCTCTTAAATCCAGAACCGTTGGGTTCGTATCGAAAAGAGCTTTCTAACGAATATTAGAAATTTGAAACCTAACGGTTGGATTTGGAGATACGTCCAAATCAAATTTGAAAAAGGTCGCTATAAGTGCAGTTCGATGGCCATTGATGGAAATCGACTGTACGGGCCTTGATAAAATTATTAAAAATAGTAATAATTTGTGTAAAATCATAAGAAATGATTTGGGAAAAATTGGGGTGAAAAACTCCACATTTGAAAAGATAAAAATAGATTTTTATCGAAATGAACTAGTTTGAACTCAATTTAAAACCCGGGTTTTTATTTTTAAATAAATAAATTAGATTTAAAAAGGGGTTTTAAATAATCGGAATTCCTAATATATTTGATTTGAATTGAACTAGAATTGATTTGTGGGTTTATCGTGAACTGTGTTTTAAACAACACTAGTTCTTTAACCCAAAAATAATAGAATGTGATTTGGGTTTGTCGTGAACTGTGTTTTAAATAACACCTAGTTCTTTAACCCAGTAAAAGGAGTTTTAACGAATCTGCAATTAGATTGAAATGTAAATCTAAAATATAAATTATCAAATTTAGAAATGAGCGAGAATGGAGTATTACCAGTTTTGCTCCAAAGCGATAGTTAAATCTTTAATTAGATTTGAACGTGAAATGGTAATTAATTTTACCGACAACACTGTGGTGTTAGATATGGAGTATTACCAGTTTTGCTTCATGGGATGAATAGGTTGGGATTGGGAAATAAAATAAATAATTACTTCGTTGTGGTTCGCTAATCTCGACTAGTTTAGAAAACCATAATTTGGTTTGAAATGACATCCAAAGGAAGATTAAAGGATAAATTTGAAAGAATTTATCTTGGATAAAATTAATGGGAACCTTTCCCTAAAAATGTGATTTTGTGAATAAAAGAATATTCTATGATGGAATGAGGCGTATGTTGTGTTTGTGTAACATTTGTTTTTAATATACGTGGGTTGTTCGGAAAGGCCGGGTTTATACCCATTCTGAATAACCGATTCGACGATAAGTCGAAGATGAAGACGGTGGTCGAAGACCGGAAGTCTTCACATCGTTTGGGCAATTACTGACGATCCTGATTGGGCTGTACACCCAAGAGGATGGAAATAGTTGGTGGTCGTCCAGACGTACTTGGAGATGGAAGGATATGCGAGGAAAGTGCCTCCGGTTTCGTTCAGACCCAGAACGGACTTGTAAATGGATTGTGTGTCTGACATTGGATTTTATTCTGTGTTGATTGATTTCTATTAAATATACATCTGTTTGGCGGCGGAGAATTTATTCTTTTGCTTAACGCCCTTCTCTGAGACGTACGAGCTCAGAGGTTGTATATCGATGGACATCAGTCGCATGGCATGAATTGCCCGTGTGGCACGCTAAGATGCAATGATCAAGGCTTCTGTTGAAAAGCAAAGTCTTGTGGTTGATGGTCAAAGCACGCCTACGTGGCAGCTTTGTGTATAACGTGAATTCGCGAGCCTCACACCTCGGTATGAGTTAAAAACGGGATACGGACCGCTGGGAGAGCACGACGTTTCTTTCTAGCTTTGGTGGTGTCAGTGACTTACCAGCCCTGACATTTATATACTTTTCACCTTTGTGGTTGTCGGAATGAGGCGCCTCGATTATAGGTCTGTAAGGACCGGGAAACGTGTGTTCAGGAATTGCCAATCCTCTAACGTAAGTGAGGACCGGCCCAGCCGATTCCAGGGTTGCCCAGAGTGCGTAACCCTGAGGCATTTGCTAGAGTGTCTCGAACGCGGAGAGGAGCTTGCCCCTTGCCTCGACTCATGACGGAAATCCAATTTCCAATACGTGTGATTCGGTTTTAATTGTAAAACTAGTATGGCGACATAGTAGATGGTAGCTATGCCACCTATGATTTATATTTATGATTGAAATTGTTTTGACACTATACACTTATTATAGTATCAAATGATTTGTTTTAAACGTATCAAGCATGTTTGGCTGTTATAAGGTAAAACCCTATCCTCCGGCTTGCGTTGCATTGTGTGATGGGACCTGGGTCTTATAATAGCTTCATTTTTCGAAAAAGCATTGCGCTGTTTATTCTATGCACTGGTATTCTTGGGAGGAAACCCGTTCCGTGTTATACGGCGTGGTCCCTTGAATCACTCTCTTTTAAAGTAAAGTTTAAATAACTGTTTTAGTTCTCACACCAGTCACATGACTGACCTGGAGTTTATTGTTTTAACCTAAACTCTGGGTGCCCCTATTTTCCGCACGGGCAGCTAGTAGTTTTGGTTTTGCAGATTTATATTCACAGGATCCTGGTTTACAGCTGGAATGATATCCGGAAAGCTCTGTATCCGTATATCACCTTCAGTTGTGCTTTGTATTATTTTCCGCTGCTATGTAATTTATTGTAATCTCTGATAAGTATCGAATGTAATTTATTCATTTATACTCTGTATATTCTTGTATCTGATGGAATTGTTGTAATAGCAATGAAATGTTCTTCTGTTTGTGTTCTGATTTGTCCTGTTCTCAACGTTCAGGGGTTTCGAACGGTCTAGATCGGTTTAATGACTGATTCGGATCGAGCGAAATTCCAGGCCGTCACACATCATATTTAAAAAAAAGGGAACATTATATTTTAGCATATAGTTTCAAAAAAGCCATATTAAACAAAATTTGGTATAGGCTATGACCTACAAGTAAGAGCGGGTTGTTCATGTATTTATAAACACATTCAACTTTTTTTATGAAGATTAAAAAATAATAATATGGGTTTGATAAAATAACAAACAAAATAACACAAATCCCTCATCGGTTTAACATTATATTTTACTGTACAAGTTAAAAAATAGAAATAACAGTAAAGACAAACAAAAAATTAATTACAAACTGGGATAAATTTCGGATTTTTAATGGGTGCAATTAGCTTTTGGCTTCAACCGTGATGCTCCTTAATGTCGAAATAGATAGAGAGATGAACAGTCGACGATTATTATTATTACACCTTCAGACGACATTGGATGTAACAAACGGTCTTTCGTCCACTTCAAGCTGGTAATTAAACCAACTCAAACCATTCGAAATGACAGAATGTTATTAGCTTCTGAGGTAAATAGAATAAATCACAGAATCACAGACGTAGAAAAACAGAATATCTCGCAACGGAATAAATAAATTATACAATAGTAGTTCATGAAGCTACTAAATAAAAATCAAAATTTATACATAATATCAGAGTTACAAAATTTAAATACAGGGGAAGTATAAATACAAGAATCTAATACAAAGGAGAATTAACCAGAATCAACAGATAGAGGTGATCTTCAACAATCTCCAACTTCAAAAGGTGAAATCTCAACACTACAATACTCGATCTGACCAGAGCAATAATGCAAAACAAAACAACTCGAGTTAAGGACTAACATTCTCATGGAAGTAAATCAACTCAAATGAAATGTTCAATAAAATGCATCATTAACTTAAAGGATGTTTGGGATCACCATCCTCTAAGGATCCTGTTAAACTAATATCATATAATATGATATGCTATTATAATATTGTCTATGGTTAAATATAACATATTTAAAATAGCGTAAGCGGGATTACATTTTTACCCTTAGACTGTTTATAAACATTATCGTAAACATTGCAAATAAAACACTAGTAACGGTCGGTGGATAGGGATGCGCCTCCATGCGAAAACGTCAAATAAAAATCGTAGGGGCTCGATCAGGATAAATATGACAAGGTATCGAGGCAATACCCATCAGTAGGATTCTACCGGATTGCGGACCCAGGCTGGTGGTAGCACATAGCCACGACTACTGCCTACCTCAGACTATACTCCTAAAATCAAAGGCACCCAAATCAATCACAAATTAATATATATATATATATATGGTATCGAAGAAGCATGTCTACTAAGAGTGGCTAACTCACAATGGTCTGGGTATGGCTCCTGTTTCAGTCATTTCAATTATGACCCGAAGGTCAAGGCTATCCATCATCGTTCTCTTTCTTCAAATCCAGTAATCGCCTCCAAACCATCCTACTTCATTATGGAACTCCACCGCGTACACAGTTGTTAAAGAGGTTTTCGGTATTGGTAGAGAGTACGACAATATCCGATCCCGGTCTCTTTAACAACCAATCGTTTACATTTTCACACCGTGGTCACTTTATAATCACTTTTCTTTTTAAAATTATTTATATGGAATCTCAGATTCAACTTCAAAATCAAAATTAAATATCTACTTCTATTATATTTAATTTTGAAAACTACTCACTTAAATCGTGTTACTAAATTGAATTAGATGATCATATCTTAATGGTCTCAAATTTTAGTATAAATCAAAACTAAAATAATCAACTTCAATTCCATTTTATTTTGAAATAATTCATCAAAGTCCAAGTTCAAAATATTCATATAATCCTATATTTCAACTCTAAGAAATCATTTTAAGTCGATTCATAAAATCCAACATTTTGGTTCGAATTCAACATCCAATTCAAATCAAAATCTTTATATTTCAATTCAACAATCCTATCATATTTCATAATTCAAGTCGCATAATTCAAAATTGTTATTTACAAATTCAAAACAATACTAAATCATTCCTATATATTCATTTTAACAACTTCTTTACTTCACACAAATCGAGTTATATAATCAGTTCCATACAAAATCAATTATATATATATATATATATATTCAAATTCACATTCAGTCTACTATAATCAAATTCATTTCGTACCATTATAAGTTAAAATTCATTACTTAAATTTGGAAATTCAAATTCAAAAGAAAAAAAATCATGATTCAATTTCATCTCTTTTAAGTTTATATCGATTCCAATTCATATTCTAAATATGAGTTCATTCACTATGTCAAGTATCGTTATATAATTTTAGATCTTCAACCTCGAATTCAAATCATGAATCTTAACCTATCCATCTTTGAATTTATTATTAAAGTTTATAAAATATATAAAAATAAGCATTGAAAAAAAAATATGTATGTTATAAATTTATATAGAAAATAGCTTTATAAAAATATATAAGTTTAAAATAATTTAGAATTAGGTTTTAAAAAATAATAATTTAATATAATACTTAATTTAAAGTTTAAAATACACATATGATTAAATTATATGGTTTAAAATAAATAAATTATAAGTAAAAATCTTAAATAAATATTTAAATCCATATTTACTCATAAAATCATTTTAAAACATATAATTTGATACAAAACTTATGTTTTAAAATCTTTAAAGTATAAAATTTTAAATTATTATTTTAAAAATCAAAATTCCAAATCATTTTACTTCGAAAACATGACCAACGATGCCCGTATGTAGTCTCCTACCCTATGGTCAAGTGATACGGATATTTATCATTTCAACCCGCAGTTTATAACATTCTACGTGTCTATCATTTCAACCAGCAATCCCAAATTCAATAAAATCATTCAGGTCCATCATTTCAACCCATAACGATTTTTCCCTAATCTAATGTCCATTCGGTTATGTGTAATTTCAAACCTTAGTGATTTTTCCTAAACTAAGATAATCAACAGCATATATAAACAATATAGATTATTCATAGCATTAATATCATTACATCACAAATCATATATTAACAGTGTGCCTACGTGTCATACGATTATCATTGTGTCATATATGAATTGTGTATAAATATCAAATAAAACAATTTCTATCAGCAGTCATATACATTTCATAACAATTCATTTATGATGATCTAACAACCATGAAACAATGTAGGTCAGATGTGAGATAAACTCACCTTTCGTGACATAGATTGGAGACAGCAGATGAATTAACACTGAGTAAAATGACGACTTCCAAGCACGATTCAAAATGGATTTTAATTCGATGATCGCTCATTACTTTATTTAATTTTATAGGAGGAGGCTAGGGAATTTTCAATGGATCAGTACAGCTATTTGGGTTTTGGAACGGCTCTCAAACTCAACACCAAAATTGACTCAAATAAACACAATAAATTCTTTAAACAAAAAATATATTTTTGTATATACAAACACACAGAAATTTTTAACATATATATATATATATATTTAAAATTCGACGCACAAAAATATATTTTATAAATTATGCATTTAAATAAAACACAACGCTAACGCATACTAAATCGTATACACTTATATATAATTTGAAACACACACATAAGCTCATACACACACACCGTACACACAAAAACAAATTTATAACATATATATATATATATATTATAAATTATGTAAACACCATAACAGTAAATATATATATATTTATTTTATATATGTATACACAACACATCAGTATACTTTAGAACCACATATATATTATAAGTTGTATAAACACACCAAAACTATTATATAAATATATATAAACTTTTAAACAAATATATATTTATATACATTTTCTAAAAAATAATAATTAAATTTTCAAAATAACTCACCCAAACGCATACACAAATATGCATGCACTACACAATACACACATATACAACTCCACACAAAAAACCATAACACATAGACAAACAAAATAAAACGCACGCACTAATACAACTCCCGCACACACAATAAAAGAAACATCAAACCAAATAATAAAAATAAACAACTCACGCCAACTTCAATACTCAGCAGCAGATCTCAAACCCAAGAACACTTGTAATCCCAGAACACACATAAAAATGCACATACATATAATAGAAGAGGAGTGGATCAGAGTTGCGACAATCTGAGTCGCTGGAGTCGGAGGTCGGGCTGTCTGGTGGACCAGGGAATCACGGTGGAGGTCAGCAGCTGCGGTGGGTTTGAGGTTTGACTCAGTCAGCTATGGAGAGTAGTAGGTGCGATTCGGGAAGAGAGAGCGGAGGCCGATGGTTGGAGCGCTGCTGACGTGGGCGGAGACGAGGGGTGGCAGCGGTTGGAGCTGGGTGCGATTCGGTGGTAGGTGGGTTCGGACTTCAGCAATGGTAAAGGAAAAGGAAAACTGGCGTGGCTTGGTGAAGAAAATGGATGTAAGGAATAAAAGAATGGAGCAGATGGGAATAAAAACGGATTTGTAAATGGAAACGATGGCTTTGAAATAAATAAAAAGGAAGCAATTGGGGATTAAACGAGGTGAACTTTAGGCAATAAATAAATAATAATAAAAATAAATGTTTTGAAATTCAAAACGCATAATGACTAATTTGGGAAATGAACGGATGCGATATTAACTCGAACGGTGCATTGAAATGGAAAGGGAAAAATAAATGTCATAAAGAACCAAAAAGGAATAAACGTAGGAAAATATATGGAAGGAGATGAACGTTTTAATTTTGAAAATAACAACCAGTTAAGGAAAGAGATAATAGAAATAAATGGACGTTGAACCTTAAAAATGTAAACAGTGTTGGCAAATAAAAGGAACCAATATAAATGTGTTTGCAAATAAAAGGAAAACAATACAAATTTTTAATTCAAAGGACAAACGGTTTTGGCTATATAAATTAACGACCGATTTTGCAAATCAAACTTATAATAGACGATGTTAAAAGAAAAATAAATGTGACAAATAAAATTTGGTAATTTTTGCATAACAATAATCAATACGAATTGAAATTAAATCAAAGATATAATTCCATTAATATTGAAAATGGATTGTATAATTATACGAGTTTTAAATAATTAAATAAAAATTCAAGAATGAATTCACATAAATAACTCAATTAAAATTTATCATAAATAAGATTCTAAAATACCCAATATTTATTTGTATTATTAAATTATATCTATATCAAAACACATTCATTTGTTTTATAAAATAGAAAATAAATTTGGTTTTAATCAAAATAAATATTATTTTAATAAAATCCAAACAAATAAAATAAATATAACAAAATTTAAATTAAATCATTAAATAAAATACACTTAAAATTTGAGGCTATTACAATCTCCCTCACTCAAACCTTTTCGTCCCCGAAAAGGAACGAGGTAGGGAAATAATAGTTAAATACATAATATAACTAAACCAAATGGTTCGTATTTATATTCATACATACATACATATATATATATATTTCAAAAAGTTAAAACATTTTCAAACATACTTAAAAATATTTTTAAGTATTCACTCGACGTTTTGATTGGCAATATATATCTATCCTACTTTCGAAACCTGAAAATAGATATCGATGATGCCCCAGTCATCACCAGAATCATTTTCAAGCGACTAGAGTGTGACTCTATATCGATCTAATACACATAGGATTTAATATACATGTTGATCAGGCATATACCCAAATCACTAAATATTCGATAGGCCAATTTTAACATCAAATAAATACTGAAAGCAATTTTCTATATTTAAACAATATGTATACCAAATTTTCAATCATACATTATAAATAATATATATCAAATCATAAGAATTAAAATTTTAAGTATGGAAAATTATATGTCCCCCTACTCATTTATTAAAATTCAACCTCAATCCATAATAAATATACAAACAATATTATTATTAATGCAAATACGTAATAATATTATCATATGTTATACTTAAATATTTCAAACCCATGTTATCTATATTTAAACTTATAAACTAGTTTAATTCCATAAGTTTAACATATATATATATATCACAAATTAAAATCTTTATAATCTATTTAAATTTATAAATTCCGATATATGCATAACTTTATAAACTATATCTTTATAGATTCCAACTAAGATAATATCATTTTCTTACAAAATCTACATCTTTACCTCTTATTCAAAATGTACAGTTTACAAAATTTAAAGTCTTAAAGTATAAACATCAAATCCTTTCAAAATATTGGTATTACCAAAACATAATATTATTTACGAATATATATATCAAAATTTCAATAAGGTGTCAAGAAATTATATATTATAATACCTTTCAAAATAACAATTTCAAATCAATATTAAATGAGAATACTCTTCTTCTACTTCTTACCTTGTTATAGACAAGGATAAGTTACAGAATTCGAGGTTAAAGCTGAACGAACGAAAGAACCTAATCAAAGAGGATCTACGAAGGAAGATAGATTCAATGGAAAGGAAATTTCAGAAAAAGAATTTAAATATTAAAAAATTATATCCAAAAATATTTGTTTAAAACATTTAAAACCATTTTAAAAATGATTTACACTTTAAAAATACGCTCTCTCGCAAGAAAGATTCAACAACTGATTCCACTCATTATAGGGTATCACCACCCTATCTCTAATGAGCTTTTACCTCATAGGCTAAAGCTTTGATAAACCAAAGCTTTAATACCAAATGTAACATACCGTCTTTCGTCTACTTCAAGCTGGTAATTAAACCAACTCAAACCATTTGAAATGACAAAATTTTATTAGCTTATGAGGTAAATAGAATAAATCACAAACACAGAAAAATAGAATATCTCACAACGGGATAAATAAATTACACAATAGTAGTTCAAGAAGCCACTAAATCAAAATCAAAATTTATACATAATATCAGAGTTACAAAATTTAAATACAGCGGAAGTCTAAATACAAGAATCTAATACAAAGGAGAATTAACCAGAATCAATAGATAGAGGTGATGTCTTCAACAATCTCCAGCTTCAAAAGGTGAAATCTCAACACTACAGTACTTGATCTGACCCAAGCAATAATGCAAAAGAAAATAACTCGGATCAGGATTAACATTCTCATGGAAGTAAATCAACTCAAATGAAATATTTAATAAAATGCGTCAGTAACTTAAAGGATGTTTGGGGTCACCATCCTTTAAGGATCAGGTTAAACTAATATCATATAAAATAATACGCTATTATAATATTGTCTATAGTTAAATATAACATATTTTAAAAATAGCGTAAGCGGGATTACATTTTTACCCTTACACTGTTTATAAACATTATCGTAAATTGCATATAAAACACCGGTAACGGTCGGTAGATAGGGATGTTGTAACACCCCGGATTTTTGAATAATCAAATTAACTAAAATAAAGAATAATTAATCTCAGACGTGAGAATTATGGTGATTGGGTTGCGCCATTGTGTTCGTCTCGGAATTCTGGTTGAAATAGAGTCCGAGTTTGCAGGAAACGGGTACCGGATGAAGGAGTTATGGACGAACGAAGATTGGTGGCAAAAGATAGAAAAAAAATGCACTGGCGCACTTGGGAAGTGCGCCAGTACATATTTGCACTGGCGCACCTGCGAAATGCGCCCAGGCCGAGGCAAAAGCCTGCATAGCTTTCTTGTTCAGGCTGACCTGTATTGCTGAGTCCTTTCTGACTCCTTGCCGAGTCATTAGGGCTGACTTGTCACCCTATCATGATTGAATGGTTTTGATTTACCCTAAGAACATCCGACGGCTTAAATTAATTCATAACTCTATAAAAAGACCCATATACTCAAACCCTAAATCAGAATTAAAACTAAAACTATGGCCGCCATGCTGTTGTCTTGAACCCTAGAGCAGCCGCCACCAAAATTAAGAGGAAGAAGCAACCAAATCAGAACTACTCAACCCTAACAGCGAATCTTCATCAAAGGAGCACTAATTCAACTCCATAAATCAGAATTCAGAACTCAAGACTGCTTTTGAGTTGTGAGTTCGATAGTTTAGCAAAATAATTAGTAATTTAATTAGATTAAGTTATAACGCGGATTGTATGGATGTGATATGAAGTATTGATAGCATGTTGTAATTATGTTGTAGAATTATGATTGAAATATCTATGATGTTATGTTATGATGCTATCGTTTACGATGTAAAGTTATGTTGCTATCATCCATGTTGTAATTTTATATAAAATCAAATCATCATGTTTCTTATGCTAGTTTGTGATATTGATTCATATGGTAAATCATATGTAGGAAAGTTTAGATGTTGATTCAAACATGAACCATATATAAGTTTGGGTAGAATTATATGTGACCTTACATGGCTATGGAACCTAGTTTATGTGAAATTTAATTGAAAGTTAGGCTATGACATATGTTAAATTCTACATGATAACTTACATGTTAGATACTTGTTTACACCATTGTTGCGATCACATATGTGAGTTTATGAGTTGGATATGAATCATGTTATGTTATTACCTATGCAATTTTGTGGCCATTATTTCATCAAGTTAACACCTTTAGATATAGATCTATGACATATGATGTTTACGCAAGTTTGTGGCCACTTTCTCATCAAGTTCACACCTTTAAATTTGGATCCATGACATATGTTGTTTATGCAAGTTGTAATCTTGGCCTATGCAAGTTTTAGATGTAGAACATCATTCACATATGCAAGTTCACCCCTATGTTAGATCTATGTTTTAATTATGTGTATATATTGTGATATTTTCTTTTATTTTCATGAGTTAGACTATTCGAGTCTAACGTATATTTTTATGTTGAACGAACAAACGTACTACGTGGGAAAAAGGGGATAATATTAATATTTAATTGGCATAAATGCCTTAAAAGGCATAAAATAAAATTTTGGTGAAATTGGTATGATTTTACATACCATAAATGGATGGACATAATTGAGTCAATTATGGACATCGTTAAATTTGGAATTGATTGATAATTTGAATAGGGAAAGTAATTCAAATTGGAGGATGATTAATTAGGACTAATTAATCGTCTAAGACACGAGGTTAGGCTCTTTTGTGGTGTAAGACTGCCCGGACCCGCCCGACAAATCCAGCTGCCACAAATGCCAGTCTAATGTGAGAGGTCTTAGGCACAAACTAAATACGTAACAATTGTAAAGACACGAGGTTAGACTCTTTTATGGTGTAAGACTGCCCGGACCCGCCCGGCAAATCCAGCTGCCACAAATGCCAGTCTAATGTGAGAGGTCTTTATGAGGTTACGGTCTTAATGAATTAAGAAACACTTAACCAGATAAGCATGTAGTGGGACATGAGGGGGTTAAGTGGGTGCCTTGGGTGGCATGTGGAATCTAGTGGGTGCCTTGGGTGGCATTTGGAAATACGATTAGAAACACTTAACCAAAATTGAAACATGTAATTGAAACATGAATAAGAGGTGGGTTAAGTAGGATGTACTAGAGGGGACCAAGCTTAGATGGATAGCTTGTGTCAAGTAATGGGGGCCCATTTCAACCAGTAACCCATACGTATCTTTGTGGGCTCGACCCAAGTCGAGGACGGGACACGCATACTGGGCTTGACTGTAAGAGGCCAAACCAGGTTAGCGGTGGCAACGCAAGTCCAACGGGTTCATATGCGTGTGTGGACCCGGGCTAGTAGGTAAGACGTTGTTGCATCATGTAGGTATAAGCCGGGCATTGTTGGTTGTATCGGGTTGCCACTTTGGGGAGTGATACACCCCACTGTGGGGCCATCATGAGTATCTATGAGTTAGGGAGCAGATTGCTTGGGGGTAGTGGGTACACCTAGTGGAGATAGGGGCAGACGACACCTATGAAGGCAGCTAGGGGTGCGCGAAACTACCAATATCATTATTTAGTCTGTAGGCGGGATCAATCTTAGGGTGACTAGTGGTGGTGCAGTATACTAGTGGCGGTGTAGTATAGCAATTATCCCATAGGGTTGGTGTTTGCGAACAAATTATACAATTGTAAACAACTGTAAAATTCGTTCGTCTTTCCTAAACAACAAGGATCGTTGTAGAGGGTGTCGAACTCTGGGACCAAATTATTTTATTAATAAATCCAATCAAGTTATCCCTAACTTTTGATTGATTGCAAATTAACAGAAAATAAACAAAAAGCGAGATTTTAACAATAAAGAAAGTAATTAGGGGATAATGACATAGATCAGATTCATAATCATCAATAGCCAAAAGATTAACCAGATCTAATACATGTTTCTGTCACAAACATGAATCAACGATAATAGGTTTTTAGAAACAAATATGTAAATAACGACAAGCATAGCCTATGCAGGAGCTCAGCTCTACAACCATAGGCTATCAGGACAGATTCACTATTTTATTTCTAAAACCCTAAATTTAGATCTAGATCTGATAAACGTTAGATCGAACACGAATATATCATGTGAAGGAGCATAGCTCTTAAACGACACAAAATATGAAGGTTCGGATCTAACCCTTAATTCAGATCTATATCTACATGTATACAGTCCTCATCTTTTGGCTATGTGATTCATATTGAATCATACTATCAGCGTCATCACCCCCTAATCAAAGGGGATTAGCTAGACATAGCTAAAGAAGAAGAGAAAAAGAAAATAAATAACATGAACATAAATAAAATAAACAAAAAGTAAAAAGAAAGGGAGAGAATGATTTTATTCCAAGAAGAGAATTACAGAATAAAACCTAATGTGTTCTTACAAGACTAAGATACAATGTATTTATAGCTGATATGACAAAGGCTAGCTAGCTAATTACATAATGTGGGACTAAAGAAATAACCCAAATAACACATAAGCCAGTGTGAACGCAGCTTTAGAGTGAGTGGTCTAGCAAATAGGCTAGTGTGAACGCAACATGAGTAAGAGGCCTTCCAAATGAGCTAATGTGAATGCAGTTTGAGTCTTTATTGAGCCAAATCTTCTTAACTGAAATATAATTGCAACCGTTCTTCAAGCTTTAGACTCTTCAAGCTTTAGTAATTTTAAACTTCACTCTTTTTAAGCAAATTCTTCATGCTTTATCCATCAAATGCTCTAAACCATGCTTCTTGTCAACAATCTGAAAATACAGCTATAAATACAAAGTATCAATTATTTTAAAGGGAAAATAAGATAAATAAGCGGATAAAATATACACATTTACGTGTATATCAAATACCCCCACACTTATCTTTTTATTCGTCCTCGAATAAACTAAACTAAGATATGTCACACTTTCGTAGGAAACACGATTGCATTTAGCGTATGCAACAAGCCGTTAAACCTCTGGGTGTCCCCAGTAGGACGAGTGTTGTCTCGTGAGGGTTTTCAGCGGATACTACCCACAAAATCCAAGCGTCTTGTGTACGCGGATAAATCAAACATTATATTTAAGGTCTTTCATATTCCAAGGGTTTCACCTAACTTCAATAATAACGGTTTAGTCCCAATTGTCCATCCCATTATTGGTGCAAAAATGAATAAGATTTTTCAAGCTGAATCATAATTCCTTGATAACACTGTAATTGTCTTGAAGGTTAAGAGCGTGGTGTCAACCAAAGTTCTACACATCGACAATGTGCACCCAATCATTTATTCAACCTTTTTTTTTGAATAATTTTGCACCAGTGTAACTGTAATGTATTGGATATGAGTTATGCATAGATGAAGGAAAAAAATTTTGTAAGTTCTAAAAATATTCTAGATAAGAGGGCAAGTGTATTAGTTGAACTTCAAATTACAAAAGATAAAGTAATACTAAGGCACATATGGACATTTTGTTTCCTTCCATCTCCTCAACTACAATCCTTGCTTCTAAGTACGGTATGATGGATGTGGATGGAATGGAAATGAATGCTTTATAGTCACGAGTGATGAATGACTATCTTATTCTGAGAGACTCTCTCTTTATTTCTTTTTTTTCCCTTTTTTTTCCTTTTTTTTTCTTTTGCATGATGAATGATGAATGGAGATGGAATGATGACGTACATGATTTCATTTGATTCCTCCTCTACTACCAACACTTCATGAAAGGAAAGTTTTGTGCCCTAGTTACTCTACTTCTATAACCTTAATTCAACACACAAGTCTGGATTGATGTTATAAAAAAAGCTGAAAGGAATGATAAGCAAAGTTTCGTAAGATAGATAACCCATATAAAATAAGATGTGGTATATGGTTATCCTACCTTAAAACAAGTACGGAGTGGGTGGTGTAATATTGGTATAAAAAGTGACATTTTTGACCTTTAAACAAAGGTTCTTGAGTATACCAATATAAGATAAACTTGTCGAAACATGGATGTAAATCGACTAAAACTTGGGTTTGAATAATGTGGGGTATCGAAGAAGAATGCTACAATGAGTCATTTCTCCTTAATTGGGCCAAGTGGATTTTAGAACTTACGATTTTGAAAATTTGAGTGGAAAAGAAAATATTATGCATGAAAACGAACTCAGAAAATCCAACAAATGTAGGTGCAAAATCATTTTTATTTCTTGATTTTTTTTATTTTTTTGTGATTATTTTTACTTGCACATTCTAACACGTATAACAAGGGTTGACACACTTACTCCAGAACACGACTAACGTCTGCACAGTCTCAAGCTAGCATCTTAAAAAGACACATTACGATTCAATGAATAAATAATGTTCATTCCCATCACCCAACAATTCAACTTATCAAACAAGAACCAAGGTGTTATTTATGAATTTAAGTTAATCCTTATTCAATGCATGACCTACTTCATAAAATTTGATTGCTGATGTAATGTAAATTCCCCCCACACTTGAGTGTGACTGTGTCCTCACAGTCTTATTTAGACATATCTTAGTGAAAGAGAAAAACAAATAAGAGAGTCAGCACGGCTTACCGGATGTGTTGCAGAAAATACGCAGTCATCGAATAGATGTACCGGTCCACAATAGACCAATGGATTAGCCTCATTAAGATTATGAGACACAGCTTCAGCATAGAAAACCAAATCATAAAGGATTGTATACTACGTGACAGATTTGGAAAAACAAATTTGGTTTTTTCAAAAGTTTGAGTTGCTAATTTTAAAATTTTGAGCTTACAATTGATCCGAAAATCGAATTGAATTTCTATAGCAACTAAAGAGAAGTCAGTGAGCTGGGGTTCAGTAAAAGTTTCAAAAACAAAATTTGACTTGTTCAGATGATGTATAAATTGAGAGACGTGGGCATCACTCTCACCCCCACAATGGTTTTGAGAAATATTGTTTAGTTTTGCTTTGATATTGGAAATTTTGTTGACTAAAGGTTCCTTCATAAACCTAAAGTTAAAACCAAACAAGTGAATTTTCAGTAAATTTCGAAATCGTGTTTTCTCAAAAACCGTGTTATTCCAAAAAAAGTTCATATACTGTTGAAATTTATCATTGAAAAACACGTGATCAAAGTGAGATTCAGTTGAAACGATCAAGTCACAAGGGGTTTCAACAATTTCAGAAAAATCGTCATCATGTTTGAGATCACATTCAACAATCCCATTGTTTTCAACCTCAAGAGTTTCAAAGTTTTCAAACATTTCATTTTCAATTTCATACCCAACAACATTATCGTCAATCAATTCAAGATTTTTTAGCTCATCAAAGTCGTCCTCACTTGAACAGTTGTTAACAACTTCATCATTTTTGTCAAGTTGACAATCTAAAGTTGCTAAATTTTCAAAATTTTCAGAATCTGTTTGAGGAAGATCAAATTGAAGATTAACGTCTTCGTTTTCAAGAGAATTTAAATTCAAATCAAGCACAGGGCTTTCAACAACTTTATTAAGATTTTCATCAATTTCAAAAGTTGTTAGTTGAAAATCGTCGATTGTGGGCAAAGGTGGATTTTTATTCGAATCGTCACAAGTTTGGATCCGATTTTGTTTCTCACGAAACTTCAAGTAATCGTCAAGTATGTTCGTTTGCTCAACAAAATCAAATTTATAATTATTTACATGAGAATTTTCACTTTGAAATTGTTGAGAACAAAAGTTTTCAGTAGCACCATAACTGAAATTATTCCCGTTGCCAAAATCATTTGAAAAGTGATTTACATTTCCATTTTGAATTTGAAATTCATTTTGGAGTTCAAAATTGAATTGACAAGTGTTATAATCAGAATCATTTGAATTTGGATGTGAAATCGAATTTTGATTATTTTGAAAGCTTTCACTTGAATTGTTGCACATGTATAACTTACACAATTCATTTATTTCTTTATTTTGTTGTATGCTCATTTCAAGTAAAGATTCAACATGTGTTTCAAGAGTTGAGGGCTGATCATCATTTTGAAAATTTGGTGGTGTACAAACGGGATTATCTTGGAAATTTTGAAAAGTTGGTGGCATAAATCCAAATTGTTTGTACAATAGTTGTTATTAAAATATCCATATGTATTTGGTGTAAAATTATATGGATTATATTGATTTTCACAACTATCGTAAAATCCGTTGGAATAAGGGAATTGAGACATTTTCAAGAAAGCTCTTTTAAAAAATATGTTAAAATTAACAACTTCGGATTATACGAATACAAGTCTAGGCCAGGTCCGGACAGGGGTTATCAGTGTGCCACGAATCACCGTAGAAACACGACTGAAGGTTTAAGAACCTGTTTGAGTTCTTGACTCTACCGTTCCTTAGACACCTTAGAGAGTATCAATCCTAATTGTCAATTTAACGAATATTTTGTCATATGAGCTCTGGGGAATCCTCAATTTGATTTCAAAAATAATTTAGTCCACATTTATTTTAAAATTTCCAACCACACATCAACAATCAAAATAATCAATCACGTACAGTTAAAGAATGATAAATTGCAGAAATAAAATTTTTTACAAGCAAGCCGCTGCCCCTGCAGAAGATTTTTACAAGCAGTTTCTATATATATTTTTTTATTTGCAGCAGCGGTCCCTGTAGAGATAGAAAATACTCACTTTGATCGGCAGTCTGTCCAGCGCAATTGAGTCGCGCTAGCGCGTTCACACCCCACTTGGTGTGCAACCGCTTCAACACTGAATAGTCCGCTGTTATTTCGTTGTTGTCGCCTCCTATTAATTACTTGACTGCGCTGCGGCACGGGTTCGGGCTAGGAGCCCGAAAAAAATTTTTTTAGGACCTTTTTCAAATTACCGCTGTACCTGTTTTCGGTTCTTCTCCTTTTTTTTTTTTTTGGGATTAAACTAAAACAAAAGCACAATTTAAAACAAAAGAATGGGGACTTTTTTTTTAGAAGGAGAGAAAAAAAAAATCAAACTCGACCTAATAATAAACCTGCCAAACAATTGGAAATATCAAAGCCCAATAAGGCCCACCACGAAACACCAAAGGGTCACAGCCAATTGGACCGAGATCACTTCAATTTTGGCCCACATATGAGGCACAATTCAATACCCCTTTTCCTTGTCCCAGAAACCAAAGTACAAATAACAAAAACAGCCTTTTTTCTAGAGAGCCAAATCGAATCCCAAAAAAAAAAAAAATCAAAACAAAAAGGAAGCACGGTTCTTGTTTATTTTATTTAACATCGATTCAAAAGAATCGAGATTCAAGACTTGACTCGAGTTTTTGGTTTGTGATGATTTGCGATTACCGAGGGAGTTCATGGTGTTTGCTGATGCCAATATTTGGCTTGAGGGTTGTGAATCGTGCTGGAGTTTGAGGCTATATGAGGGCGTTGGCTGATTTGCGGTTGCGAATTAATGGTAAGAGGAATTAGGGTAGCAGGATGCAAGATGTTGTTGCGTGAGGGTTGGGTATGCTGCGGACTTGTTGTTGAATGGTTGGAAGATGAAGATTTGGCTGAAGTAATGGTTTCTGAGGAGCTTGCGTGGATCTGAGTTAGGTATTGGAGGATGGTGGGAAGTTTGTGTATGGGATATTAATGAAGGAGGAGTTGTTGACAGAAGATGGTGATTTACTTGATGGGCATGGCAGGAGGTTGTGAACGTTGGTGATGGGAATTGCTCGCTATGGGGATTTGGCAGAGAGTGGTGATGTATTTGATGGGCATGGTTTTCAAAGCTGTTCGAAGGGGGGTTGGGAATTGATGTCACAGGTCGGTATTTGGATTTGACAGTGCGTGAGAACGGTTGCTTGGAAAATGAAATAGATGTGGTAATGACGTGGAGAAGTGTTTGGAGATGGGGTTGAAGGAAGGAAATGGTTTGGTAATATGGTGGTGAATGATTCAGAAACAAAAATGCAGCAAACAAATATAAGGCAGGAAAATCAAGAAAGGAATATTTATTTATTTATTTTTATTGTTGTGTAAATAGAAGAGGGAGGAGAGAAAAAAAATGTAAAAGGAAAAAAAAAATAGAAAAAGGAAAGGAAATAAATGAAGAAAGGATGGTAATGAACAGAAAAAAAATAGAAAAGGAAAGAGATAAAACAAAATATGCAAGTTTTTTTTTTTATTTAGCAGTACCAAATCAACAACTAATCAAGAGAATTTTTTTTTTATGTATGAAAAGAAAACAAAAGACATAAATTAAAAATATTTTTGTGCCTTTTTTTTATTAATAAAATAGAAATAAAACTATAACCTGAAGGATTTAAAAACAAAAATTATTTCGGTCCCCGGCAACGGCGCCAAAATTTGTTTGCGAACAAATTATACAATTGTAAACAACTGTAAAATTCGTTCGTCTTTCCTAAACAACAAGGATCGTTGTAGAGGGTGTCGAACTCTGGGACCAAATTATTTTATTAATAAATCCAATCAAGTTATCCCTAACTTTTGATTGATTGCAAATTAACAGAAAATAAACAAAAAGCGAGATTTTAACAATAAAGAAAGTAATTAGGGGATAATGACATAGATCAGATTCATAATCATCAATAGCCAAAAGATTAACCAGATCTAATACATGTTTCTGTCACAAACATGAATCAACGATAATAGGTTTTTAGAAACAAATATGTAAATAACGACAAGCATAGCCTATGCAGGAGCTCAGCTCTACAACCATAGGCTATCAGGACAGATTCACTATTTTATTTCTAAAACCCTAAATTTAGATCTAGATCTGATAAACATTAGATCGAACACGAATATATCCTGTGAAGGAGCATAGCTCTTAAACGACACAAAATATGAAGGTTCGGATCTAACCCTTAATTCAGATCTATATCTACATGTATACAGTCCTCATCTTTTGGCTATGTGATTCATATTGAATCATACTATCAGCGTCATCACCCCCTAATCAAAGGGGATTAGCTAGACATAGCTAAAGAAGAAGAGAAAAAGAAAATAAATAACATGAACATAAATAAAATAAACAAAAAGTAAAAAGAAAGGGAGAGAATGATTTTATTCCAAGAAGAGAATTACAGAATAAAACCTAATGTGTTCTTACAAGACTAAGATACAATGTATTTATAGCTGATATGACAAAGGCTAGCTAGCTAATTACATAATGTGGGACTAAAGAAATAACCCAAATAACACATAAGCCAGTGTGAACGCAGCTTTAGAGTGAGTGGTCTAGCAAATAGGCTAGTGTGAACGCAACATGAGTAAGAGGCCTTCCAAATGAGCTAATGTGAATGCAGTTTGAGTCTTTATTGAGCCAAATCTTCTTAACTGAAATATAATTGCAACCGTTCTTCAAGCTTTAGACTCTTCAAGCTTTAGTAATTTTAAACTTCACTCTTTTTAAGCAAATTCTTCATGCTTTATCCATCAAATGCTCTAAACCATGCTTCTTGTCAACAATCTGAAAATACAGCTATAAATACAAAGTATCAATTATTTTAAAGGGAAAATAAGATAAATAAGCGGATAAAATATACACATTTACGTGTATATCAGTTGGTGTAGTTTAGTAATCATCCTATAGTGGTTTAGGTGCGCTTAACGATATCGTTGATCATCATGTTTCCTTATTTACTCTGCCATACTCAATGGTTCATGATCATTTACTTATTTTCCAACTTATGCCTTAGCCTAGTTACTTTGTTAATTATATTGTTAGAATTATCGCACTCGCCAGACTTTATGTCTGACCCCCCTTTTTCCATCTCTTCCCCCCCCCCCAGGTGCTCCGGTTGGAACTAGCACCAGTGGAGCTTGATTTTGGACCGCTTTTAGAAGATTTCTTGGATCGCTGAAGTAAAGTTCAGCTTCTCTTTATTTATGGCTATTTTAATGTTAGGGATTATGTCTTTCAGATTTTGTACTTTGTTTATAAAGATGGATATAATGTACTTGACTTTGGTTTATAGTTTTGATGATGTAATCAAACATATGGGTTTATCCGCTGCAGTGAAATAAAATTTTGAATTTTCAAGTACTGTTTATATCTGTCTTGTTGTGATTTTCTGTTCTATACTCACCTAAAACGCTCCACTGAAGTTAAGGCATTCCCTTTGCGAGTGACCTTAATGGAGGTGGGGTGTTACATGTGGTATCAGAGCTGAAGGTTACCAGAACAGATAAGATATCTTGAAAAACTATTTTTCAAAAGCATTTTTATAGAGAATACTTTCAAAAATATGTTTGTAGAAGAGTATTTTTGAAAGAAAGGTTTATTTTAAGAACATAATCCCCAAGAGCCATATATCCTTCCTTCGATTCTCCGTTTTGAATCTCTTCCTCTTTCTCTATTTGAGTTTTTCCCCCTCCGCATATAGATGTTTTTCTAAGATAAATGAGGACTTCCGTACGAAGGACGGAAAATCATTTCAAGGTACTTAGATGTTTGTCGGACTAGAAGTTAGTCCAAGGAAGTGGAGGGCTTGTTGGTACCTTTAAGATTGATGATGGGAAGAAGGTTCTAATAGTTGTTTAGTTAACAAAGGACGAAACCTCATCTTGGTGGGAGGTCACGAATGAAGAATGTGAAGAAGAAGAAGGTTAGTTGTTTTGGAGAAATAGGACACCTTAGGATTGTCCAAGGAGGCAAGGACAAAGTACAGGATCTTCTGGAGGGTAGTTGTATTCCCTCACGGCTGGTATACCTGATGGGGGTAGGACCGTTTAGGTTGAAATTTGGTTTTTTTTATCATCCTGTTTGAACTTTGTTTGATTCTGGCACTTCATACTCGTTAGTATCTGCTTCGTTAGTTGAAACACTACACCTAAATACTAGTCTAGTTAAGGATCCCATCCTAGTCTCAAATCCTGTTGGTGGTTCGGCTCATCCTTCAATGGTTTGTCGGGATTTGAGAGTGTCTATCTTGGGCGTTTGATTTGAATGCAACGCCTTCATCCTTGGTTTCACGGGCTATAGTTTGATTCTAGGGGTGGATTGGCTAGCCAGGCGGGGTGCCATCCTAGATTGTGAAAGGAGGGTAGTTAGACTATTGATTCGTTATGGAAAGACCCTCATATTTCTTGTGACCCTAGGGGTTCAGTGATGCTTAGCTGCCTAGAATCTTCTGACGCATCCAACGATGATTGGGAGTCTGTTTGAGTGGTCCGTGAGTATGGAGACGTCGTTGATAAAGTGCGGGGTTTACCCATAGGCACGAAATAAGTTTTCGTATGTGCTTAATAGATTAAGCAAAGCCAGTAATGTAATCAGCGGTGGTTTTGGAGCAAGACTGGCAAGGACAGCTGTAATAACCCGGAAATTCTGAACCAGTTTAAAATTTTTATTTTGGCAATTTTAGCGAATTTTGAATATTTAAAATGAAGTATTTTAAATAATAACAACGAAAAAATTTCTTTTGAATAAAATTCAATCGTACATAGTTATATAGATCGACGTTAGAATATAAATAATTATATATAATTATAAAAGGAATTGAAAATGCCGCGGTAGTTCGATAATTCGATTTCAAACTTCAATTGAATGTACCGGGTGCAAAACAATCCGGATTTTAGTGAAACCAAAAATAATAGAATCTAATTGTCAATATCTTTCCAACGAATCTGAAAAATCAAAATTTCATAGCGGGGATCAAAAGATATGTCCAGTTGAAAATTCTGAATAGTCGCTATGGAATTCAGGCCCTTAAAAATGGAAATTTTGCAAACAACCTCGGATTTCGACGAAACCACTTTTGTTGGGTCCGTGATGTCAAATTATTGCAAGGTTTCAAATTTCATAATTTTTTGAATCAATAAGTGAGCGTGGCAAAGGAAAACGCGTTTGACCAGTTTCAGTTGATTTTAATCGACTGGAAAATGGCCATTTTTCCAACGGTCTCAGAATTCGACGAAACTAGTTTTGTTAGGACCGTATCGTCGATACGAAGCTAGAAAATATTTTTCGGGAATTTTTTCGAGTTCGTATGTGACCCCGGTAATTTGAAATGCGCGTTCAAAATCAATATATAGAGTTATATGTTGATTTTGACGAAAACTGATCGAAACGATCGAATCAGCCTACGATACATATCCCATTGTGTTCGGAATGGGGGTAAAACGCTATGGACGACAGGCGGTGGGCCTCGTTTAGAGGTCGTATGAAAAAGTCAACTTTTTGAAATTTAAAATAGTAAAAATAAAAATATTCCTCTCTTCCCCTTTAACTTCTCTGCACCCCCTCCCCCCCCCCCCCCCCCGTTTATAATTCAGTTCGAAGAAAAGAAAAAAAGAAGAAGAAATCGCGATACCCAAACCTAGCCGCCATCGTTCCACCCCCCTGACGATCGTGCGCCACCGTCGACCCTCGCCTGGCCCCCTCCTCGTCGACTACACCGCCCTCCACCTTCTTCTCCCCCATCGCGATATCCCCCAAATGGCTAGTGCGAGGTTCCCCAAACCGCCACGCCACCCCGCTCACCACCGTCGCCGAATCCAGGCACTCTGCCCCACCGACGTGATGCCGCAGCCTCCCACCTCGAGCCACCTGAATCCTCCTCTGCTGCCCCAAACCGGTGAGCTCCCTATTTAGTTTATATATATATATATATATATATGTAAATAACATTGATCTTCATATGTAAATGGATTTCATAATGTGAAAACAGTTTTTTTAGCATCTACATTAAGATAAAACTTTGATTTTTATTTGTTTTAAATCTTTGATTAGAAAAAGTTTGGATTTTTATAGAAGAGATTAGCTTTTTCAACAACAAAAGGATTTGATTTGCAACAATAAAAAGATTAGATTTTTAAAATAGAAAAGAATAGATTTTAAAAATAGAAAAGAATAGATTTTTAAAATTAAAAAGGCGAAATCTTTATATAGAGAATAGCGGTATAAAAATAGGATTTTTATATATTGAATAGCGAAGTAAAAATTCGATTTTTATATAATGAATAGCGAAGTAAAAATTCGATTTTTATATATTGAATAGCGAAGTAAAAATTCGATTTTTATATAGTGAATAGCGAAGTAAAAATTCAATTTTTATATATTGAATAGCAAAGTAAAAATTCGATTTTTATATATTGAATAGCGAAGTAAAAATTCGATTTTTATATATTGAATAGCAAAGTAAAAATTCGATTTTTATATATTGAATAGCGAAGTAAAAATTCGATTTTTATATATTGAATAACGAAGTAAAAATTCGATTTTTATATATTGAATAGCGAAGTAAAAATTCGATTTTTATATATTGAATAGCGAAGTAAAAATTCGAATTTTACATATGTAGAGAATACGGGCAACGAAGGTGATAAAAAGGCGAGAACGATGAAGATTTCTATCAATGAAGTGTCGTGAAGTTAGAATAGCTATCGGTGAGAAATTCTCACTCTTCAAATTCTTTTTCTAGTTATATATATATATTAGGATGCAGACGGTGTTTAGTAGCACCCGACACAATCGTCCACAGACCATGAACTTGTTTGTTTGGTTGTGTAGTTGGTTAGATTATTTGGTTTGAATTGAATTGTTTGGTGAAATGGAATGGATTTGATTGATGTGTGAATGGTGTGGGCCTTTACTAGAACGGGGATAAGGCTTGGCCTTGTCCCGTTTCTAGTATCGTGCCGTTATGCGGCCGAAATTTTCTAAAATAAATTAGAAAAATAAAAATATCATTTTATTGAATAAATGAACTGAATAGAATATTCATTGGTTGAATAAAATATTTTATCGTTAAAAATATAATTTTTAACGTGAACATGAATAAATAAATATTTATAAACAAATCGGCCGATTTGTTTATATACACTGATTTGACTGATATTGATTGGGACGATAAATTTTACACATCGCCCAACTGCACAAATAAAATCTGTGTTTGATTGTTTGAAACCCCACACGGGTATTGGGATAAAATACGGCATACACTAATCCCAATAATTAGTTGTATGTCAATCGATTGACTGACATGCTGTTATAAGCGTTAGATATCTATATTTGATGCTTATACAGTGTAGGGCACTTTGGATGATGGTTGATTATTTATCGTTGCTATTATATACATGTGTTGTATGGAATCCATATAATTAACTTTATATGGTAATTGATTGGGCCTCATTCCAATCGGGAAAATAAAGAATATTATAAAGTAAAGGTTCATGTGTTGACTGTACTCATCCGTTGGGACTAGTCATGTGTTGAACAAAATATTTTAACAATAAAACTTATATCTTTGTCTCTATAAAATAAAGGTTCATGTGTTGACTGTACTCATCCGTTGGGACTAGTCATGTGTTGAACGAAATATTTTAACAATAAAACTTATATCTTTATCACTATAAAATAAAGGTTCATGTGTTGACCGTACTCATTCGTTGAGATTAGTCATGTGTTGAACGAAATATTTAGATTCACGTATTGAATAGGATAAATATTCATTTGTTGAATAGAATAACGAATTTATTGAAATATATAAAGCCGTATTGATTAGAGATGCGCTATTTTGACGCAAACGATATTTATATCGATTATATTCGTTTTTAAATTTGAATTGAATCGAATAGAAAACCAATTTGAATTGAATCGAATAGAAAACCAATTTGAATTGAATCGAATAGAAAACCAATTTGAATTGAATCGAATAGAAAACCAATTTGAATTGAATCGAATAGAAAACCAATTTGAATTGAATCGAATAGAAAACCAATTTGAATTGAATTGAATAGAAAACGAATTGAATTTGATTTGAATAGAAAACGAATTGAATTTGATTTGAATAGAAAACGAATTGAATTTGAATTGAATGGAAAACGAATTTGATTTGAATTGAATAGAAAACGAATTGAATTTGATTTGAATAGAAAACGAATTGAATTTGAATTGAAAAGAAAATGAATTCGAATCGAATTAAAATCGATTTGAATTGAAATCAAATAGAAATGAAAATAAAGAGGATTTGTAATAGAAAATTCAATTTTGATTTAAATTTGAAATAAAGGTTGAAATTGTTTTTGAAACGAATTCAAAACGATTTATAAAATCCGTTTTAAATAGAAATCGACGAAATATATATTATATATATTATATATATAATATAATGGCCTGAATAGAACGCGCCGCGGCAGTCCGCGAATTTCGACCATTAACTTCGAACGGACATTACGGGAGATCCGACCGTCGGATTCTCCTAAAACCGGAACCGTTGGGTTCATATCGAAAAGAGCTTTCTAATGAATATTGGAATTTGAAATCTAACGGTTGGATTTGGAGATACGTCCAAATCAAATTTGAAAAAGGTCGTTGTAGGTGCAGTCCGATGGCCGTTGATGGAAATCGACTGTACGGGCCTTGATAAAATTATTAAAAATATCAATAATTTGTGTAAAATCATAAGAAATGATTTGGGAAAGATTGGGATTAAAAACTCCATATTTGAAAAGATAAAAATAGTTTTTTATCGAAATGAACTAGTTTTGAACTGAGATTAAAACCCATTTATTTTTAAATAAATAAATTTGATTTGAAATGGGTTTTAAATAGAATTGATCTGTGGGTTTATCGTGAACTGTGTTTTAAATAACACTAGTTCTTTAACCCGATAATCAATAGAGTGTGATTTGGGTTTGTCGTGAGCTGTGTTTTAAATAACACTAGTTCTTTAACCCAGTAAAGGGAGTTTTGATGAATCTGCAATTAGATTGAAATGTGAATTGACAATCTAAATTATCAAATTTAGAAATTGAGCGAGAATGGAGTATCACCAGTTTTGCTCCAAGCGATAGTTAAATCTTTAATTAGATTTGAACGTGAAATGGTAATTAATTTTACCGATAACACCGTGGTGTTAGATATAGAGTATTACCAGTTTTGCTTCATGGGATGAATAGGTTGGGATTGGGAAATAAAATAAATAATTACTTCGGTGTGGTTCGCTAATCTCGACTAGTTTGGAAAACCATAATTTGGTTGGAAATGACATCCAAAGGAAGATCAAAGAATAAATTTAAAGAATTTATCTTGGATAAAATTAATGGGAACCTTTCCCTGAGAATATGAATTGGAATGAGGCGTATGTTGTGTTTGTGTAACATTTGTTTTTAATATACGCGGGTTGTTCGGAAAGTCCGGGTTTACACCCATTCTGAATAACCGATTCGACGATAAGTCAAAGATGAAGACGGTGGTTGAAGACCGGAAGTCTTCACATTGTTTGGGTGATTACTGATGATCCTGATTGGGCTGTACACCCAAGAGGATGGAAACAGTTGGTGGTCGTCCAGACGTACCTGTAGATCGATGGATATGCGAGGAAAGTGCCTCCGGTTTCGTTCAGACCCAGAGCGAACTTGTAAATGGATTGTGTGTCTGACATTGGATTTTATTCTGTGTTGATTGATTTCTGTTAAATATATATCTGTTTGGCGGCGGAGAATTTATTCTCTTGCTTAACGCCCTTCTCTGAGACGTACGAGCTTAGATGTTATATATCGATAGATATCAATCGCATGGCATGAATTGCCTGTGTGGCATGCTGAGTTGCATGGATCAAGGCTTCTGTTGAAAAGCAAAGTCTTGTGGTTGACGATCAAAGCACGACCTTTGTGGCGTAGCTTTGTGTATAACGTGAATTCGCGAGTCTCACACCTCGGTATGAGTTAAAAAGGGGATACAGACTGCTGGGAGAACACGACGTTTCTTTCTAGCTTTGGTGGTGTCAGTGACTTACCAGCCCTGACATTTATATACTTTTCACCTTTGTGGTTATTGGAATGAGGCGCCTCGATTATAGGTCTGTAAGGACCGGGAAACGTCTGTTCAGGAATTGCCAATCCTCAAATGTAAGAGAGGACCGGCCCAGCCGAATCCGGGGTTGCCCAGAGTGTGTAATCCCGAGGCATTTGCTAGAGTGTCTCGAAGCGGAGAGGATCTTGCCCCTTGCCTCGACTCATGACGGAAATCCAATTTCCAATACAAGATTTTCGGCTTTATTTGTAGAGCCTAGTATGGCGACATAGTAGCATGGGATGCTATGCCGTCTATGATTTATATTTATGATTGAAATTGTTTTGACACTATGCACTTATTATAGTATCAAATGATTTGTTTTAAACGTACCAAGCATGTTTGGCTGTTATAAGGTAAAACCCTATCCTCCGGCTTGCATTGCATTGTGTGATGGGACCTGGGTCTTATAATAGCTTCATTTTTCAAAAAGCATTGCGTTGTTTATTCTATGCACTGGTATTCTCGGGAGGAAACCCGTTCCGTGTTATACGGCGTGGTCCCTTGAATTACTCTCTTTTAAAGTAAAGTTTTAAATAACTGTTTTAGTTCTCACACCAGTCACATGACTGACCTGGAGTTTATTGTTTTAACCTAAACTCTGGGTGCCCTCATTTTCCGCACGGGCAGCTAGTAGTTTTGGTTTTGCAGATTTATATTCACAGGATCCTGGTTTGCAGCTGGAATGATATCCGGAAAGCTCTGTATCCGTATATCACCTTCAGTTGTGCTTTGTATTATTTTCCACTGCTATGTAATTTATTGTAATCTCTTATATTTATCGAATGTAATTTATTCAATTATACTCTGTATATTCTTGTATCTGATGGAATTGTTGTAATAGCAATGAAATGTTCTTCCGTCTGCGTTCTGATTTGTCCTGTTCTCAAACGATCAGGGGTTTCGAACGGTTAAGATCGGTTTAACACTGATTCGGATCGAGCGAAATTCCAGGCTATCACATTTGGCATCAGAGCTTGGGTTTACAGAGCTCGAGAACAAGACACATTAGAACCATACGAAAGAATTCATCAGATATTGGATTAGTAATATCCAATTAGAGTGACTCGTTAGAGATGGGATCCGTAGTATCCTAGAACGAGTGTGAAGAGTATATTTTTTTGAAATGAAAACAAATTTTATTTTGAAATTTAAATCATTTTAAACGTATTTGAATATTTATTTGTATTGTATTTGGACAATCGAGTATATAAAGATTTTGTATATACGCGTCATGAACGTATATTCGAAGTTTTAATATACTGGATAGATATAGAATTACACTCTAGTCGCCCGGAGATGATGTTGATAATGACCATGGCATCATCAATATTTATGTTCGTGTTTCGAAGGTGTGATTTCTATATATTTCCATTAGGCTGGTGTGAGAACCAAAACTAATATAGCTAGAATACATTGTTGTGAAGTGGCATCAAAAACATGATTTTTTGTATATGTATCAAAATTATGAATTTGAAACGTTAATTCACTAATTGATTGATGGTTGTGTTGTTTGTTTATTTGTTTGATAAATTTTGAACCATTATGCCTAATTGAATCAAATATCGAATTGTATTGAAAATTGGTTGCATTTGCTTGCATATACATATACTTACATTGAACAGGTCATAGCAAGGAGGCTAGAGCAGAGAATAAAATTTGTTTGCCCGACAAATAGGAACATGTTTACTATAATTTACTATTTTGTTTGGGTGATGATGATTCTATGAGCCGATTGGCTTTTTTTTCTTTTTGAGATCAGAAGGCCTATATGGCAATTTCGGGATTTTCCCGTGGCTCCCGGTGCAGGGGAGGTTATGGCGAAATTTTTCGAAAATTTAGGGTGTTAGCCAAATTTTTGAAAATTTGAAAATTCTCAGAAACTGAAAAGTTGGAGAATGCAAGCCAGATCGAACGGGGAGTTGATTAATCAAACCACTTTCAACTTTGTTCCTTTTCGGGGACGAAAAGTTTTAAGTGGGGGAGATTGTAATAACCCGGAAATTCTGAACCAGTTTAAAATTTTTATTTTGGCAATTTTAGCGAATTTCGAATATTTAAAATGAATTATTTTAAATAATAACAACGAAAAAATTTCTTTTGAATAAAATTCAATCGTATATAGTTATATAGATCGACGTTAGAATATAAATAATTATATATAATTATAAAAGGAATTGAAAATGGCGCGGTAGTTCGATAATTCGATTTCAAACTTCAATTGAATGTACCGGGTGCAAAACAATCCGGATTTTAGTGAAACCAAAAATAATAGAATCTAATTGTGAATATCTTTCCAACGAATCCGAAAAATCAAAATTTCATTGCGGGGATCAAAAGATATGTCCAGTTGAAAATTCTAAATAGTCGCTATGGAATTCAGGCCCTTAAAAATGGAAATTTTGCAAACAACCTCGGATTTCGACGAAACTACTTTTGTTGGGTCCGTGATGTCAAATTATTGCTAGGTATCAAATTTCATAATTTTTCGAATCAATATGTGAGCGTGGCAAAGGAAAACGCGTTTGACCAGTGTAAGTTGATTTTAATCGACTGGAAAATGGCCATTTTTCCAACGGTCTCAGAATTCGACGAAACTAGTTTTGTTAGGACCGTATCGTCGATACGAAGCTAGAAAATATTTTTCGGGAATTTTTCGAGTTCGTATGTGATCCCAATAATTTGAAATGCGCGTTCAAAATCAATATATAAAGTTATATGTTGATTTTGACGAAAACTGATCGAAACGATCGAATCATCCTACAATACATATCCCATTGTGTTCGGAATGGGGGTAAAACGCTATGGGCGACAGGCGGTGGGCCTCGTTTAGAGGTCGTATGAAAAAGTCAACTTTTTGAAATTTAAAATAATAAAAATAAAAATATTCCTCTCTTCCCCTTTATCTCCTCTGCCCCTTCTCCCCCGTTATAATTCAGTTCGAAGAAAAAAAGAAAAAAAAAAGAAATCGCGATACCCAACCCTAGCCGCCATCGTTCCACCCCCCTGACGATCGTGCGCCACCGTCGACCCTCGCTGGCCCCCTCCTCGTCGACTCCGCCGCCCTCCACCTTCTTCTCCCCCATCGCGATATCCCCCAAATGGCCAGTGCGAGGTTCCCCAAACCGCCACGCCACCCCGCTCACCACCGCCGCCGAATCTAGGCACTCCGCCCCACCGACGTGATGCCGCAGCCTCCCACATCGAGCCACCTGAATCCTCCTCTGCTGCCCCAAACCGGTGAGCTCCCTATTTAGTGTATATATATATATATATATGTAAATAACATTGATCTTCATATGTAAATGGATTTCATAACGTGAAAATAGTTTTTTTAGCATCTACATTAAGATAAAACTTTGATTTTTATTTGTTTTAAATCTTTGATTAGAAAAAGTTTAGATTTTTATAGAAGAGATTAGCTTTTTCAACAACAAAAGGATATGATTTGCAACAATAAAAAGATTAGATTTTTAAAATAGAAAAGAAAAGATTTTAAAAATAGAAAAGAATAGATTTTTAAAATTAAAAAGGCGAAATCTTTATATAGAGAATAGCGGTATAAAAATAGGATTTTTATATATTGAATAGCGAAGTAAAAATTCGATTTTTATATAGTGAATAGCGAAGTAAAAATTCAATTTTTATATATTGAATAGCGAACTAAAAATCCGATTTTATATAGTGAATAGCGAAGTAAAAATTCGATTTTTATATATTGAATAGCAAAGTAAAAATTCGATTTTTATATATTGAATAGCGAAGTAAAAATTCGATTTTTATATATTGAATAGCAAAGTAAAAATTCGATTTTTATATATTGAATAGCGAAGTAAAAATTCGATTTTTATATATTGAATAACGACGTAAAAATTCGATTTTTATATATTGAATAGCGAAGTAAAAATTCGATTTTTATATATTGAAAAGCGAAGTAAAAATTCGATTTTTACATATGTAGAGAATACGGGCAACGAAGGTGATAAAAAGGCGAGAACGACGAAGATTTCTATCAATGAAGTGTCGTGAAGTTGGAATAGCTATCGGTGAGAACTTCTCACTCTTCAAATTCTTTTTCTAGTTATATATATATATACTAGGATGCAGACGGTGTTTAGTAGCACCCGACACAATCGTCCACAGACCATGGACTTGTTTGTTTGGTTGTGTAGTTGGTTAGATTATTTGGTTTGAATTGAATTGTTTGGTGAAATGGAATGGATTTGATTGATGTGTGAATGGCGTGGGCCTTCACTAGACCGGGGATAAGGCTAGGCCTTGTCCCGTTTCTAGTATCGTGCCGTTATGCCGGCGAAATTTTCTAAAATAAATTAGAAAAATAAAAATATCATTTTATTGAATAAATGAACTGAATAGAATATTCATTGGTTGAATAAAATATTTTATCATTAAAAATATAATTTTTAACGTGAACATGAATAAATAAATATTTATAAACAAATCGGCCGATTTGTTTATATACACTGATTTGACTGATATTGATTGGGACGATAAATTTTACACATCGCCCAACTGCACAAATAAAATCTGTGTTTGATTGTTTGAAACCCCACACGGGTATTGGGATAAAATACGACATACACTAATCCCAATAATTAGTTGTATGTCAATCGATTGATTGACAGGTTGTTATAAGCGTTAGATATCTATATTTGATGCTTATACAGTGTAGTGCACTTTGGATGATGGTTGATTATTTATCGTTGCTATTATATACATGTGTTGTATGGAATCCATATAATTAACTTTATATGGTAATTGATTGGGCCTCATTCCAATCGGGAAAATAAAGAATATTATAAAGTAAAGGTTCATGTGTTGACTGTGCTCATCCGTTGGGACTAGTCATGTGTTGAACGAAATATTTTAACAATAAAACTTATATCTTTATCACTATAAAATAAAGGTTCATGTGTTGACCGTACTCATTCGTTGAGATTAGTCATGTGTTGAACGGAATATTTAGATTCACGTATTGAATAGGATAAGTATTCATTTGTTGAATAGAATAACGAATTTATTGAAATATATAAAGCCGTATTGATTAGAGATGCGCTATTTTGACGCAAACAATATTTATATCGATTATATTCGTTTTTAAATTTGAATCGAATCGAATAGAAAACCAATTTGAATTGAATCGAATAGAAAACCAATTTGAATTGAATCGAATAGAAAACCAATTTGAATTGAATCGAATAGAAAACCAATTTGAATTGAATCGAATAGAAAACCAATTTGAATTGAATCGAATAGAAAACCAATTTGAATTGAATCGAATAGAAAACGAATTGAATTTGATTTGAATAGAAAACGAATTGAATTTGATTTGAATAGAAAACGAATTGAATTTGAATTGAATGGAAAAGGAATTTGATTTGAATTGAATAGAAAACGAATTGAATTTGATTTGAATAGAAAACGAATTGAATTTGAATTGAAAAGAAAATGAATTCGAATCGAATTAAAATCGATTTGAATTGAAATCAAATAGAAATGAAAATAAAGAGGATTTGTAATAGAAAATTCAATTTTGATTTAAATTTGAAATAAAGGTTGAAATTGTTTTTGAAACGAATTCAAAACGATTTATAAAATCCGTTTTAAATAGAAATCGAAGAAATATATATTATATATATTATATATATAATATAATGGCCTGAATAGAACGCGCCGCGGCAGTCCGCGAATTTCGACCATTAACTTCGAACGGACATTACGGGAGATCCGACCGTCGGATTCTCCTAAAACCGGAACCGTTGGGTTAGTATCGAAAAGAGCTTTCTAACGAATATTGGAAATTTGAAATCTAACGGTTGGATTTGGAGATACGTCCAAATCAAATTTGAAAAAGGTCGTTGTAAGTGCAGTCCGATGGCCGTTGATGGAAATCGACTGTACGGGCCTTGATAAAATTATTAAAATTATCAATAATTTGTGTAAAATCATAAGAAATGATTTGGGAAAGATTGGGATTAAAAACTCCATATTTGAAAAGATAAAAAATAGTTTTTTATCGAAATGAACTAGTTTTGAACCGAGATTAAAACCCATTTATTTTTAAATAAATAAATTTGATTTGAAACGGGTTTTAAATAGAATTGATCTGTGGGTTTATCGTGAACTGTGTTTTAAATAACACTAGTTCTTTAACCCGATAATCAATAGAGTGTGATTTGGGTTTGTCGTGAGCTGTGTTTTAAATAACACTAGTTCTTTAACCCAGTAAAGGGAGTTTTGATGAATCTGCAATTAGATTGAAATGTGAATTGACAATCTAAATTATCAAATTTAGAAATTGAGCGAGAATAGAGTATCACCAGTTTTGCTCCAAGTGATAGTTAAATCTTTAATTAGATTTGAACGTGAAATGGTAATTAATTTTACCGATAACACCGTGGTGTTAGATATGGAGTATTACCAGTTTTGCTTCATGGGATGAATAGGTTGGGATTGGGAAATAAAATAAATAATTACTTCGGTGTGGTTCGCTAATCTCGACTAGTTTGGAAAACCATAATTTGGTTTGAAATGGCATCCAAAGGAAGATCAAAGAATAAATTTAAAGAATTTATCTTGGATAAAATTAATGGGAACCTTTCCCTGAGAATATGAATTGGAATGAGGCGTATGTTGTGTTTGTGTAACATTTGTTTTTAATATACGTGGGTTGTTCGGAAAGTCCGAGTTTACACCCATTCTGAATAACCGATTCGACGATAAGTCGAAGATGAAGACGGTGGTTGAAGACCGGAAGTCTTCACATCGTTTGGGTGATTACTGATGATCCTGATTGGGCGGTACACCCAAGAGGATGGAAACAGTTGGTGGTCGTCCAGACGTACCTGGAGATCGATGGATATGCGAGGAAAGTGCCTCCGGTTTCGTTCAGACCCAGAGCGAACTTGTAAATGGATTGTGTGTCTGACATTGGATTTTATTCTGTGTTGATTGATTTCTGTTAAATATATATCTATTTGGCGGTGGAGAATTTATTCCCTTGCTTAACGCCCTTCTCTGAGACGTACGAGCTTACATGTTATATATCGATAGATATCAATCGCATGGCATGAATTGCCTGTGTGGCATGCTGAGTTGCATGGATCAAGGCTTCTGTTGAAAAGCAAAGTCTTGTGGTTGATGATCAAAGCACGGCCTTTGTGGAGTAGCTTTGTGTATAACGTGAATTCGCGAGCCTCACACCTCGGTATGAGTTAAAAAGGGGATACAGACTGCTGGGAGAACACGACGTTTCTTTCTAGCTTTGGTGGTGTCAGTGACTTACCAGCCCTGACATTTATATACTTTTCACCTTTGTGGTTGTTGGAATGAGGCGCCTCGATTATAGGTCTGTAAGGACCGGGAAACGTGTGTTCAGGAATTGTCAATCCTCAAACGTAAGAGAGGACCGGCCCAGCCGAATCCGGGGTTGCCCAGAGTGTGTAATCCAGAGGCATTTGCTAGAGTGTCTCGAAGCGGAGAGGATCTTGCCCCTTGCATTGACTCATGACGAAAATCCAATTTCCAATACGAGATTTTCGGCTTTATTTGTAGAGCCTAGTATGGCGACATAGTAGCATGGGATGCTATGCCGTCTATGATTTATATTTATGATTGAAATTGTTTTGACACTATGCACTTATTATAGTATCAAATGATTTGTTTTAAACGTACCAAGCATGTTTGGCTGTTATAAGGTAAAACCCTATCCTCCGGCTTGCATTGCATTGTGTGATGGGACCTGGGTCTTATAATAGCTTCATTTTTCAAAAAGCATTGCGTTGTTTATTCTATGCACTGGTATTCTCGGGAGGAAACCCGTTCCGTGTTATACGGCCTGGTCCCTTGAATTACTCTCTTTTAAAGTAAAGTTTTAAATAACTGTTTTAGTTCTCACACCAGTCACATGACTGACCTGGAGTTTATTGTTTTAACCTAAACTCTGGGTGCCCTCATTTTCCGCACGGGCAGCTAGTAGTTTTGGTTTTGCAGATTTATATTCACAGGATCCTGGTTTGCAGCTGGAATGATATCCGGAAAGCTCTGTATCCGTATATCACCTTCAGTTGTGCTTTGTATTATTTTCCGCTGCTATGTAATTTATTGTAATCTCTTATATTTATCGAATGTAATTTATTCAATTATACTCTGTATATTCTTGTATCTGATGGAATTGTTGTAATAGCAATGAAATGTTCTTCCGTCTGCGTTCTGATTTGCCCTGTTCTCAAACGATCAGGGGTTTCGAACGGTCTAGATCGGTTTAACGACTGATTCGGATCGAGCGAAATTCCAGACCGTCACATTTGGTATCAGAGCTTGGGTTTACAGAGCTCGAGAACAAGACACATTAGAACCATACGAAAGAATTCATCAGATATTGGATTAGTAATATCCAATTAGAATGACTCGTTAGAGATGGGATCCGTAGTATCCTAGAACGAGTGTGAAGAGTATATTTTTTTCAAATGAAAACAAATTTTGTTTTGAAACTTAAATCATTTTACACGTATTTGAATATTTATTTGTATTGTATTTGGACAATCGAGTATATAAAGATTTTGTATATACGCATCATGAACGTATATTCGAAGTTTTAATATACTGGATAGATATAGAATTACACTCTAGTCACCCGGAGATGATGTTGATAATGACCATGGCATCATCAATATTTATGTTCGTGTTTCGAAGGTGTGATTTCTATATATTTCCATTAGGCTGGTGTGAGAACCAAAACTAATATAGCTAGAATACATTGTTGTGAAGTGGCATCAAAAACATGATTTTTTGTATATGTATCAAAATTATGAATTTGAAACGTTAATTCACTAATTGATTGATGGTTGTGTTGTTTGTTTATTTGTTTGATAAATTTTGAACCATTTTGCCTAATTGAATCAAATATCGAATTGTATTGAAAATTGGTTGCATTTGCTTGCATATACATATACTTACATTGAACAGGTCATAGCAAGGAGGCTAGAGCAGAGAATAAAATTTGTTTGCCCGACAAATAGGAACATGTTTACTATAATTTACTGTTTTGTTTAGGTGATGATGATTTTATGAGCCGATTGGCTTTTTTTTCTTTTTGAGATCAGAAGGCCTATATGGCAATTTCGGGATTTTCCCGTGGCTCCCGGTGCAGGGGAGGTTATGGCGAAATTTTTCGAAAATTTAGGGTGTTAGCCAAATTTTTGAAAATTTGAAAATTCTCAGAAACTGAAAAGTTGGAGAATGCAAGCCAGATCGAACGGGGAGTTGATTAATCAAACCACTTTCGACTTTGTTCCTTTTCGGGGACGAAAAGTTTTAAGTGGGGGAGATTGTAATAACCCGGAAATTCTGAACCAGTTTAAAATTTTTATTTTGGCAATTTTAGCAAATTTTGAATATTTAAAATGAAGTATTTTAAATAATAACAACGAAAAAATTTCTTTTGAATAAAATTCAATCGTATATAGTTATATAGATCGACGTTAGAATATAAATAATTATATATAATTATAAAAGGAATTGAAAATGGCGCGGTAGTTCGATAATTCGATTTCAAACTTCAATTGAATGTACCGGGTGCAAAACAATCCGGATTTTAGTGAAACCAAAAATAATAGAATCTAATTGTGAATATCTTTCCAACAAATCCGAAAAATCAAAATTTCATAGCGGGGATCAAAAGATATGTCCAGTTGAAAATTCTGAATAGTCGCTATGGAATTCATGCCCTTAAAAATGGAAATTTTGCAAACAACCTCGGATTTCGACGAAACCACTTTTGTTGGTTCCGTGATGTCAAATTATTGCTAGGTTTCAAATTTCATAATTTTTCGAATCAATATGTGAGCGTGGCAAAGGAAAACGCGTTTGACCAGTTTTAGTTGATTTTAATCGACTGGAAAATGGCCATTTTTCCAACGGTCTCAGAATTCGACGAAACTAGTTTTGTTAGGACCGTATCGTCGATACGAAGCTAGAAAATATTTTTCGAGTTCGTATGTGATCCCGGTAATTTGAAATGCGCGTTCAAAATCAATATATAAAGTTATATGTTGATTTTGACGAAAACTGATCAAAACGATCGAATCAGCCTACAATACATATCCCATTGTGTTCGGAATGGGGGTAAAACGCTATGGGCGACAGGCGGTGGGACTCGTTTAGAGGTCGTATGAAAAAGTCAACTTTTTGAAATTTAAAATAATAAAAATAAAAATATTCCTCTCTTCCCCTTTATCTCCTCTGCCCCCCCCCCCCCCGGTTATAATTCAGTTCGAAGAAAAAAAGAAAAAAAAAGAAATCGCGATACCCAACCTAGCCGCCATCATTCCACCCCCCTGACGATCGTGCGCCACCGTCGACCCTCGCCCGGTCCCCTCCTCGTCGACTCCGCCGCCCTCCACCTTCTTCTCCCCCATCGCGATATCCCCCAAATGGCCAGTGCGAGGTTCCCCAAACCGCCACGCCACCCCGCTCACCACCGCCGCCGAATCCAGGCACTCCGCCCCACCGACGTGATGCCGCAGCCTCCCACATCGAGCCACCTGAAGCCTCCTCTGCTGCCCCAAACCGGTGAGCTCCCTATTTAGTGTATATATATATGTAAATAACATTGATCTTCATATGTAAATGGATTTCATAATGTGAAAACAGTTTTTTTAGCATCTACATTAAGATAAAACTTTGATTTTTATTTGTTTTAAATCTTTGATTAGAAAAAGTTTGGATTTTTATAGAAGAGATTAGCTTTTTCAACAACAAAAGGATTTGATTTGCAACAATAAAAAGATTAGATTGTTAAAATAGAAAAGAATAGATTTTAAAAACAGAAAAGAATAGATTTTTAAAATTAAAAAGGCGAAATCTTTATATAGAGAATAGCGGTATAAAAATAGGATTTTTATATATTGAATAGCGAAGTAAAAAATTCGATTTTTATATAGTGAATAGCGAAGTAAAAATTCGATTTTTATATATTGAATAGCGAACTAAAAATTCGATTTTATAGTGAATAGCAAAGTAAAAATTCGATTTTTATATATTGAATAGCAAAGTAAAAATTCGATTTTTATATATTGAATAGCGAAGTAAAAATTCGATTTTTATATATTGAATAGCAAAGTAAAAATTCGATTTTTATATATTGAATAGCGAAGTAAAAATTTGATTTTTATATATTGAATAACGAAGTAAAAATTCGATTTTTATATATTGAATAGCGAAGTAAAAATTCGATTTTTATATATTTAATAGCGAAGTACAAATTCGATTTTTACATATGTAGAGAATACGGGCAACGAAGGTGATAAAAAGGCGAGAACGATGAAGATTTCTATCAATGAAGTGTCGTGAAGTTGGAATAGCTATCGGTGAGAACTTCTCACTCTTCAAATTCTTTTTCTAGTTATATATATACTAGGATGCAGACGGTGTTTAGTAGCACCCGACACAATCGTCCACAGACCATGGACTTGTTTGTTTGGTTGTGTAGTTGGTTAGATTATTTGGTTTGAATTGAATTGTTTGGTGAAATGGAATGGATTTGATTGATGTGTGAATGGCGTGGGCCTTCACTAGACCGGGGATAAGGCTAGGCCTTGTCCCGTTTCTAGTATCGTGCCGTTATGCCGCCGAAATTTTCTAAAATAAATTAGAAAAATAAAAATATCATTTTATTGAATAAATGAACTGAATAGAATATTCATTGGTTGAATAAAATATTTTATCGTTAAAAATATAATTTTTAACGTGAACATGAATAAATAAATATTTATAAACAAATCGGCCGATTTGTTTATATACACTGATTTGACTGATATTGATTGGGACGATAAATTTTACACATCGCCCAACTGCACAAATAAAATCTATGTTTGATTGTTTGAAACCCCACACGGGTATTGGGATAAAATACGGCATACACTAATCCCAATAATTAGTTGTATGTCAATCGATTGATTGACAGGCTGTTATAAGCGTTAGATATCTATATTTGATGCTTATACAGTGTAGGGCACTTTGGATGATGGTTGATTATTTATCGTTGCTATTATATACATGTGTTGTATGGAATCCATATAATTAACTTTATATGGTAATTGATTGGGCCTCATTCCAATCGGGAAAATAAAGAATATTATAAAGTAAAGGTTCATGTGTTGACTGTACTCATCCGTTGGGACTAGTCATGTGTTGAACGAAATATTTTAACAATAAAACTTATATCTTTGTCACTATAAAATAAAGGTTCATGTGTTGACTGTACTCATCCGTTGGGACTAGTCATGTGTTGAACGAAATATTTTAACAATAAAACTTATATCTTTATCACTATAAAATAAAGGTTCATGTGTTGACCATACTCATTCGTTGAGATTAGTCATGTGTTGAACGGAATATTTATATTCACGTATTGAATTGGATAAATATTCATTTGTTGAATAGAATAACGAATTTATTGAAATATATAAAGCTGTATTGATTAGAGATGCGCTATTTTGATGCGAACGATATTTATATCGATTATATTCGTTTTTAAATTTGAATTGAATCAAATAGAAAACCAAATTGAATTGAATCGAATAGAAAACCAATCTGAATTGAATCGAATAGAAAACCAATTTGAATTGAATCGAATAGAAAACCAATTTGAACTGAATCGAATAGAAAACCAATTTGAATTGAATCGAATAGAAAACCAATTTGAATTGAATCGAATAGAAAACCAATTTGAATTGAATCGAATAGAAAACGAATTGAATTTGATTTGAATAGAAAACGAATTGAATTTGATTTGAGTAGAAAACTAATTGAATTTGAATTGAATGGAAAACGAATTTGATTTGAATTGAACAGAAAACGAATTGAATTTGAATTGAATAGAAAACAAATTGAATTTGAATTGAAAAGAAAATGAATTCGAATCGAATTAAAATCGATTTGAATTGAAATCAAATAGAAATGAAAATAAAGAGGATTTATAATAGAAAATTCAATTTTGATTTAAATTTGAAATAAAGGTTGAAATTGTTTTTGAAACGAATTCAAAACGATTTATAAAATCCGTTTTAAATAGAAATCAACGAAATATATATTATATATATTATATATATAATATAATGGCCTGAATAGAACGCGCCGCACCGCGGCAGTCCGCGAATTTCGACCATTAACTTCGAACGGACATTACGGGAGATCTGACTGTCAGATTCTCCTAAAACTGGAACCGTTGGGTTCGTATCGAAAAGAGCATTCTAACGAATATTGGAATTTTGAAATCTAACGGTTGGATTTGGAGATACGTCCAAATCAAATTTGAAAAAGGTCGATGTAAGTGCAGTTCGATGGCCGTTGATGGAAATCGATTGTACGGGCCTTGATAAAATTATTAAAAATATCAATAATTTGTGTAAAATCATAAGAAATGATTTGGGAAAGATTGGGATGAAAAACTCCATATTTGAAAAGATAAAAATAGTTTTTTATCGAAATGAACTAGTTTTGAACTGAGATTAAAACCCATTTATTTTTAAATAAATAAATTGGATTTGAGACGGGTTTTAAATAGAATTGATCTGTGGGTTTATCGTGAACTGTGCTTTTAATAACACTAGTTTTTTAACCCGATAATCAATAGAGTGTGATTTGGGTTTGTCGTGAGTTGTGTTTTAAATAACACAAGTTTTTTAACCCAGTAAAGGGAGTTTTGATGAATCTGCAATTAGATTGAAATGTGAATTGACAGTCTAAATTATCAAATTTAGAAATTGAGTGACAATGGGGTATCACCAGTTTTGCTCCAAACGATAGTTAAATCTTTAATTAGATTTGAACATGAAATGGTAATTAATTTTACCGATAACACCGTGGTGTTAGATATGGAGTATTACCAGTTTTGCTTCATGGGATGAATAGGTTGGGATTGGGAAATAAAATAAATAATTACTTCGGTGTGGTTCGCTAATCTCGACTAGTTTGGAAAACCATAATTTGGTTTTAAATGACATCCAAAGGAAGATCAAAGAATAAATTTAAGGAATTTATCTTGGATAAAATTAATGGGAACCTTTCCCTGAGAATATGAATTGGAATGAGGCGTATGTTGTGTTTGTGTAACATTTGTTTTTAATATACGCGGGTTGTTCGGAAAGTCCGGGTTTACACCCATTCTGAATAACCGATTCGACGATAAGTCGAAGATGAAGACGGTGGTTGAAGACCGGAAGTCTTCACATCGTTTGGGTGATTACTGATGATCCTGATTGGGCTGTACACCCAAGAGGATGGAAACAGTTGGTGGTCGTCCAGACGTACCTGGAGATCGATGGATATGCGAGGAAAGTGCCTCCGGTTTCGTTCAGACCCAGAGCGAACTTGTAAATGGATTGTGTGTCTGACATTGGATTTTATTCTGTGTTGATTGATTTCTGTTAAATATATATCTGTTTGGCAGCGGAGAATTTATTCTCTTGCTTAACGCCCTTCTCTGAGACGTACGAGCTTAGATGTCATATATCGATAGATATCAATCGCATGGCATGAATTGCCTGTGTGGCATGCTGAGTTGCATGGATCAAGGCTTCTGTTGAAAAGCAAAGTCTTGTGGTTGATGATCAAAGCACGGCCTTTGTGGCATAGCTTTGTGTATAACGTGAATTCGCGAGCCCCACACCTCGGTATGAGTTAAAAACGGGATACGGACTGCTGGGAGAACACGATGTTTCTTTCTAGCTTTGGTGGTGTCAGTGACTTACCAGCCCTAACATTTATATACTTTTCACCTTTGTGGTTGTTGGAATGAGGCGCCTCGATTATAGGTCTGTAAGGACCGGGAAACGTGTGTTCAGGAATTGCCAATCCTCAAACGTAAGAGAGGACCGGCCCAGCCGAATCCGGGGTTGCCCAGAGTGTGTAGTCCCGAGGCATTTGCTAGAGTGTCTCGAAGCGGAGAGGATCTTGCCCCTTGCCTCGACTCATGACGGAAATCCAATTTCCAATACGAGATTTTCGGCTTTATTTGTAGAGCCTAGTATGGCGACATAGTAGCATGGGATGCTATGCCGTCTATGATTTATATTTATGATTGAAATTGTTTTGACACTATGCACTTATTATAGTATCAAATGATTTGTTTTAAACGTACCAAGCATGTTTGGCTGTTATAAGGTAAAACCCTATCCTCCGGCTTGCGTTGCATTGTGTGATGGGACCTGGGTCTTATAATAGTTTCATTTTTCGAAAAGCATTGCGTTGTTTATTCTATGCTCTGGTATTCTCGGGAGGAAACCCGTTCCGTGTTATACGGCGTGGTCCCTTGAATTACTCTCTTTTAAAGTAAAATTTTAACTAACAGTTTTAGTTCTCACACCAGTCACATGACTGACCTGGAGTTTATTGTTTTAACCTAAACTCTAGGTGCCCTCATTTTCCGCATGGGCAGCTAGTAGTTTTGGTTTTGCAGATTTATATTCACAGGATCCCGGTTTGCAGCTGGAATGATATCCGAAAAGCTCTGTATCCGTATATCACCTTCAGTTGTGCTTTGTATTATTTTCCGCTGCTATGTAATTTATTGTAATCTCTGATATTTATCGAATGTAATTTATTCAATTATACTCTGTATATTCTTGTATCTGATGGAATTGTTGTAATAGCAATGAAATGTTCTTCCGTCTGCATTCTGATTTGTCCTGTTCTCAAACGATCAGGGGTTTCGAACGGTCTAGATCGGTTTAACGACTGATTCGGATCGAGCGAAATTCCAGGCCATCACAACAGCCAGAGTCGGTCAAGTGCTCAATTGGTTGACTGTCTTACTAGTATCATCTCACGTAGGTCGTCTGAATTCGAAGGAGGTATCCCTTGGGTGTTTGTATGATATTGGTTTAGGCCTTTGGGGCTTGCACTTGGGGGTGTCGAGTTCGACTAGGATGGTCTGCGTGAGAGATGGATAGTTGTGACGATTTTTCATGGGATAATATCCTGGTTTTCTCTAGAAGCAAAGAACAGCATGCCCTACATCTTAGGGAAAACTTAAGGACCCTACAAGTGCACCAGCTTAAAGCTAAGTTCTCCAAGACACCATTTTTGGAGGAAAGAAGTGAAAAATTTAGGGCATGTGGTCTCTAGGGAAGGGTGATATGTTATGGTGGATAGAATTCTTAGCATCCTATGACTTCAAGATAGCATATACCCCTGGCAAGGGTAACGTTGTGGTAGATGCCTTAAGTAGAAAAAGATTATCCTTGAGTCCGTTGTTTGTTGAGCGGCAAAGTTTAGAGTTCATCTCTATGTTTGACTCTACACCTTCCATTGACTTCGTACCTGGTTTGCTAGCATCCTTAGAGGTCAGACCTATGCTTTTAGGACGGATTGGTGAGGCACAGCAAGATGACCCACTGTTGGTTGAGTTAGTAGAAAAGCTCAAAGGAGGGGAGTCATCGAGCCATCTCCGTAGGTATACCCTAGATGATAAGGGTTGGTTACGTAGGGATGGTAGACTTTGTGTACCACAGAACGAGAATTTGAGGAAGACCATTCTTGATGATGCCCATCGTTCGAAGATGACCATTCATCCCGGTGGGGATAAGATGTACATGGACATGTGACGAGTTTACTTTTGGGCCGACATGAAGAAAGATGTGGCTGAGTATGTCGCTAGATGCTTGGTGTGCCAACAAGTAAAAGCGGAGAAAAAGAAGCCCGGTGGATTGCTTCACCCATTGGAGGTCCCACAATGGAAGTGGGAAAGCGTTTCGATGGACTTTATTGACGGATTACCAAGATCGAGGAAGGCTAATACGGGGATTTGGGTCATGGTAGACAGACTTACTAAGAGCGCCCATTTCATTCTCGTGAAGAGTAAGAGGACTGCTCCATGGTTAGCCTCCGTATACATTAGAGAGATAGTTCGTTTGCAAGGTGTTCCTTCTAAAATAGTGAGCGACCGCGATCCTATCTTCACTAGTGAATTTTGGAAAAGCTTACAAGAGGCGGTAGGGACTCAGTTATGTTTGAGCACCGCATATCATCCTCAGACGGACGGCCAAACCGAGAGGGTGAATCGTATTCTAGAGAACCTATTGAGGTTGTGTGTCTTAGACTTCGGAGGTACATGGGAGGAACATCTTCCATTGGTGGAGTTCGCATATAATAACAGCTTTCAGTCTAGCATTGGCATGGCACCGTTCGAGGCTCTTTATGGACGGCCGTGTCGTTCGCCTACATGTTGGTGGGAGTCTACAGACAAGATCTTGCTTGGACCCGATATGATTAGAGAGACTTCAGAAAAGATCGATTTGATTCGAAGGAGGATGAAGACGGCGCAAGATAGATAGAAATTTTATGCAGACAAGAGGAGGTCATATCTTGAGTTTGATGTTGGGGACATGGTCTTTGTCAAGGTGTCTCCATTACGGAACGTCGTTCGCTTTGGGTCCATTGGGAAGTTAGCACCAAGGTTCGTAGGGTCGTTTCCTATTAAGGAAAGGATTGGGCAGATGGCATATAGAGTGGAGTTGCCCGAGAGACTTAATGGTGTACACGACGTATTCCATGTATCACATTTGAGGAAGTGCTTGCACGAGACCGCGGAAGTGGTAGAGCCGAGCTTGCTTAGAGAGGTAGAGATCGAGCGTGATGCGACGATTCGACGAGCTCCTACGTGCATTCTTGGGTCGGAGATTAAGAAGTTGAGGAATCGAGAGGTAAAACTAGTCAAAGTATAATGGGGAGATGATGAGAGCAACGCTACTTGGGAGACGGAAGCGAAGATGCGTTCATTATACCCTTTTCTTTTCGAGGGTATGTCTTTTAATTTCTCCATTATCGCTTATCTTATACTTATCTTATCCTTAGTATGTCCTCTCGCTAGTGTCTTTGACCTTTAGATAGGATAGTCCTATGGTTGAAACATGTGTTTGAGACATGTTATGTATGATGGATGCATGTGGATGCAAGTGGTTGCTAGTGGTTGCTCGTGGATGCATATACACACACTTTAGGCACTAGATCGGCTCAGTCACTTCATGTTGCATATTGCATATAAATGTGTGTACATGTTTAAGTGATGGATGTATAATGGTTGTACCATCATATGGATGTTGCATTTTGGTGAATGGTTGTGCACACATGTAGAAATGATATGTATCGATAAGGTTCTTTCGCATACATAATGGATGCATGGCACTATCATGGTTTGCATAAAGGAGGTCAACTGAATCAGTAGACCGCCTGATTTTGCATTAGATAAGGAACATACACACACACTTCTTGCATATGTTCGTACATCATCAGAAATTTTATAAGGATAATGGATGCCCGTGTTTGATGGTTGAGTAGATGGTTGTTTGGATGGTAGGATATGCATTCTCCTTAACTTGGAGATTTCGGGGGCGAAATCCTTTAAGTAGGGGAGAATGTAACACCCCGGATTTTTGAATAATCAAATTAACTAAAATAAAGAATAATTAATATCAGACGTGAGAATTATGGGGATTGGGTTGCGCCATTGTGTTCGTCTCGGAATTCTGGTTGAAATAGAGTCCGAGTTTACGGGAAACGGGTACCGGATGAATGAGTTATGGACGAACGAAGATTGGTGGCAAAAGGTAGAAAAAAATGCACTGGCGCACTTGGGAAGTGCGCCAGTACAAATTTGCACTGGTGCACCTTCCAAGTGCGCCCAGATCGAGGCAAAAGCCTGCACAGCTTTCTTGTTCAGGCTAACCCGTATTGCTGAGTCCTTTCTGACTCCTTGCTGAGTCATTAGGGCTGACTTGTCACCCTATCATGATTGAATGGTTTTGATTAACCCTAAGAACATCCGACGGCTTAAATTAATTCATAACTCTATAAAAAGACCCATAGACTCAAACCCTAAATTAGAATTCAAACTAAAACTATGGCCGTCATGCTGTTGTCTTGAACCCTAGAGCAGCCGCCACCAAAATTAAGAGGAAGAAAAGCAACCAAATCAGAACTACTCAACCCTAACAGCGAATCTTCATCAAAGGAGCGCTAATTCAACTCCAGAAATCAGAATTCAGAACTCAAGACTGCTTTTGAGTTGTGAGTTCGATAGTTTTAGCAAAATAATTAGTAATTTAATTAGATTAAGTTATAACGCGGATTGTATGGATGTGATATGAAGTATTGATTGCATGTTGTAATTATGTTGTAGGATTAAGATAGAAATATCTATGATGTTATGTTATGATGCTATCATTTACGATGTAAAGTTATGTTGCTATCATCCATGTTGTAATTTTATATACAATCAAATCGTCATGTTTCTTTTGCTAGTTTGTGATATTGATTCATATGGTAAATCATATGTAGGAAAGTTTAGATGTTGATTCAAACATGAACCATATATAAGTTTGGGTAGAATTATATGTGACCATACATGGCTGTGGCACCTAGTTTATGTGAAATTTAATTGAAAGTTAGGCTATAACATATGCTAAATTCTACATGATAACTTACATGTTAGATACTTGTTTACACCATTGTTACGATCACATATGTGAGTTTATGAGTTCCATATGAATCATGTTATGTTATTACCTATGCAAGTTTGTGGCCATTATTTCATCAAGTTCACACCTTTAGATATAGATCTATGACATATGATGTTTATGCAAGTTTGTGGCCACTTTCTCGTCAAGTTCACACCTTTAAATTTGGATCCATGACATATGTTGTGTATGCAAGTTGTTATCTTGGCCTATGCAAGTTCTAGATGTATAACATCATTCACATATGCAAGTTCACCCCTATGTTAGATCTATGTTTTAATTATGTGTATATATTATGATGTTTTCTTTTATTTTCATGAGTTAGACTATTCGAGTCTAACGTATATTTTTACGTTGAACGAACAAACGTACTATGTGGGGGAAAAAGGGGATAATATTAATATTTAATTGGCATAAATTCCTTAAAAGGCATAAAATAAAATTTTGGTGAAATTGGTATGATTTTACATACCATAAATGGATGGACATAATTGAGTCAATTATGGACATCGTTAAATTTGGAATTGATTGATAATTTGAATAGGGAAAGTAATTCAAATTTGGGGATGATTAATTAGGAGTAATTAATCGTCTAAGACACGAGGTTAGGCTCTTTTGTGGTGTAAGACTGCCCGGACCCGCCCGGCAAATCTAGATGCCACAAATACCAGTCTAATGTGAGAGGTCTTAGGCACAAACTAAATATGTAACAATTGTAAAGACACGAGGTTAGGCTCTTTTGTGGTGTAAGACTGCCCGGACCCGCCCGGCAAATCCAGCTGCCACAAATGCCAGTCTAATGTGAAAGGTCTTTATGAGGTTACGGTTTTAATGAATTAAGAAACACTTAACCAGATAAGCATGTAGTAGGACATGAGGGGGTTAAGTGGATGCCTTGGGTGGCATGTGGAATCTAGTGGGTGCCTTGGGTGGCATTTGGAAATATGATTAGAAACACTTAACCAAAATTGAAACATGTAATTGAAACATGAATAAGAGGTGGGTTAAGTGGGATGTACTAGAGGGGACCAAGCTTAGATGGATAGCTTGTGTCAAGTAATGGGGGCCTATTTCAACCAGTAACCCATACGTATCTTTGTGGGCTTGACCCAAGTCGAGGACGGGACACGCATACTGGGCTTGACTGTAAGAGGCCAAACCGGGTTAACGGTGGCAACGCATGTCCAATGGGTTCATATGCGTGTGTGGACCCGGGCTGGTAGGTAAGACGTTGTTGCATCGTGTAGGTATAAGCCGTGCATTGTTGGTTGTATCGGGTTGCCACTTTGGGGAGTGATACACCCCATTGTGGGGCCATCACGGGTATCTACGAGTTAGGGAGCCGATCGCTTGGGGGTAGTGGGTACACCTAGTGGAGATAGGGGCAGACGGCACCTATGAAGGCAGCTAGGGGTGCGCGAAACTACCAATATCATTATTAAGTCTATAGGCAAGATCAACCTTAGGGTGACTAGTGGTGGTGTAGTATACTAGTGGCGGTGCAGTATAGCAATTATCCCATAGTATTGGTGTAGTTTAGTAATCATCCTATAGTGGTTTAGGTGCGCTTAACGATATCGTTGATCATCCTGTTTCCTTATTTACTCTGCCATACTCAATGGTTCATGATCATTTCCTTATTTTCCAACTTATGCCTTAGCCTAGTTACTTTGTTAATTATATTGTTAGAATTATCGCACTCGCCAGACTTTATGTCTGACCCCCTTTTTTCCATCTCTTTCCTTCCCCCCTCCCCCCAGGTGCTCAGGTTGGAACTAGCACCAGTGGAGCTTGATTTTGGACTGCTTTTAGAAGATTTCTTGGATCGCTGAAGTAAAGTTCAGCTTCTCTTTATTTATGGCTATTTTAATGTTGGGGATTATGTCTTTCAGATTTTGTACTTTGTTTATCAAGATGGATATGATGTACTTGACTTTGGTTTATGGTTTTGATGATGTAATCAAACATATGGGTTTATCCGCTACAATGAAATAACGTTTTAAATTTTCAAGTACTGTTTATATCTGTCTTGTTGTGATTTTCTGTTCTATATTCACCTAAAACGCTCCACTGAAGTTAAGGCATTCCCTTTGCGAGTGACCTTAATGGAGGTGGGGTGTTACAGATGTGCCGCCATATGACAACATCAGATAAAAATCGTATGGGCTCGATCAGGATAAATATGACAAGGCATCGAGGCAATACCAATCAGTATGACTCTACCGGATTGCGGACCTAGGTTGGTGGTAACGCATAGCCGCGACTACGGCCCACCTCAGACAATACTCCCAAAATTAAAGGCGCCCAAATCAATCACAAAATAATATATATATGGTATCGAAGAAGAATGTCTGCTAAGAGTGGCTAACACACTTTGGCATGGGTACGGCTCTTGTTTTATTCATTTCAATTATGACCCGAAATTCAAGCCTATCCAACATTAGTTCTCTTTCTTCAAATCCAGTAATTGCCCCCAAAACATCCTACTACATTCTGGGTCTCCATCGCGTACACAGTGGTTAAAGTGGTTTTCGGTATTGGCAGAAAGTATGACAATATCCGATCCCGGTCTCTTTAACAACCAATCGTTTACATTTTTCACACCGTGGTCATTTTATAATCACTTTTGAAAAAAAATCCATTTATATGGAATCTCATATTCAACTTCAAAATCAAAATTAAATATCTTCTTCTATTATATTTAATTTTGAAAATTACTCACTTAAATCGCGTTACTAAATTGAATTAGACGATCATGTCTTAAAGGTCTCAAATTTTAGTATAAATCAAAACTAAAATAATAAACTTCAATCCGACTTTATTTTGAAATAATTCATAATAGTCCAAGTTCAAACTATTCATATAATCCTATTTTTCACCTCTAAGAAATCATTTTAAGTCGATTCATAAAATCCAACATTTTGGTTCGAGTTCAATATACAATTCAAATCAAAATCTTTATATTTCAATTCAGCAATCCTATCATATTTCATAATTCAAGTCGCACAATTCAAAATCGTTATTTACAAATTCAAAACAATACTAAATCATTCCTATACATTCATTTTAACAACTTCTTTACTTCACACAAATCGATTTATATAATCAGTTCCATACAGAATCAATTATATATATATATTCAAATTCACATTCAGTCTATTATAATCAAATTAATTTCGTACCATTATAAGTTCAAATTCATTACTTAAATTTGGAAATTCAAATTCAGAAGAAAAATTCATGATTCAAGTTCATCTTTTATAAGTTTATATCGATTCCAATTCATATTCTTAATATGAGTTCATTCGCTAAGTCAAGTATCGTTATATAAATTTAAATCTTCAACCTCGAATTCAAATCGTGAATCTTAACCTATCCATCTTTGATTTTATTATTAAAGTTTATAAAATATACAAAAATAAGCTTTGAAATATATATATATATATATTAGTTATAAATTTATAAATTTATATAGAAAATAGCTTTGTAAACATATATAAGTTTAAAATAATTTAGAAATAGGTTTTAAAAAGAATAATTAAATATATCATTTAATTTAAAGTTTAAAATACATATATGATTAAATTATATGGTTTAAAATAAATAAATTATAAGTAAAAATCTTAAATGAATATTTAAATCCATATTTACTCATAAAATCATTTTAAAACATATAATTTAAAATTTACAGAACTTAAGTTTTAAAATCTTAAATTATTATTTTAAAAATCATATTCTAAATCATTTTACTTCGAAAACATGACCAATGGTGTCCGTATTTAGTTTTCTACACTATGGTCAAGTGATACGAATATTTATCATTTCAACCCACAATTTATAACATTTCTACGGGTCTATCATTTCAACCCGCAATCTCAATTTCAATAAAATCTTTCAGGTCCATCATTTCAACCCATAATGATTTTTCCCTAATCTATTATTCATTCGGGTATGTATCATTTCAATCCTTAGTGATTTTTCCTAAACTAAGGGAATCAACAACATATATAAACAGTATAGATTATTCATAGCATTAATATCATTACATCACAAATCATATATTATCAGTGCGCCTAAATGTCATACGATTTTCATTGTGTCATATATGAATTGTGTATACGTATCAAATAAAACAATTTCTATAAGCAGTCCTGTAGATTTCATAACAATTCATTTATGTTGATCTAACAACCATGAAACAATGTAGGTCAGGTGTGAGATAAAATCACCTTTCGTGACATAGATTGGAGACAGCAAATGAATTGACACTGAATAAAATGACGACTTCAAAGCACGATTCAAAATGGATTTTAACTCGATGATCGCTCAATATTTTATTTAATTTTATAAGAGGAGGCTAGGGAAATTTCAATGGATCGGTACGGCTATTTGGGTTTTGGAACGGTTCTCAAACTCAACACCAAACTTGACTCAAATAAACCCAATAAATTCTTTACACAAAATATATATTTTTATATATACAAACAGATAGAAAATTTTAACATATATATATTTAAAATTTGAGGCAAAAAATATATTTTATAAATTATACATTTAAATAAAACACAACGCTAACGCATACCAAATCATATACACTTATATATAATATATAATTCTAAACACATACATAAACTCATACACACACACCGTACACACAACACAAATTTATAACATATATATTATAAATTATGTAAACACCATAACAGTAAATATATATATATATATATATATATATATATATATATATATATATTGCACATGTATACACAACACATCAGCATACTTCAGAACCATATATATTATAAGTTGCATAAACACACCAAAACTATAATATTAATGTATATAAACTTTTAAACAAATATATATTTATATACAGTTTAAAAAAAACAATTAAATTTTCAAAATAACTCACCCAAACGCATACACAAATATGCACGCACTACACAGTACACACATATACCACTCCACATAAAACACCATAACACATAGGCAAAAAAAAAACACACACTGATACAACTCCTGCACACATATAATAAAAGAAATATCAAATAAAATCATAAAGATAAACAATTCACACCAACTTCAATACTCAACAGCAGATCTCAAACCCAAGAACACTTGTAATCCCAGAACGCACAAATAAATGCACACATATAATAGAAGAGGAGAGGATCAGAGTTGCGGTGGTTTTAGGCGCTGGAGTCGGAGGTTGGGCTGTCGGGTGGACCAGGGAATCACGGTGGAGGTCAGCGGCCGCGGTGGGTTTGGGATTTGGCTCGGTCGACTATGGGAGGAGCAGGTGCGGTTCGGGAAAAGAGAGCGGAGGCCGATGGTCGGAGCGCTGCTGACGTGGGCGGAGATGAGGGGTGGTAGCGGTTGGAGCTGGGTGCGATTCGGTGGAGGGTGTGTTCGGACTTCAACAATGATAAAGGAAAAAGAAAACTAACGTGGCTTGGTGAAGAAAATGGATGGAAGGAATAAAAGAATGGAGCAGATGGGAATAAAAACGGATCTTCAAATGGGAACGATGGTTTTAAAATAAATATAAAGGAACCGATTGGGGATTAAACGAGGTGAACTTCTGAAATTCAAAACGCATAATGACTTATTTGGGAAATGAACGGATGCGATATTAATTCGAACGGTGCATTGAAATGGAAAGGGAAAAATAAATGTCATGAAGAACCAAAAAGGAATGAACGTAGGAAAATATATGGAAGGAGATGAACGTTTTAATTTTGAAAATAACAACCAGTTAAGGAAAGGAATAATAGAAATAAATGAACATTGAACATTAAAAATGTAAACGGTGTTGGCAAATAAAAGGAACAAATATAATTGTGTTTGCAAATAAATGGAAAACATTATAAATTTTTAATTCAAAGGACAAACAGTTTTGGCAATATATATTAACGACCGATTTTGCGAATCAAATATATAATAGACGATATTAAAAGAAAAATAATGTGAAAAATAAAATTTGGTAATGTTTGCATAACAATAATCAATACGGATTGAAATTAAATCAAAGATATAATTCCATTAATATTGAAAACGGATTGTATAATTATACGAGTTTTAAATAATTAAATAAAAATTCAAGAATGAATTCACATAAATAACTCAATTAAAATTTACCATAAATAAGATTCTATAATACCCAATATTTATTTGTGTTATTAAATTATATCTATATCAAAACACATTCTTTTGTTTTATAAAATAGAAAATAAATTTGGTTTTAATGAACATAAATATTATTTTAATAAAATCCAAACAAATAAAATAAATATATCAAAATTTTAATTAAATCATGAAATAAAATACACTTAGAATTTGAGGTTGTTACATAGGAGATGACATATATATCTGGAAATAAGCATTTCTAACAAATTTTTTTTACACCTGCAGATATATCATTCAAATAAGCACTTAATTAAGCCACGTACCTATCATATTTAACATGCTTGTAAATAAGCATCCTAACAGATTGTTTTCAACATAAAAGAAGGACGAAAAGGGACATAACACTCATTGTATTCAAAATTTTAACCATTTCTTTTGAACATATTCCAATCTGTTGTACAAAACAACACCGGTCACCACAACACAAAGACTCGCTAGTGTCCCTAAGGGTACCCTATAAGGCTCAGAAACATTAGGGTACTTCTTCTCAACCCCTTTTTTCGAATAAACGTTGGTTAAAAGTTAATTTATACTTAAGTGCTGAATTGTTAATTAGGTTGCATAAATATAAATTAGAACAAGTCATACACTCGTACAATTAACACATGTTATTTTTGAAAAAATGAATCATTAGGTAATAGAGCCAGTTTTACATTTTCTCTCTATTATACTACAACCATGCTCGTCAATTTAGTGTTATACATCACCTTAATTGTTGCTTCTCTTATCCTGTCTTGCTAAAATCTTGAATTTAAGAATTAGTCATGGTTGATGACGTCAACTCAAGTGCCACCTCTCCAGTTCAGACAAGCCAGAATCAACAAATATCTGTAAATGAATTAATCAGGAATGTCATTAGCCTATAAAGCTAGTTAATCACTTCTAAACACGATGAAAGTAATTATCTACCATGAAAATTTCAAGTTATCAAAGGATGTGGTTTGGAGGATTTTGTTCTTGGCCCAAAGACTGCACTAGTCCAGCTTACGGCTGAGAACGAAGGAAATATCGCAAGCCTCACATATCGAAGATAAGAAAATTTACTAAGTTCTTGACTTCAATCGACTATTAGCACTAAAATTCTATCCTAAATGATAGGGTGTGAAAAATCAAAGAAAATTTTGATAACACTTCAGCAAAATTTCAATACTCGGTCTTTAGTACAGATAAATGCATTACAAAAGATTGCTGCAAAATTTAAGAAAAGACATAATGCCTATGAGGGAACGTCTAGCCAAAAAAAAAAAATAGTCACCTACTAGCAACTGCTGGCAGCATCCTCTTTGATTCAAAATAGATATTAATAATAATGAATAGGGTAGATAATAGGTATGAACAATTAGTAGGAGCGATTGCATCCAAAAAAGTCATGGCACCTCTATAATGTCTACACTATCCACAACTGGCAAATGAGGGAAGAATTGAGCATAACAAATCCTTTGACCCAGAAATTGTTATTAACAATGTAGCAAATTAAAACGCAAGACAAGCAAATGAAATAACAATGGTAGAGGGGAAGCATTATCAAGAATTGAACAAAATCACCCAAAAAAATCAATCGGAAAGAATAAGAGGTAGAGGAGAAAGATGGAATAGTTTAAACAAGCCAAAATTTCAGATTTGTAAAAATTGGGCACACTGCAAATGAGTGCTACTGCATTCTAATAACACCCAAAGAAAGGCAGGTAGAGAAATTTCATACATCAAGTAAAATAAAACCCTGCATTTTGTTTTTACTTAACTTTATATATGTTCTTAATAATAAGCTCCATTTTCATGTCCTGTTGTGAATATCAGCTGTTAATTATTAATGTTAATCATTAATCTATATCTACTGTATAATAAAAAAGTATGTGGTTGATATTTGACTGTATACATTAATAAGCATCATATTTAAAAAAGGGAACAATAATCAACCAGTCTTGCTCTTTCCAACTGAACCAAAAACAAATCTACACATTTCAGAGATGTTACATCCAAATATCGAATCAACCTTGTTTCCTCGTCTGGATACTTCATACATACATTTTAGCATAAAGTTTAAAAAAAGCCAGATTAAACAAAATTTGGTATTGGCTATGACCTACAAGTAAGAGCGGGATGTTCATGGATTTATAAACACATTCAACTTTTTTATGAAGATCAAAAACAATAATATGGGTTTGATAAAATAACAAACAAAATAACACAAATCCCTCATCGGTTTAACATTATATTGTACTGTACAAGTTAAAAATTAGAAATAACAATAAAGACAAACAAAAAATTAATTACTAACTGGGATAAATTTCTGATTTTTAATGGGTGCAATTAGCTTTTGGATTCAACCGTGATGCTCCTTAATGTCAAAATAGATTGAGAGATGAACAGTCGACGATTATTATTATTACATCTTCAGAGACGTAAGAGATGACGTATATATCTGGAAAACTATCCGGTAAAATGAAGATTAGCAAAAGCTTTCTAATCGACAATTTAAGGCTTAGGAAATAGAGGAAAAAGATTTTGGAGATTGGTACCCAAGACAAAATAACACAGAAGAAATGCACGAAAAAAATTCGTTTTCCCACCAAACATAAGCACCACTTTCCCTGCACGTGTATAAGAGAATGTTGTTTATTGGGTTCATCTTTAAACTAGAAGAGCAAATCATTCTAATATTCAAATGGTGATCTGATATCCAAATTATTTGCGTCAAACTGTTAACATAAGCAGATGGAAACAACAATTGTTAATTTTCAAACCCCCATCCCCTTCCGCTACCGCATTAGTTCATTGAGAACATTGGATGCAAAGGGTGGGTAATATTTATTTTCCCTTGTTTGCATCTAATATTGGTTAGAATCAGATGCAAATTGTACTGTTTGCATCTATTGTATAAGCAACAGATGCAAATTGGGGACGCAAAAGCCAAGTTTTGTACTAGTGTTTAAAACAAGCCCCTAAGAAATGGCATGAAATTTTTTGATAACCTAATAATCTCAAATGGTTTTAGGGTTAATGAAAGTGGCAAATACATTTATTATAAATTAGAAAATGACATTTGCACTATTATTTTTTGTATGTGAATGATTTACTTATTTTGGATTAAACATTTATGTCATAAATGCTGTCAAATCTTTATTAAGTGCCAATTTTGATATGAAAGATCCAGGTGAGGCGAGTGTAATTCTTGGTATTAAAATTACTAGGTCAGAGAAGGGACTTTCTTTGGATTAATCTCATTACACTGAGAATATGCTAAAGAAATACAATTACTTTGACTGTAAACCTTCATGTACATCATATGATCCCAGTGTAAAGTTATTTAAGAACACCGGTGAAGATGTAAGGCAGTCTGATTATGTGAGCATCATTGGTAGCCTTTGGTACTCCACTGATTGTATCAGACCCGACACTGCCAATGTCATCAGATTATTATATAGGTTTATCAGTAGACCTAGTATAGAGCATTAAATGCTATCGAGAGGGTCATGAGATACCTAAAATAAATTATGAACCTAGGATAACATTATGAAAAGTTTCTAACTATTCTTAAAGGTTATTCCGATGCATACTGCAATACTTTATATGATGATTCAAAAGAGACCAATAGCTATATATATTTAGCATTACTAGAGGAGTTGTTTCTTAAAAAATCCAAGAAACATACTATTTTTTATTCAGTCTCCTATAAAGACTGAGATAATAGTACTTGCCACATCTAGTAAAGAAGCAGAGAACTATAGAAATATGCTAGTTGAGATCCCTATATGGAAAAACCCGACAAAAGTGGTGTAATCTATTGCAATAGTTCCGTAGCTATTGCAAAAAGTACAGAACCGTTATGACAATGGTAGAAAACGAAAGTCGTAAGCACAATATTGTAAGTGAACATCACATATGTAGTGATGACAATTTGACGGCTATTGAAAAAAGGGACAGAACCGATATTATAACGGTAAGAAATGACAGTTGTATGCACAATATTGTTAGAAAATATCAGAAATGATGTGATGATAATTTTGCAGATCCTTTGACAAAAGGACTGACCAGAAAGAAAGTCTTTAATGATTCTAAAAGAATGAGATTATTGCCCTGAGATTGAGGAATCACACACAATGGTAACCTGATCTAAATGACTGAAGATCACAAGAACTAGGTTCAATGAGTAAAAACAAGTTGTATTGTGATAGTAGATGAACATGGTACTAACGCACAGGCTTATTTGATTGCACTCTAGAAAAGGCTGTGTGTGTTCTGATGTTAGGAATAGAGTTCAAGACCACGTGTCACACTGGTAAAAACTGAATCTTATTCACTATGCAAAGGTTCAAGTCGGATGATACCTTTGTTTATGCACAACCTTATATTTTTTATAAACAACTCGAAAAAAAATTAAAAAAAATTAACATAGGAGATTGTTGGAAATATTTTATATATGTAAAGAATTTATTTAAATATTAACTGCAAGTTACCAAAAATTTATTATTGAGAAATTAATACAATAGAGCCGTTAAAAGATATAACGGTAATATATTTACATATACAAATATATTAATGAGCCATTATTGTGATTGAATAGTCATGTTCGTATATGTATGTGAGTTTTTTTTGAAGCCGTTACAAAAGAAAAAAAAAGGGTATTTAAATATTGCAATGAATGATAATCAATTAAGATTTTTTATCATCTCTTTTGAAACATGCAAATTTACATGTTAAAAATTGCAACCATTTGAACGTTTCTCTTATTTAACAATTGTACTCATTGCGATCCAATTTTCCTCCCACTAACCTAGCTAATGTTACTCTTTTCTTTTTGTCTATATAAGAAATATGATAAACAAAGCATAAGATACACAACAATCTTTTTCTCTTACTCTCTCTTCAAAATACTTCTGTCTTCATTAATTTATTTTTATCTACAATATAAAAAGAGCAGTATAATTTTAATTTGAGTGCAAATCAGGCTCAATTTGTTGTGCAAGCGAATTGAGATTATAGAAGCGGTTGTTTTATCCTAGAGGAGGCGGCGAAAGGTACGATCTGCTTTGCACCATTGAGCAGATCGCCGAAACGTATTCCAGAGAGTGACTTTGTATGTGACTTCGCCATTAGTTTTTCAACAAAGGCAATGAATTTATTTAAAAATTAATTGCATTTGCCAAAAAATTATTATTGAGAAATTAGTGCAATAGAGCCGTTGAAAGTTATAATGGTAAAATATTTACAAATATGTAAATATATTTATTAGCCATTATTGTGATTGAACAATCACAGTCATATATGTATGTTACCTTTTATGGAGCTGTTAAAAAAATAAAAGGTATTAAATATTGCTATAAATGATAATCAGTTAGGATTTATCATCGTTCATCTATTTTGAAACGTATACAATTTTCATGTTAAAAATTGCAACCTTTTTTGAATGTTTCTTTTATATAATAATGGTATTTATTATGTTCAATTTTCCTTCCACTAACCTAGCTAATGTTACTCTTTTATTCTATATATATAAGTAACAGAATAGACAAAGCCTCATATACAACAATCTTTTTCTTTGCTTTCCTCCTCAAAAAATTTCTTGTTTGCATTGAATTTTATTACAATACAAAAGAGCAGTACAACTTTTAAACTTGAGTGCAAATCAGGCTCAATTCATTTTGCAAGCGAATTGATATTATAGAAGAGCCTATTTTATCCTAGAGGCGGTGATGAAAGATACGAACTGCTTTGCACCATTGAGCAGATCGCATAAACGTCTTCAAGAGAGAGACTTTGTACATGACTCAGCCATTAGTTTTCCAACAAATTGAAGACGTTTTTGACAACTAATCGCTTCCTCTTCTTCTGCCTCTGCTAACAACAGGTCAGTATAGATTTAGTCTCTTGAGCTTCAGAAAATAGCCCATGGGATCATCTCCAAAGGTATGGTTTAGGGTGAACAATTTCAGACTACTGTTATAATTCACATATTTCCCAGGTTGGAAGAATGTGCTAAGGCACAAGACTAAAGAATTTTCCTTAGAGAGCTTGATCACTCGCTTCCATGTTGAGCAGGAGGCACGCAAGCAGAACCAGGAAGAGGAAGTGCTAGTTGTCACAAACAACGGTACTAAAAAAACCAAACCAGCAATTCTGAAACAGAATGCGAAAGCATTTAAAAAATCAAAATCATCGCAACAAACAAAATAGGAACCTGTAAGGGAACCAAAAAGGATAGCAACGACTAGTCCAAAAGAGTGAACCTGGACAGTTATTTCTCTGTTATAACTGTGGAAAACCAGATCATATGGCACGTAAGCATCGGATCAGACCAGGCCCTACACCGCAGGCTAACCTGAATGAGGAGCCTTTAACGGCAATGATTACTGAGATTCACCTTGTTGGTGGATCAGAGGTTTGGTGGGTAGATACTGGTGTTTCTTGTCATGTCTGTTATGATCGTGATATGTTCATTACATACACTGATGCTGATGATCATAAGGTGTTATTAGGAGATTCTCACACCACTAAAGTTGCTAGGGTCGGAAATGTAGAAATCGAGTTTACCTTTGGAAAAGACAATAAGCCTTGAAATTAATTTTGATTGAAATAAGGTTGATTTAAGTACAATTAGGATTGAGCAAATCTTTAAATATTCAAATGTTGACTTTCTAGTTTTGAGAATATTTAATTAGAAAAATAAATGATATAGTAATTTTGATAGAGAATTTAAATTACATTTATTTTTGACCTAAGGTTACTATTTTGAAAATGTGACTTTGGTATTAGAGAATTTGGACCTTCGAAATTAATTCATGTGAACCGCTTAAGTAATGTGTAAAAATAATCTCTACTCTATTGCATTTATAATCTCTACTCTATTGCATTTATTGACGATTATTTTGATGTCACTTATGTACATCTTATGGACAATAAGAATTAAGTGGAAAAAGTTTTTTTTGAAAATGTCACTAAAATTGAGATTAATTGAATGCAAAATTAGAAAATGCCTTATTATAAATGGGCATTAATTACATGCATAATGTTTTTTTAAAGTGTCATTAAGAAATGACATTGCTTAAATGACCTAGATTTAATAATCAATGAGTATATTTTATATGAAAAATGAATAACATTGACTATACAAGGACACCACTATTTTATCACTTTATTAACGGTTGTTTTGATTTCACATATGTATATCTCATGAAAAACAAAAGTGATGCATTTGATATGTTTAAGACATTCAATACTAAAATTGAAACTTAGTCAAAAAAAGAAAATTAAAAGACCTCATATTGATAGAGGAACAGAATATGAATCTAGTTCTATTCTGGATTTCTATAAACTACATGGTATTATACATAAAAGAACTGCACCTTATTCACCTGAAATGAACGATAAAATGAAAAGAAAAAATTATGTCCTTTACGAATTTGTAGTTTCCATTTTATTAAATTTTGGTGCAGCAAAACATTGGCGGGGGATATATTATTAAAGGTGTGTTATGTACTAAATAGAAACCCTAAATCAAAAAGTAAAATTTCACCTTTTGAAATTTTGAAAAATTACAAACTCAATGTGTCCTATTTTAGAACTTGGGGATGCTTGACATATGTTCGTATTCCAGACCCTAAGAGAATAAAATTAACAAGTAGATCATATGAGTGTGTATTTATTGGCTATGCAATTGATAGCAAAGCATGCATATTTTATAACATAAATACACATAATATAATTGAATCAAATGATGTCGATTTTTATGAAACAAAATTTCCTTTTAAATTAAGGAATAGTGGGGGCGCATCAAGTAAGTTATTACCTATAAAAACAGAACCTAATGAACATTCTGAAATTGAACCTAGAAAAAGTAAAAGAGCAAGAACTGCAAAATATTTTGGTTCAGATTTTTTGTGATTTTACTATAGAGGAGGATCCCTTAAACCTCCAGAAGGCCTTATCTTCAATAGATGCCGATTTTTGGAAAGAGGCTATAAATGATGAGATGGATTCTTTAGAATCCAATAAGACTTGGCATTTAGTTGATTTACCACATGGTGTAAATCTATAGGCTGTAAATGGATGCTTAAAAAGAAATTAAAACCTGATGGCACTATCGATAAATATAAAGTCCGTCTAATAACTAACGGTTTTAAACAAAGACAAAATGTAGATTTCTTCAACACTTGTTCACTTGTAACAAGAATTACATCCATTCGAGTATAAATCTCACTTGCTTCTATTAATAATTTAATAATACACCAAATGGATATCAAAACTGCATTTTTAAACGGTGAATTAGACAAAGAAATTTATATGGACCAGCCTGAAGGATTTGCAGTACATGGTCAAGAACATAAAGTATGCAAATTATATAAATCATTATATGGTTTAAAACAACCCCTCAAAAATGGAATGAAAAAATTGATTGCTTAATAATCTCAAATGGTTTTAGGGTTAATGAAAGTGACAAATGCATTTATTATAAATTAGAAAACGATATTTGCACTACTATATGTTTGTATGTGGATGATTTACTTAATTTTGGATCAAATATTCATGCCATAAACACAGTCAAATCTTTATTAAGTGTCAATTTTGATATGAAAGATCTAGGTAAGACGACTGTAATCCTTGGTATTAAGATTACTAGGCCAGAAAAGGGACTTTCTTTGGATCAATCTCATTTACATTAAGAAGATATTAAAGAAATACAATTACTTTGAATGGAAACCTGCTTGTACACATATGATCCTAGTGTAAATTTATTTAAGAACACTAGTGAAGGTGTAAGACAGTCTAATTATGCGAGCATCATTGGCAGCCTTTGGTATGCCACTGACTGTACTAGACCCGACATTGTCTATGTCGTGGGATTATTGTGCAAGTTTACCAGTTGACCTGGTATAGAACATGGGCATGTTATTTAGAGGGTCATAAGATACCTAAAACGAACAACAAAGCTTGGATTACATTATGAAAAGTTCCAAGCTATTCTTGAAAGTTATTCCGATGCAGGCTGGTATACTTTATATGATGATTCAAAAGCGGCCAATGGCTATATATGTTTAGCATTACAGGAGGAATTGTTTCTTGAAAAATCCAGGAAGCATACTATATTGACTCAGTCTACTATAAACACAGAGATAATAACACTTGCCACAGCTAGTGAAGAAGCAAAGAACTAAAGAAATCTGCTAGTTAAGATCTCCCTATGGGAAAAACCGACACCAGTGGTGTAATCTATTGAAATAGTTCTACGGCTATTGCAAAAAGTACAGAACCGTTATTACAACGGTAGAAGACGACAGTCGTAAGCACAATACTGTAAGAGAACATCACATATGTAGTGATGACAATTTAATAGCTATTGAAAAAAGGGATAGAACTGATATTACAACGGTAAGAAATGACAGTCGTATGCATATTATTGTTAGAGAACATCACGTATGAAGTGATGATAATTTGGTAGATCCTTTGACGGAAAGACAGACCAGAAAGAAAGTCTTTAATGATTCTAAAAGAATGAGACTATTTCCTTGAGATTGAGGAATCACACACAATGGTAACCCGACCTAAATGACTGGAGATCCCAAGAACTACGTTCAATGGGTAAAAACAAGTTGAGTTGTGATAGTTGATAAACATGTTAAATTTATATATTAAAAAACATGCATTCCTGAAGTGATTAGAGGATGAGTCAGTAGAAAATCTTAATGAGATCTATACTCTATTTGGAGTGGAATACCTACCTTCAGAAGTTCTCCGCATAGACTCACCTATGTGAATGTGAAAATGTGGTCGTTTCCTATGAAATTTTGGGCAAAACTTCTAGAGTGTTCACTAAACTAGGATAGACGTGCATTACCATTAACGTACGGGCTTATTTGATTGCAATATAGAAAAGATTGTGTGTGGTCTGATGTCAGGAATAGAGTTCAAGACCACGTGTCACTCCAGTAAAAACTAAATCTTATGAACTATACAAAGGTTCAAGTTGGAAGATACTTTTGTTTATGCACAATCTTATACTTTTTCAGAAACTGCTCGATTTTTTTTTTTTTAAGTGGTGGATTTTTGGAAATATTTTATATATGTAATGAATTTATTTAAAAACTAAATTCAGTTACCAGAAATTTATTATTGAGCAATTAATGCAATAGAGCCATTGAAAGTTATAATGGTAAAATATTTACATATATGTAAATATATTTACGAGCCATTATTGTGATTGAAAAGTCACAGTCATATATGTATGTGACCTTTTATGGAGCTGTCACAAAAATAAATGGTATTAAATATTGCTATGAATGATAATCGATTAAGATTTATTATCATTTATCTATTTTGAAACGTATGCAATTTACATGTTAAAAATTACAACTAGTTTTTTTAAACGTTTCTTTTATTTAATAATGGTATTTATTATGGTCCAATTTTCCTCCCAGTAACCTTGCTAATGTTACTATTTTCTTCTATCTATATAAGGAATAGAATAGACGAACCCTTATACACAACAATCTTTTTCTTTGATCTCTTTCTCAAAAACTCACTTGTCTTCATTGAATTTTTTATTACAATACAAAAGAGCAGTACAATTTTTTGACTTGAGTGCAAATCAGGCTCAATTCATTGTGCAAACGAATTGATATTATAGAAGAAGGCTGTTTTATCCTAGAAGCTGCGGCGAAAGGTACAGACTGCTTTGCACCATTGAGAAGACCGCCAAAATGCCTTCAAGAGAGAGACTTTGTAGGTGACTCAACCATAATTAAATAAAAGAAACGTTCAAAAAAGGTTGCAATTTTTAACATGTAAATTGCATATGTTTCAAAATAGATGAATGATAATAACTCTTAATTGATTATCATTCGTAGCAATATTTAATACTATTTATTTTTTTGAGTTACATGTGGAACCTTAAGATCACAACATACATTTACGCTCACTTAAGTAAACCCCGCACCGTGCGTATACCCAGCTTTGTATAGTCGTCGCACACGGATGCTTAACATCCTAGCCCCCAAAGTGGTTTGCAGCGAGACTCGAACCTTCCCACACACAGTGCTTTGATCCCCATCTCTGACTTCAAACCAACCTAGCAACGAATGGCTAAGTAATACCATTTATTTTTGTAACAGCTTCATAAAAGGTCACATACATATAATGGCTCATAAATATATTTACATATTTCAAATATTTTACCGTTATAACTGTTAACGTCTCTATTGCATTACTTGCTCAATAATAAATTTTTGGTAAATGCAATTAATTTTTAAATAAATTCATTACATATATAAAATATTTCCAACAATCCCCCATTTGTTTTTTTTTTAAATATTTTTCGAGCAGTTTCTAAAAAAATATAAAATTGTGCATAAACAAAGGTGTCTTCCGACTTGAACCTTTGCACAGTGGATAAGATTCAGTTTTTACTACAGTAACACATTGTCTTGAACTCTATTCCTAACATCAGACCACACAGAACCTTTTCTATAGTGCAATGAAATATGCCCGTGCATTAACGGCCATGCACGTCTGTCCCAGTTTAGTGAACACTCAAGAAGTTTTGCCCAAAACTTCATAGGAAACGACCACATTTCCACATTCACATAGTTGAGTCTATCAAGAGCACTCTGAAGGTAGGTGCTCTACTCCGAATAAAGTATAGATCTCATTAAGTGTTTCTATTAACTCATCCTCTAATCACTTCATGAATACATGTTTTTTAAATAAATTTAGCATATTCATCTACTATCACAACACAACTTGTTTTACCCATTGAACCTAGGTCTTGGGATCTCCAGTCATTTAGGTCGGGTTACCATTGTGTGTGCTTCCTCAATCTCAGGGAAATAGTCTCATTCTTTTAGAATCATTAAACACTTTCTTTTTGGTCAGTCCTTTCATCAAAGGATCTGCCAAATTATCATCACTTAATATGTGATGTTCTCTAACAATATTGTGCATACGACTGTCATTTATTACCGTTGTAATATCAGTTTTGTCCCTTTTCCAATAGCTGTCAAATTTTCATCACTACATATGTGATGTTCTCTTACAGTATTGTGCTTACAATTGTCGTCTTTTACCATTGTAATAGCGGTTCTATACTTATTGCAATAGCTACATAACTATTGCAATAGATTACACCACTAGTGTCAGTTTTTCCCATATGTAGATCTTAACTAGCAAATTTTCTTGGTTCTCTGCTTCTACACTAGCTGTGGATAGTGCTGTTATCTCAATCTCTATAGTAGACTGAGTCAAAATAGTATGTTTCCTGGATTTTTCAAGAAACAACTCCTCCAATAATGCTAAATATATATAATCATTGGTCGCTTTTGAATCATTATATAAAGTATTCCAGTCTGCACCGGAATAATTTTCAAGAATAGGTGGAAACTTTTCATAATGTAATCCAAGTTTCATTGTTCATTTTAGGTATCTCATGACCCTCTCAAAGCATGCCCGTGTTCTATACTTGGTCTACTGGTAAACCTGCACAATAATTCCATGACATAGGCAATGTTGGGTCTAGTATAATTAGTGGAAAACCGAAGGCTGCCAATGATGCTCGCATAATCAGACTGTCTTACACCTTCACCAGTGTTCTTAAATAACTTTACACTGGGATCATATGGTGTACATGCAGGTTTACAGTCAAAGTAATTGTATTTCTTTAATATCTTCTCAATGTAATGAGATTGATACAAAGACAGTCCCTTTTCTGACCTAGTAATCTTAGTACCAAGGATTAAACTCGTCTCACCTAGATCTTTCATATCAAAATTGGCACTTAATAAAAATTTAACTGTGTTTATGGCATGAATGTTTGATCCAAAATTAAGTAAATCATCCACATACAAACACATAATAGTGCAAATGTCATTTTCTAATTTATAATAAATGCATTTGTCACTTTCATTAACTCTAAAACCATTTGAGATTATTAAGTAATCAAATTTTCCATTTCATTGCTTAGGGGTTGTTTTAAACCATATAATGATATATCTAATTTGCACACTTTATGTTCTTGACCATGTATTGCAAATCCTTCAGGCTGGTCCATATAAATTTCTTCGTCTAATTCACTGTTTAAAAATGTGGTTTTGACATCCATTTGGTGTATTATTAAATTGTTAATAGAAGCATGTGAGATTAATACCCAAATGGATGTAATTCTTGTTACGGGTGAAAAAGTGTCGAAAAAATCTACATTTTGTCTTTGTTTAAAATTGTTAGCTATTAGAAGGGCTTTATATTTATCAATAGAGGCATCAGGCAACCTATAGACTTACAACCATATGGTAAATCAACTAAATGCCGAGTCTTATTGGATTTCAAAGAATCCATCTCATCATTTGTAGCCTCTTTCCGAAAATCGACATCTATTGGAGATAAGGCCTTCTGGAGGTTTAAGGGATCCTCCTCTATAGTAAAAGCACAAAAAATCTGAACCAAAATCTTTTGCGGTTCTTGCTCTTTTACTTCATCTAGGTTCAATATCAGAATGTTCATTAGGTTCTGTTCTTACAGGTAATAACTTACTTGATGCACCCTACTATTCCTTAATTTAAAAAGGAAATTTTATTTCATTAAAATCGACATCATTTGATTCAATTATATTATGTGTATTTATGTTATAAAATCTTTATGCTTTGCTACCAATTGCATAGCCAATAAACACACATTCATATGTTCTACTTGCTAATTTTATTCTCTTAGGGTCCGAAATACAAACATATGTCAAGAATCCCCAAGTTCTATAATAGGACTCATTGGGTTTGTAATTTTTCAAATTTTCAAAAGGTGAAATTTTACTTTTTGATTTAGGAATTCTATTTAGTACATAACACGCCGTTAATAATATATCTCCCACCATTGTTTTGCTGCCCCAAAAGTTAATAAAATGGTAACTACTAATTCAGTAAAAGTTTTTTTTTCTTTCCGCTTTACCATTCATTTCAGGTGAATAAGACGCAGTTCTTTTATGTATAATACCCTGTAGTTTATAGACATTCAGAATAGAGCTAGATTCATATTTTGTTCCTCTATCACTACAAAGTCTTTTAATTTTCTTTTTTTTGACTGATTTTCAATTTCTGTTTTGAATGTCTTAAACATATCAAATGCATCACTTTTATTTTTCATGAGATATACATATGTGAAATAAGAACAACCGTTAATAAAAGTGATAAAATGGCGGTGTCTTTGTCTAGTCAATGTTATTCATTTTCACGTAAAATATACTCGCTGATTATTAAATCTAGGTCATTTGAGTAATGTCATTTCTTAATGACATTTTCTAAAAAAAACAAGAACATTATGCATGTAATAAATACCCATTTATAATGAAGGCATTTTCAAATTTCGCATTCAATCAATCTCAATTTTGGTGACATTTTCAAAAAGAACCATCTTCAACTTAAAATTTATTGTCCATAAGATGTACATAAGTAACATCAAAATAATCGTCAATAAATGCAATAGAGTAGAGATTATTTTTATGCATTACTTAAGTGGTTCACACGAATTAATTTCAAAGGCCCAAATTCTCTAATACCAAAGTCGCATTTTCAAAATAGTAACCTAAGGTCAAAAATAAATGTAACTTAAATTCTTTATCAAAATTACTATATCATTTATCATTCTAATTAAATGTTCTCATAACTAAAAAGTCAACACTTGAATATTTAAAGATTTACCCAATCTTAATTGCACTTAAATCAACCCTATTTCAATCAAAATTAATTTCAAGGCTTACTGTCTATTCCAAAGGAAAATTTGATTTCTACATTTCCAACCCCAACAACTTTATTGGTGTGAGAATCTCCCAACAGCACCTTATGATCATCAGCAGCCGTGTATGTAATGAGCATATCACGATCATCGCAGACATGGCGAGAAATGCCATTATCTACCCACCAACCCTATGATCCACCAACAAGGTGAATCTCAGTAATCATAACCATTAAAGGCTCCCCAGTGAGGTTAGCCTGCGGTGCAGGGCTTGGTCTGTTCCGACACTTACATGCCATATGATCTGGTTTTCCATAGTTGTAACAGAGAAACAACTGTCCAGGTTCACTCTTTTGGGCTGGTCATTTCTGTCCTTTTTGGTTCCCTTACGGGTTCCAGTTCTGTTTGTTGCGATGATTTTGATTTTTGAATGCTTTCACATTTGCTTTCAAAATAGCTGGTTTGGTCTTTTTTTAGTTCTGCTGTTTGTGACAACTAGCACTTACTCTTTCTGGTTCTATTTGCGTGCCTCCTCCTTAATATGGAGGCGAGTAATCAAACTCTTTAAGGAAAATTCTTTAGTCTTGTGCCTTAGCACATTCTTCCAACTTGGAGCAATTTGTAAATTATAACAACAATCTGAAATTGTTCATCCAAAACCATACCTTCGGTGATGATCTCATGAACTATTTTCTGAAGCTCACGAGACTACATCTCTATTGATCTGTTGTTAGCAGGGGCAGAGGAAGCCGTTAGTTGTCAGAACGTCTTCAATTTATTGGAAAAATAATGGCTGAGTCACGTACAAAGACACTTTCTTGAAGACGTTTCAGCGATCTGCTCAATGGTGCAAAGCAGTTCGTACCTTTCGCCGCCGCCTCTAGGATAAAACAGGCTCTTCTATAATATCAATTCGCTTGCACAACGAATTGATCTTGATTTGCACTCAAGTTTAAAAGTTGTACTACTCTTTTGTATTGTAATAAAATTCCATGAAGACAAGAGAGTTTTTTTTAGAAGGAAAGCAAAGAAAAAGATTGTTGTATATGAGGCTTTGTCTATTCTATTCCTTATATAGACAAAAGAAAAGAGTAACATTAGCTAGGTTTGTAGGAGAAAAATTGGACCGTAATAAATACCATTATTAAATAAAAGAAACATTCAAAAAAGGTTGAAATTTTTAACATGTAAATTGCATACATTTCAAAATAGATGAATGATAATAAATCTTAACTGATTATCATTCACAACAATATTCAATACCATTTATTTTTGTAACAACTCCATAAAAGGTTACATACATATATAACCGTGACTGTTTAGTCACAATAATGGGGTGTGTATATATATATATATATATTACCGTTATAACTTTCAACGGCTCTATTGCATTAATTGCTCAATGATAAATTTTGGGTGACTGCAATTAATTTTTAAATAAATATATTACTTATATAAAACATTTCCAACACATAAGCATGCGCTTGTCAACGGAAGGAATTGCAACACACAACCATATCTGTCGTAAAATCGTAAGAGAAATTTTGTGTTTCAAACTTCTCAATTATGCTAAAACTTCGAATTGCTTGGGATAAATGAGAAAATGCTTTAATTTTTTAAAATACTTATTTTAAAATGGCAGAAAGTGAATCAAATTATTTGTTGTCTTTATATAAATATATGCAAGTTAGCTCGGGATAAATGTCGGTTGCTTTAATTTGTACAGCTACTTGGATGAATTGTACCAACTGATGTCAAGAGTTTGTTGATCTTCCGTTGGATAATTTTAACGTCGTTCTTTGCGGTTGGCATGAGGAAGATGCAAAAACATTTCTATGTATTGATCGATCATATAGAAAATAGAGTACGTACATTACCACGTATCCATACACGTCTACATATTAGGCGATCATTTTGAAATAGTTTGACATACTATGAATTCATTCCAGTTTGCCAGCTTAATCGTCATTCTCGGCACCGATACTTGAAGCATAAAAAAGTATGATTTTTTAACAAAGGTATTTACGAAATTGATGTAGTTTAACATGTTTCATTTTCTGTCGAACATGCGTTCATTGGATAAGCTAACACTGGTTTGACTGCAGAACATGATTCATTGGTGCAATGTCCGACTAACACAATTCCTGTGCGCAAAATTGTGTTCCAAAGTAAGCAGATGCTCACACATGGTTTTCACTTCCATTGTGAATCATCTTTGTACCCCGCTAACGTTGGGCAGCGTAAGTTCGTACGATTGATCCTAATTGCATAACGTACAATACACATAAAAGTGGTTTACCCAATAGATGTTTATGCATTTTTAGGTAAAATGCATACAACACACAACTTTGTACCCCCTACATGTTTTTGCTCTTGTTGCGGTGTGTTGTTGTTGTACGAAGAAAAGGTAAGAAAAGGAAGTACTGTTCAAAATCCAAAATTTTCAATTTGTTGCCAAAAAGGGAAGGTTTTGTCGCCGTTGCACAAAAGCACCCCACAGTACTTGATAAATCTTCTTGACTACAACGGAAGTCTGGAATGTACTAAGTTTAGACATAATATTCGTGCTTACAATTCAATATATTCATTCGCATCTTTGAGACGAAATGCTGACAACACAGTAAATAACGAACACGGACCGTACGTTTTTAGATTAAACGATCAAAACCATCATCGAATTGGTTCATTACTGCCAACTTCTGGTAAACCAAAATCTGCCCAGCTCTATTTATACAACACCAACAATGAGGTTCATAACAGAGTTGCAGCATGTGTTGGTGCTACAAACCAAATGTTGGATGATGTTGTAGTTAAAAACTTGATTTCAATGCTTAATGAATGCAATGAGTTGGCAAAGGTTTTTAGTTTGGCTGGGGACAAATTTCACAACAGTGAATATAAACCGATTGTAGTAAAGTTGTTAGAGAGACGTTATAGAAATGGACGATGGTACAACATGCCTACATGTACGGAGATTCAGTGTTGAAAAATACTTCAAACGTGGATTCTTGCGAGTGTAGAGATGTTGTCATCGAGGAAAGCAATGGAATTTGGAAAAAATAAGTGCAAAACATCCATTATTCATGGCTATGCAGTATCTTATTTTGTTCCCATATGGAGAGGATGGTTTTAGAGTTAATATAACTTATAGGTATAGGGTCCTACAGCATCCGAAAAGACAACGGTAACAATGAGAGAATATTTTGATTATCTTATTCAGTATAGAATCCACGATGGTTCGGTTTTGCTTGTAGTGGGTAGGCTATTCCAACAATTTGTAGTTGATAATTATAGCTATATCGAGGAGGATGGATTAGGTTGGATTTGGAATAATCAAAGTATATTACGATGTGAAACATACAATGGTCTTCAAGATGTAATAACTGCAGGTGACATTTTGGCGCGTTCCATTGGTAGAAAAGTTATGTTACCTTCTTCTTTCACTGACGGACCTAGGTATATGGTCCATAGTTATCAATATGCAATGGCTATTTGTCAATGGGCAGGCTTTCCAGATTATTTGGTTACCTTCACTTGCAATCCTAAAAGGCCTAAAATAGATATGGCCATTTCATCAATTCCTGGTCAGAAATTAGAAGATCGTCCTCACATTGTTTCACGTGTTTTCCATATGAAGCTTATGAAACTTATCCATGATATAAAGATTGAATCTCATTTTGGAAAAAGTGAAAGCCTGTAAGAATATTTATTTTCGTAATCTTTCCATTTTTTTAATAAATTTGTGACACTTATATAAATCTTTAATTTTTTCTAGTGGTGTACACTATTGAATTTCAAAAGTGAGATATGTTGCATGCTCATATACCTATATTTGTTTTTGGTGATCAAAGGATGAAGGCCGTCGGACAGGTTGATATGGTTGTTAGCGCAGAGATGCTTGATAAAAATGTAGATTCATTTGGCCTTTGGATAGGTTGATATCGTTGTTAACGCAGAGATTCCTGATAAAAATGTAGATTCATTTGCTTATCAATCAGTATGCCAATATATGATTCATGGGCCTTGCGACATTGTTAACCCAAACTCTCCTTGCATGGTAGCTGGGTCTTACTCTAAACATTACCCTAAGCAATATTCCAAGGAAACTACGTTTGACAAAGTGGGATTTTCAATTAATAGAGGTAGAAACACTGGGGTATTGGTGGAATCGATATCTGGTTTTGCACAAGATAATGGATGGGTAGTATCAAGCACATATTAATGTGGAAGTATGTAACAGAGCTAGATTAGTTAAACATCTATTTAAGTACATCAACAAAGGTCATGACAGAGCAAGTGTGGTAATAGAAGATACCACGAATACTGATCAGACATTGGTGCGAGCGGCGGATGAGGTAAAGACATATTTGGACTGTAGATATGTTTTTGCAAGCAAATTAAAGGATATACGAGTTTGATGTCCAGTATTGAACCCCTACAGTTGAAAGACTTAATTTTCACATGCCGTGGGATCAGCCAGTTTATTTTGATGATACAGACAACTTAGTTGATATTCAGCAAAGAGAAAATATTCATAAAACTATGTTTACACAGTGGTTAGAAACCAATAAATCGTGTGATGAACAAAGACGACTGACATATGTAGATTTTCCTACCAAATGGTGTGGGATAAGTCTACAAAAGAGTGGAAGATGAGGAATACAGGGGATCATATAGGCCACATATATTACACACATCCTTCATCGGGTGAGATTTTATATGTGTTATGTTATTGAACATTGTATGAGGTCCAACATGCTATGGTGACATTCGCACAGTGGATGGTATTGAATATCACAATTTTAAAGATGCATGCATCTTACATAGACTTCTAGAGGATGACAACGAGTGGCATTAGGCGTTGACTGAAGCTGCTATTTGGGTGTCGCCTAATTCTTTAAGAGAGTTGTTTGCAAAAAAATTAATTTTTTGTGAGGTTGGTAATCCTAAAAAACTGTAGGATAAGCATTGGGAGTTGTTATGTGAGGATATTGAATGGAGGCTCATGCACATTAATGGAGTTGTACATGATACCCAACATTGTTCAGTGGCAAGAAAGGAAAGCATTGGTTGCTACGGAGAAAATTATGATGAAAACACTAACAAAGCAACAGTGTATACCAATGGCCAGGGGCCATTGGCGGTCGTTAGTATAGTTGTCGGTAAGTCCGTTGGTATATAGATCAATGGTTTCCAACGACTTCCAGTGCAATCAACGCTTATTTTCTAGCGGCTTTCAACCGGGTAACTTGGCCACGTGACTTTTATTTTTGGCCAAATAGACGTTGGAAAATGTTGGAAACCGTTGAAACTTGTCGTTGATTGTCGTTGGAAGACGTTGAGATACGGTGATCTTCCGTTGTTCGGCATTGATAGCCGTTGAAAATCTGGCTATTTTTTTTTTTTTACAGATTTGAAGCTGAGCACTTCCAGCCACAAATATATAAATCCATCAAAACTGCTCCATTTCGAGCATATAAATCTCAATCATACATACAACAAAACATAATATTATACAAAAATCAAACACGAAACACATACCATAAACCAATATTTACATAAAAACAACCCAATATATACAACCATGTTTAAGCCATCACCATTAGAACATTTAATAACATGTCTAAACCATCACCATCAAAACATCCAACACCATGTCCAAAACATCATCGCCAACAAAACATCTATATATACAAACATCATAAATGTAAAAAGCCTCACCAACCCACAAAGCATATATAACATAACAAAAACTAACCTCAACTCTCCACCAGTAGATGAAGGTGGCGTACCGTGCTGGGCAATGAACCCCGCCAGCCGCTGGTTAAGCAGCTTCATCTGCTCTTCGAGGCGACGATCAGGCTCACAAAGCTATGCAATATGTGCTTGGAGCTGTGTGATATCCTCCTTGTCCTGAGCCCTCTGGTACGTCTGTTGAGATGTCTGAACCTATATGTAATTTTAGATTTTTAGTATTTCATAATAGCACATATAATTGAACACTTAGGTAAATTCACGTTGTTCTGAACAAGGATAAATTCACGTTGTGTGATCTAGTGAGAACACTTAGGTGAATAACACATATAATTGAACAAAATGATAGGAGTTCTCACAGTAGCCTGTAGGAACATTTTTCCTACCAAGGTCTGTTTTATTTCATATAGTAATATTAGAAATAAAATTATTCACTTCTTGATTTGTACTATTCGTTAAAACTAAAATGATTCATTCCTTTATTGTGTAGCTATCTTATTCATGGTACTCATTATGTTGTAGTGTTTATTAGTAGAAATTATACGCAACTCTATACACATCAATAAAGGCATATGTTAGTTATTCCATACCTTATAAATTAACTTAATTAAATGAACTATTTTATTTCACTATTCTGTTGATGTTCAACATTTAAATAGCCATTAGAAATTATTAAATTGCTCCTACATTTCTTTTCACTGACTTTCAAGCCAATGTGGACTGTAGATATATATAGCTAGTTTTTTTAGATGAGGACGTTGTTTAAAATGTTGAAATGATCTTGAGGGAGTTAAGCATAAGTTTTTCTAGAAAAATATAATATGATGATATACAGGTTCATATTTTATTTTCAGTATTTCATAATAGCATTTTGAGTAAATTTCTGTTTTTATTACAAATTTTAGTTTCTATACCTTTAGATAGCCAAAACCATACTGTCTATTCCGGGTAGGTGGATCTATGACAGTATCAAAAATCCTATCCTCATCTGCCTTAGTCAACTCAGTCCTCCCACTGGATTCTAGCATCTGCGTCATTTGTTCCTGAAATTTCTTCTGTTTAAAAAAACCAATTGAATTTATATAACATTATTTTAATTAAATTATAACTTTTACTTAACTATGTTATATTTACATATGTCTGATGCACCTTGGCATCATGGTCCCAAGAGTAGGAAACTGAGCCTGTGTCATCAACCTGACTCAATGCATGTGTATGCTCAAATACACCCCAGAACGACACAGGAGCGCCACGTTGTTTCTCCTGAAATAAGCATATATATATATATGTGTGTGTGTGTGTGTGTGTGTGAGTGTGTGTGTGTATCTATAAATTAAAACTTAAATTTAAATCAACTATTTATTTTAACAACTTATAAATTAAAATCTTTAACTATGAAATTAATGAATATACCAAGTCCTCGATAGTGCTGAAATGACTTGGACCCACCGCGATGCGCAACCGGATTCTTACTCCTGTTTGCCGCATTTCCCGCGAACTTGGCCTATACATTAAAATTTTAAAAAATTGTTTTATTCTAAATTATATATTAATTAAATAGAACAATTCAAATTAAATATGTAGTAAATTTACCTAAAACTCCTCATTACTTTTCCAATAAGTATATAGGTCATCCCATACCCTACCGCTCATCCAATCCGGTTTTTTCCCACCTGATTTTTTGATTTCATCGTATGTCTGTAATTTTTTGCCACTTTACTGCTCCAGTGGCGCTTGACGAGCTCCATATCCGTCTCTTGTAGATCCACAGCTCCCTGCATTTTTTAAAAATAGCATAAATATGAATTGATAAAATATGAGCATGACTACTTAATGTAATAAAGGATATCACACGTGCTTACCATAAAATCATGCTATATTATTTCCTTGACCATGTCAGGTATCAACGTCCACGTGGACCATCGTCCAGTCATACGAGCCTGATAACCGCGTCTTGATGTAGACAAGACTGTGTTCGAAGGCTCCAACTCAAAACCCCTATGTTAAAGAAAAAAAGCATTTCATGGTTACTGGAATAGCAATGTATACAATTTATTGTACAAAAATTAAATTTATACTAGAAACTTAATACTTACCCTTTGCTGGCTTTTGGCATAAGCCACACACTGGAGAACGGGCTAGCCCCTGCGATGGACCACTGCTATCACCACCTGCAGGATCTTGTGACATCACACCTGTTACACACAACAACATAACATAATATAACATAAAAGAGCTATGTAAAACAAAGAGTATGAGATAACATAAGAGTACTATGTGATACAAATAATATGACATGACATAACGTAAATAACGCACTAGATGACAAGTAAAGAAAAGTAGGAAAGGCTATGATTCTTTATGTTACTAGATGACATAACATATTTTTTATTTGTGATATGTTACTTGTTAATAGATAACATAAGAAATATTTATAAAAATATGTTAACATAAAAAAGAATCATAGTCTTTCCTACTTGTTAATAGAAATAGAAATATGTTACTTAGGCATAACATAAAAATAAATATGAGTTTGATTCTCACTATGTGAGGTCTAGCTTACTATACATAACATAACATAACATAAAATTACCTTTTTAAAATGAGAATTATTGGTTAGTCCTCGTCACTTTCGGATTCTGACTCTATTTCCTCCTCTATATATGGTTCATCTGTAGAATCAAATACTTCAATTAATGCATTCAATTCATCTTTTAGAGGTCCAAAATCTATTTGATCATCGGTTATTACTATTCCTCTATTTTCCTCGACATCTGCTTTGTGATGACAACCATAACCCCTACAGTAATCAAGAGGAAAAGGTGTGCCAGGAAGCTATGGACGATCATCAAAGTAGGTAAACACAAGCGAAACCTATCATAAATCTCACAGCGCAAGAAATAAAATATAATAGAACATATACAATTGGTAAGAAAGGTGAAGCATATTTGAATAGAAACTTCAAACTTTCAAAACAACTAGAAAGTATATCCATACACCAGGATTACAACATTTGTATGTACAAATTTGCCCCACTACAGCACTCAGAGTCAAACATCAAACAGCTGAAAACAAATATTTGATATAGGAAAATAATACGTCAGCCTCCTACTCGCCACCGAGCAGCAACATCGTCATCACCAAGATATCACCTGCCACCTAGTCTGGCCATCCAAAAATCGGATGAACCACCCAAGGTAACAAGAGGGAAACATAAAACCTTGAGTCAGACAACAGTCTTAGTGAGAGATAAACAACTATCTAACATCATTAACAAAGTATATGAGAATAAGGAGATTAACAAACCAATCTACCCTAAACACTAGAGAAGAACTCAACTCCCGTCTTCCCCACATCAAACAGTGATAGCCTTTACAATCCAAACAACCAAAGGAACAACAATTCATTCACGGTTATCAGAACAACCATTCAATCATGGAAAACAGGAGCGACCAACGATAATACTCATGGCATCCCGATTATATATCTCATGTAAACCATCCAAATCGAATTCAACATCCCTCAAGCATAAGCTCCAGAGGCCTAAACAAATATCAGATAAGCACCCAAGAAACATCTCCTTCGACGTTGGATAATCTACATGAGACGGTACAAACAAAGCAACTAATCATCCATGACAGACTCTGGCTATCACTGTCAATCCTGCTTTGAATTAAACGATCGTTAATCATATGACACCCAACCTTGCCATGTGTCAAGGGGTAATGGTAACCCTGGTTCTAGCAGAAACTCCATACGCCTTTCAACAATACATATCTCTAGGCGTTTCAATGATACTCAGGGTACTCGACCAGCAACCTTCCAGTCTTTCAAACGTCTATGTTATACCCTTGATTTGAGCCCGCTAGAACCTATGACAATGTTAATTTCTTGGCCTTCAATATCACTAGTTGTCCTTCCAAACGGCTATTCTTAGTACAAGAAACCTTCTCGAGCAACCATTCACCATCAACTCACAACCTTTGAGTTATCTTCACATTCGTTGCTTTTCAACGATCAATGAACATCTCACAACACTTCGAACATTCCACCTTAAACTCGTGTCGAAGCTTGAACCATCGTCGACTCAAAAACAAGCTTCACGTGGTCGATTCTGCATTTCATAGCATTTCCAGGTCTTTCGCTATGAAAAACTGGCCAAAATGTCAAAATAGCCTTTTGTAGTGCTTCTGAAATGCTATCATATCCCCTTGTTATATTCTGCATCAATCTGTCACCGATCCATCACTGACCTAAGCTGATCCATTCCATCACAGATCTGAGCTGATCCATCTGTCACTGATCCATCACTGATCCACCCATGCGAGAGCCATCTATGCATGATCCATTCATGCGCGATCCATCCACGCGCGATCCATCATAGATCCATCACCAATAAATCTGTCAGTGATCCGCCCATGCGTGAGCCATCTATGCACGACCCATCCATGCGCGATCCATCACAAATCCATGATAGTTCCATTCCGTCACTGATCCATCGCAGATCTGGACCGATCCATTCCGTCACAGATCTGGACCGATCCATTCCGTCACCAATCCACCAAAGATCTAGACGATCCATTCTGTCATAGATCCATCGCAGATCTGGACTGATCTATTCTGTCACTGATCCATTGCAGATCTAGACTGATCCACTTCGTCACTGATCGATCATAGACCTGATTTCCCGCCCAATTCAACTTCAATTAGATTCAAAATTTATGCAAACTACTCAATCTAACTAGTTCATCAAAATCAATCATCAATAATCACTAAAAACAACAAATTTTCATTAAAAACCATATGAAATTCACCAAAATCATGATAAATAAATAAATGACAAAAATAATGGATCTAACTTGCATAAACATACAAAAACATATGGAAATTACCAGTTTTAAGTTCCTAAATTAGATCCAATGGCGATTCATATGAAAATAGACTTACCATGTTGTAGACCTAGGAGAAATTGACTTAAATGATGAAAATATATGCATACAACTCATATATTTGATTGAATTCGCATGAGAGACGCATATCACTCACCAATTCTCCAAAACAACTCAAATGCAATTAATTATGATTTCAGACAGCGAAGAATTTGCTCTAAACTCTTCGATTCGATGAACTCTCTCTTGGAATGGTGTAGATCTAGCTTCAAGCGATGTAGATCTTTGATTCTATAAGCTCTAATGGTTGAAAGGTGTAGAAGATGGAGTAATGGAGGACCTCTAGCTCTTCCAGTTGAGAGAATGGAGAAAGTAAACTATTCTCCATGCTTCTTACCCCCTATTTATAGCCTTCCACCAACCCACTAATGGGCCTCTCCAAATCAGCCCTTATGGCTTAAAAATCTGAATAGCCAAATGTGAAACCTTAAAACAACGATTCCTCCCAAATCATTGAGCCAAATCTTTAATGTGACCACTCTACGGATTGGGAATCATCGTTTCCTTTCCAATGAGACCGATCTCATCTCCTGAATCGATCCGAGTCAAAAGTTATACCCTATACAAGACTGACAGAGGTAAAATTGCCATAAATAAAATTGGTAAAAATTATGGACATGTCTCACATCTCCATTACCAACATATTAAAATATGAGAATGATCCAACCCTCAGGGAATAAAAAAAATTACGATCCTTTGATATGTAAAATGCGGGCTGTTACCTCCTAAAGAATTTTTCCCCCAAAATTCCAAACAGACATATGCAATCAAAACGATTTCGCAAGCCTATCATCCATATGCAACCAATTCTATCATCCATACTAGCAACCATCAAACTGTGCATCCATAGCGTTATCCTAGCATGCGCAATTTTAAACACACCAATCATAACATAAGTTACAATGATGTAATGATGACATGATATCAATGGGTCATACCAACGAAGAGTTCTGGATGTGTTGCCTTCATGCTCTCTTCCATCTCCCATGTACAATCCTCACTAAATTGTGTGACCCCCCCCCGGACCAGCCAACATTTCTCCAAAATGCGTTGTACCGATGCCAGACCAGCACGGGACGGTCGTCAAAAGAAAAGAAGCAAGATGAATAACTATAAAAGAAATTGTAGTATATCTCACAGCGCATGGAATAATGTATAATAATAACATAACTTGACATAAAAAGGAGAGACAGTGCATAAGCTGAAAACTAAATCATCACAGTAGCGGGATCTAAAATATAGCTTATGATCCAATACCATTATTACAACTTCAAAATACTGTCTCTAAAAAAAAGTACACTACTAATTCCCAAAGCAGTGACCAACAACAACATAGGGAGAATAAATGCTAATAGTACATAGGAGCCTCATGCACGTCCCCGGTACGGCTACTCGTGCAACCACCTAACATGTCTCTAGTATACTCGTGTGAGCACCTAGAGTAATAAGAAGAAACATAAAACTCTATGTCAGACAATAGTCTGGTATGAGTGGTAGCAAGTATACATCTCTAAGATGAACAAGTAACAGGTATAAGAAATCATACCTGAACCTGGACCTACAACCAAAGAGTTAGCACAACAAGATGTACAGTACTCTAAGGCAACACTAACATAAAGTGTAAAGATAATATGGGAGTGTGCATGACATGGTGATAGAAAACATCAAACATAGCAATCATCCTCACATCTCTCACTCAGTGCGTAAAGCATATGATATCCACCAATTCGGTCACCCAGTTCTTTGCTACGATCACTTTGCCCTTGGGTGTCACAGTGACCCCATTGCACTGATCCATAGCTAGTAATCCTTATCTCAGTAGTGAATCAAAATTATGGATATCGATAACCCCTTTGCACACGTCTCGCAGCAAAGCCCAATCATGAAGTAAATCCGTTGGTTCCCATCTAGATCCTGGGTTCTAACTTCTCATTTGGACTACCTTTGCATCTCGGGTGTTGGTAATCATCCCAGTTTGATTCGTATCTCCAAGTTTCCATTCAGTTCAGCTTATATCCTTTGTCATGTCTCAGTTCGATACTCAAGTCCTCAACTGGGCTCGCGGTTCGTAGATGCTCCGGTTTGTGGCTCGTGGTCGGCTCGTGGACCACATTTGGTTCGTGGAACCCTCCTCCAGCTCATGGCTCATGACCCCATGGTCTGCCCGTATTGTCCCTCCTAGGTCCGGTTCGTGGGAGCAGCTCGTGAGTCCCTGCTCCAGCTCATCATTCCGGTTCGTGATCTGCTCGTGGACTCCATTTGGGTCGTGATCCTCCATTCGTGACTCGTGGTCAAGATTTGAATCGGGTTCGTGGTTCTCCTAGGTCCTCGAGGTGGAGCGGCTCGTCATGGGGGATCTGGAGTGGCTCGTAGGTGAGAATGAGTAGGATCGGGTCACTAGGTGCATCACGAGTGGGGGTCAGCTCGCATGGGTGCTTCATGAACGGGATTCTGACCAATTTCCTACAACATTCCAGCAAGTAGTTTTACGCCATACGACGGGTTTTAGACCATTCTAACTTTACTAAGCAATCATAAATCATTCCAAATAGTAATAGTAACATGTATAATCAACCATAAACATCAAAACGACAATATAACATATTAATATGGATCAAACATACTCAAAACCCATGTTTTCCCCTTAATCTCCTTAATCATGGTTTAACCATACGATTAGCAAAACATATCCAAATTAACCCAAATTTTTATCAGTACCCTAAAATAATATTTTACAATTTTACAATTTTTTCCAGATTTTTTGAGTTATAATTTTGCTAATTATCGCTAATCACCCCTAAATAGCCGTAATTAGTGTAAAAACATGCTAATCACTCACCTTAGCCACAAATAATTTATAGATCTGAAGTCTCCACTGATTTGGGTCGAATTCCTATGCAACACAGCAGCTCTAACTCTGATTTGATGCTATTTTGACTTGATTTAATGTTGATTAGCTTAGTCCTTGATTAGAAAGTGATTAGAGGTGGTTTAGAAGGTAGAAACCATTGTTAGGGTTGAAGAGAAAGTTTGTGGCGGCTGAAAAATGACAAAGGAGGGTTTCTCTAGCCCCTACTAGTACTTATATAACCTAATCCCGAAATACCTAATGGACCAAGCTACTAATTACCCTATTAAGCCCGTTTAAGTAGTTTTTCCATCTTCAAACCTTATTTCAGCCATATCTCCCAAACGGTAAGTCCGTTTGATTAATGTGACCACTCCACGGAAAGGTAAACCATCATCTGAATCCAATGAAAGTGATTTCAGGTCAAAACTCCTTACCAATCAAAATTTATAGGCGAAACAAGATTCGTTAGGGGTAAAATGGTCATTTAAAATTCGGCAAAAAACATGAACATGAGAAATGACCCCAGTAGTCGTTTCCCAATGCTACACGACCATACGACTTCATTCAAAAGAGAAATAAATATTCTACGATCCCCCGATGCGTAGAATGTGGGTCGTACATCCCCCTCCCCCTTTAAGAAATTTCATCCCCAAAATACCTTAACCAAAACATACAAAGGTTCCCACATGCCTATCAATCATTTACAAGCAACCAAACATACATAATAGCAGCGAGATAACTAAATCGCAATTAAAACCTCACCAGACAAAGAGTTCTGGATACGTCTTCCTTATATTTTTCTCTGTTTCTCAAGTACAGTCATTCTCGTTATCTCCCCACTGGACCTTCACTAGTTTCACCGTCTTTCTTCGAAGTTGCTTCTTATCATACTCTACAATACGAATCGACCTGTGGTTCCCAACTGCCTTAGGTTCCGCCTTAATATCATCCAACTGATCCGGTGAAATAGTTACATCGAGGTCGTGCACAAACTTCCTTAATTGGGAAACCTGAAATACATTGTGAACTCTTGCCATCTTGTCAGGCAATCCAACTTCGTACGCCAAATCCCTAACTCACTCGAGAACAGGAAATGGACCTACAAACTTGGGTACTAACTTACCTCCCCTACCAAAACGAATCACATTCTTCAACGGAGAGATCTTGATAAATACTAAGTCGTTAACAGAGAATTCCAAATCTCTTCGTCTTTTATCAGCATAACTCTTCTGCCTATCTTGGGCAGCGTTTATTCGCTGTTGAATAACCTTAATCTTATTTGAAGTTTCTCTTACATCTTCTGATCCAAGCACAAATTTTCTCACCGGTATCCAATCAACATGATGGTGAGTTGTACGGTCTTCCGTGCAAAGCTTCAAATGGAGTCATACCAATACTGGACTGATAACTATTACTATATACGAACTCAACTAGATGCAAATGGTCATCCCCGGAACCTCCAAAATCCAACATACAAGCTCTTTAGAGATCCTCTAACACACGACTCACCCTCTCAATCCATTAACATTGGGTACAACTAGTCTTAGTGAGCGATAAAACAACTAACTAACATCATCAATAAAGTATACGAGAATAGGCAGATTAACCATCAATCTACCAATCACATTACTAGAGAAGAACTCCAAGCCCAACTCCCGACATTCGACAGTGACAGCTTTTATAACAAAACATTTCAACATCACATCAAGATAAAACCAGAATGACCTATTCAATCCTAGCAATCAAAAGCAATCAAACAACAACACTCATTACGTCCAGTTTATACATCTCATGTGAACCATCCTAACTGAATTCAACATCCCTCAAGTACAAGCCCTAGAGGCCTAAACCAATATTAGACAAGCACCTAAGAAACGTCTCCTTCGACATTGGACAATCCACGTGAGACGATTCAACAAAGAAACCAGTCACTTATTGTTAGCCTACTTTGTGAACTAGGCAACACAAAGTCAAGAGACCAACCATTGAAGAGTATTTTAAGTTATAAGACTTCGGTTCGGATTGGAAGAAAACACCACAATTCAGATTGATAGCTGCAGTTGTTCGGATCGGGATAGAGCAGCATATTGGTTCGGATCGGATAGAGTTCTCTGTTCGGATCGGTGGTCTCTTACTGGATAGATTGGCAAAGCATATCCAATCGGATCGGAAGGCAACTAAATCTCGAATGGATCGGAAAGCCATCTGCTTGCCACGACGCTGGAGCGGAGCGGAATAGGTTAGAGAAGGAGAGACGTCCAAGCCACTCCGGTTCGGATCGGGTATTCCGATCCGAACCCCCTACCTGCACGCTTCCGACCCGCACCTATGATCCAGGTTAATCTCCTGTAAAATCGCCTGGAGAACCGGACCGGCTATGACTAATTCCTACCCCTAACGTCCATCTCTTTGATGTGTTGTCAGCTTGATAGTTCATCCGAACCCGGAGAGAGTGCGATGGATAACACGTGGCCCGACCCGGATTGAATCTCAGGCAAATTCACACCTATAAATACCCCGACTGGAGACAAAGAAAAGGATCTTTTTTTTCAGCACTGAGAGAATTCAATCACCTCCATCATCCGAACTCCATTACTCCCGGAGAATCCAAACCATCTTTCATTTCTTGTTTTAGTTAATTGAGTGAACAAAAGTGAGTTGTGAGTGAATATCACTTTGTATTTGCAACTGAATTATTGAATATAGTGAAAAATAAGTGGACGTAGGCATTTGTTCGCCGAACCACTATAAATCCTGCGTGTTCATTTTTACTTTTATCTCATTTTATCTTGTTTCAAGTCAATTTGGGTGTTAGAACCACTTTTGGGTCTAACATTTTGGTGCTTTCACTGAGAATCCTCATCTAAATTCTTTATTTTCCGGGATCTCTTTCTACTTTTTGGACCGTTGAGTTCAAAGAAGTGAATCCTTAAGTTTCTCCGTTTTCTTACATTCGTTGAAGTAATTGTCAAAGAGTCATGGCCAAAGGAAAAGGCAAAGAAGCTCAGTCTGTTCGAGGAAATGGAGCCGGCGAAGATCAGCAAAATGCTGTTGTAACAAGGTCTCGGGGGCAGAGTTCAGCAGCAGGAAGGGCCAATGCAGGAAATCCGAGCCGCCAGCAGGGGGAAAGCTCCGATCCGATCCGGGTAGGAGACTCTGAAGCAGTGCACTCCCCCAATCTGAACCGACCCGAGCTGCTCGCTGCACACCGATCCGACCAGGCACCCCAGCTCCGATCCGACCCGACCTCCTACCTCCGATCCGACCCGATCCTTGGTGAAGCTGGAACCTCTACTCGAGTCCCTACGAACGCTCCAATTCCAGCTGCCAGGGTTGGTGATCAGGTCAATCCATCTGCGCCCATCACCCAAGGAGATTTTTCGCGCTTGCTTGACATGCTTGAGAGCACAAGGGAAGCTATGAGAGTTCATGAGCGCACTAATCTCATGATGCAGGAAAATATGAGGCTCATGAGTCGAGAGATTGGTGAACTCCGTCGACAGAGAACTCCGTCACCCGTTCGTCACACACCAGTTGATCAATCTTCATCTTCCGACGAAGAGAGACCCCGTGAACGAAGGCCACTCGAACGACCTCAGAACGTGGAGCAGATGACATTTGGATCTTTAGGATCTCGTGAGGATATCGCACGAGCATTAGGAAACGATGACCCCACTCGGGGGCAAAGACTCCAGTCCCCTCTTCCCGAGATCGACCGGGAACACAGGGAACGAAATCGAGCAGAGGCAGCTCGAAGAAGAAGGGCATCCCCTGAGCAAGAGCCCAGAAGGAACTCGGATACTAGGGCCAGGGAACCTGAGCAGCCCCTAACTAGTGCTGATGTACAGGCAATGGTTCGCCGAATTATGTCCGAGAGCCGAAACTATACAAATGAAGACTATGGCATTGAACGAGGCCATACTCCGTTCACCGACGATATCCTCGACTTCCAATTTCCCCGACGCTTTAACTTGCCACAAATGGACAAGTATAACGGAAGGACTGATCCAGGACAGCATTTGATGCGGTATTCGTGGCTCATGAATGCCGCTGCTGCCCCTGATGAAGTGAAGTGCAAAGCATTCCCAATCTACCTAGAAGATGTGGCATTATTCTGGTTTACCCGACTTCCTCCTCGTTCAATTTCTAATTACAAAGAACTAAGCGAGCGTTTCATGAACCAGTTCCGACTACATGCCCGAAAGTCCAAGAGTGTTATTGAATTGTCAAGAATCAAACAGGCACCAGGTGAATCTTTAAGGGCATATCTTGATCGTTTTAACCAAGCCGTAACTGAGGTCAGTGACCCGCACGAGCCCACTATTCTGATGGCATTGAAGGAAGGAGTCGATCCTGAATCCGAGTTTGGAGACTACCTTTCTGGGAAAACACCCCCCACAAGGGCGATATTCTACGAAAAAGCCGATATTTATCTAAGGCGAGAGGAGGCCAGGGCAAACCGGAAGAGAAAGTCTGAGACAGCTTCAAAGGAGAATGTGCAGAGTAATATTGCTGTGAAGCAGTCTGGGGAAAGTTCTGGCAAGGTTGAAGTAAATGTAGGAAACAAGGGTGGAAACAGCAATACTGGAAATGGGGGAAACAACAACAACCGTAATTCGAACGGTAACAGAAGAAACAGAAATAGGGGAAGTGACCCTAACAAAAGGCCCCGATTCCAGAACTACGAGGACTATACACCATTGAATGACACCTTGGAAAATATTTACCTGGATACGTACAATGTATTGCAGTACAAAAGACCGCCACCTCGTGATTCGACCGAGAAAGAAATGGCGACAGGGAAATTTTGCTTGTTTCACGGAACTCATGGGCATTCGACCAATGAATGTCGGCATTTGAGGGATGTAATTGAAAAGCTGCTGCGTGAAGGAAAGTTGGATGAGTACAAGGTTGCCCCGAGGGACAGGGGGCAAGGAGAGCAGGCTCCAAAACAGATCCTACCTGCTCCTAAACCTACCGCGCAGCAGAAAGGTAAAGGGATTGTCATCAACTCCATAGTAGGCGGACCTCACCCGGCAATTCGAAGTTTTAGGTCAATGGACCAATATGTGAATGCTGCCAAGCATCTAGATGTGAATGAAGGTGACGATTTGGAAGATGTCACCCCCATAAAACAACAAAAAACCATGTTCGACGACGTGGTATTTCGCAGCCGAGACAACACGGGGATACAATCTCCCACCAATGATCCGTTGGTTATTACTACCACCATTGGGCCGGCCTTGGTCCATAAGGTATTAGTAGACAACGGAAGTTCAGTTAATATTTTGTTCAAGAAGTCATTTGATCAGATGAAGCTTGAGCCCGAAGATCTGAAACCTTGTGAAGGATGGATTAGAGGCTTTAACGGAGCGACGACAGCTCCCATGGGATATATAGAGTTGCCCGTGACCCTAGGGCAAGGAGAACGTAGAAGAGTGCGAATGCTTCAGTTCGTAGTATTGGACGTAGATTCGCCATATAACGCATTTTTAGGGAGACCTGCCCTCGCTGAATTTAGAGTTTGTATCGGCCCTTGGTGCTTGTTACTAAAGTTCCCAACCGAAGCCGGGACTGGAGTAATGAGAGGGGATCAGGTTTCTGGACGGGCCTGCTATGTGGCCGAACTGAAGATGTTGATGAAAGGAGTTAATGCTGAGAGTAAGGATGCCTCGTCTCCCTCAAAGGGGGACTCGGCATAGCAATTAGAGAAATTGACCCCAAAGGAGTTGCCCAAAGGAACACCTGAAGACCTGGATCCTAGAAAAGACGAGGAACCAGAGGCTAGGAATGCAACTCCTAACGAAGCGACAGTGGAAATTCCCATTGATAAAGCTGATCCGACGAAAGTTTTGAAGATTGGTTCTCAATTGGATCCACGTCGTGCTGAAGAACTGACGGACTTCTTGAAGGCAAACTTAGATGTGTTCGCCTGGACCCATGCTGACATGTGTGGGATATCACCTTCCATTATCAGTCACAAATTGAATGTGAATCCGAAGCATCCGCCTGTGAAGCAAAAGAGACGCATGCTGGGCCCAGAGAGGTCGGCTGCTCTCAAAGAGGAAGTAGAGAAATTGAAGCAAAATGGATTTATTCGAGATTCGACTTATCCCGACTGGATATCGAATCCCGTCTTGGTAAAGAAGCCAAACGGAAAGTGGCGAACTTGTATTGACTTTTCAGATTTAAATAAAGCTTGTCCAAAAGATAGTTTCCCACTTCCCAGGATTGACCAGCTTGTAGACTCGACAGCAGGTCATGAACTTCTTTCTTTCATGGACGCATACTCTGGATACAACCAAATTCCTATGCATGTACCAGACCAAGAGCATACGAGTTTCATTACGAATTTGGGGCTATATTGTTATGTTGTAATGCCATTCGGGTTAAAAAACGCTGGAGCTACTTATCAGCGCTTGGTAAATAGAATGTTTTATGATCAAATAGGAAAAACTATGGAAGTTTATGTGGATGATATGCTTGTCAAATCAAAGCAGTCTTCCAGTCATACGCAAGACTTAGCGGAAATGTTTGGTATCTTGCGAAAATACCGTATGAAACTGAATCCTTTAAAATGTTCATTTGGAGTGGCGTCGGGGAAGTTCCTTGGCTTCATTGTGAGTTCCCGAGGAATTGAAATCAACCCTAGCCAGATAGCAGCGATTAGAAACATCGAAGAACCGAGGAGAATTAAAGACGTCCAAAGTCTGGCAGGGAAAGTAGCGGCGTTGAGTAGATTCATCTCCAAAGCCACAGATAAGTGCGTTCCGTTTTTTGATTTAATAAAAAGGGGAAAGAAGAACTTCCAATGGACTCCTGATTGTGTTGAAGCTTTTCAAAATCTGTTAGAACTGCTAGAGAAACCGCCGATTTTATCAAAGCCCGTAGATCACGAGGAATTATTTGTTTATTTGGCAGTCTCGGCCCACGCTGTCAGCACAGCCCTGGTTCGAGAAGAAGACAAAGTACAAAGGCCGGTGTATTATGTAAGTAAGAAATTGGCAGCGGCAGAGCGCAACTACCCAAAGATTGAGAAGCTTGCTTACAGCCTCCTGATCGCATCCCGAAAACTTCGTCACTACTTCCAAGCCCATCCAATAACCATATACACCGACCAGCCGTTAAGACAGGTGTTGCAGAGACCCGAAGCATCGGGAAGGTTGATCAAATGGAACATAGAACTAAGCCAGTTTGATTTGAATTTTCAACCACGAAAGTCAATCAGGGGGCAAGCTCTAGCAGACTTTATTGCGGAGTTCACTATTCCAGAGGAGGAAATAATCAATGACCGAGTGGTCAAATCCGAGGATAAGCTAGAGATGAATCCGTGGAAATTATATACAGATGGAGCTAAAAATGACCGAAGGTCCGGAGCTGGAATTGTCTTAGTCACTCCCGAGGGACGGTCGTTATATTACGCCCTGCGATTAGAATTTTCGGCAACTAATAATGACTCTGAGTATGAAGCCCTGATTGCCGGGCTGAAACTTGCTAAGGACCTCGGAGTAAAAATGATGGACATATTTTGTGACTCTAAGATTGTTGTTTGTCAAGTGCGAGAGGAATTTGCGGCTCGAGGACCTCGACTTATCGCCTACCTCAAGAAAGTGAAAGAGCTATTGAATAGCTTAGAGCGGTACAACATAACACATATTCCCAGAATTGAAAACCAGAAAGCGGATAGACTGGCAAAACTGGCTAGTTCTGACCATCCAGAAGGGACTGAGGTAATTCCAATTGAAACGTTGGAGTCGCCAAGCTTCGAATCAATGGAAATTGAATTCGCTCTTGAAGCGGAACCAGAGAAGGAGTCATGGATGACTCCAATTAAGAATTTCCTTAAGAATGGGACACTCCCATCGAAGAAGAGTGAGAAAAGAGCTGTAGTTCGCAAAGCAACCAGATATGTTATACAAGATGGTGTTCTCTATAGACAAGGATTTTCTATGCCCCTGTTACGATGTATCGCACACGACGACATCAAGCGCGTACTAAGAGAAGTACACGAAGGTGAGTGTGGAGATCATACAGGAGGCCAAACTTTAGCAAAAAAGATATTGCGATACGGATACTTCTGGCCTACAATCAATAAAGATGCGGCTGATTATTCACGACGCTGCGATAAGTGCCAGAGATTCGCCAAAATCCCCAGGGCACCGTCAACCCAGCTTAAATCGATGGTGAGTCCTTAGCCATTTGCCACATGGGGAATTGATATCATTGGAGTTTTACCGATTGCTAAAGGAGGAGCTAAGTATGCAATAGTAGCCGTGGATTATTTCACAAAGTGGGTGGAAGCTGAGCACTTGACTAAGATCACCACAAGAAAGGTGATAAGTTTTGTGGTCAGAAATATTATATGCCGATTCGGGATCCCAAGGACGATTGTTACTGACAACGGGACCCAATTTGATAGCTCTGAATTCAGAAATTTTTGCCAGAAATATAAGATAGACAAACGATATACTGCGGTTGCCTATCCACAATCGAATGGGCAAGTAGAGGCAGTAAACAAAGTTATAAAATCCATCCTCAAGAAACGGTTGGAGCGTGCAAAGGCAAGATGGGTTGACGAATTGCCCCTAGCATTGTGGGCATATCGAACAACGTTTAAAACGGCTACCGGTCATACCCCTTTCTCTCTCTCCTTTGGCTCAGAAGCAGTAATTCCAGTTGAACTGGAAGTTCCTTCCCACAGGGTGACGTATTATGACCCGATGACGAATCGGGCACTTTTACTTGAGTCTCTTGATGAAGTCGAAGAGAAAAGGGACGAAGCAGACTTGCGTGCAGCAAGACATCGGCGTCAGATGGCACGCTATTATGACAAAAAAGTTCGCCTCAGAACTTTTGAACCAGGAGATTTGGTGCTAAAGAGAGTTTTTCCATCCCTTCCTCACCTCGGCCCAAAATGGGAAGGACCCTTTGTCATCCAACGGAAACTTGAAAAAGGAACCTTCAAGTTAACGACCGTAGATGGCGAAGAAGTTCCTCGAGCATGGAATGCCCAACACTTAATGCGATATTTGGATTAGAAATGCTATATTTTTTGTTATTTTTACTGTGAATTCTGTAACAAGACATGCTTTGCCTTGGGAAAATCTGATGATATGAATAAAGGACTATAAAGTGGATGTAGGCTACGACTTAGCTGAACCACTATAAAAATATTGTGTGTTATTTACTTTTATGCATTTACATTCATTAGTTGTTCTGTTGTGATTATAAAATACAGGATAACTCAGAGCCTAAAGAAGGTTGAAAACAGTTTGGACATAAAAAGAAGCACAATGATTATTTGTGCAATAAGACGTAAAAGAATGAGAAAACGACATTCTAACTCTAACTCTCCAGAGAAAGAGAGAGAGTATAAAAGCGTCTCCGACTGAGCGCTGAAAAAGAAATTCTATTCTTAACTCTAACTCTCCAGAGAAAGAGAGAGAGTATAAAAGCGTCTCCGACTGAGCGCTGAAAAAGAGATTCCACTCTGAACTCTAACTTTCCAGAGAGAAAGAGAGTATAAAGGCGTCTCCGACCGAGCGCCGAGAAAGAAATCTTTTCCCGTTGAGAGACCGGGGAATGAATAGATGACTAAGCTCGAACTCTAACTCTCAAGAGAAAGAGAGAGAGTATAAAAGAAATGCCGGGAAAAACAACAGGTATTGACGACACAGGAAATGCCATCCCGTTAGAGAATTGGGAGCATTCAGATTGCATGGTTAAGCATTGAATAACTTATGGAAATTGACTGGGGACACATATGCATACACATATTCCCCCCCTCCACAACTTTGTTTCATAACTATAGACATGCATTTTTACATAAGTGCAGAACTGCTAACAAATAAACATTGCAAAAAGTGAATTATTTTTATTTACAAATGAATGAATTTGTACAGGGAAATAGCTGAAAAAGAAAATGCGGAAGCTGTTTTTGTAGCAGCATTTATTGGTTCACAAAGATGCTAAAAAGACACAGGGGAACCCACTATTTGGGTTTGGGATGAGCCTTCGATTTCTTGGCAGCTTTTTCCGCATCCTTTGCTTCCTTCTCGGCTTCAGTCAAGATTCGTTTTGGTTTCTTTTTCCCTGAAGAGGTGGTACTGGAGCCAGCAGACTTCTTCCCGGAGGACGGGGCACTGGAATCAAGAGAAGATTTTTTAGCAAGTTCTTCGGTAATAGATCTAGTTGAGAGCTTAACAACTAACCTTGAACCTGCATCCACAACTGCGAGGGGTTTGAGGACCTCAGGGTCTAGTTCTTCGGCCTTTAATTGTAAGCGCTTGTCTTGATCAGCCTTCATGGCAGCTAAGGTAATGTCATCGGCGCTTTTCGATTCCCCAGTTATTGCAACTTCCGGTTCCTCACCATGCCCCCCGTCTCCTCCATCGTCCTTCAAAGCTGCTATCATTTCTTCATCTTGGGGAGTGGTGACCTTAGTCTGCTCATTTCCTTCCCCCAAGTCAGTAGAAGCAGCCTTGTCTTCCCCTTCTTTGGCGCTGTCAGCGGGCTTTGTCCCAGCAGTAGCTCCTTGAGCTACATCTGTCTTTTCGGACGATTCAACACCTACAGGATGAGAAGCAACAGTTATCAGCTCAGGCGAAAACGATGGGTCTCTCATAGAATGTTCAATCATGTAGCGAAAAGTAGTAATAGCTTTGGCAAATTGAGGAGAAAAGATAGGGATACCTTCCGAAGACTTTTCAGCGGGGGTGACTACTACCTCTGGGGTTATTTCAGCAATGGGAGATAGCAAAGTTGTCCGGGGAATTCCCGGATTTTCGGGATCATACCCTTCTACTTCGGAAGTTGTAGGAGCAGAAGAAGAGGAGCCAGCTTCGGGAATGGTCTTCTGTTTAGACTTCCGCCTCTCTTCCTCCATGGCCTCAGCAATTAGGCGGCGCCCTTCAGCTAGGCGCTCCGGTTCATCGTCTCTCAAGTATTTCTCCATCAGCTTATCTTCATCAAGGGAATCGACCTTAAGTTCTTCTTTTTCCCACTCAACAATTTGATTCCATACTTGAACCAGAGTGGATGGATAGTCTTCGATCCAAGAAATGTTTCGACGACGAATAATGTGTGCGAAGAATTCAATCATTAGCTCTCCGAAGCCCTGAATATCAGCCTCCGCTTCTGATAGTTGCTTGCGGGCTTCCTCCGCAGATTTAATAGCACATTCCACATTTCCCTCGGCCAGAGCAGCCCTGTTTTCTGCCTCCAACAACTTCGAAGCCAAGTCGGCATTCTTCTTTTCTAATTCGGCACTCCTTTTTGCTAACTCGGCGTTTTTCCGTTCAAGCTCAGCATAAGCAAGGCGTGTCTTAGCAGCCTCTGATTTGGCCTCGTCAGCTTGCTTCTTCAACTCAGAACGCTCCTGAGTGTGGGATTCAAGCAAGTCATGATAGCGTTTTTGTGTGTCCTCAAACTGTTGTTTGAAATTAGAAGCGTTCTTCTGAGCGACAGCTAGTTGAGCTTGAGTGTCTTCTAAATCTTTTCCTAGGGCTTTTAGAGCCTTGGCATCCTCCTCCGCGGTCTTTTGCATTGAATCGGTATTTGTCATTAGAGTGCGAATGATTCTAGAAAGATTGCGGGAATACTTGAACATCTCGGAATATTGTTTTTCCACCAAATCAATCTTTGCTTTGGCCTCCTCTGCCCAATTAGACGAAACAGGTTCAAGGGCAGGTAGAAAAGTCAGAGTTTCGAAGTAGTGTTCGGGAAATTGCTCTTTCAAATATGCCCGCTTTACTGCAGTTGTTGCACCTGATGGAGGAGGGGCGACGATCGTCAATTCGGTGTCCCTTCCTGAAAAGGATTCTGTAGTACCCTTGTCTGTCCTAGGTCGTTTAGTAGCAGGGACCTTTTGCTTACTTCGAGACCCGGTTTCCTTTGGAGGAGTTTTCTCTCTACTCCGCTTTTCATGGGAGGAAGTGGAATCCTTAGATGGTGGTCTATCCTCCTCCCTACGACCTTGATAGCTCTTGTATTTTTCTTGTTCCGGTCGAACTGGTGAGCGGGAGCGTGAGGACCGAGATCGATAGGGGTCATAAGGTCTTCTTTCCTCCCTACCACGGTCATCCCGGCGATTATACTCGACATCCTGAGGAGGATTGGACATGCTGCGACGAAGCTTTTTTATATCATAATAAGATCGAGACATTGTACCTGCATGATAAAATAAACGAAGTTTAGAATCGATGGATTCATGGAGAAAGAAGTGCAATGAATGCTAATGTTGTGGTGTAAAGTGCATCCTAAGTGGTGTGTGTCCCCCCAACCAACCCGAGTCTGAAGCTAGACTGGTGCGGGCAGGCTCTTTGGCCTTAGCGGGAGTAGTTTCTTCAGAAGAAGTGAAGACTAAAGGGTCCTTCCTGAAATCCTCTGAAGTATATATAGTCTCAGGTAAGGGGAGATCCCCCAAACCCTGAAATATGTGCTCATCAGTGCTAGGAACATCCCTTTCGGAAGCGTGAAGTGGCGACTCTTGGGAAGATTTTGACTTGTCTAGAGAAGTAGTTTCCTCGGGGGCAATATACCCTTCACGATGCTTTTTGGCCAGATTAGCCAATTCATCATCTTGCGTAGAAGATGGAGAAGGTGAAGTGTGAAGAGAAGCTGTAGGAATTCCTGAACCTTCTCCTATCTCTGGGACCACCTCCACTGGAGTAATGTACGCGTATGGAACCGTCCCATGCCCAATGCTACGAAAAACAGATAGCAGCCCATGAAAGTGAAGGTATTCATCTTTAAGGACCTCGTCGATAGTCAGGAATTTTTGATCGCCATTAAGAAGACGGTGCATCCGATCGAAGAACACATGATCTGATATCTGTTTGGGATTGTCGACTGCAAACAAAAAGGAAAACAGGTCAGGGTGATGATTCAAGTGTATAGAGTCCGAGTTCAGAAAATCAACGCTTTACTTGATTTTGTCCATCTCCTGGCGCATCCAGACTGTTGCTTTATATAGAACCACTCTAGTCTGGAATCTCCAGCTTTACTGCTAAATGGTGTAGAGATTATCTTCCTTTTTGGGACCGATTCAAAGTAACAGAAAGATGGAGTTTCTCTAGTCCGATGTTTGAAATTATAAAAGAAATGAACGTCATCGAATGTGAGCTCTAGGCCTAGGATTTCACGATATGCTATGTACAAGGTGTGCAAATAGGCATATGAATTGGGATGCAACTGCATGGGGGCAATCCGCATTTGTCTTAAGAAATCAACGATGAAAGGCGAGAACGGAGGAATGGCGCCAACCATGCACATCAATCGAGTGACCGTCATATATCCTTCTGGAGGGTTGTGGGGACGGTCAGAGCGTGAGGGCACTAGGGTGTCCCTTTTCATTATTCCATACTTTAAGCAAATTCGAACAAGTCGGTCGTTGTCGATTGTTGATTCAACAGAGTCCGAAGGTGATTCCAATATGATGGCTGATTCAAATTCATCGGGTGCTCGATTATCACCAATCCCTCCTTCTTCCTCGAAACCTAGAGAAACTTCAGTCTCTGAAGACACCTCGTCGCTTTCCCGATGACCAACTCCGTAATCTGGACCCTCACTATCCCATTCTGGATCGGATGAAGAAGATATATCCTCAAGAGTGATTTTGCTAGAAGTTTCCGGAGCTTCTTTCCTCTCAGCTAGACGGGAAGAGCGTCTGGGCCTCATTGTCATGAAACTATTGAAGAAGCAATAGCACGGATTAGAGTAAATTATCCCGTGCCCCCCTTTGTGTATGTGTGTGAACTAAAGTGTGTGCAGCAAATGTGGGAAATGCAAAATAAAAGTACAGCAATGTAAGACGAAGCTTTGAAGAGAAAGTGATAGTCAGAGGTGTTCTTAATTCTCGTTTATGTTCACAGGGCACTATCCTAACTGTCCATGAAGTTATTGTTTAGAGTGATTGTTAGTTGAATTAGTTGGGTAGTCTTTGTGTGCCAAGTGTGATATGTTCGGTTCGGTTCGGATATGCATAGGGTGATTGGCTCAATACAGATGCAGATGTAGGGTCGGCTCGGATGCTTCATTAAAGCAAGGTCAGCTCAAGACAAGGGAAATAATGGGATCGGAAGCAGGACTGATCTAATCGGATCGGGTGACCTGATCCGAACCGAACCAGCATCACTTAACCAGTCCATTTACTTCAACCCCTTATCCCATTCTCTCCTCCGACCCGAACCGACATTTTCCTTCCTTCCCGTCTTTCTAAAGTATGCAACCCGAACCGATCCCCTTTCCTTCTCCTTCCTTTTTGCTTCTTCGTATTCTTCCCGAATCAACTCCGATTTGTCATCACGCTCTTCATCTTCTTCCTCTTTCCCCCCTACTCGCAAACGAATCCGTTTTATCACCAAAGCTACCATTGAGGACAAATATTTGCCCTCTCCAGCCTCGAAACGCCTCGAAGTGATGGCGCATCCACCAGTAACGACGTGGAGTTCAAGCAAAGCCTGTGGCTAAACCATCCCAATCCAACACGAATTGAAATCAAGAACAGTTACTATGAAGTTATTCGAGATTAAAGAGCTACCTATGTGTTCGATTTGAGAAATCTACAAGGAATGGTTTCAGGATATTGGAGTTTTTGAAGTTTTCAATACTAGGCTTGGAAGCGGCGGCGGAAAAGAAGAAGAAAAGAATGAAGACAGTAGTGGATTTATATAAGGGGTAGTGCTGACTCCTCGTATTCCTATTCTTTCTCACCCGCTCGGACCGGAGTGAAGGCCCAGTAGCACAACTCTGCCTGAAGGCCCACTGTCCAAGAACCAAATCCACGAAAGCGCTTCGGATCGGAATCCGAACCGGACGAGTTTCACACATTAATTTAGCATCTGATTAGAATTGAGTTCAAAAGAAGGGGAATAAAGGAAGAGCATACCTGCAAGAAGCATTATATGACGAGAAGAGTTCCCAAATTTGCTCAGAAATGAAGAAAATGTGCTCGGGTCGGACGTCGAACCGAATGGAAATCTGTGCATTACTCCTGACTGTTCTGATTCAAGAACTAGCATTTAAACAACATCAAAGCACGCTTCGTACAACAGAAGCATCCTTTGAGGGGGCAAAATGTTAGCCTACTTTGTGAACTAGGCAACACAAAGTCAAGAGACCAACCATTGAAGAGTATTTTAAGTTATAAGACTTCGGTTCGGATTGGAAGAAAACACCACAATTCAGATTGATAGCTGCAGTTGTTCGGATCGGGATAGAGCAGCATATTGGTTCGGATCGGATAGAGTTCTCTGTTCGGATCGGTGGTCTCTTACTGGATAGATTGGCAAAGCATATCCAATCGGATCGGAAGGCAACTAAATCTCGAATGGATCGGAAAGCCATCTGCTTGCCACGACGCTGGAGCGGAGCGGAATAGGTTAGAGAAGGAGAGACGTCCAAGCCACTCCGGTTCGGATCGGGTATTCCGATCCGAACCCCCTACCTGCACGCTTCCGACCCGCACCTATGATCCAGGTTAATCTCCTGTAAAATCGCCTGGAGAACCGGACCGGCTATGACTAATTCCTACCCCTAACGTCCATCTCTTTGATGTGTTGTCAGCTTGATAGTTCATCCGAACCCGGAGAGAGTGCGATGGATAACACGTGGCCCGACCCGGATTGAATCTCAGGCAAATTCACACCTATAAATACCCCGACTGGAGACAAAGAAAAGGATCTTTTTTTTCAGCACTGAGAGAATTCAATCACCTCCATCATCCGAACTCCATTACTCCCGGAGAATCCAAACCATCTTTCATTTCTTGTTTTAGTTAATTGAGTGAACAAAAGTGAGTTGTGAGTGAATATCACTTTGTATTTGCAACTGAATTATTGAATATAGTGAAAAATAAGTGGACGTAGGCATTTGTTCGCCGAACCACTATAAATCCTGCGTGTTCATTTTTACTTTTATCTCATTTTATCTTGTTTCAAGTCAATTTGGGTGTTAGAACCACTTTTGGGTCTAACACTTATAATTGACATTGGCCATCACTGTGAATCCTGCTTTGAAACCATCGTTAATCTTATGACTGGCTATGTCACCATACCATCCGTCAAGGGCTGATAATGACCCCAGTTCTAATCAGGCTACTGCATGTCCAACGTACATTTGCCTCCCAGAGACAACTATGCCCATCGAATAGGTCCAGGATATTTGACTAGTCCAACTTGTCGTGCCCCTACTGTACCCTTGCTTTGAGCCCGTTAGAACTTACGACAATGATAATCCCTTCATAACTCTCGTTGGCATCGCCGACGACTACTGATAAACTCTGACCTAGTCTCGAGTATCCATTACCCACCAATTCAACTCTAATATGAGTCGTCCTCCTACTCGTTGCATCTCCAAGATCAACGAACAACCATTATTTGCGAGTTCAAGTCAAACTTGAATCGTCCTAACCTTCGTTGCATCTCCACGACCAATGAACCCCTCTTATCACTTCAAGATTTCCCCACTGAATTCCCTCCGAAGTTATTACCATTCTTGAATCAAAGAGAACATCAACATAAGGTCTTAAACAATCCATAGCATTCATCGAATGAGTCCTATATATCACATGCTATAACTATGAATATGTCGATACCCATATGACTGGTCCAACCAATCTCAAGGGCTAATGGAAGACCCGCCTCCAAATGGACTACCGTACGTCCCACGTATGTTTATCCTCTAAGGATAACTAGATCATGTCCAATGGATCCAAGGTAAACATGCATCCCCAAATACCCCTGCTTCGAGTCCGCTCAGAACAGTATAAACTATCGACGATTCCTTGGCACTCCACCTGAAGAGCTATCCAAAATTCCATCTTCAACTCGAGTCCCACCCAAGTCAAACCATTTCTGGTAGCCTTCTCGAGTCCAACTCGAGTCATCTCATAGCCCTACCGAGTCCCAATCGGGGCAGTCCACATCATCGAATAGTCTTAACCTGTCACGGCTGCACATCACTCCTCGAGTAAACTAAGATATCATTCAATGGAAGTCACAACAACTACTTATATCTCTCAGCCTCCTTAACTCCAGCTATCATCACCATCACGAGGTAGGTACCCAATACCACTCTATACCTTCGAAGCCAATCGACTTCCAAAATAATGCCAAATCTAGTAAAGCCCAAAACAAAGCAATCACAAGCAAACATACATCCATGACTCGATAAGACCAAATTATGACAAATCATGAAAAGGCTAGTCAAACCACCAATCAGGTTCATCACAACCAAAGGGCTATCAAAAATCTCGGGTTCCAATCCCAACCTATCCACTAGGTCACTAGATATGAAGGAATGGGATGCCCGCTATCAACAAAACTCGAACAGAAACTTCATATATGGAAAGCATACCTTAAATAACGACACATCGTCCCTTCTGTGCTGCAGTTTGGGCATTCAACGAAGAAAGAACTGTGTTGATAGCATATGCTTTCACGATCTGCTTCTCTTTAGGGGGTTGCGGAAATTTATCCTTGTAATGTCCCGCTTGGCCACAGTTGAAGCACTTCCTATCCCCAGGCCTTTCCTGACAATCTCTGGCATAGTGGCCCTTCTTGCCACAGCTAAAGCACTCGCCATCTTTCTTGTCTTTCTTTCTCTGACCATCCTTGGTCTTGTTCTGCTTTCTCTTATTCTGAGAATTATTCTTGCCTCCACCGCTTGCTTGCAGCTTTGGCTCTTTGTAGATGCAAGAACAACATCGGCCTTTGACTTAGGGTAAAGGCTCTCTGATCTCAATGCTTTTCCCACTATAGATTCGAAAGTCTCATCAATATAGTTTATAAGTCTTTCTCCTAAGTACCCATCTAAGCCAGTTATCAACTTCCCGTTCCTCTTCTTCGCAGTATCAATAAGAGATAATCCATATTTTGATAAAGTATCGAACTCAGCGATATATTCCGAGACTACCCTACCACTCTGCTTAAGTTCCAAAAACTTCGTAAATAATTCTGATTTCTGAGCAGTTGGGATAAATTTATCAGTGAAGCGAGTCCTAAATTGATTCCAAGTAACTTGATCCTCGGGAGTAGCTGCTTTAATAGAATTCCACCAATTCATTGCTCGTCCTTGAAGTTGACGCGACACTAACTTTCTCTTCATTACGTCTTCAATTCCCAAATCCTCGAAGATGCGCTCACAGCTATCAAGCCAATCTTGAACCTCTATAGCCGATTCCGTTCCATGGAACAGCTTCCCACCAAGACTAGTATAATCCTTGTATAGCTTGGCGAAATCGGCTTTAGGCGCCTACACTACTGCACCACCACCGTTAGCAGCATTAGGAACTGCTCCCTGAACATCCCTAAGCATCTCCCTCATAAAGGTGGTAAACATCGTCCTCAAATCAGGAACATCCCTTTGGTTTGCTCCTGAACCCGTACTCCTCGTATATCGGCTCATCGTTAAATCTGCAAAGAGAAAAGGACTAACCATCTCCTTAGTGGTGCCCGTGCTGTGCGACTTCTTCCTTAGATATACTAATAGTATATATATATAGCTTTTGAAAATCAAAATATCACAAATACACGCTCTCATATACGTATACTATCTCTCCCTGATGTCTTCCCCCAGGTTAACTACGCAACCTAGAGCTCTGATACCAAGTGTGACGGCCCGCCCCAGACCAGCCGATATTTCTCCAAAATGCGCTATGCCAATGCCCGACCAACATAGGACGGTCGTCAAAAGAAAAGAAGCAAGATGAAGAACTATCAAAGAACATGTATTATATCTCACAGTGCATGGAATAAAGTATAATAATAACATAACTTGACGTAAAACAAGCGAGACAGTGCATAAGCTGGAAACTAAACCATCATAGCAGCGGAATCTAAAATACAGCTTATGATCCAATACCATTATTACAACTTCAAAATATTGTCTCTAAAGCAAAAAAGAAAAGTACACTACTAATGCCCAAAGCAGCGACCAGCAACAAAACTGGGAGAATATACGCTAATAGTACATGGGAGCCTCCTAATCGTCTTCGGTACGACTACTCGTGCAACCACCTAACCTGTCTCTAGTCTACTCGTGTGAGCACCCAGAGTAATAAAAAGAAACATAAAATTATGGGTTAGACAACAGTCTGGTATGAGTGGTAGCAAGTATACATCTCTAAGATGAACAAATAACCGGTACAAGAAATCATAACTGAACCTGGACCTGCAACCAAAGAGTTAGCACAAAAAGATGTACAGTACTCTAAGGCAACACTAACATAAAGTGTAAAGATAATATGGGAGTGTGCATGACATGGTGATAGCAAACATCAAACATAGCAATCATCCTCACATCTCTCACTCAGTGCGTAAAGCATACGAAATTCACCACTTCGATCACCTAATTCTTTTCTACGATCACTTTGCCCTTGGGTGTCACATTGACCCCATTGCACTGATCCATAGCTAGTAATCCTTATCTCAGTGGTGAACCAAAATCATGGATATCGATAACCCCTTTGCACACGTCTCGTAGCAAAACCCAATCATGAAGTTAACCCGTTGGTTCCCATCTAGATCTTGGGTTCTAACTTCTTATTTGGACTACCTTTGCATCCCGGGTTTTGGTCATCATCCCAGTTCGATTCGTAGCTCCAAGTTTCCATTTAGTCAGCTTTTATCCTTCATCATGTCTCGGTTCGATACTCAAGTCCTCAGCTCGGCTCGCGGTTCGTAGATTCTCCGGTTTGTGGCTCGTGGTCGGCTCGTGGACCACATTCGGGTCGTGGAACCCTCCTCCAGCTCGTGGCTCATGACACCATGGTCTGCCCGTAGTGACTCTTCTAGGTCCAGTTTGTGGGAGCGGCTCGTGAGTCCCTGCTCCAGCTCGTCATTCCGTTTCGTGATTTGCTCGTGGACTCCATCGGGTCATGATCCTCCATTCGCGACTCGTGGTCAAGACTCGGATCGGGTTCGTGGTTCTCCTGGGTCCTCGAGGTGGAGCGGCTCGTCATGGTGGTGCTGGAGTGGCTTGTGGGTGAGCATGAGTGGGATCGGGTCGCTAGGTGCATCACGAGTGGGGGTCGGCTCGCATGGGTGCTTCATGAACGAGAATCTGACCAATTTTATGCAGCTTTCCAACAAGCAATTTTACGCCATACGACGGCGTTTTCGACCATTCTAACTTTACTAAACAATCATAATCATTCAAAACAGTAATAGTAACATGTATTATCAACCATAAACACCAAAACAACAATATAACATGTTAATATGGATCAAACGTACTCAAAACCCATGTTTTCCCCTTAATCTCCTTAATCACGGATTAACCATACGATTAGCAAAACATGTCCAAATTAACCCAAATTTTTATCAAAGCCCTAAAATAATATTTTAGAATTTCACAAATTTTTCCACATTTTTCTGAGTTATAATTTCGCTAATTATCACTAATCACCAATAATTAGCCATAATTAGTGTAAAAACATGCTAATCACTCACCTTAGCCACAAATAATTTATAGATCTGAAGTCTCCACTAATTTGGGTCGAATTCCTATGCAACACAGCAGCTCCAACTCTGATTTGATGCTATTTTGACTTGATTTGATGTTGATTAGCTTAATCCTCTCTTGGAAAGTGATTAGAGGTGGTTTAGAAGGTGGAAACCATTGTTAGGGTTGAAGAGAAAGTTTGTGGTGGCTGAAAAATGACAAAGGAGGGTTTCTCTAGCACCTATCAGCTCTTATATAACCCTAATCCCGAAATACCTAATGGGCCTAGCTGCTAATTACCCTATTAAGCCTGTTTAAGCAGTTTTTCTATCTTCAAACCTTATTTCAGTCATATCTCCCAAATGGTAAGTCCGTTTGATTAATGTGACCACTCTACGGAAAGGTAAACTATCATCCGTATCCAATGGAAGTGGTTTCAGGTCACAACTCCTTACTAATCAAAAGTTATAAGCGAAACAAGATTCTTCAAGGCTAAAACGGTCATTTAAAATTTGGCAAAAATCATGAACATGGAAAATGACCCCGGTAGTCGTTTCCCAAAGCTACACGACCATATGACTTCACTCGAAAGAGAAATAAATATTCTATGATCCCCCGATACGTAGAATGCAGATCGTAACACATTGTACCTTGACCAACCTAACCATTTTCCTCCTAAGCTGTTTTGTGTCACTTTCCACTACACGAAGTGGCTTACGAGGTATCGTAACTACGGGCTTGACTTCTAGGTCTTCGTACTGCACTGGAGATACCACCACATTCAAATCATGCTCGAACTTCCGTAGAAATGACATATGGAAAACATTATGCACACTCAACATCTTCTCGGATAACTCCAATCTTTTGAGAGCTTTCCAATTTGCTCAATAATCGAAAATGGTCCAACGAATCTTGGAGCTAACTTCCCTTTACTTCTGAATCCAACAACATGCTTCAACGGTGAAATCTTCACGAAAACCTTGTCGCCAATGTCAAATTCCAAATCTTTTCGACGCTTACCGGTGTAACTCTTCTGACGATCTTGGCCTGCCTTCATTCGTTGCCGAACGATCTCGATATAATCCGATGTCTCTCTAAACATATCTGGCCCAAGTATTAACTTATCTCTAGTTTTTAACCAACATGCTGGAGAATTGCACGTTCTACCATACAACGCCTCATATGGTGCCATCCCAATGCTCGACTGGTAGATATTATTATACACAAACTCAACTAAATGTAGATGGTCCTCCCATGATGTGACACCCCACGTCCGTTAACATCACTCTTTATCAGAACGCGTTAAGTTCTGTGAAACGTTATAGGTGAACAGGAACAGAAACATCACAAGACAGATATAAAATAGCAACGATATTCAAAAATTTATTTTTCAAACAAAAAAACATCGTGGTCCATAATCCTGTTACAATATAAGTCTGAAATGCGGAAAATCCATTACATCAAATTAAAATATCTGTCTTGTAATAAAATCATCAGAGTACAGTAATATAAAATCATAGTCCCCAAAATAGACATAGCAAGGTAGACAGGAAATCAAAGCGGTACATCTAAGTAGCTCCAAGAAGAAACAGAAGAGAGAATCCTAATCAAGCCTGAGTATTCCCACCATAAGAATATGGGGCGAAAGGGAAGAGAGAGAAAAGGAAACAAAACAGGTCAGACATAAAGTCTAGCGAGTCCAGTAACTTTTAGCATATAAATAAGTAAAAGGATCATGACAAACATATAAACTGGATTAGAGATATAATAGTATCATAAGACAGGTATAACAGACTGAGTAGGATATGCAGAATAAACAGAACATAACAGATTACGCTTCCCAAATACTTTTCTCTGCACCAATACTAGTATAACAGAAACATAATGATCCCAACAGAAACGAAATGGTAGGCTTGGGTGTATTTCTAGTGACGGGTTTTACCCCCAAAGATAATAACAGGAAGCCCAACAGAAATGACAGGTGTTACCCCCAACGATTATAACGGGCTCCTAAACAAGTAGAACTAGATGTACCCTAATTACCACCACAATTGATCGGCTCCTTATCCTGTATATACCCTGTGGTGGCCCCACAATAGGATGTATCACCTCCTAAAGTGGCAACCCCTTTTTCCGATAGGCAAAGCCATACCTACTGGTGCTATAGTGTCTTATTTTCCCGAGCAAGCGGATCCATGCACGCACATGACCCCGTTGGAATGCGCCATCAGACACCTCCACACAGATGAACCTCTTATAATCAGCTCAGTAAGCGTGCCCTAACCCAGTTTGGGTCCTTCTTTGGATACCAATATGGGTTACTGACTAATATGGGTCCCACACAATAGATGATACCAGCCACCCTCTAGGCTTACATCCCCACTGCTAGGATTTTGGCAGGTTATGCATAACTGATTAACAAGCCTGCATAACCCCACCATATAAAATAGGATAAGTTTGTCGGGTTTGTATAACCCCCACCCCCAAATTTAACAGATTTACTTAACCCCCCATTGATTCAAACAAGCTTACTTAACCCTTACACAATTTGACAGGTTCATCTAACCCTTATAGATTTAAACAGGTTAAGTATTACATGTTAACAGGGTATTATCATTTCCTGTTCACACATGTTAATGCACCAGACCTCTCACATTAAGTCAACCGCTTGTGGATGTTGGATATGTTGGGCTATTTCAGGCAGGCTTCTACCATAAGCTGGACTTAACCTCATGCCTTAGTACCGTTACATCTACATTTTTGCACTAGACCCCTCACATTAAATCAACCACTCGTGGATGCTGGATTTACCGGGGGGTTCTGGGCAGACTTCTACCACAAGTGTAATCTAACCTCTTGTCTAAGTGCGGTTACAGTTTCTAATTACTGTACATTTAGTCATATTCATTGTTAAACAATTTTTCACGTTCATCTTAGATTTTTCAAGCCTCTTCCCTCAAGTTATAAATCATCATGTACGATATGCCCCAAATTAAGGTTTTAGATCAAGGTATAGGTTATGCCCCTAAATCCCAGTCATGTTTCACGATACAAGTTATGCCCCAATTTGTCATTCCCAACCATTCCCAATTTCGTTCGTTGACATATTTCAGTGATAGGCCTAGGCTCGAAGGTAGCCTGGCTATAAAAATAAAAAAGGAAGGAGGGAGAGAAGAGAACAGAAACAGGCATAATAACAAAACCGGCACATGATGACAGAAATAGGCATACTAACAAAATAGGCATATGGTGACAGAATAGGCATATGATAACAAAAATGGGCATAATAGAGATAGGCATGTAAGGACTAAACAGAATATCAGGTGTAAAAGTAATGACAGATCTATTTAGTTATGATTCAGGTTATTAACAGGCATAGGTCTAGATTCAAACTTATAAACATGTCAGGATTACTTATTAAATGTTTATACCTAAAAGCAACATAAACTCACAAGGAATGGATCTAAAGAACTGAGAAAAGAGTGTTGATGTTGTAGCAGAGATTCTTGCATATGTATAAGTCGTTGTTGCAGAAGAATAGACTAATTCAATCTGAGGGCATCATCTCATTGTCTTCATTGTTTTGGTTGAATAAAACAATAGAAATGAGGTCCTATTTATAGCATCGAGCCAACTAATCAGGTCAAGAAACGAGTCCAGGTTCAAAAGAATGATTCTATCCTAGATCTGGGTGGGGTCGACCCCGGGGTTGACCCTAGGGTCGACCCCCATGAGGCATGGAGTCGACCCCCAACGGGTCGATTTCCCACGTCTTCCCGCTCTCCAATTTTTGTTTTGTTTTGAATTTTCTTGTCTGGTTTTGTTTATATATATTTTGATTATATCTACGAACTTCAAACCTTAATATCTTCTTCATACGATGTCTGTTTTACACAAACTCGGAGTCAAGCAGAATTCCGAGACGAACGCAATGGCACAGTCCTTTTACTTAATTCCCAATATTTAATTAAGTATTCTTTAGATTATCATTAAAATGTTTTCTAAAATTATGGCGTGTTACATTCTTCCCTACTCAAAGGATTTCGCCCCTGAAATCTCCAAGTTAAGAAGAATGTATATCCTAACATCCATTATCCATCTACTCAACCACCAATCACAGGTATCCATTGTCCTTAAAAGATTTCAAATGCTCATATGAACATATGCAAAGGTGTGTGTATATGTCTCTATACTAATGCGAAAGATCAGGCGGTCTACTAATTCAGTCGACCTCCTTAATGCAATGTATGTCAGTGCAATGAATCCAACATGTATGCAAATAGTCCTAGTATATCATGTAAATGTTATATGTGTGTACAATCATCCATCTAAATGCAACATTCATGTGATGATACATTCATTTCCATCCATAAAAAGAAAAATATGCACATGCATCCATATGCAGTATGAGAGTGATTGAGCCGATCTAGTGCCTATTGTATGTGTGTGTATATGTATCCACGAGCAATCACTAGCAAACACTTGCATCCATTAAACATAACATGCCTCAACCACATGTTTACCTCCATTGGTTCCCTACCTAAAGGTTGAAGATTTGATCGATAGGATATACTTAATGAGCTAAGCAAGTACGAATAAAAGCTTTGGAATGAGAAGTTAAGAACATACCCTTGAAAAGAAAAGGGTACGAAGCGTAAATCTTGTCTTTAGTCTCCCAAGTTGCATCTTCGCTATCTTTTCCCCATTGAACTTTCATCAACTTAACCTCTTAGTTGTGTAGCTTCTTAACCTCTGATCCAAGAATACGGGTAGGAACTCGTCTAACTGTTGCCTCCCGTTCCACCTCTACTTCCTCAAGCATACTCGGCTCAACTCCCTCTGTTGTATCGTGCAGACATTTCCGCAAATGAGAAATGTGGAAAACATCATGAACACCCACTAATATTTCTGGTAACTTCACCCTATAAGCCATTTGGCCAATCCTTCCTATTATGGGAATGGCCCTACAAACCTTGGTGCCAATTTCCCTACAGATCCAAAGCGAACCACATTACTCAAAGAAGATACCTTGATGCAAAACCATGTCTCTCACCTCAAACTCAATATTAGTTCTTCTCTTATCTGCGTAGGACTTCTACCTGTCCTTAGCTGTCATCTTGCGTCTACGGATAAGGTCAATCTTCTCTGATCATCTCAAGTCCAAGTAAAAGTCTATCTGTAGACTCCCACCAATAAGTCGGTGACCTACAAGGTCGGCCGTATAATGCCTCGAAGGGGGCCATGCCAATAATAGCTTGATAACTGTTGTTGTAGGCGAACTCTACCAAAGGAAGATGTTCTTCCCAAGTCCCTCCGAAGTCTAGGATACGCAGTCTTAAAAGATCCACAAGAACTCTGTTCACCCTCTACGTCTGCCCATCGATCTGAGGGTGATAAACGGTGCTCAAACACAACTGTGTACCTAATGCTTCCTGTAAGATTCACTAAAACTCATTGTTGAATATGGGTCATGATCACCCACTATACTGGAAGGTACTCCATGTAGACGGACTATCTCACGAAGATAAACTGCTGCCAACCATGGTGCCATCCTTTTACTCTTAACAAGAATGAAATGAGCGCTCTTAGTAAGCCTGTCATCTATAAACCAGATACTGGTGTTGTCTTTCCCTGATAGGAAAACCATCAATGAAATGCATAGAGACGCTCTCCCACTTCCATTGTGGGACCTCTAAAGGATGAAGTAAACCACTGGGCTTCTTTTTCTTAGCTTTGACTTGCTGGCAAATCAAATATCGAGAAACAAACTCTGCTACATCTTTCTCCATCCCAGCCATAATGAAAACCCTCTTCATGTCTCTGTACATCTTATCACCGCCTGGATGGATATTCATCCTAGAATGATGGGTGTCCTCAAGGACTGTCTTCAACATGCTCCTAACCCGGGAAACACAAAGCCTTCCATCTCGTCGTAACCACCCTCTATCATCCATGAAATATCTACTGAGGTGACTAGAAGTCTCCCATCTACTGAGCCTATCCAAGATGTCTGCTATTTGTGGGTCCTCTCGCTGCGAAGTTCCTATCTGATCCATAAGAGTAGGTCACACCTCTAAGTATTCCAACAAACCTAGTACAGAATCCATAGATGGCCTAAAATCAAAGGTCGATGTATACCCCAAGCTCCGCCTCTCAACGAATAGTGGACTTAAAGTCACCCTCTGCCTACTCAACGCATCCGCCACCACATTACCCTTGCCAGGAGTATATGCATTATCAAAGTCATAGGATGCTAGGAACTCCATCCATCTTTGTTGCCTCAAATTGAGATCCTTCTGTGAGAACAAATACTTGAGGTATTTATGATCGGTATACAACTTAAACTTCTCTCCAAGTAAATAATGAGGCCAAGTCTTGAACTGAATACTATGGCAGCCAATTCTAAGTCATGGGTAGGATAGTTCTTCTCATGAACTCTCAGCTGTCTACCACCACAACATACTACCCTTCCCTCTTGCATCAATACTACACCAAGCCCTATACCACATGCATCAATGTATACTGTGAACACGTAACGACCCGGAAATTTAGCGATCATGGTTATCCGATATACAACACATATCGAAGATCCAAGGATCGAAAATACCGGTAGATAATGAAAGAAATTAGAGGGTGAGAATAGATAAGATAGAAACTTAGAATAGAAGAAGAAGAAGAACACAACATCAGAGTAACACGATTCTCACAGCGGAACGAATAACATATAATATATATAACATAACTTTGAAATATAAATCTGTACTTGAATACACATCATTATCAAAGTACAGAACTTACAACACATCGGAAATAAACAATAGCTATATGATCCTGAAGCCTCCTGCTCTAGCTCTTCAAGTATCTATAAATCCTGACTACTTGATTGCCCGTACAAAATTAGGCACCCAAGAGTTTAGGGAAAACAAAACAAAAAAAACTCCGGGTCAGTCATGGGACTGGTATAAAACAGTTTAAAACAGTTGAGCCATTAAACGATATCTCATAAGACCACACCGTATAACGGAACGGGTTTTTCCCTTATGAGAATCCAAAATATCTTTATATCAAAAACCTTTTAATATTATAATAATGTTTATCAACCACAATATAATAATCATCTAGCAGAAATGCTTTCATCTCACGTTCTACATATATAGTATACAATCAAAACCGCAAGCATGTATTTGGTAATGGATTTCCAACTATGACAAGGTATGGAACCACCTTTCGCTAGTGTACCTCTAGAGAGGAATACACTGGGTTCAACAAGAACATCTTGCAACCCGGCCACGCATGACCGACCACTCATTTCGCTTGAGTGTATCGAATGTATATCACCAACGGTTGGGATCAGCAACTGTTTCCCGAATGGGACAACATCGACAATAGATTTTTAGAAGTAAATGAAACTCTGGATCAGGTGATTATACACCCTAATAGGTGCGACCTACATAGCCATGCTGCCAGCCCGATTTTTGTCATTTTCCGGTTGTGAGGCTAGAGGCCACGCTTATCTCTGACAGATCACACATTTATTCACTTTGAATGTCACATCGTCATACCCGCCAAATCACAAATTGATTTCCTCAAAAATACCACGGGTATACAGCTAAGAGAAACGAATTCCTCCGCCACCAAACGTAAATACGTTTGAAGAGATCAACTTACATGATCTATTAAATATACTCTGTCAGACATTATTCCATACAGGTCGTCCTCGGACTGGACAAACTGAAGGCACTATTCAGTACAACCATCTTACGCAATCTTTACCTAAGATTTATACAACAGCCCTTGCACTTTATTCCATCTTCAATTATCTTTGGCATGTATGATTCGCAACGCTTATGCCAATACGGAGTGGTTCTTTGGATAATAATCCAACCAGTCTCTCCATATTAACAACGTTAAAATGGTCGAAAACTTCGATAGTCGATGAGTTAACCATCAAAGAAAAACACGTGTGCAAACAACGATATTTTTTCCAGATGGAAATTATATCGATCAATCATCATTTAACATTTATCTCTCTATTTAACTTATTCACTTTTCATCTCCTGTTTCCATATATTCAACATTTCTTATTTTCTAAATTTAGAAAATATACGTTATTAACAATGGAAAACATTTCCATTTCCTGTTTTCTAGATTAGAAAACATTTCTGATTTCTTATTTGGAAAACATTTCCAAAGTTCCTTCATTGGATTTAAACATATGTTTAAATAAAACATCGCTATGCCAACTCAAACCATTTACTAAATTCACTTAACCATCATTCACTATCAAACCTTACCATTCCTTAGTTAAGAAGGAAGTCAATCAAGTTGGGGTATAATTACCTCTCAGACCTTAACTCAACAACGTTTTAACTTCGAAATAGTCAAAGTTTATCTTTCAAACCTTTAACAATCTTCCTTACGAAACTCTCGGATTCTATTTACGAATCCACTTCTTTATTGAAAACATTGGTTATAACGATAACGTTATAATCCCTACTTTCGAAATATCTAACTTCAATTATAACTTTTGTTCTTTAATGTGAATAAATAAATAAACCCCTAATTTATAAATAAATAAATCTTGATTTAAACACTGAAAGTATAAGTACTTTCCCGAATTTGATATAATCGAATTCGACGATTAACTCTCTTCGAATAACTAATATTCGATTACTCACTTCGAATAACTAACATTCGATTACTCTTTCTTTTGAATAAACAATATTTGATAATCTCTCTTTTCGAATACTATATTCGATTACTCCTTTTCGAATAACTAAATTCGATTAACTCCTTTCGATTAAACTAATCGATAACTCCTTTTGAATAACTAAATTCGATTAACTCCTTTCGATTAAACTAATCGATAACTCCATTCGAATAACTAAATTCGATTAACTCCTTTCAATTAAACTAATCGATAACTCCTTTCGAATAACTAAATTCGATTAACTCCTTTCGATTAAACTAATCGATAACTCCTTTCGAATAACTAAATTCGATTAACCCCTTTCGAATAAATAAACTCGATAACTCCTTTCGAATAACTAAATTAGATTAACTCCTTTCGAATAACTAAATTCGATAACTCCTTTCGAATAACTAAATTCGATTAACTCCTTTTAACTTGATTTGAATAACTAATATTCGATAACTCCTAATTCGACTAACTCTAATCGATTTATTCTAATTCGATTTACTTTATTTAATTACTCTATTGGTTAACTCTAACTCTAACTAGTTAACTCTAACTAATCAACTATAACTAGTCAACCCTAATTGATTAACTCTAACTGGTTAACGCTAACCGATCAACTCTAACTAGTCAACCCTAACTGATTAACTCTAATTGATCAACACTAACTGATCAGCTATAACTGATCAACTCTAACTGGTTAACTCTAACTGGTTAACCCTAACTCATTTACTCTCTTCGATTTACTCAAATCGAATAACTAATATTCGATTAACTCATTTCGATTAATTCCTGTGAATTAACTCCTTTGAATTAACTCCGTCGATTAATTCCTTTGATTTATTCCTTTTCTATTTGTTTACTTAACAAATAACTATTCCCTTTTTAATTCTATTTATTTAACAAATAAATATTTCTTATCGTTTCTATTTATTTAACAAATATCTTCTTTTATATTTGATTTCACAAATATTTTCCTTTATATTTGATTTCACAAATATTTTCCTTTTATATTTGATTTCACAATTATTTTCCTTTATATTTGATTTCACAAATATTTTCCTTTTATATTTGATTTCATTTGTAAATGTTTTACAAATATTTCTCTTCCGATTTGTTCAACAAATAATTTTATATTTGATTTATTTTCTAAATAAATAAATCCCTTTTATACTTCTATTTATTATCCCAATAAATATTCCTTATATGATTTTATTTATTTTCCCAATAAATATTCCTCTTTATAAAATCCTTTGATTTTATATATAAATTCCCTTTTTATAAAATCCCTTGATTTTATAGATATTTTCTCTTTAACAAATTCTAATTCATTATATAAACAAATATCCCTTTTATAAAATCCTTTGATTTTATAAATTAGTTTCCTTTTTATAAAACCCTATGATTTTATAAATAAATTTCCTTTTATAAAATCTTCTAATTTTATAAATATTCTATTTCAATACACAGTTTGAAATCTTCCTTCTATATAAAATCTTTCAATTTCATATAATACTTTATCTCAATATTTCTTTTGGTATTTAACAGTACCAAATAACAAGACCATTGTCACTATAATCAATCTCAGATTATACATCACATCATATAACACAATATATGAACAAAACATACTACAAATATTGAGGAACCCAGTTGGGTCCCTCCAACCTGTTTCCCTGCATTACAGATGCTAAATAACACGAATATAAAAATATTCTGATAAACAAAATCAATATTCGATTAACGATTTATATATATCGTTATCTATACTTTCAACCAATACACAAGCAATTCAACCAAACAGTTAACACACAGCAATCAACAAATAATTATCAGTTCTAAGAATATGTTATAAAAATATAACTGTTCAGAGTTGGTGAGTTTTACTCACATTGGACGATCATCGTTAACAACGATAACCATCGCTTGATTCAGACGAACAATTTATTTTGCTATAAATTGTAACGAGCTTCGATTCACTCCCCGTCAGTTCTTGGGTAGCCACCGTCCATACGATCCCAACGCGACCAGTTTCGCTGAATTTCGTTTTCGTATGACAAAGTTATAGCTTTTACAAGGTATACGTATTTTATTTAAAAATTAAACTAACTTTAAAACCAACCGGGCCTCACCTCTTTTCCTTGGCCCAAACCCACTTGAAGGACACCTACACCAGCATCCTTTAAAGCCCGCTCCATCCATATCTTCTTCCCGGAATCCCAAGTTCACGCTTCAGGAAAAAATCCAATGCTATTTCCGATCCTAAACCTCCCACGTCCTCCTCACTTTCTTTGTATTCTTCAAAACTATTTTCACCGAAATGCTCCTCTACTAAATCTCCATCGCCCTATCACCCAAACAAGCAACTCGACCTCCCCCATTGATTTCCGTCGACTGCTCCCTCCCACGAATTACACAGCAACGCACGACACCTTTTTATTTTATAAAATCCCCAAAATTCCTAAAAGCTGTTAAACTCCTCCCCGATTCCAAATATACCAATTAAAACTCGAACCGATGATCCAATAGCTTGCAAACCCTAAACCTATCTTGCGTTAGCTTCAGACCAACGACAGAAATTGATGTCGAGCTCCCCAAAAATACTATGCATTGAAGAGCTTCACTTGGTGAATCCATAAATGTACATACAATGATTTATAGGATTTTATTTGGTTTGTTTTGGATTTTATAAGAGGATTTTTACTATTGGAATTTTATTTCAGTGGCGGCGTGAGTTTCTGATCAGAGAATGAAGTTGTTTAGGGTTTAGAAATTTTAAGGGTATTATATAGGTGGGTTCTAATATTTTTATATTCGATTATTTAATTTATTTTTAAACAAACGTTATTTACATTTGTCCTTAAAAATTCCTCTGTTCACACACGATACCCAAAAATCACGAAAATTGACATGCAGTTACAGTCCGACCTTACGGTCCCAACGAAACTAGTTTCGTTGAATTCTGACTCCGTTTGCTCACACAGCATATTTTTAACCGTTAGAATACTGATTGTTTTTCACATTAAAAATCGGTATGGCCACATACTGACTTCAAAAATCACGGAAATTGAAATCTAGCAATAATTAATATTGCGGATCCAACAAAATTAGTTTCATCGAATTCTGAGGTCATTTGCAAAACTGGCTATTTTTAAAGCTCCAAATAACCCTTTTTAAATATATAAATATATTTAAAAACAATTCAATTTAATATTTAAAAATAAATATTATCGTATATATTCGCAGTGGAATACCGTATAGCTTCAGAATATTCCTATATGAATTTCTAACTTGATATTTCAAATCCCGATTAAATCGATATTCGATTTATAATGAAATTCATTTTTAAAATATAAATAAATTGTTATAAATTATAAAGGAATTCTACAGCGACTTTTCTAAAATTTGATTTGGACATAAATCAAAATCTACATGATGAAATCCCGATTTTTCTCTTCCACTAGAAAAATATACTTCACCAGCTCCGTACATTTCTTGTTTCACAGAAATCCGATTTAAAACGATCCCTGTACATTCAGTTGAAGTTCAAATCGCCAAATGGCGAACTACCGCGCCATTTCGAGCTCGATTTTAATTATAATATATATTATATGTTTAGACTTCGTTTAAATAATATATTCGTCAATATAATTCAATATAAACTGAATTATATATTTTATATCGTCCAATTCACACCATATCATGAATTCTGTTATTTCCGATTATGCCGGAAATATTTTGTTTTTCTATTATTTATATGAATTAAATTTAATTATTATTTAATTCCAGTTATCGATATCATTAAAACGATAATTAATAATTAAATAAATAATTTATTCGACTGCTAAAAATGCGGGTCATTACAATCTTTCCCCCTTAAAATAATTTCGTCCTCGAAATTGCTAAGGTAGAGGACGACCCTATCTACTGGGTAAATTTTATTTGTTTACCACTTAACTTCAGTTTAAACTGAACCAATTAATATCGACTAAAATATTAATTTATTCCAATTAACTAAAATTTTCAAAAATCCTGAAAATTTTCTAGCACCTTAAATTTGCGAAAAATTTCGCCATAACCTCCTTTGTACAGTCCTATCGGTAAAACCACAACTCGCCTCTCTGGGCCTTCTCCAACCCAAAAGAAAATCAAACAGCCAAGCGGCTTGCCAAATCAGCTCATAAATCTCATACCCAATATAAATATAAACTTGTACCTTTTTGTCGGCATATCATTATATCCTTTGCATCTGTTACCAATTTAACATATACCAATATCATCTTAATCAAACTCCTTAACTCAAACATTTGGTTCTATCCAAGCCAAATTCCATTCAAACTCCAATATCAAATTTCAAACTCTTAACTCATCAACTCAATTCCATTCCAGATTATCCTCTAATCCATTTCAGTTTTGCTTAAATTATCGTCTGAAGTTAAATTCTGGTTTATTATTTACTTTCATCATCCCATTCGAATTAGCTTCACAAGTTAAATTTAGATTCTAGAATTTAAATTCCTGGGTTTTTTTATTTCAAATCAATTTGAAATCACAATTACAATTCAAAACCCTTGAATTTCTGAACACCTTGTTTTCGCAAAACAAATTTGAAAACAAAATCTTTGGTAGTAATCCATCACTTTCAACTCGAAAATGAACACCGATGATGTCTAGATCATCATCGGAATCTATTTTCCAGCTATCGAAGTGAGTTCAATACTATATCACTTTTCAAAACTCATACTCAAACATTTCCACTTTGAAACCAAATTCAAAATATAATTCACACTGTTTGCGAACAATTTAAAATCTCCCAAGATTTTAAAATTCACGTATATTTTATCCATGTTCATTTACAAACACTTCTCCAAATTTTACGAATTTTAATTCCACTTCTGATTAATTTCATATTTAATTCATTTCGTAATACTTATACGAATTCTACTTGGTTATGTATATAACCATTTAATTTATAATCTTACTCGATTATAATAACAACCACTATATCCAATATATTATAATCACTCCGATATAAATCCTTTATATCAAATATAATTTGGGTAAAATTATTTTGTTTACCCTCTTTTCAAAACATACCCTGTCGGTTCATCGTATTCAAGTGTTTAGTAACTCTTATCGATACAGTGGATCAAACTGATCGACCAGAAATTCATAAGCCACTCAATCAATAAATCTCCATAATATAAAACAAATTTTTATGTCAAATAACAAATACGCGCCCATATATATACACTCAAACTCAATCTAGCGCATTACTAACCCTATCTCTACTGAGTCACGCCACAGAGCCAAGGTAAATCACTTAACCGTAAGCTCTGATACCAACTGTAACGACCCGGAAATTTAGCGATCTTGGTTATCCGATATACAACACATATCAAACATCCAAGGATCGAAAATATCGGTAGTTAATGAAAGAAATTAGAGGGTGAGAATAGATAAGATAAAAACTTAGAATAGAAGAAGAATAAGAACACAACATCAGAGTAACACGAATCTCACAGTGGAACTAATAACATATAATATATATAACATAACTTTGAAATATAAATCTGTACTTGAATACACATCATTATCAAAGTACAGCACTTACAACACATTGGAAATAAACAATAGCTATATGATCCTGAAGCCTCCTGCTCTAACTCTTCAAGTATCTGTAAATCCTGACTACTTGACTGCCCGTACAAAATTGGGCACCCAAGAGTTTAGGAAAAACAAAACAAAATAAACTCCGGGTCAGTCATGGGAATGGTATGAGTTAAACAGTTTAAAACAGTTGAGCCATTAAACGATATCTCATAAGACCACGCCGTATAACGGAATGGGTTTTTCCCTTATGAGAATCCAAAATATCTTTATATCAAAAACCTTTTGATATTATAATAATGTCTATCAACCACAATATAATAATCATCTAGCAGAAACGCTTTCATCTCACGTTCTACATATATAGTATACAATCAAAACCGCAAGCACGAATTGGGTAATGGATTTCCAACTATGACAAGATATGGAACCACCTTTCACTAGTGTACCTCTAGAGAGGAATACACTGGGTTCAACAAGAACATCTTGCAACCCGGCCACACATGACCGACCACTCATTTCGCTTGAGTGTATCGAATATATATCACAACGGTTGGGATCAGCAACCGTTTCCCGAATGGGAAAGCATCGACAATAGATTTTTAGAAGTAAATGAAACACTAGATCAGGTGATTATACACAGTAATAGGTGCGACCTACATAGCCATGCTGCCTGCCCGATTTTTGTCATTTTCTGGTTGTGAGGCTAGAGGCCACGCTTATCTCTGACAGATCACACATTTATTCACTTTGAATGTCACATCGTCATACCCGCTAAATCACAAATTGATTTCCTCAAAAATACCACGGGTATACAGTAAGAGAAACGAATTCCTCCGCCACCAAACGTAAATACGTTTGAAGAGATCAACTTACGTGATCTATTAAATATACTCTGTCAGACATTCTTCCATACAGGTCGTCCTCGGACTGGACAAACCGAAGGCACTATTCAGTACAACCATCTTACGCAATCTTTACCTAAGATTTATACAATAGCCCTTGCACTTTATTCCGTCTTCAATTATCTTTGGCATGTATGATTCGCAACGCTTATGCCAATACGGAGTGGTTCTTCGGATAATAATCCAACCGGTCTCTCCATATTAACAACGTTAAAATGGTCGAAAACTTTGATAGTCGATGAGTTAACTATCAAAGAAAAACACGTGTGCAAACAACGATATTTTTTCCAGATGGAAATTATATCGATCAATCATCATTTAACATTTATCTCTCTATTTAACTTATTCACTTTTCATCTCCTGTTTCCATATATTCAACATTTCTTATTTTCTAAATTTAGAAAATATACGTTATTAACAATGGAAAACATTTACATTTCCTGTTTTCTATATTAGAAAACATTTCTGATTTCTTATTTGGAAAACATTTCCAAAGTTCCTTCATTGGATTTAAACAGATGTTTAAATAAAACATCGCTATGCCAACTCAAACCATTTACTAAATTCACTTAACCATCATTCACTATCAAACCTTACCATTCCTTAGTTAAGAAGGAAGTCAATCAAGTTGGGGTATAGTTACCTCTCAGACCTTAACTCAACAACGTTTTAACTTCGAAATAGTCAAAGTTTATCTTTTAAACCTTTAACAATCTTCCTTACGAAACTCCTAGATTCTATTTACGAATCCACTTCTTTATTGAAAACATTGGTTATAACGATAACGTTATAATCCCTACTTTCAAAATATCTAACTTCAACTATAACTTTTATTCTTTAATGTGAATAAATAAATAAACCCCTAATTTATAAATAAATAAATCTTGATTTAAACATTGGAAAGTATAAGTACTTTCTCGAATTCGTTATAATTGAATTCGATGATAAACTCTCTTCGAATAACTAATATTCGATTATTCACTTTGAATAACTAACATTCGATTACTCTTTCTTTCGAATATATGATATTCGATAATCTCTCTTTTCGAATACTATATTCGATTACTCCTTTTCGAATAACTAAATTCGATTAACTCCTTTCGATTAAACTAATCGATAACTCCTTTCGAATAACTAAATTTGATTTATTCCTTTCGATTAAACTAATCGATAACTCCTTTCGAATAACTAAATTCGATTAACTCCTTTCGATTAAACTAATCGATAACTCCTTTCGAATAACTAAATTCGATCAACTCCTTTCGATTAAACTAATCGATAACTCCTTTCGAATAACTACATTCGATTAACTCCTTTCGAATAACTAAATTCGATAACTCCTTTAGAATAACTAAATTCGATTAACTCCTTTCGAATAACTAAATTCGATAACTCCTTTCGAATAATTAAATTCGATTAACTCCTTTTAACTAGATTCGAATAACTAATATTCGATAACTCCTAATTCGACTAACTCTAATCGATTTATTCTAATTCGATTTACTCTATTTAATTACTCTATTGGTTAACTCTAACTCGAACTGGTTAACTCTAACTGATCAACTCTAACTGGTCAACCCTATTTGGTTAACTCTAAATGGTTAACTCTAACTGATCAATTCTAACTGGTCAACCCTAACTGATTAACTCTAATTGGTTAACTCTAACTGATCAACTCTAACTGATCAACTCTAACCGGTTAACTCTAATTGGTTAACTCTAACTCATTTACTCTATTCGATTAACTCAAATCGAATAATTAATATTCGATTAACTCATTTCGATTAATTCCTTTGAATTAACTCCTTTGAATTAACTCCGTTGATTAATTCCTTTGATTTATTCCTTTTCTATTTGTTTACTTAACAAATAACTATTCCCTTTTTAATTCTATTTATTTAACAAATAAATATTTCTTTTATCTTTTCTATTTATTTAACAAATATCTTGTTTTATATTTTATTACACAAATATTTTCCTTTATATTTGATTTCACAAATATTTTCCTTTTATATTTGATTTCACAATTATTTTCCTTTATATTTGATTTCACAAATATTTTCCTTTTATATTTGATTTCATTTATAAATGTTTTACAAATATTTCTCTTTCGATTTGTTTAACAAATTATTTTATATTTGATTTATTTTCTAAATAAATAAATCCCTTTTATACTTCTATTTATTATCCCAATAAATATTCCTTATGTGATTTTATTTATTTTCCCAATAAATATTCCTCTTTATAAAATCCTTTGATTTTATACATAAATTCCCTTTTTATAAAATCCCTTGATTTTATAAATATTTTCTCTTTAACAAATTCTAATTCATTATATAAACAAATATCCCTTTTATAAAATCCTTTGATTTTATAAATTAATTTCCTTTTTACAAAACCCTATGATTTTATAAATAAATTTCCTTTTATAAATTCTTTTATAAAATCTTCTGATTTTATAAATATTCTATTTCAATACACAGTTTAAAATCTTCCTTCTATATAAAATCTTTCGATTTCATATAATATTTTATCTCAATATTTCTTTTAGTATTTAACAGTACCAAATAACAAGACCATTGTCACTATAATCAATCTCAGATTATACATCATATCATATAACACAATATATGAACAAAACAGTGCTATAAATATTGAGGAACCCAGTTGGGTCCCTCCAACCTGTTTCCCTGCATCACAGATGTTAAACAACACGAATATAAAAATATTTTGATAAACAAAATCAATATCCGATTAACGATTTATATATATCGTTATCTATACTTTCAACCAATACACAAGCAATTCAGCCAAACAGTTAACACACAACAATCAACAGATAATTATCAGTTCTAAGAATATGTTATAAAAATATAACTGTTCAGAGTTGGTGAGTTTTACTCACATTGGACGATCATCATTAATAACGATAACCATCGCTTGATTCAAACGGACAATTTATTTTTCTATAAATTGTAACGAGCTTCGATTCACTCCCCGTCAGTTCCGTTGGGTAGCCACCGTCCATACGATCCCAACGCGACCAGTTTCGCTGAATTTCGTTTTCGTATGACAAAGTTATTGCTTTTACAAGGTATACGTATTTTATTTAAAAATTAAACTAACTTTAAACCCAACCGAGCCTCACCTCTTTTCCTTGGCCCAAACCCACTTGAAGGACACCCACACCCGCATCCTTCAAAGCCCGCTCCATCCATATCTTCTTCCCAGAATCCCAAATTCACGCTTTAGACAAAAATCCAATGCCATTTCCGATCCTAAACCTCCCACGTCTTCCTCACTTTCCTCGTATTCTTCAAAACAATTTTCACCGAAATGCTCCTCTACTAAATCTCCATCGCCCTATCACCCAAACATGCAGCTCGACCTCCCCCACTGATTTCCGTCGATTGCTCCCTCCCACGAACTACACAGCAACGCACGACACCTTTTTATTTTATAAAATCCCCAAAATTCCTAAAAGCTGTTAAACTCCTCCCCGATTCCAAATATATCAATTAAAACTCGAACCGATGATCAATAGCTCGCAAGCCCTAAACCTATCTTGCGTTAGCTTCAGACCAATGACAGAAATTGATGTCGAGCTCCCCAAAAATACTACTGCATTGAAGAGCTTCACTTGGTGAATCCATAAATGTATATACAATGATTTATAGGATTTTATTTGGTTTGTTTTGGATTTTAGAAGAGGATTTTTACTGTTGGAATTTTATTTCAGTGGCGGCGTGAATTTCTGATCAGAGAATGAAGTTGTTTAGGGTTTAGAAATTTTAAGGGTATTATATATGTGGGCTTTAATATTTTTATATTCGATTATTTAATTTATTTTTAAGAAAACGTTATTTACATTTGTCCTTAAAAATTCCTCTGTTCACACACGATACCCAAAAATCACGAAAATTAACATGCAGTTACAGTATGACCTTACGGTCCCAACGAAACTGGTTTCGTCGAATTCCGACTCTGTTTGCTCATACAGAGTATTTTTTAACCGTCAGAATACTGACTGTTTTTCACATTAAAAATTGGTACGACCACATACTGACTTCAAAAATCACGGAAATTGAAATCTAGCAATAATTTAATATTGCAGATCCAACAAAATTAGTTTCGTCGAATTCTGAGGTCGTTTGCAAAACTGGCTATTTTTAAAGCTCCAAATAACCCTTTTTAAATATATAAATATATTTAAAAACAATTCAATTTAATATTTAAAAATAAATATTATCATATATATTCATAGTGGAATACCGTACAGCTTCAGAATATTCCTATATGAATTTCTAACTTGATATTTCAAATCCCGATTAAATCGATATTCGATTTATAATGAAATTCCTTTTTAAAATATAAATAAATCATTATAAATTATAAAGGAATTCCACAGCGACTTTTCTAAAATTTGATTTGGACATAAATCAAAATCTACACGATGAAATCCCGATTTTTCTCTTCCACTAGAAAAATATACTTCTCCAGCTCCGTACGTTTCTTGTTTCACAGAAATCCGATTTAAAACGAACCCTGTACATTCAGTTGAAGTTCAAATCGTCAAATGGCGAACTGCCGCGCCATTTCGAGCCCGATTTTAATTATAATATATATTATACGTTCAGACTTCGTTTAAATAATATATTCGTCAATATAATTCAATATAAACAGAATTATATATTTTATATCGTCCAATTCACACCATATCATGAATTCTGTTATTTCCGATTATGCCAGAAATATTTTTTTCTATTATTTATATTTATTAAATATAAATATTATTTAATTCCAGTTATCGATATCATTAAATCGATAATTAATAATTAAATAAATAATTTATTCGACTGCTAAAAATGCGGGTCATTACAGAACACTTTGTTCCCATCAGGCAAAGTAAAGATAGGGGTTGTTGTCAGAGCCCTCTTCAATTACTGAAAAGCATCCTCATAGTCAATTTCCCAATAAAAGGTCAGATTCTTCTTCGTCAGTCTGGTGAGTGGGGCTGATTTCTTCGCAAGTCCTTAATGAACTTCCTATAATAGCCCGCTAAACCAAGAAAACTCCTCACTTTCGTTGCATTCTTTGGAGTCTTCCAATCTTGAACTATAACTACTTTCGTGGGATCCACTGCTATCCCATCCTTAGATACCATATGCCCTATAAATCTCACTTCTTTTCTCCAAAAATGACATTTGGAGAATTTTGCCTTAAGCTGGTGCGCTCAGAGAGTCTTCAAAGCCTCCCTTAAATGTAGGGCATGCTCTTCATCGCTCTTCGAGAAAATTAAGATGTCATCAACAAATACCACAACGAACTTATTTAGAAACTCTCGAAACACCCTACTCATTAGATCCACAAAATAGGCGGGTGCATTCGTCAACCAAAAAGGCATGACGAGCCACTCGAAAAAACCATCTGGAGTTCTAAAAGTGGTCTTGTCTATACTATCCTCGGCCACCTCAACCGATGAAACCCCGTGGCCAAGTTTAACTAGGAGAAAACAGATGCACCAACAAGTTGGTCAAACAGATCATCTAACCTCGGAAGTCGGTGCCTATTTTTCTTAGTGGGCTTATTCAACTCCATGTAATCCATGCATAAGCAAAGAGAACCATCCACCTTAGTTGCGAATACTATTGGAGCACCCCATTCAGATATGGTTCGCTTGATAAATCCTTTCTCAAGTAGCTCCCCTACTTGCTTGCCGAGCTCCCTTCTTTCTCTCGGAGCCATATGGCGCACATGCAATACAACCGGCTTTGCATTGTCCATCAAATATATCAGAAAATCAATCTCATGCCTCAGAGGTAAGCCCTTAATCTCCTCGAAAACATCAGGATACTCACAGACTACTGGAACATATCGTAAATCATCGATAAATGCATCAAGCGATTCTAGGAAACTAAGCATGACAGACCCTTTTGGGTCACAAGAAACCTCGTGAGTCCTCCCATAGCGAGTCAAAAGTCTAACGGCCCTCCTCTCACAGTCTAGAATGGCACCATACATGGTTAGCCAATCCATCCCTAGAATCAAACCATAGCCCATGAAACCAAGCACATATGCGTCACACTCAAACTCGACGCCCAATACATATATCCTCAAACCCCGAAAAATCATAGACAGATGAGTCGTGCCCCTAATGGGGTTTGAGACATCGGGATCCAAAACCATACTAGTACTAAGGTGCAGAGACTCATCCACCAAATTAGATATAAAAGAATGTGAAGCTCTAGAATCAAAAAGATTTATAATTGGATGATCATAAAAAGAAATCAAACCTTCAACAGAAACTTTCCTAGCTCTATCCGGTACACCAACCACGAGAGCATGCACCTACTCTCCAGAAGATCCTGCCCTTTGACCCTATCCTTGCTTCTCGGGCACTCCTTAATATGGTGTCTGACCTCTCCACGTTGGAAACAAGCATTCTTCCTTTTTCTACAATCTTTGACCAAATGACCTTTGTTCCTACAAACACGACATTTATTTCTTGCCATTATTTGAACTTTGTTAGGATTTCCTTCTTTCATCTATGTTCCCTTCTGAAGCCACCATTTTTCTCATCCTTGGGTTGTGCTCCTCAGCCTTAACTCCCTTATTCTCCTCTTTACCATCCTTGTGTAACATCTTAACAAGTCTCTCGAATGCTACCTGCATCGCACAGAAATCCTTACGAAGTTTGAGAGAAAATTAGCCGCAGTTGGAAATACTGGGGCTACAGATGGAGATTGGGAACTTCCTTGCCCCAATGTGTTATAGTTTAACATGCCTAAGGAACCATATCGCAATGGGGACACCCTTCAGGAAGAATCGGTTCCCTAAACATTTTGAAAAGAAGAGGAAAAGGGATTCAAGCGGAGAATCGAGAGATATTTTATATAGCTTTGGGGAATATATTTTTCAAAAGCAGACTTTTCTTTTGAAAATTCTTTATTTTAAAACCTTTTGAAAACAATTTTCAAAACCTTTTATCCGATCTAATAACCTTCAGCTCTGATACCAAATGTGACACCCCACGTCCATTAATGTTATTCTTTATCAAAATGCATTAAGTTCCATGGAGCGTTATAGGTAAACAAGAACAAAAACATCATAAGACAGACATAAAATAACAGTGGAATTTAAAACTTTATTTTTCAAACAAAAAAACATTATGGTCCATAATCCAGTTACAATATAAGTCTGAAATGCAGAAAACCCATTACATCAAATTAAAATATCTGCCTTGTACTAAAATCATCAGAGTATAGTAATATAAAATCATAGTCCCCAAAGTAGTCATAGCAAGGTATATAGGAAATCAAAGTAGTACATCTAAGTAACTCCAAGCAAAAAAAGAAGAGAGAATCCTAATCAAACCTGAGTATTCCCACTCTGAGAACCTGGGGGGAGGGAGGAAGAGAGATAAAAAGAAACAAAATGGGTCAGGCGTACAGTCTGGCGAGTCCAGTTACTTTTATCATATAGATAAGTAAAAGCATCATGACAGACATATAAACTAGATAAGAGCGATAATAGTATCATAAGACAAGTATAATAGACCGAGCAGGATAAGCATAATAAACAGAACATAATAGATTACGCTTCCCAAATACTTTTCTCTACACTGATACTAGTATAACGGAAACATAATGAATATCCCAACAGAAACGAAATGATAGACTTAGGTGTACTTCTAGTGACAGGTTTTACCCTCCCCCCCCAACGATGATAATAGGCAGCCCAACAGAAATAATAGGTGTTATCCCTAACGATTATAACGGGCTCCTAAACAAGCAGGACTAGATGTACCCTAATTACTACCCCAATCGATCGGCTCCCTATCCTGTAGATACCCTGTGTTTGCCCCACAATAGGATGTATCACTTCCTAAAGTGGAAACCCTTTTTTCCGATAGGCACAGCTATACCTACTGGTGCTACAGCGTCTTATTTTCCCGAGCAAGCGGATCCAAGCACGCACATGACTCCGTTGGAATGCGCCATCAGACATCTCCACATAGGTGAATCTCTTATAATCATCTCAGTAAGTGTGCCCTGACCCCTACCTAGTTCGGGGTCCTCCTTTGGATACCAATATGGGTTACTGACAGATACGAGTCCCACACAACAGATGATATAAGCCACCCCTAGGCTTACATCCCCACTACTAGGATTTTGACAGGTTACGTCTAACTGATTAACAAGCCCGCATAACCCCACCATATAAAACAGGTTAAGTTTGTCCGATTTGTATAACCTCCCCCCTTCCCTGCAGATTTAATAAATTTACTTAACCTCCCAACGATTCAAACAAGCTTACTTAAACCTTACACAATTTAATAGGTTCATATAACCCCTACAGATTTAAACAGGTTAAGTATTACAGGTTAACATGTTATTATCATTTCCCGTTCATGCATGTTAATGCATTAGACCTCTCACATTAAGTCGACCACTTGTGGATGTTGGATATGTCGGGCAGTTCTAGGGAGGCTTCTACCACAAGATGAACTTAACCTTGTGTCTTAGTACCGTTACATGTATATTTTCGCACTATACCCCTCACATTAAATTAACCACTCGTGGATGTTGGATTTGCCAAGCAGTTCTGGGCAGACTTATACCACAAGTGTAATCTGAACTCGTGTTTAAGTGTGGTTACAGTTTCTATTTACTGTAAATTTAGGCATATTCATTCTTAAACAATTGTTCATGTTCATCTTAGGTTTTTCGTTCCCCTTCACTCAAGTCATAAACCATCATGTACGATATGCCCAAAATTAAGGTTTTAGATCAAAGTATAGGTTATGCCCCCAAATCCCAGTCATGTTTCACGATACAAGTTATGCCCCAATTTATCATTCCCAACCATTCCCAATTTTTTTCGTTTGCATATTTCAGCGATATGCCTAGGCTCTAAGGTAGTCTGGCTATATGAATAAAAAGGGAAAGAGGGAGAGAAGAGAACAAAAATAGGCATAATAACAAAATAGGCATATGATGATAGAAATAGGCATACTAACAGAATAGGCATATGATGATAGAAATAGGCATAATGACATAATAGGCATATGATAACAGAAATGGACATAATAGAGATAGGCATGTAAGGGCTAAATAGTAGATCAGGTGTACAAGTAATGGCAGATCTGTTTAGCTCTGATTCAGGTTATTGACTTGCATAGGTTTAGATCCAAACTTATAAACATGTCAGAATTACTTATTAAATATTTATATCTAAAAGCAGCATAAACTCATAGGGACTAGATCTAAAGAACTGAGAAAAGAGTGTTGACGTTGGAGCAGAGATTCTTGTATACGTATAATTCATTGTTGCGGAAGAATAAGCTAATTCAATCTGAGTTGAGGCAGCATTTCATTGTCTCCATTGTTTTGGGTGAATAAAACAATAGATCTGCCCCAGATCCGGGTAGGGTCGACCCCTATGGGGAATGGGGTCGACCCCCAATGGGTCGATTTCCTGCGTCTTCCCGCTCTCCGATTTTTGATTTATTTTGAATTTTCTAGTCTAGTTTTGTTTATATATATTTTTCTTATATGTATACAAACTTCAAACCTTAATATCTTCTTCATACGATGTCCATTTTACGCAAACTCGGAGTCTATCTTAAGCAAAATTCTGAGATGAACACAATGGCGCAGTCCGTTTTACTTAATTCCCAATATTTAATTAAGTATACTTTAGTTTATCATTATAATGTTTTCTGAAAATATGGGGTGTTACACATGATCTCCCGTAGTCTAATACAAAAGCTCTTAGGAGATTTTCCAAAACTTGGTTAACCCTTTCGGTTTGACCATCAATTTTGGGATGATAAGCCGTACTTAAACGCGACTCAATTTCCAAAGCTTCTTGCAAACTCTTCCAAAATCCACTTCTGAACAATAGATCTCGATCACTTACTATACTCTTCGGGATACCATGGAATCGAACTATCCATTTCACATAAAGCTCAACCAACATAGATGTTGTCCTAGTTGATTTGACAGGAATGAACCTTGCATATTTGGTCAAGTGATCCATGATGACCCATATTCCTTCATTTCCTGCCCTGGTTCTAGGTAGTCCATCGTTAAAATCCATCGATATCTGCTCCCTCTTCCATGTAGGAACTTCCAATGGCTGAAGCAAACCACTCGGCTTCTTCTGTTCAGCTTTCACCAACTGACAATTCATACACTTGGAAATGAACTTTCCAATATCTTTTTTCATACTTTCCCAGTAGTAGACTCGCTTCATATCCCGATACATCTTATTACCTTTGGAATGAATCGTCAATTTAGAGTGATGACATTCCCTCAGAACCTCATCTCTCAATCCGTCGATATCAGGAATAACCAATCGTCCTTGTTTTCGAAACCAACCTTCTCGATCGACCTCAAACTCTTTATTTTCTGGTTCCAACTTCTGGATAAACTCAACAAGCTTTGCATCTTGCTTTTGGATTTCGCCAATCCTTTTGATAAGAGTAGGTCTTATCGACAAGCTTGCCAACATTTCAGGTTCCAATTCACATCTTGGCCTGAAATCAAATCTTCCCAGAAACTCGAGATTCTTCCATTCCAAAAACATCACTCCCAAACTTGTGTGTCTTTGACTCAACGCATCTGCAACTGAATTTGCTTTACCAGGAGTAGAGCCTATACGAAAATCATATGATGCCAGAAACTCTAATCATCTCTACAGCCGAAGATTCAAATCCTTTTGGGAGAAAAGTTACTTCAACGACTTTTGATCCGTAAACAACTCGAACCGAACTCCCAATAGGTAATGTCTCCACATCTTCAGAGCAAATACGATCGCTGCCAACTCCAAATCATGAGTTGGATAATTCCTCTCTGCTGGATCTAGATTAACCCTAGAGGGGGGGTGAATAGGGTTTATTACAATTTTAATGAGATATTAAAAATTAATTGCAACACAGATAATTGCAGAGGAAGTAAATAACACACAGAGATACCCAGTTTCGGCAAATCTTGCTGACTGCTGCATTCCTAAGGTTTCTACTAGGTGCTAATAACAGATCCCGCTTACAGACACTGTAAACTCGCACTCCCTGCTCCTGTACTAACCCTACGCTCAAAACCCTAGACTAATCTAATGCCCTAGATTAGATTTCTCCAGATTACAAACCCGTAACCTGTAACCCTAGTTTTTACAGACTCTAGTAAACTTCCAGTTAACATCCTAACTGGATTCCTAGATTTTACAGATCTAGAAACTGTTCGATTGATTACAAAAGAAATAACAAAAACAAAATAAATAAAAACAAAAAGCTAAAACGCTAATCCCTTTTAAACTTAAACCAAACTAAGCCCTTCAAAAAGTAATTGGCCAGCCCATTTTAGTTTTGATGCACCATTTCTTATTTGCTTGGTCTCGTTGCTCTGTAAAAAAATTGGCGGCCTTCATGTGAAACTAGGTTTTTTTTTCGCTCTCCCCAAATCGATTCTGATTGCTGAAAGAGATGAAGTGATGTCAACGGTTTCTTTGATGCTTCTTGTTCCTTGCTCGATCGATTTGGAAATTGATCTCTGGCGATCGAAAACCTGAAAATTTGTGAGTGATTTTGTCCTGAGTTCTTCGAATTGTTCTTGTTGGATTTCGATGATGATGCCTGTGATGAAACGGTGTTTGTATAGGATATAGTAATCCTATAATTGCTCTCTGATTTCACTATATGGCCAGACTGATTTGTGTGTTACTTTCCTCTTTTGGTTTCTTGGCTTAAATGACTTGGCCTGTTTTTTCGAAAATTTCCTCTTTTGATTTGCGAGATTGTTGAGATGAATCTGGTCTTGAAATTTGTCCATGAACGTCATTTGCAACAGATGGAAAGACTTGAAATTTTCCCATAAAAAACATTTCAATTTTGTTGAAAAACTTGCCTTAAAAATTCTTCATGATTTTTTGCCTTTCTCTGAATATGGTTAATTTGCATATTTCCTGACTTGAAATGATGTCGTGAATGTGATGTTAATTTGTTTCCATGATTGAATCACAACTGATTTATTACTGGAAAGGAATGATTTTATTTTGATTCTCTGGTCCCTAAAAACAATCCCTTGCATGAATGATTCTTTAATCTTACCAAACATAAAACTGATATTTTTTTGGAAACAACCTAACAGAAATTGTGGGTCTTTTGATTGATTTCTGGAATTGATTTGAATTGTTCTTGCCAAAAATGAGATGTTGATTTATGGAAACATATAATTCGATTTTCTGGAACCTGTAAGATTTGAACATATTCTGGAAACAAATTAAAGCTTTTCCCTTTTTGATCATTTAATTTCTGGAACCCTCTTAGCACATTGAATCATTACTGGAAATGATTTAAAGACTTGCCAACTATTTCATCAATTGACTGATTTGTTTCTTGTCAAACATGATTTAGCAGAAATGTTTTAATCCAACATTTTGGTGCGGTGAACACACATGCACATGCTTATGTAACATACCATTCATCCTTGCTTGCAAGCCCACTGTCTTGATCATCCATGTATATGTTGCCTTCTTACTGTGCTATACATGATCATGTGTACTTGTTCACACACACTATGCTCCATCCTAGTTTGACCTGTTGCTTCACCAATGGCTGTGCAGTCCAGACTTGTGCACAGTCTTGTATCATACTCCATGTACACATGCATGTTCATGTATCTATGTATATGCTCAAATTTGAATGTTGTTGCCTTTTACTTGAGCTGCTTTGTTTATTTGAACTGAACTGTGCGCCCTTTACATTTGAGTTTGCAGTTATGACTTGTCCATGACTTACCTGTTTGCACCACTCTTGAAACTGAAAACTGACCACTTGCATATTAATTGATCTACCATGTTTACTGTTTAAGAGAAGTGATCTGCCTTGTTATTTTTGTAAAAAACTGAACTGTTTTGCACCATGTAATATGATCTGCCTTGATCTGAACATGATCCTATGCGTTTGTCCACTCTTTTGGCTGATCTGAAAATGAAATCAACCATGCTTGAAATTGTTGCTGAATCATCATGATCCATTCATGCTTCATGCTGTTTGACATTGCTTTTGTAGCACTTGAGTATGTGTTCACCAGATTTCTTTGAACTGGACCATTTGTTGTATTGCTGTGTATGCACTGTTTTGTGCTCGGCCATTTAAATTTGTCATGTATTTGCATTGTCCCTTGACATGTGATGCACTTGTACTACTCTCGGCCACCATGCTAACATTTGCACACTGATTTACATTGTGTACTGAGTCGAGATGGTCCACGTGGTTACTCCTCAGTTGCTTGCTGATTGGCGAGGCAGTGCACACGTGTATATCTATACACGTGTGTATATGCAGCCATCAGAAAAAAAAATCTTGTCGCTACACTGGAATATTTTGTATATACACAGATTGCCTTGAGGTATTTATAGTGTATCACTGTGAATATCACAAGTTATCTAGAAACAGACGGATAAATTGAAAAATCAGATCGAGTCATGAAAAATGATGAGAAACACACCAGAAATCCGAGGCAAATAAAATTTATATTTGCATGTATTCAGTTTTATTCCTATTGCAGTGTACTCTGTGTGTGTGTGTTTCATGTGACAGGTAAGCAGGTGATGACTGACAGAGTGTGAAGATGCTATGAAGACAGAATATGAAAGACAAAAGATTTAGCAGAGAATGTATATGTGCCAGTGTATACGAGTCAAAGTGAATGTATATATAAAATAGTATATGAGTGAGATGAGAGCTATAGTGAGGAGTACTGTATATGTATTAAATGAAATTTAAATGTGAGACGTACAAATAGTTGGAGTTATAAATTTGTACAGTTTTAATGTTTGAAATAAAATATTATGTTTAAACAAAATACATTTGAATATTTGGATTTTTGTATAATCGTATTCTGTTTAAATATGAATATTATATTCCAGCTTGAGATGTATATATGAAACAGTACAATAAAAAACACATTAAAAATAACATACATATGGTTGTTATCATCAAACAAAAATCATATAATTGTGTATACAACACCGTTATATATAACACTCTCGTGCGGCTTCAGCTATCGACTTGCGTAGGACATAACCTTATCCTTCTGCATTAGCACTGCTCCAAGTCCAGTACCACATGCATCGTAGTATACCACCATCTCTTCATTCCCACATGGAATAGTCAACATAGGAGCACTTGTTAGTCTCTCTTTCATGATTCCAAAAACTTGCTCACACTTTGCATCCCATGTGAATACATGGTTCTTCTTCGCCAATCCTGTCAATGGAGCAGCTATCTTGGAGAAATCCTTGATAAACCGTCGCTAATATCCTGCCAATCCATGAAAACTTCTTACGACCATTGCATTCTTAGGTCTATCCCAATCATGAATTGCTGACATTTTAGCGGGGTCAACCGCTATTCTATTTCCCAAAACCACATGGCCTGAGAATCTTACTTTGCTTTTCTAGAAGTGACACTTCGAAAACATAGCTCTCAGCTAATGCTTTCGTAAGATTTCCAAAACAACTTTTAAGTGTGTCTTGTGCTCTTCCTCATTCCGAGAGTAAACTAGGATATCTTCCACGAATACAAACACGGACTTGTTACACTGATCTCTGAAAACTCTATTCATAAGATCTACAAAGTACGTTGGCGCGTTAGTCAACCCAAACGGCATCACCAACCACTCGAAGAAACCAGATGGTGTCCTAAAAGCAGTCTTTGGCACACTATCCTTTGCCACTCTCAACTGGTGAAATCTCATTGCCAATTCCATTTGAGAAAACACTTTGGATTCATGAAGCTGATCGAACAACTCATCGATTCTCGGCAACAGATACTTGTTCTTCTTGGTCACCTTATTCAACTCACGATAATCCATACACAATCTTAACGATCCATCAGCCTTGGTTGTAAATACAACTGGTGCACCCTATTCAGAAACACTCCTCTGAATGAATCCTTTTCTCAAAAGATCACGAACTTGCACATCTAACTCTTGCTGTTGCTTAGGCGCCATACTCCTAAGAGGCATAACGGTAGGTCTAACACCCACGACCAAATCGATTCTAAACTCGATCTCATGATGTGGCTGCAACCCTTTGACTTCCTCAAAGACATCCTTAAACTCATTAACGATCAACAAAGATGATAAGTGTTCCTGTGGAATCATAAGCGAATATAAATAGCTCATAAAGACACCATATTTGGGCTTACAACGAATCAACACCTTTCGCCCTTCCACATCCTCGACTCTCACCTCTAGCTTCTTGCAATTCACTCTTTCCTCATACCTCTTGAGCCAATCCATGCCCAAGATGATCCCAAACCCAGCGAAATTAAGGACAAAGCAATTGCACACAAAAAGAGCAACCATGACTTGACAACTCTAGACCACAATAAAGCATACAAAGGCTAGACGAATCCCCAACCGGATTAGTCACAATCGAAGGTCTATCACATATCTCGGGTTCCAAACCCAAGCGGCACATAAGCTCATTGCAAATGAATGAATGCGATGCTCCAGTATCAAACAACACACAAACTGAAACACCTTGAACAGAAAGAGTACCTTGCACAATGACACACTTTCCCTTTTCCTCTGCAGTAGGAGCTCTCGAAGAATATGGCATGGCTCCCAAAGCATAAACCTTCACTATCTGCTTACACTTAGCTGATTCTGGACAATCCTTCTTCTCATGCCCCGGCTTTCTACACTTGAAGCACTTCTTCTCAGCCTTTGGATTCTTGTACTCATTAGAAAAATGACATTTCTATTGGCAGTTAAAGAAAACCCCCTCACTCTTAGGCTTCTTCTTGCCATCCTTTCCTTTCTGTTATTATTGCTTTCTCTTCTTATTGCTACCACCCTGTTGTGGTTTCGGAGCCTCTTTGGTTGCAACAACAACAACTTCCTATTTTTGGAACAAGCTTTCATGTCTCGCATATTATTCGATAATCTTATCAAATGAATCATCAAGATGTTTCACCAGTGGTCTTCTTATGTAGGTATCAAGACCCTTAACAAACATCTTATTCTTTTGTTAGGGTGTATCGATGTATGAACGAGGATATCTGGACAAGGCCTCAAAATCTAAAACATAATCAAGCATAGGATGAACATATTGCTTCAATTCCATAAATTTTTTAAACAGAGCGTACTTCTGAGAAGTGGAGATGAGCTTCATCTCAAACTTAGCTTGGAATTAATCCCATGAAATCTCTTCTTCTGGACTCTCAAGTGTAACAGAATTCCTCCACTCCATGGCCTTGCCTTGCAGCTGCCTTGATGCAAGCTTCCTTTTGGTCGGATCTTCTATACCTCAATCTCCAAAAATGCGAATACAAGAATTCATCCCCCTCCGGACCTCTTCAGTTGGCTCCGTTCTTTGATTGGTTTTCCTCCAAGAGATGTGAAGTCTTTGCAAAGCTTCGCGAAATCCACGGTCCTAGGCACCTGTACCCATACGTCTACCGTGGCTGCAAATGGAGTAGGTACCCTTCTCATGAATGCTTCTATCATGACCTCAAACATGGCTGGGTAATCTGGTATACCTACATTTCCCCCTCCAAACACAGTCCTCTCCCTAGCAGTAGGCCTCGAAGTACGTCGACTCATTCTAAGTCTGCAAAATAGAATGATTAGCCACTTTCAAGGAAAAACTGCTAATGGAGTACTAACGCTACTATACTATATACACTAATATATATAGTATACATCCAACTACAATCTACAAATACGTCTCTCATACGTAATTACGTCTTTGAAATTTGGCTAAAATTGATAACCAGAACTCTGATACCAAATGTGACAACCACCCATAACCCTAGCACTATTCAAGAGGAAAAGGGGTGCCATGCTGCTATGGACGATCATCAGAGTAGGTAAACACAAGCGAAACCTGTCGTAAAACTCACAGCACAAGAAATAAAATATAATAGAACATATACAACAGGTAAGAAAGGTGAAGCATATTTGAGTAGAAACTTCAAACTTTCAAAACAACCAGAAAGTATATCCATACACCAAAATTACAACATTTGTCTGTACAAATTTGCCTCACTACAGTACTCAGAGTCAAACATCAAACAACGGAAAACATATACCAGATATAGGAAAATAATAAGCCAGCCTTCTGCTCGCCACCAAACAGCAACATCGTCATCACCAAGATATCACGTGTCACCTGCCACCTAGTCTGCCCATCCAAAAATCGGATGAATGACCCAAGGTAATAAGATGGATACATTAAACCTTGAGTCAGAGGACATTCTTAGCGAGCAATAAAACAACTATTTAACATCATCAACAAAGTATATGGGAATAAGGAGATTAACAAACCAATCTACCCTAAACACCAGAGAAGAACTCAACTCCTGTCTTCCTCCCATCAGACAGTGATAGCATTTACAATCCAAAAAACCAAAGAAACAACAATTCATTCATGGTAATCAGAGCAACCATTCAATCATAGTAAACTGGAGCGACCAACAATAATACTCATGGCTTGATTATATATCTCATGTAAACCATCCTAATCGAATTCAACATCCCTCAAGCACAAGCCCCAGAAGCCTAAACCAATATCAGACAAGCACCCAAGAAACATCTTCTTCGACATTGGAAATTCTACGTGAGACAGTACAAATAAAGCAACTAATCATCCATGATAGACTCGGGTTATCAATGTCAATTCTGCTTTGAAACCATCGTTAATCGTATGACGGCCAACCTTGCCATGCGTCAAGGGCTAATGGTAACCCTGGTTATAGAAAAAATTCTATATGCCTTTCAACGATACCCAAAGTACTCGACCAGCAACCATCCGGTCTTTTAGACGTCTCTATTATACTCTTGATTTGAGACCGCTAAAACCTACGATAATTTCTCGGCCTTCAATATCTTTAGCCGTCCTTCATGACGGCTATTCTTAGTTCAAGCAACCTTCTCGAGCAACCATTATCCATGAACTCACAACCTTTGAGTTATCTTCACATTCGTTGCTTTTCAACGAACAATGAGCGTTTCACAACACTTCGAACATTCTACCTTGAACTCATGTCGAAGCTAGGATCATCATCGACTCAAAAACAAGCTTCGTTTGGTCAATTCAGCGTTTCATTGCATTTCCATCTTTTTTGCTATGAAAAACTGGCCAAAATTTCAGAACAGCCTTTTGCAGCGATTGTGAAATGCTATCATACCCCCTGGTTCAATTCGGCATCAACCCATCACCGATCCATCACCGATCCATCCGTCACTGAACTAAGCTGGTCCATTCTGTCATAGATCCATCACGTATCTGAGCCGATCCATTCATGCGTGATCCATCCATCACCGATCCATCACAGTTCCGTCACTGATCCATCACTGATCCACCCATGCATGAGCCATCTATGCATAATCCATCCATGCGTGATCCATCACAGATCCATCACCAACAAATCTGTCAATGATCCACCCGCGCGCGAGCCATCTATGCGCGACCCATCAATGTGTGATCCATGCATGCGCGAGTCATCTATGCATGACCCATCCATGCGCGATCCATCACAGATCCATGACCAATACATTCCTTCACTGATCCATCGCAGATCTGGACCGATCCATTCCATCACCGATCCATCGTAGATCTGGACCAATCCGTTCCGTCACCGATCCATCGCGGATCCGGACCGATCCATTCCATCACAGATCCATCGCAGATCTGGACCGATCCATTCCGTCACAGATCCATTGCAGATCTGGACCAATCCATTCTGTCACTGATACATCACAGACCTGATTTCCCACCCAATTCAACTTCAAGTAGATTCCAAATTTATGAAAACTACTCGATCTAACTAATTCATCAAAATCAATCATCAACAATTACTAAAAACAACAAATTTTCAAAAATAACCATATGCAATTCACCAAAATCACGATAAATAAATAAATGACCAAAATAATGGATCTAACTTGTGTAAACATATAAAAACATACGGAAATTATTGGTTTTAAGTTGCTAAATTAGATCCTTTGGCGATTCATATGAAAATAGACTTATAATGGCGTAGATCTAGGAGAAATCGACTTAAAATGATAAAAATATGCACATAAAACTCATATATTTGACCGAATCCGCGTGAGAGATGCATATCACTCACCAATTCTCCAGAGCAACTCAAAAGCTGTGATGACCCAAACTTCCCAGTAAAGGAAAGCCCAGATTGTTTTTAGAACAACACGCATCAGAACACAAACAGAAGAACATTTTATTGTTGTTACAACAATTACATCAGAGTACAAGAATATTCCATAGTATGAATGAATAATATATATTGGAAATACAATATCAGAGTTTAAATTACATTTAAATAACAGCGGAAAAATAATACAAAACACAACTGAAAGAAATACACGGATACAGAGCCTTCCGAATATTGCTTCAGCTGTAGACCAGGATCCTGTGAATATAATATATGCAAAACTAAAACTACTAGCTGCCCGTGTGGAAAATATGGCCACCCAGAGTTTAGGTTAAAACAAAAAACTACAGGTAAGTCATGGGATTGGTGTGAGAACTCAAAAACGGTTATTTTAAATTGATTTTAAAATTAGGTAATTCAAGGGATCACGCCGTTAAGACAGAACGGGTTTAACCCCAAGAATTCCAGTGCATAGAAAAACAACACAATGCTTTTTGGAAAAATGAAGCTATTATAAGACTCAGGTCCCATCACATAATGCAACGCAAGCCGGAGGATAGAGTTTTCCCTTATAATAGCCAAATATGCTTGATACGCGAAATTTCATCTTTTAATATTACTATAAGGGTATAGTGTATAAAACAACTTCGAATATAAATGTATCAATCATAGACGACATGGGTACCTTATATCATGTCGCCATACTAGTTCTACAATCAAAACCGAAATGTCTCGTATTGGAAATTGGGTTTCCATCATGAGTCAAGGCTAGGCAGGAGCTCCTTACCGATTCGAGACACTCTAGCAAATGCCTCAGGATCACACGTATGGGCAACCCTTGGATATCTGTAGGGCTGGTCCACACCTACGTTAGTGGATTAGTTATGCCTGAACACACGCTTCCTGGTCCTTTTGAACCTCTAATATGACCACTTCCGGCCTATAAATCCGAGGTACCTCATAATCCATCATCCACATAAGTAAAAATGTCAGGGTTGGTAAGTCGCTGACATCACTTCTAGCTAGAAAGAAACGTGTGAACTCCCTGCGTTTCCTTCTCCCATTTTAGACTCCAATCGGGGTGTGAGGCTCGCGAAGTAACGCTATATATAAAGCTATGCTAATTAAAGCAGTGCTTTGATCATCAACCACAAGGCTCTGCTTTTCAACAAAAGCCTTGATCATTTGCATCTTAGCATGCCACATTGTCAGTCCATACCATACCATTGATTTCTGCCAATATATAACCTCTAAGCTCGTACGTCTCAGAGAAGGGTGTTAAGCAAGAGAATAAATTCTCCGATGCCAAACAGATACATATTTAGCAGAGATCAACGAATACAATATAAAGGAATACAATGTCAGACACGCAATCCATTTACCTGTCCGTTCTGGGTCTGAACGAAACCATATCCTATTGATCTCCAAATACGTCTGAATGATCACCAATTTTTCCCTCATCTTGGGTGTACGGTCCAATCTAGATATCAATAATCATCCATTCGATATGGAAATTTCCCGGTCTTCAATAACCGTCTTCATCATTGATCTTCAATCGTCGTATGAATTATTCAGAATGGGTTAAACCCGGTCTTTCTTAATAATTTGCGCAATTTAAAATCATGTGCTTTAAAACACAACCAATACCTCATTCCAATCAAGAATATTCTTTGATTTTAATTTAAACCAAATTAAGGTTTATTCAACTAGTCGGGATTAACACCTTACCAAAGTAATCATTTACTAATACCTCATTCCCAACCTATACAACCCATGGGGTAAAACTGGTGGTACCCCATATTTAACACCCAATGTGTTACGGTAAACTTAATTACCATTTTATCGTTCAAATCTAATTAAAGATTTAACTATCGCTTGGAGTAAAACTGGTGGTACTCCATTATCGTTCGTTTCTTGAATTAAGTAAATTTAATTACTTTTACCCTCATTCAATCCAATTAAAGATTTATTAAAACCATATTTAGTTTTAATCTTCAAGAATCATTATTTAATGATTATTTAACTTTCAAGAAATAATCTTGGCTTTAACTGGGTTAAAGAACAAATGTCGCTTAAAACCTCGTTCACAATAAACCCAAAATCATATTCCAATTTAATATACTAAATTGAAAACTTCTCTTTAGAATATTTCGTCAAATCTTAATTAAAAGATTTATGAATTACCAATCTAAATTTCACTGTCAATCAGGTTTCAAGAACAAATGTCATTTAAAAACATTGTTCACAATCAACCCAAAAGTCAGTTTCACTTAATTTTCAATTATGTTTAATAATTGGAAATCTTATTTAAATCTTAATTAAAAGATTTAGTATTTCTCAAATGGGTTTAAGAACAGTGTTATTTAAGACACTATTCATGACAAACCCAAATTCTAATCAGATATTAAATACCGTGCTTTGAATAGAAATTATATCGATTTATGTTCAATATCAAATTCTTAAAACTAACGTATACCAAATCGGGAATAACGATATTAATATCTTCCAAATTCCCGCAATAATATCCGTATAATCATAGAATCCAATACTGAAATAATCCGAAGATTATTTCCATTCAGATCCATTCCAATATAAGTATTGGAAAATCTTGGTTTTATTAAAACCATTTTAAATCCTTTTATTTATTTTAATTAATTTATTAAAATAAATAAATCACTAATTCTGATAAAGATATCTTTTATCTTTATAAACTTGGAATTTTTCATCAAAAACCTTTTTAAATCATTTATTATGATTTTACATAACTTTTCCATATCTTTAATAATTTTATTATTGCTCGTACAGTCGGTTTTCGATAACGGCCACCGAACTGCATCCATAGCAACCTTTTCTGAAATTGATTTGGACATACCTCCAAATCTAACCATTAGATTTCAAATATCTTATATTCATTGGAAATCTCTTTTCGATACGAACCCAACGACTCCGATTTTAGGAGAATCCGACGGTCTGATCTCCCGTTACATCGATTTGAAGTTAATAGTCGAAATTTGCGAATAGTCGGTGCATGAAACGTTCTCTTCAAACCATTATATATATTAATATATATTATCATCGATTTCCTTTCTAAACGTATTTTAAAACGTTTATAAATTCATTTTGAAAATGATTCCAACTTATTTAAATTAAAAAAAAATGAGTTGAATATTCTATATATTATCCTTTTTGAATAATATTATTTTCCAAAATATTAGGTAGCGTTTGGTTTAGATTTTTCAATTTTGCGTTTTCACACATACAAAAATACCGATAATGCACATATATCGTGAAAAATGACCGTTTTACAAAACGGAGTTAACACACAAAACCGAAAACAACTTTTTATTATTTTTCATATTTTAAGAAACAAGGGAATGACAATAACAAATCCGTCTATCCACCATTCCTGCGGTCCCCTCCGTCACTCTCTTTCCCTTTGATCCATCACCACCGCTACACTTCAAATCTTCACAACTTTCATAATTAACACCGAAAACTAAAAATGCAAAACACAAAATAAACCAAACGCTACCTTAATTTTGAGCTTTCTCTTTTAATATTCATGATAAAATGGATAATGTAAATCGATAAATACGTTCGAGTTAAAATGGCGTTACTAGACTAAAAAGCTCAATTCATTATCTTATCCATTTATATTTTATTATGGGCCAGACCTCTCACATTAAGCCTACAACTTGCGAATGTTGGATATGCCGGTTGGTTCCGGGCAGACTTATCCCACAAGTTGGGCTTAACCTCGTGTCATGGCTCAATTCGTATTCGCGCACTTGGACCTCTCACATTAGGTTCAACATTTGTGGCTGCTGGATATGCCGGGCGGGTCCGGGCAGACTTATACAACAAATGTAACCTAACCTCGTGTCCAAGTACAATTACAATTAATAATTATAATTAATTTACTGAAAATATTATTTTAAAACATCCTTTTAAAGTAAAGATATGATCTTTACATTAAATTGTTACTAATTTTATAAAACCCTTTGTTTTCGAATATCCTAACTGACATTTCAATTTTTAATGAAAAAATAAACTTTCTATATTATTATGTTATAATAATAATCTTTTCAAAATGTTCAAATTTTGAAATCAAACCTTCTTATCTTAACATACTGACCGTAAAGATGTAATCTTTTTAATTGAATCCTTTTTATTGTAACTTTTAAACAATAAAGATATAATCTTTTAATTCATACGTCAATTAATTCCATTAACTGAATATTAAATTAAAATATTCCTTTAATCCAAAATTGGAATGAGACCCAATCCATTACCATATAGTTTTAATTATATGGATTTCAAACATCGCATTAATTCCACAATAATGATAAAACATTCAATAACAGCCAAAGTGCATTTTAAACTAATCACAAAGGCGATGTGTAGTCAGAATATAAACCCAAGACCCGTGTGGGGTTCAACCAACACAAATTCAAATGATATATTATTAATTGTGCTTTTGGACGATGTGTGAAAATTTATCGTCCAATCAACATAAACATGTCAGACAACTTGTAAATGGCCGTGTAAACATGTTTTAAATATCATAAATGTCATAACAACATGTTACATATTTCGAATTTCAAACAATTCACAACAGTCGTCCAAATCAACATTTATCCAACAAACAATAATTCCAACACAGATAATTATTTAATATTTAAAAATAAAAATAATTATTCAGAAATTTGAGTGAGATAAAAGTTCTCACCTTTGTCGGGCTTTAATTGACGGTTCGGGCCCAATTTGGGCCCAAAATCCAACATGCTCTAAAATTGACGAATTTGGTGTCTATGCGAAGCTTATGACTCAACGATCATGGCAAATCCTGTTTCGCGCGGTTTTGAGTTCGTTACAAAAAGATATGAATTTTCGAAGTTTGTAACAATTTAATAATTAATTTAAAATATGGAAATTACCGAAATTTTCAACTTGCTCAGAATTGGACAAAATTACTGCTCCTCGAAGCCCTCGACATAACGAACTCAGTGGATTCAGTTCCATGCAATTTTGATGATGTGATAAAGAGTTATGCACTTGCGAAGTTAACAAATCGATTAAAATAATATTTGAATTTGTAAAAGGGTGCGTTTTTTACAGGTCCCTATTAAGCTTCAAAATAAAAAAAACTGCTAATAAAAAGAACATAGAAAACATCCCTATTTTTGAATTTCCGCTGAAAAAATTCCGATTATACCCTTTTAAACCCTAAAAGTCTTCGTTCAACACATTTTGGCTTCAATTTTCACGCCGCATAATTAGGTCAGACGATGGAAGAAGAAAACAAAAAAAATTCAGCCGATTTTGATTTTTTTCAATCTCGATCAAGTGAAGACGCACAAAATATTTGCCGATTTGATTAGAAAATATTACCGACATAGGGAGAACGAAGGTAAAAATTTAATTTTTTTTACTTTTTCTGTCATTTAACTTCTAATATTGTCATATTTCAAGTTAAAATATGGATTAACTTGGAATTGTTGAATGATTATATGATTAAAAACAATTATTCATGCAAATTTGTTTGAAAAAATGTTTTAGGTTGCAATTTTTTTTCGTACTATCGTCTGTTTTAAGATTTTAAACGTTGTTAAAAGACTTTTTTATGAAATATGCAAAAATAGTAACATGGTTGAATGTTTTTAGCCAGAAATGTTTGTTGATGATGTGATTTTTATAGTGAATGTTGCAAAATTATTTGATTTACATAAATGAGTATATAATGAAATTCTGAATGGAAATATGCATGTATTTACATTATTTTCATAGATATATGCATATATTTGTTACGTATGAAAACATATAATCACATATTAAAAACAGTTGGTTATATGGATATAATGTTCATCACAGATGCGTATATTCAAAAATTTAGGCATTTAACTTGCATAAATTAATGAATTTAAACAAAAATATGGCATTCCTCTATGCAAAATTTCAAAATTAATGAGTACACGTGTGCATTTATTACATGAATCGTCCATTAGTATATTAATTAGATAGGAAATGTTGCACGCAAATGTGCAACTATTAGAAGATATCTGCATGATTATATGCAGCTATTCAGATGTATAGCATACAAATATAGATTTAGCTCATGTTTGTTACAAAATTATATGCATCTAATAACAAATGTTGAACATAGTTATGAAATTATTGGTTGATTTATCAACAAATCTCTAAATTCAACAAATATGTTCATAAATTCTGTGCAGTAAATTCAATATTTTACAATTCAAGTGTGCACTTATATAATGATTGTTGCATGATTTTGTTGATGCAGTAATAACTGTTTCATACAAATGTGCAATATCCAATATTTGTTTCATACTTGTATGCATTTAAACATGGTTATTTAAAAATGTTTTCCTTGTTTTGCAGAGACCTAATGTAAAAGAAAATGATGCAGTTGAAAGCTAGCAGGAGAAAGCTTGAAATCATGTATAGATTTGGTCGAGAAATTGATAGCTTAAAATACTGAATTACCACGACATGACTATGTAGTTCCATTGCTGAATGAAATTTATGTACCTAAACAAATTCTTCTGATTTTAAATGAAATTATGAATTGCTGCTTTCCTATATTCAGTTGTTCATAATACTAGCATGCTTAAATTCAAGTATTGTTAAATGTTATGCATATTAGTATTGTCTTAATAATCAAGTTAATGTCATAGTTATATGAAAATATTGTTATTAGTTGTAAACGTAAATGGGAATGCTTTAATTTTTTTGTAGTCTAAGCATAATTTGAATACTTGCATACATTTATGCATTTTTTCCATATAATTGCTTACATAAGTGCAAGTATTTGCAGAATCATTCCAATAGTCGATGTCGCCTTTGTTTTTTTATATGAAATTTTAAACTGGAAAATATGCAGGTTAAAAAAATTCATATTAGACAAAGGGAAAAAATATTCAACGATAAAAGAAAATATGCATACACGCTGAACATTTGAATACTTGCATGCACTTAATAAGAATAATTGCATACTTGTATGCAACATTTGAGAATACTCATATACATTAGCCAGTTATAAACATACTTTCGTATCTGTACGTAACTACCACGAACTGTTTCATATGTTTACACAGCAATGTAAAATAGCAGGAAAAGATGATACAAATATTCTGCATAATTGCATACATGTATGCAACTATGCTGAATAATTGCATATATATAAGGCTAAAGAAATAACTATAAAAATCACAGAATTTAACATTAAAATACTGAGCTAAATTTAAACCAAAATGTAAATGCTCACAACACTATACAATATAAATTTGTTAAAAAAAATTACAAAAAAAAAAAAAAAACATGTAATAGTCTTTTGAAGAACACGTCATCTTCTATGATCATCTTTCAGAAAATTTTGAGATAATGACAAAACCAAATCCAATTGTCTTCATCTTCTCCGGACACAACAGCAATTGCTACATGGAAAAAACCTGTGAAAAAAATAAATAAATAATATTAAAATAATAAAATAAACTACATAAACAAATAGTACAAAAAATAAGTAAAAGTGGAACAAATAATTAATATACTACAACACAAATTTGCAATAAAATCATATTTATACATACATTTATGTTTTATTTTTTAATATTTAATCAAATTTGCACACATGCATTCAAATTCAATTAAAATTTGCATACATGAATGCACAGAACTAGAACAGATGAAAACAATCTGTACAGATATAATAATTGCATTCAAGTATGCATGTATCCAGATTAAATGCATACCATTATGCATTTAATTCAAAATTCCGATCAATTGTATGCATTTGTTTTAAATTTCTGCATTATTGCATGCTATATAAACCAAAATATGCATAATTAAAAGCATATATACAAAAGAATATTATACTGTTTAGATTAAATTCATGAACACATGCAGATACTCAGAAAAATAACATACATGTATGATTAAAAACACAATAAATAACTTTATACGTGAAAAATAAACTGTAACACAACAAACCTTCAATTCCATTTTTTCCGATGGCAGCTATTAAACATCCTTATCCACATCTATCATTACCAAACATCAACAGCACCAATACACCATTATCAGCAGGAAACTGTTATACGAAGTAAAGATTTAAAACTGGTGAATATATGCAAAGCCCTATACACCAGTTATAACAATAGTTGCATATTTTTATGCAAATATTACCAAATTATGCATATTTATATACACATATTCTGAATATAAGAACAAATGTATTGGTAAACTAAACAAATAAACCTGTACGATCTATAATAACATTAAAACTAAATACAATATTGTTAATCGACAAGTCTATAAAATTAAAGAAGATCAAATTAAGCAGTCAACAAAGATCGAGCAAAAAATGATACCCGTACAAAATAAAAATTAAAAAAAGTATAATTTACCTCGAAGAATAAACATTCAGTGTATAAATCAAGGATGGATCTAAATAAATCACTGAAAGAATCGCGAGCGCCGTAAATTTTAGATTGATGAAATGCAAAACTTGAGAACGATGTCGCGCCGCCATGAAACATAATTATATGATTCTGAAAAAAAATAAAACCCTAATACGTGTTTCATATTACATAAATCACGGCGTTAATTAAGTGAAAGGGGCAGTTCTGTAAAAAAAAAGAGCCGATGTTTGATAATAGGGATGAAATTTATATTTTTCTAAAGGGGAGGATATGAGCCTAATTAAGTTTATTTTTAAGGATGTGAGCCTAATTTTCACTTTGTAAAAATTACCCAAAATTTCAACTTCCTCCAAATTGGACGAAATTGGTGTCCACTCGAAGGTCTCGTCGCCACGATCGCGGCGGATCCAGTTTTGCGTGATTCTGAGTTCGTGGCAGAAAGATATTAATATACAAACATGGAATATTATTTATATAATAAAATCACTATTCACCTTCTTCTCCAAATGACACCCTCAACTTAAAATGCTCTCCATGGCCAAACCGTAATTCGGAATTGCATGAAACCAGCGTCATTCTCTCCGGCTTCTCCCCCTCCTTCCACGCTGGGTGGTCCCCCCTCCAGCTCGCCACGTGGGGCCCACGATCTGTAGATGAACGGAAAAGTACAGTTTCCATTCATCTTAGTGCTGCGGCCGCCTCGGTGCTCCAAATGCCACCAAATTTTATCAGTAGTAGATCTCGACCTCCCAAACAACTTTCGTTCAGGTCACTTCGCCTGAAAATGCACGGATCGACGGAAAAAAAAATAGTTTTTGTTTTCAGTTTTGAAATTGCTGTTTTACTATTTTCGTCATTTTCTCGTCAAACCGTACACTTTCAGACCAAACTTCCATCGACAAAGTTGTGCATCTATCTCCCCTCTACAACTTTCCCAATTGGGCCATCGCCTGATTCTTCACGGATTGGCCAGAAAACCCAAATTTCCAAAAGCAGTTTTCTGCCGTTGAACTTAGATCCCGGCGAATCCGTGTGACGTTAGGCCATGGATTTTTCATGCGAGGTAGAGACGATAGAGATGCACAAAACCCAGAAAGTGTTTGGTCTGATTTTGTTTCATTTGATATAAATTTTTGAAGAATCAGGGTCTTATTTGCAAAGAAATTTTTAGTGGAGAAGTGAGCCGCCATGAGAGAAATGAAGAAGGAGACTAGAATTAGGTTTAGAGAAATGGTTAGGGTGGGATTATGAGATATTATATAGAGGTTGTTAATTTTTAAATTAAGTCCATGTGTAATACAACCCATTTAATTAATAACCCATATGTTCTACTATTTTAAGTCCTTTCCACTGTTTTAAAATCCGTACGAATACATACGTTATTAAATTTTGCTGAAAACTGGAACATAACTATTTCTCGACGATACGAATCCAAAGAAACTGGTTTCGTTGAATTCTGAGTCCGTATGAATTATCAATGAATTTTTAAAGTCTAAAAATTGACTGTTTCAATGAAAAACTAATAACGCCCACATACAGGCTCCAAAAATTACAGAAAAATTATTTCTAGCTTTGTTTTGACGATACGGTCCTAACAAAACTAATTTCGTCGAATTTGAAGACCGTTTGAAAAATGGCTATTTTTAAGGCGTATATATATTATATTAAACATATATATTTAAATAAATAAATTCCGAATATCGAAATATATCAGTGTTTATACCTTTTCAATGCAGAAACATCATTTTGAACTCAATGGAAGTGGTTTCGAGTCCCAATTCATTCGTATGTAAAAAGTAGCGTTTGGGCCATATATATAAACTTTCCCGTATTTTTCTGATATCTTGATTTGGAGATAACTTTTGATTCCCGCTATGAAATTTCAATTTTTCGGTTTCGTTGGAAAGATATTTTTAAATAGATTCTAATATTTTTGGTTTCTCTAAAATCCGATTTATTCCGCATCCTGTACAGTCAGTCAAAGTTAAAATTCAAATTTTCAAACTACCGCGCTATTTCTAACTCCTTTTATAATTTAAATAAAATTTATTCATTGTAACTTCGATTAAAATAAATTTGTAGTTGTTATTATATAAAATAAATTATTTTAAATATTAAAAACCCATTGAAATAATTAAAATAAAAATTTTAAATTCGGCCCAAAATTCCGGGTCGTTACAATCTCCCCCACTTAAAATCTTTTCGTCCTCGAAAAGGAACAGAGCTGAAAGTCGTTTAATTAACCAACTCAAATTTCAATTCTAATCGATTCCAATTCAGTTCAATATTAAATTTGATTTAGCTAAATTTATAATTCTATTGTATATTGGTTTAGTTAATTATCCTTCCAATATTTTAATTAGTTAAACTAATTATCAAACATCACAACCGGCAATCAATTAGATGATTAACTTTTCAAACATATATAATTTCTATATATAATCAAAAATCATGTTTTTAGTGCAAATCACAACAATAGACCCTATCTAGTTTTGGTCCTCACACCAGTCAATGGAAATATAGAGATATACCACTTTCGAAACTCGAACATAAATACTGATGATGATCGATCAATCACCAGAATTGTCCCCGGGCGAATAGAGTGTGATTCTATATCTATCCAGTATATTAAAACTTCGAATATCCGTTAATTACGCGTATATTCGAAATCTTTATATACTCGATTGTCCAAGTCGATAAAATATAATATCCAAATACGAATAATAAGGTTTAAATTTTCAAAACAAAAAATTTGTTTTTTTTTTCAAATGGTACTCTTCGGACTCATTCTAGGATACTACTGATCCTACTCTAACGAGTCATTCTTATTGGATATTATAACTCCAATCTCTGATGAATTCTTTCGTTCGGTTCTAATGTGTCGTGTTCTAGAGCTCTGTAAACCAAACTCTGATACCAAATGTGACGACCCAAACTTCCCAGTAAAGGAAAGCCCGGATTGTTTTGAGAACAACACGCATTAGAACACAAACAGAAGAACATTTTATTGTTGTTACAACAATTACATCAGAGTACAAGAATATTCCAGAGTATGAATGAATAATATATATTGGAAATACAATATCAGAGTTTAAATTACATTTAAATAGCTGCGGAAAAATAATAGAAAACACAACTGAAAGAAATACATGGGTACAGAGCCTTCCGAATATCACTTCAGCTGTAGACCTGGATCCTGTGAATTTAATATTTGCAAAACAAAAACTACTAGCTGCCCGTGTGGAAAATATGGGCACCCAGAGTTTAGGTCAAAACAATAAACTCCAGGTTATTCATGGGACTGGTGTGAGAACTCAAAAACGGTTATTTTAAATTGATTTTAAAGTTAGGTAATTCAAGGGACCACGCCGTTAAGACGGAATGGGTTTACCCCCAAGAATACCAGTGCATAGATAAACAGCGCAATGCTTTTTGGAAAAATGAAGCTATTATAAGACTCAGGTACCATCACACAATGCAACGCAAGCCGGAGGATAGAATTTTCCCTTATAATAGCCAAATATGCTTGATACGCGAAATTTCATCTTTTAATATTACTATAAGTGTATAGTGTATAAAGCAACTACGAATATAAATGTATCAATCATAGATGACATGGGTACCATATATCATGTCACCATACTAGTTCTACAATCAAAACCGAAATGTCTCGTATTGGAAATTGGGTTTCCATCATGAGTCAAGGCTAGGGAGGAGCTCCTTACCGATTCGAGACACTTTAGCAAATGCCTCAGGATCACACCTATGGGCAACCCTTGGATATCTGTTGGGCCGGTCCACACCTACGTTAGTGGATTAGTTATGCATGAACACACGCTTCCCGGTCCTTTTGAACCTCCAATGGGACCACTTCCGGCCTATAAATCCGAGGTACCTCATAATCCATCATCCACATAAGTAAAAATGTCAGGGCTGGTAAGTCGCTGACATCACTTCTAGCTAGAAAGAAACGTGTGCACTCCCTCCTTTCCCTTCTCCCGTTTTAGACTCCAATCGGGGTGTGAGGCTAGCGAAGTAACGCTATACACAAAGCTATGCTAATTAAAGCAGCGCTTTGATCATCAACCACAAGGCTTTGCTTTTCAACAAAATCCTTGATCATTTGCGTCTTAGCATGCCACATTGTCAGTCCATACCATACCATTGATTTCTGCCAATATATAACCTCTAAGCTCGTACGTCTCAGAGAAGGGTGTTAAGAAAGAGAATAAATTCTCCGATGCCAAACAGATACATATTTAGCAGACATCAACGAATACAATATAAAGGAATACAATGTCAGACACGCAAACCATTTACCAGTCCGTTCTGGGTCTGAACGAAACCATATCTGGTTGATCTCCAAATACGTCTGAATGATCACCAATTTTTCCCTCATCTTGGGTGTACGGTCCAATCAAGATATTAATAATCATCCATTCGATATGGAAATTTCCCGGTCTTGAATAACCGTCTTCATCATCGATCTTCAATCGTCGTATGAATTATTCAGAATGGGTTAAACCCGGTCTTTCTGAATAATTTGCGCAATTTAAAATCATGTGCTTTAAAACACAACCAACGCCTCATTCCAATCAAGAATATTCTTTGATTTTAATTTAAACCAAATTAAGGTTTATTCAACTAGTCGGGATTAACACCTTACCGAAGTAATCATTTATTAATACCCCATTCCCAACCTATACAACCCATGGAGTAAAACTGGTGGTACCCCATATTTAACACCCAATGTGTTACGGTAAACATACTTACCGTTTTATCGTTCAAATATAATTAAAGATTTAACTATCGCTTGGAGTAAAACTGGTGGTACTCCATTATCGTTCGTTTCTTGAATTAAGTAAATTTAATTACTTTTATCCTCATTCAATCCAATTAAAGATTTATTAAAACTATATTTAGTTTTAATCTTCAAGAATCATTATTTAATGATTATTTAACTTTCAAGAAATAATCTTACCTTTAACCGGGTTAAAGAACAAATGTCGCTTAAAACCTCGTTCACAATAAACCCAAAATCATATTCCAATTTAATATACTAAATTGAAAACTTCTCTTTAGAACATTTCGTCAAATATTAATTAAAAGATTTATGAATTACCAATCTAAATTTCACTGTCAATCGGGTTTTAAGAACTAATGTCATTTAAAAACATTGTTCACAATCAACCCAAAAGTCAGTTTCACTTAATTTTCAATTATGTTTAATAATTGGAAATATTATTTAAATCTTAATTAAAAGATTTAGTATTTCTCAAATGGGTTTAAGAACAGTGTTATTTAAGACATTATTCACGACAAACCCAAATTCTAATCAGATATTAAATACCGTGCTTTGAATAGAAATTATATCGATTTATGTTCAATATCAAATTCTGAAAACTAACGTATACCAAATCGGGAATAACGATATCAATATCTTCCAAATTCACACAATGATATCCGTATAATCACAGAATCCAATATTGAAATAATCCGAATATTATTTTCATTCAAATCCATTCCAATATATGTATTGGAAAATCTTGGTTTTATTAAAACCAGTTAAATCCTTTTATTTATTTTAATTAATTTATTAAAATAAATAAATCACTAATTCTGATAAAGATATCTTTTATCTTTATAAACCTGGAATTTTTCATCAAAAACCTTTTTAAATCATTTATTATGATTTTACATAATTTTTCCATATTTTTAATAATTTTATTATTGCTCGTACAGTCGGTTTTCGATAACGGCCACCGTACTGCATCCATAGCGACCTTTACTGAAATTGATTTGGACATATCTCCAAATCTAACCGTTAGATTTCAAATATCCCATATTCGTTGGAAATCTCTTTTCAATACGAACCCAAACGGTTCCGATTTTAGGAGAATCCGACGGTCTGATCTCCCGTTACATCGATTTGAAGTTAATGGTCGAAATTCGCAAATAGTCGCTGCGCGAAACGTTCTCTTCAAACCATTGTATATATTAATATATATTATCGTCGAATTCCTTTCTAAACGTATTTTAAAACGTTTATAAATTCATTTTGAAAATGATTCCAACTTATTTAAATTTAAAAAAAATGAGTTGAATATTCTATATATTATCCTGTTTGAATAATATTATTTTCCAAAATATTAATTTTGAAATTTCTCTTTTAATATTCATAATTAAATGGATAATGTAAATCGATAAATACGTTCGAGTTAAAATGGCGTTACTAGACTAAAAAGCTCAATTCATTATCTTATCCATTTATATTTTATTATGGGTCAGACCTCTCACATTAAGCCTACAACTTGCGAATGCTGGATATGCCGGTTGGTTCCGGGCAGACTTATCCCACAAGTTGGGCTTAACCTCGTGTCAAGGCTCAATTCGTATTCGCGCACTTGGACCTCTCACATTAGGTTCAAAATGTGTGGCTGCTGGATATGCCAAGCGGGTCCGGACAGGCTTATACCACAAATGTAACCCAATCTCTTGTCCAAGTACAATTATAATTAATTTACTGAAAATATTATTTTAAAACATCCTTTTAAAGTAAAGATATGATCTTTACATTAAATTGTTACTAATTTTATAAAACCCTTTGTTTCCGAATATCCTAACTGACATTTCAATTTTTAATGAAAAATTGAACTTTCTATATTATTATATTATAATAATAATCTTTTCAAAATGTTCAAATTTTGAAATCAAACCTTCTTATCTTAACATACTGACCGTAAAGATGTAATCTTTTTAGTTGAATCCTTTTTATTATAACTTTTAAACAATAAAGATACAATCTTTCTAATTCATACGTCAATTAATTCCATTAACTGAATATTAAATTAAAATATTCCTTTAATTCAAAATTGGAATGAGACCCAATCCATTACCGTATAATTTTAATTATATGGATTTCAAACATCGCATTAATTCCACAATAATGATAAAACATTCAATAACAGCCAAAGTGCATTTTAAACTAATCACAAAGGCGATGTGTAGTCAGAATATAAACCCAAGACCCGTGTGGGGTTCAACCAACACAAATTCAAATGATATATTATTAATTGTGCTTTTGGACGATGTGTGAAAATTTATCATCCAATCAACATAAACAAGTCAGGCAACTTGTAAATGGCAGTGTAAACATGTTTTAAATATCATAAATGTCATAACAACATGTTACATATTTCAAATTTCAAACAATTCACAACAGTCATCCAAATCAACATTTATCCAACAAACAATAATTCCAACACAGATAATTAATTAATATTTAATAATAAAAATAATTATTCAGAAATTTGAGTGAGATAAAAGTTCTCACCTTTGCCGGGTTTTAACTGACAGTTCGGGCCCAATTTTGGCCCAAAATCCAGCATGCTCTAAAATTGACGAATTTGGTGTCTACGCGAAGCTTATGACTCAACGATCAAGGCAAATCCTGTTTCGCCTGGTTTTGAGTTCGTTACAAAAAGATATGAATTTTCGAAGTTTGTAACAATTTAATAATTAATTTAAAATATGGAAATTACCAAAATTTTCAACTTGCTCATAATTGGACAAAATTACTTCTTGCTCGAAGCCCTCGACATAACGAACTCAGCAGATTCAGTTCCATGCAATTTCGATGATGTGACAAAGAGTTAGGCACTTGCGAAGTTAACAAATCGATTTAAATAATATTTGAATTTGTAAAATTTACCCAAAATTTCAACTTCCTCCAAATTAGACGAAATTGGTGTCCACTCGAAGGTCTCGTAGCCACGATCGCGGCGGATCCAGTTTTGCGTGATTCTGAGTTCGTGGCAGAAAAATATTAATATAAGAACATGGAATATTATTTATATAATAAAATCACTATTCACCTTCTTCTCCAAACGATACCCTCAACTTAAAATGCTTGCCACGGCCAAACCGTAAGTCGGAATTGCACGAAACCAGCGTCATTCTCTCCAGCTTCTCCCCCTCTTTCCATGCCGGGTGGTCCCCCTCCAGCTCGCCACGTGGGGCCCACGATCTGTAGATGAACGGAAAAGTGCAGTTTTGTTCATCTTAGTGCTGCGGCCGCCTCGGTGCTCCAAATGCCACCAATTTTTGTCAGTAGCTAGATCTCGACCTCCCGAACAACTTTCGTTCAGGTCACTTCGCCTGAAAATACATGGATCGACGGGAAAAAAAATCGTTTTTGTTTTCAGTTTCGAAATTGTCGTTTTGCTTTTTTCGTCATTTTCTCGCCAAACCGTACACTTTCGGACTAAACTTCCTTCGACAAAGTTGTGCATCTATCTCCGATCGCCTAATTCTTCACGGATTGGCCAGAAAACCCAAATTTCCAACAGCAGTTTTCTGCCGTTGAACTTAGATCCCGGCGAATCTGTGTGACATTAGGCCATGGATTTTTCATGGGAGGTAGAGACAATAGAGATGCACAAAATCCAGAAATGGTTTGGTCTGATTTTGTTTCGTTTGAGAGATATAAATTTTTGAAGAATCAGGGTCTTATTTGCAAAGAAATTTTTAGTGGAGAAGTGAGCCGCCATGAGAGAAATGAAGAAGGAGACTAGAATTAGGTTTAGAGAAATGGTTAGGGTGGGATTATGAGATATTATACAGAGGTTGTTAATTTTTAAATTAAGTCCATGTGTAATACAACCCATTTAATTAATAACCCATATGTTCTATTATTTTAAGTCCTTTCCAGTGCTTTAAAATCCGTACGAATACATACGTTATTAAATTTTGTTAAAAATTGGAACATAACTATTTCTCGACGATACGAATCCAAAGAAACTAGTTTCGTTGAATTCTGAGTCCGTATGAATTATCAATGAATTTTTAAAGTCTAAAAATTGGTCGTTTCAATGAAAAATTAATAACGCCCACATACTAACACCAAAAATTATAGAAAAATTATTTCTAGCTTTGTTTTGACGATGCGGTCCTAACAAAACTAATTTCGTTGAATTTGAAGACCGTTTGAAAAATGGCTATTTTTAAGGCGTATATATATTATATTAAAAAAATTAAATAAATAAATTCCGAATATCGAAATATATCAGTGTTTATACCTTTTCAATGCAGAAACATCATTTTGAACTCAATGGAAGTGGCTTCGAGTCCCAATTCATTCGTATGTAAAAAGTAGCGTTTGGGCCATATATATTATATATATAAACTTTCCCGTATTTTTCTGATATCTTGATTTGGACATAACTTTTGATTCCCGCTATGAAATTTCAATTTTTCGGATCTGTTGGAAATATATTTTTAAATAGATTCTAATATATTTTTTTCGCTAAAATCTGATTTATTTCACATCCTGTACAGTCAGTCAAAGTTAAAATTTAAATTTTCAAACTACCGCGCTATTTCTAACTCCTTTTATAATTTAAATAAAATTTATTCGTTGTAACTTCGATTAAAATAAATTTGTAGTTGTTATTATATAAAATAAATTATTTTAAATATTAAAAACCCATTAAAATATTTTTTTTTTTAAATTTGGCTCAAAATTCCGGGTCGTTACAAAGCCATGAATTATGATTCTGGACAGCGAAGAATTTGCTCTAAACTCTTCGATTCGATGAACTCTCTCTTGGAATGGCGTAGATCTAGCTTCAAGCGATGTAGATCTTCGATTCTTTATGCTCTAATGGTGGAAATGTGTAGAAGATGGAGTAATGGAGGACCTCTAGCTCTTCCAATTCAGATAATGGAGAAAGTAAACTATTCTCCATGTCTCTTACCCCTATTTATAGCCTTCCACCAACCCACTAATGGGCCTCTCCAAATCAGCCCATTATGGCTTAAAAACCTGAACAACCAACTGCGAAACCTTAAAACAGCGATTCCTCCTAAACTGGGGAGCCAAATCTTTAATGTGACCGCTCTACGGAATGAGAATCATCATTTACGTCCCAATGGGACTGATCTCGGCTCTTGAATCGATCTGAGTCAAAGTTATGCCATGTACAAGACTGATAGGGGAAAACGTCACAAAAAAAATTGGTAAAAATTATGGACATGTCTCACATCCCCATAACCAACATATTAAAATATGAGAATGATCCAACCCTCAGGGAATAAAATAAAAAATATATTTTACGATCCTTCCATACGTAAAATGTAGGCTGTTACATTCTTGATAAGCTTCGTAGTCGGGAATACCACGTCCGTCAAATGTAAACCTTGGCTTTATTTTAAAAACAACTGACCAATCTATTTTGTCTCTTCTTATAGATGGATAAGGAGCATAATATACTTGATGAGCTTGTTTGGCAAGGACAAAAGGATCGTACTTATAATAACGGGAAGTATGTCTTATTTCTATAAGATTATATTTTGTATGCACGTTGATTCCTGAACTTGGAACGTTGCTGAACCAGTTGCATTTAAACAAAAATACTTCTTCCACGGGTCGTGTGAAATATGTCAATTGCAGAATCTGGGTTAGCTCGCCATAACAATCATGTATATGGTCATTTGGATCATCACTACCTTTAACAAATACACCGCTATTGTTAGTAAAATTTTTAGCACCATATTCTTCAGTGCTTAATTTATATCCATTGACAAAGAATAGATATGTCTTGACAATCCTTTTTGGTCCCATTGCTAAATGTTTCAGTCCTTCATCTACAACACAATTTGTTGTATCAAAAACATAATTAGTAAACCAAGTAGCGAATTATTTGTTGATATCATCGTTTGGATATTGTGATTCGTGAATGCTGCAATTAAAGGACAAATGTTACATATGATTAAAGATACAGTAAATGTATGGATGTATAATTCATTACCTAACGAACGGTGCAACTTCAGTGCAATTGAGAAGAGTATATGTGTGTGCTGCATTATAATATCTATCATTCATCCATTCTTCCACACATCTACCAAAAGGCCGACCATGTATCCATTTTTTGATACAGTAGACATGCATCTATTTTTTTCATACGGTAAACCAAAAGCCGACATCATTTTTATAACTTCATAATGATTTTTGCACATTAAATTATTGGGAGGCATATGCCGCTTTGCAGCTCGTACAAAAACAGTAAATCCAACTTCTATGAGGTTGTATTTAGATTTCATCGCAATGTATTCAGCAGTTACTGATAATTGAGTTCCGCTTTCACATCCTTCCCAAAGGGGTTTCTTCGCGGCATCTAATAAATCATATATTTTTTCTAGCTCTAATATTTTTTTCTTCTTCATCATTACCATCGTCATCAGTACGTTGTTGAATCGGGAACATTGAACGTGCAACTTCTTTAACCATATGTTCTACGAGATTCGTCGTAGTAATTTCTTTATTCACTACCTCCTTAACTTGTACAGAAGTAGATGATAACAGTTCTCCATGATGATCCAAAACCAAATAATTTGACATAAAACCGTACTGATGCAAATGAACTCTAACCATTTGCAATATCAAATGCTTCAATAACTTGCATCTACTACATGGCCAACAGATTTCGATGTCATTTCCGTTGTTTTGAAATCAATAAACACGCCAACACCATTAATATATTCTTCGTTTATTGCTCCATCAGCCTCTCTTCGTTTGTACATCCAGCTTCGATCTTTAAAATAATTGTCCATTTTTCCTGACTAGATATACAATTAAAAAATATGATAAAATTTGCATTGTCATTTTATTAAAACAATTTTATTGTTGAACGTTATGTTAATTCATCATTTACACTTTTGTCAGTGGTTCATCCTACCTCCCAATATAAATACATTAACGTAATTAAATGACGTAAATCTTTTCAATTTAAATGATTCAACAAAATTTTGGCATGACTTCGCTTTAGTTCCCTGAATAATACGCAATTGCGTGTACACAGGGAACATAAAGGAAGCGCATTCAAAATTTTGAGAACCGTTTAAAATGAAATGAGTTACGAGATTTAATTTCGTTATTATGTTCGTAACTTGTCCAATACAAAGGACAAATCCAACAAATATTATATATGATGAATACAAATGTCCGTTCCGTTAACAAAACGAGCATTCACATAACGATCATATACAACACTTATCAGACGGGGCCAAAAAACTCTAAGGCTTAATTTCAATCTCTAATTGTACGTATAAGGAATTTATCACATATATGTATATTTTCAACATTCAATCGAACTAACTATACATTATAAAATTAAATATAATTTTCGGTAATTTTTTTATAAAACATTAACTTATATATTTCTATTTCCACTAAACGTCACTTACCAAGTATGAAATATGTTATATATTAATTCAACGATATATATATATATACATGTACATAATTCTATTGTTATCACACACACACACACACACACATATATATATATATATCCAACAATCATTCGAACTTACCATACGTTATAAAATGAATAGATTAACTAACAAAACTATATATATGCACACAACACTATAAATGCACATATACATACAACAAAATTCTAATTAACTCAGTATTATCAACATTATTAATTAGACCTATATATGCACATATCAACAACATTACATATACAAACATATAATCTAACAACCAAATTAACCATAAATTACTAAATCCAAGATATTATATAAAGTTAGGGCTTCATACCTTCAGAAATTGGGCTGAATTATAACCTATAGAGGAGTAGTGAGAGCCTTGAACACTTTGGAGGGAGTAGCCGATGGGTATGGAGGCATTGGAGGCCGAAATCAGATTTGGGGAAGAAGAAAGGCAGGGATTTGGGAGAATTTTAGGGAAAAATGTGAAGTGAGGGAGGAAGAAGTAGTTCGACTTAATTTCTGCTCGACTATGTAACGGTGAGCAACGACCTCCAACGGCATTATAAACAATATCCTCCAACATCTTTTTTTATAACATAAAGATATTTCCAGAATTAAGCTCTGTTGAAAGCTACTAAACACATTGGTCTAATGACAATTAACAAAAGTCAAGGACAAACTTTGCATCATGTCAGGATATATCTGCCAATACCGGTTTTCTTGCATGGTCAACTATATGTGGCCGTTTCACGGACAACATCAACGTTAGAACTAAAAATTATGACTACGGGTAACAAACTCGGTTTTCATACATACACGCAAAACAAAGTATACAAGGAGGTGTTTAGAAATATCACAGGTTAGTTGTTTTGTTCCAACTCATTCTGTCAACCATGTGCATTGCATACCATTGGTTCATCATATCACGTTATGTTGTAACCATCTCAATTTGGCAATAGAATCATGATGCAGTTGATGTTCAACGACACTATTTTCTTTGCTAACATCCCCTAAGAGGTCTACTACATAGGTACAAATTCTATACGTTAATGAGATCATAACTCCCATATTAATGTGACATGTCCCTGTTTCTGTTTCAATATTTTCAACTTATCATGTCCTCCTTCTGCTTTGTAACGAATTATGTGACAAAAGTGTTTGATCTAAAATTCAATTTGGCATACTGACAACTTTACGAACATAAACAGAAATTTATGAAACAAATTTACTAATCTTATTCGATACCTGTCGGTTTCTATACTTCATAAACCATATTTCATTTTAATGTTGTTTATGTTTACATAGATTATCTACTTTTAATGTTGTTACGTTCATCATATTTTATTTTGTATGACCACTATGTTAGATGGTTATACTACAATCCAAACTAGTGCTCCCATCTTCCTACATTGCAATCTGATTTATGTGTACTCAACTACACGTTTGGTGGTTTGTTGTGCCATCAAATGTTCGACCATCATTCCCACCAATTCCACTGACATATATCAACCATTACACTTATTTATTTGGGTAGTTGTACATGTTACTTTTATTTTCCAATTTTAGATTATTTAATTTCGCTCCCCTTTATTCGGCTGCATCGCTCCAGTATCTAGGTTTTAATTCTACATTGTTACCACTGCTCCTATGTCTTTCATCACATGTCAGGTAATAAATGATCCTCCTATCAATATTGTACAAAGTGATCTTGATTATCTTATTTTGAAGATTAAGCTTCACCGTTTACTATTCAATTTATAGATACTCCGTTCTTCCTTCCATTTATTTTCTAGTATTCTATGTCCCATACCTGATTTAACTATCTGTTTGACAAAGAGGTTTAACCTCACCAAGTTTGAACATAGATAATATTCACTTTAGATGGTATAAGCTAATTGTAAACATGTCAAGAGAGTTGACTGACACTTCCTACCTAAAATAGTAGACGACAGTATGTTGTCTATAATTTTTTTACCTTCTACTACATGATAGTGGTAAGGTTTAGGTTTGCCCATTTTTTACTCATCGGGATTTGTATACAATAACATAAACCATTGTTATAAAACTTCATACGCAAGGAACATTTGTTAACTATTCCTACAGACATGACCACTTCGATATAAGCTACTAAACACATTGGTCTAATGTTCAGGCAATGACGGACCCAACGTGGGCTAAGTGGGGTCAGCTGACCCCACTGAATAAAATAAAATAAAAAAGTGGATAGAAAAAGTAACGTGCATTTTACCTGATCGGTTTCCAAAGACTAAGTTTAGCTTCTCCTTTCCCCATTCTAACATTTTCTTCAAATCAAACATTTCCACCATTTCCTCAAAACATTTCCCTAATTAGAAGATCAAACACTCAAGTGCACTGCAATTGATTTGTTCTCCTTGTTTCCTCGTCTTCTCTCACAAGTCACAAGGTATGATTATTTCCTGGTACTTGTTCTTATTTGCTCGAACTTTCAAGTGGGTTACATTTTTTCATCAAATAGTTAAAATAAAATTGTATACTGGCCGTTGGGTGCTTCAGTTCTGAGTAAACAATTTTCTCTAGTATGAACACATAACACAATATCAATCTAAATGTTTGTTTACATTATACATACTGAATAATATTTTAGCAACTATCCATGATGAATACTTACTTTAAAGTAAAATTTCCCTCTTGTTTGCACGAATAAAATCACTTTCAAATGTCGGTAGGCTGGTAGTTGTTAGGCACAACAGAATAACATGTAGAGAGATAGATCAAAATTGAAGTTTCTATTGAATTTTTATAATAGAAAAATAGAGAGTTGCTGCTCTTAGATTTGCTATAATACTAAATTTTCCTTTTTTTGATACTTCATTTCATATATCAGTAGATGAGATACAACTACCTTTTATAATGCAATGCGTTCTCTAGACTATTCTAGATAATGCCTTATCTAGAATTCTCTAATATGTCATATATAGGAATTCTTTATTCTTAAATTATTCCTTACATTAATACAAGGCAAATTTGTAAATGCAATTAATTGTTGCCTAATAACAAGATTATTTCCAATAACTTAATCTTGAAAATTACAAATTAACTTTTAACACTCCTCCTTAATTTGTAATTTTCAATTGCTGCTTGAACTTCTCAAACTTCTCTAATGTGACTGCTTTGGTGAGGAAATCCGCAGGCTGCTCATTTGTGTTGATGAATTCCATGGAAATATCCTCCTTACTAGTCAATTCACGGATAAAGTGATAACGAATCTCAATATGCTTTGTGTGAGCATAAAACACTGGATTTTTGGTAATTTCCACAGCCGATATATTATCACATAAGATCTTCATTGGCTTGTCTTGAATTTGCTTCATATCATTTAGAATCCTCCGCAACCACACCGCTTCACAGGCTGCCTCTGTCGCTGCCATGTACTTAGCTTCAACTGAAGATAAAGCTACAGTCTTTTGCTTCCATGAACTCCATGAGATTACATTGGAACCGAGACAAAAAATATATCCTGATGTGCTCTTCCGATCATCCAATGCTCCTGCCCAGTCATTATCAGTGAATCCGACTAACTTGCATTCGTCCTCTTTGACATATTGAAGCCCACATTATTTTGTCCCTTTTAGATATCGTAAAATTCTTTTTTCTACAATCAAGTTATTATTACTAGGATTTTGCATGAATCTTGAAAGTATACTTACTGCATGACAAATATTAGGCCTTGTATAAGTGAGAAAAATTAGCAAACCAACCAAGCTTCTAAATATCTTTCCATCCGCCTTCTTTGCGCCATCATCTTGCTTTAATTTTTCACTTGGCATCATTGGTGTGTAAACTGGTTTGCAATCTGCCATGTAAAATTTTTTAAGAATGTCTTCAATGTATTTCTCTTGTGAAATAAGGATTTTGCCCCTTGATTGTTTGACTTGCATGCCCGGAAAATACTTCATCAGACCGAGGTCCGTCATCTCATAGTCCGTCATCATTCTTTCCTTAAATTCCTTAAGAAGATAGTTGTTGGTACCGAAATAAATTAGATCGTCAACATATAGACATACAACCAGAAATCCCTCTCCTTAATTTTTCACATAAAAGGCAGATTCGTTTTTGCTTCTTTCAAAACCATTTTGAATGAAGTAGTTATCAATCTTGCAATTCCATGCCTGGGGCGCCTACTTTAGCCCATACAGCGCCTTTTGAAGCTTACAGACTTTATTTTCTTTTCCTCTTATCACAATACCTTCTGGCTGCTCAACATATACCTCTTCCTTAAGCTCGCCATTAAGAAAAGTAGACTTCACATCGAGTTGGAAAACATTAAGCTCTAATTGCGCTGCAACTGCAAGAGCTATTTTAATGGTTTCCATTTGAACTACTGAAGCAAATGTCTCATTAAAGTCAATTCCGGGCTGTTGCGAATATCCCTTTGCAACCAGCCGTGCTTTGTGCCTTGTTATAGAACCATCTTCTCCATATTTTGTCTTATAAACCCATTTCAGGCCAATGACTTCTTTATCTTTTGGCAAGTCAACTAACTGCCATGTTTTATTTTTCTCAATGGCTGTTATTTCTTCTTTCATTGCTTCAATCCACACATCTTCTTAGCTTGCATCTTCAAATAACTGCGGTTCACAAGAAAAAAGAACAACATTGCATGAGTCATAAATATCTTGTAATGAACGTACCTTTCGAATAGGAGAGTCCAAGTCTTCATATTCATTTTCATCATTTGAGCTGTAAGTAGGAGCAGTATCTACATGGATACATTGCTAAGGACCGTCAGGTTGTGAGCCATTATTTTGAGATTTTTTAGGCTCCATAGAATTTGATTTTTGGTAGCCATCATGATCCCACTGCCATGCTGCCATTTCGTCAAAGACAACATCTCTTGAGATAATGAGTTGATCATTTTTGGGATTTAATAACCGATATCCCTTCGACTCTTCGCTGTAACCAACAAAGACACATTTCTCTCCTTTCTTCTCAAATTTATCTTTGTTTGGGCTCTGGTTCAATGCATACACTAAACTTCCAAATACTTTCATGTGGTCTACTTGGGGATTTCTTTTATGCCAGGCTTCAAATGGTGTCATATTTCTAACAGCTTTAGTTGGCGAACGATTCAATATATAGGCAGCCGTGTTGACAGCTTCAGCCCATAATTTCTTTGGCATGGATTTTCCTTCTAGCATACTTCGAGCCATTTTAACAATTGTTCGATTTTTCCTTTCTGCGGTGCCATTTTGCTGCGGTGTATATCGCACAGTAAGCTGCCTTGCAATCCCTTCTTTCTTACAATGATTCATGAACTCGATGTAAATAAACTCTCCTCCACGATCAGTTCGAAGAGTTTTTATTAAGTGTCCATTTTGGCGTTCTACAAGAGCTTTAAATTGTAGGAAACTTGAGAAGGCTTGTGATTTTTCACTTAAAAAATAAATCCACATCATTTGAGTGTAATCATCAACAAAAAGAATGAAATATCTCTTGTTATTCAGTGAAAGAGTCCTTGTAGGACCAAAAATATCAGCAAGTATCAACTCCAAAGGAGCTTTTGCTTGCTATGAAGTTTTCGGAAAAGGAAATCTATGCATCTTGCCAAAGATACAACCTTCACACCCTTTATTTTCCTTTATGATGATAGCAAGACCAATGACCATATTCATTGATTTCAGCAAATGCAACCCCTTGTTGCTTAAGTGGCCATATCTCAAATGTCATAAATGAGACACATTAGAATTTTCAGATTTGAATGCACAATCATTCAAAGACAAAAGTAGGCGAAATTTTTTATTTGGAGCCACGTCAATATTTTCTACTGTTAAATTACTTTTCTTATCAATGATCTTGCAAGAACAATTATCAAAATTCACTGCATATCCTTTTTGAACAAGCTGCCCCACGCTTAAGAGATTTTGAGCTAAATTTGGCACATAAGGTACATCATAAATAAGTTTTTTTTAACCTTTTTTAGTGTGGACTGCAGTGGTCCCCTTTCCTTCAACTCTTTGCGCCTTTCCATCTCCAAGCTTTATCTTTGATGAAAAGCTTGCATCAAGCTCTACAAAAATGTCTTTGTTGCCGGTCATGTGGTTGCTACAACCACTGTCAATATACCAAGCATCTTGTGATTTATTTTCAGCAGATAAACAAGAGTAGAAAACCCGTTCTTCATTTTCCTCACTTGTAAAATTTTCTTTGTCCTTCTCTTTTTTATTTTGATACCAACAATCTCTTTGGGAATGATTAGGAATTCAACATCTCATGCATTTGAAGCGACAATTTTCAGAATTATGATTTGATTTATTGCAAATAATGCAATGAGTGGCAAATTTACCTTGCATTTTGTACTCTTCTCGCCTTTGTTCTCCTTTGATTTGATTATTTATCTCGCCGCCCTTTCTTTTATTCTGATATTGCTTCTGAAATGTGTCCTTCTTGGAGTTGAAATACCTTTGTTTCTTTTCTGAGAAGCTGAGATTGGACTGGAACGCATGTTCCAATGTACTAGATGATGTTCTGTTAATTCTTTGTTCATGAGCTTGAAGTGAACTCATTAACTCATGTGTCGACAGTTTTGATAGGTCTTTTGATTCCTCTATAGCAGCGACACACTGATCAAATTTTTGAGGTAGACATCTCAATATCTTCTCTACCAGCTTCTTTTCTTGGATGCTATCTCCAAGACATTGAATTTGGTTTATGATTTCAGAGACTCTGGAGAAGAAAACTCTGATATTTTCATATTCCTTCATTTGCAGGTTGTCAAAATCTCTCCATAAAGATTGAAGTTTAATGGAGATAAATTTGTCATTGCCTCGAAATTCTTTTTGCAAAACTTCCCATGCTTCTTTTGCTTTTCTTTTATTGAAAATTCTTGGATAGATAGATTTACTCACTCCTTGTTTGATATACTGAAGTGCAGTGGCCTCTTTCTTTTGATTTTCTTTGTATAACTTCTCTTGTGAAGCCGTCTATCTTGTGGAATCTCCATTTGCAGGTGGCTTCGGAAAATCTTTTTCGATGACATCTCATAGATAATGAGAGATAAAGAAGTCCGTCATCTCACTGCTCTAATAGTCATAATGCTCGCCTTTGAATATTGACACTTCACTTGGAGAGTACTTGAACATTGTAGGGACTGCTGCCATTATTTTGAATGATTGATCAAGGTCGTTGACAAGGCTCTGATACCAAATTTGTTAGGCACAGCAGAATAATATGTAGAGCGATAGATCAAAATTAAAGTTTCTTTCGAAATTTTATAATAGAAAAACAGAGAGCTGCTGCTCTTAGATTTGCTATTAATACTAAATTTGCCTTTTTTTGATACTTCATTTCATACATCAGTAGATGAGATATAACTGTCTTTTATAATGCAATGCGTTCTCTGGAATATTCTAGATAATGCCTTATCTAGAATTCTCTAATATGTCATATATAGGAATTCTTTATTCTTAAATTATTCCTTACATTAATATAAGGCAAATTTGTAAATGCAATTAATTGTTGCCTAATAAAAAGATTATTTCCAACGGCTTAAACTTTACAAATTAATTTTTAATAGTAGCTACCTATTAAGTAAGAAGTGGTTGACAGTTTGTCAACTAGTAAATGAATCATGATATTGCAAACACATTAATTTTCAAATATAATGACATAAGTGTGAGTTGAATGTGGTAGTCTTTTGAACAATGGATTTGCTATCCAAAAGATGTGATTACGTTTTGACAACATACCAATTTTAGTTACTCCTTCCTATAGTAAATACGAATCATTTATTCCACACAAGTTACATCTGTGTGTGTGTGTGTATATATATATATATATATATTTATATATATATATATAAAAGATGATATTTTATTTTATTTATAGGAATATCTAAGATATGAGTAATAATTTGTTGAGCTATTTCAACCAATTGAACAAAAGGAGTTCTATTTCTAATTTTAATGATGCTCCTCATCCGCCATCAACTTACTCCTCATCTGCAATGAAAATAATCAAGACATCTCTACGTAATCGATTAAGAGATGATGTTATGAATGATTGTTTGGTGCCATATATGGAAAGCGACATAGCAGATACCATTGGAGTTGAAGAAATCATTCAACATTTCCAAAATATGAAATCTCGAAGAGCTTGCTTGTGAAGAATCATTTGTAGGGATGATATTTTGAGAAGAAAAGCATATGACATATTTTGTGATATTTTGTAAGTTATATTTTATGATGTTAGTTTGTATATTTTTAATCAAATGGTAATATAAATGTGTTATATATTTAAATTCATTTGGTTTTAATATAGAATTTGATACGTCAAATTAAGAAAAATAAAAAATCTGCCCTTACTGTATAGAATTTCTGCGTACGTCCCTGTATTCGGGGAAATTGGAATTTGAATGGAGGAATGCTGGCAACTGTATTTCTCAAATTAACACGATTCTTTTGGAGATAAGGAAAAAAACCGTACCGCTTTCGCAACAAAGAAATTTGTAATTATAGTTGAATGTAAGTTGTTAGCACTGTTTATTTCTTTCTACGCAGAACTATGTGATAAGCTAATATACTAGATATCCTATATTACATTTGTCCACGTAATTTCTATACATATTAAGCTGAAAACATGTACATATCTATATTTATGCATCAATTCTGTCATGTTTGCGTATATGTGGAGGTTCTACTACAAACATTTTACCTGTTGTAGCAGTCAATTCAGCACAGTCCCCTATATAGTCGACATACCACAGATTGCTATGTTAATGTGTTTCATTCAGGTTTCTTTATCCGGTTTTACATTAATTTTTAATTTGATTGTTTTTGTTCCACATCAATTGTTTTGTTCTCCTTTTTTTGGGGTTTTACATTAACTGTTAAATGACGTACCACCCACTCACTGTTAAACAACATCTAAGAAACTGAAACTATCATGAGCCATATTATCACTTTTTGCTAACACCTATATGTAAGGATCAAAGTAGTGATATAAGCTGCAAATATTTGGACTGCTCTACTAATACACTTATTTTGATGAGTACATAACCTTTATGTTGTTGTATATCGATAGTATTTGGTCATTATTATTGTTGTTGTTGTTATTATCATCACCGTATTCATATACGGATAATGATATGGAAAAATATTCACATTGCCAGTGGCGGAGCCAAAAACCAAAGCTGGTGATGTCACATAGCAGCAACGTCCTTTTTTGTTCAATTTTATCTCAGTTTCAACCTCAATTTCTAATCAAAACAAGAACCAAAATCAAAATCAGAATTAGGGTTTACCCATGAAACCATATAGCAATCAGAAACTCCACAAAGTTATGAAAAAGGCCACTACTGCACAGCGCCACCAACATTAAGTGTTGTGAAAACTGCGCCTTTGCGGAAGCGTCTAGGATCTTCTTCACCCAATTACTTAAAGATGATTTCTATGGAAACAAACACAGATATGAAATCACACGCGCAAACACAAAATATTCCATCCAATCACCCTCTTTATTGATTCTCAAAACGAATTTTGTTTACACTCACTGGTTCAACAACCAACAATAAACAAACTACAAGAATCGATAACCTTATTGAGAAAGTGAAAGAATATCTAGATGACTAACACTCTTTGTTGGATAAGGAGAACAATGAAGAATGACGGCTAAGCCTTGAATTAATTGGAGGCACCAATCCTCTCTAGGGCACCAAGCCCTAGAGGCACGCAGCTGCCACTCTATTCGGTCATACATTAATCCAATCCTATGTGCTGCTTTTATAGGAGAATAGAAGGCCTAGGCAAATACCCAATTTGCCCCTTCAATACTTGCCGAACAAGTCACATAAAGACCAAGTCAAAACCGCAGAAAACTCGCTCAGACATCTGACCAAATTATGTCAGACGTCTGTCCCTGCTCTCTGGTTACCAAAACCCTGACAACAGACGTCTGACCAAATGCTGTCAGACGTCTGTGCTAAAGCGCAGCACAAAAACTGTTTCTCCTTGCCTTCTCTCTGCTGCTCCATCTCCACTATCGCCAAGCACATCAATGTCTTGTCTTCATATGTGATTTCATGTTACAAATCACAACACTCCACCTTGATATGAAATCGCATCACATCAAGCAAACTTCCAACACCCAAGTCGTCTAGCTCTTTCAATGACGCCTTCTCTCAATTAAACCAACCTCGATTTCCAGGCAACGAGATACACCCCACCTGTTCCGAGTACAGGGACTCAATTGATTTCAGGGCAACAATCACACCCAGTCGATTTTAAAGGACTACGACCACACCTCAATTACAAACACAACCCACCGCCTGCAAAAGGTGCATCTATCACTTAAGTTGCACCGTGCACAAACCAACGGCCTAAAAGTGCTTGCAATACCATCGACACCCATCTAACACTTGATCTAAGCTCCTTCCTTGATCATCTCGGACCCCTTGAGCATCATCAACATGAAGACCCCTGTCGAACACATCAGCAGTGACCAAATTAACCTCTCCACCATGCTATGGACTAGGTTCTTCAACCGTCACTCGCCTGCCACTTCGACACCCGTCTACCGCTTGACCTGAGCTCCTTCCTCGATCACTCTTGATCCCTCGAGCATCATCAACGTGAAGACCCTTGTCGAAAACATGAACCAAATCACCAAGGTACAGGCAAATCAAACCAATTGCTAACATCTTCGTCTTCTTCCATCTTCCCTCATCCACATCGGAGGGCTTCCCTTCATCTCCATCAATCAAACCATTGAGGCCTTCAAATCCCCAATCAAAATTAGTCATCACCAACAGCGCCATCATATCCGACATAAAAAAATCAATTTTTTCCAATCCAAAATCACTCTAAGCTTTGCGGTGATCTAGTTCTGATACCAACTGTTGTGAAAACTGTGCCTTTGCGGAAGCGTACAGGATCTTCTTCGATGATTTCTGTGGAAACAAACACAGATACGAAATCACACGCGCAAACACAAAATATTCCACCCAACCACCCTCTTTATTGATTCTCAAAACGAATTTTGTTTACACTCACTGGTTCAACAACCAACAATAAACAATCTACAAGAATCAATAACCTTATTGAGAAAGGGAAAGAATATCTAGATGACTAACACTCTTTGTTGGAGAAGGAGAACAATGAAGAACGACGACTAAGCCTTGGATTAACTGGAGGCACCAATCCTCTCTAGGGCACCAAGCCCTAGAGGCACGTAGCCGCCACTCTATTCGGTCATACATTAATCCAACCCTATGTGCTGCTTTTATAGGAGAATAGAAGGCCTAGGCAAATACCCAATTTGCTCCTTCAATACTTGCACAACAAGTCACAGAAAGACCAAGTCAAAACCGCAGAAAACTCGCTCAGACGTCTGACCAAATTATGTCAGACGTCTGTCCCTACTCTCGGGTTACCAAAACCCTGACAACAGACGTCTGACCAAATGCTATTAGACGTCTATGCTAAAACGCATCACAAAAACTGCATCTCTTTGCCTTCTCTCTGCTGCTCCATCTCCACTATCGCCAAGCACATCAATGTCTCGTCTTCATATGTGATTTCATGTCACAAATCACAACATTAAGTAGTAGCGATAAGCCTCATCAACTGAGAAGCGAAATTGGAATAATTCAGAAAGACGTTGCTTTCGTTCATTTTTTCCCCTCTGTTTGTTGGAACTTGTAACGATACCTTGTTTGTTTTTAATTTTCTCTGTCCTTTTTTTCTTTCCTTCTTGCCGCACCTTATTTGTTCAATTTTTTTTCTTTTCTAGTGAGGTCACGTGACCTCACCAGCTCAAACGTGCCTCCGTCCCTGCACATTGCTATCTCCATTAAATCAGAACTGGACAGATTGATATAGTAACTGTATGTCTTCTTTTGATGATGAATATATATTTCTTTCCATAAACGTAATTAACGATATACATCATTTCCTTCTGCATGACGAAGTTGACTGAACGACTAATGTAACATAACGTAAGTTGCATTTTCTCATGCAAATAATACTTCCCACGGTATAAAATGGATGAAGCTGAAAGTATAGACATTTTCCCCCTTTATTTTAGATGTGGTTATATGAACATAATATCTGTTTGTCATATGTTGATTTTACTTATTTTTTCCCATTTATTTTTACTACACCTATCCGAACCATTCAATTATATTTGTAAAGATATGAATCTATTATACCAGTTTATTTTGGCAGATTTCCAGGTATTGTATTCTTGCTTGATCTTTCTTTTTTTCTGTGCTTTCAAAAAATGTGTATCGGTTTCTTTTTCTTATATTTGATTTATGGAAATATGTTAGAATTTTCTTTATTATAAGATCTTTCCTGATTAATGATGTACAATTCAATTGAATAGCCCTAGGATCACCAATACCAAATATTTCACAAACAAAAGGGAGAAACTTAATATGATCTATTGTTTAAGATGACGTACCTAGATTAGCAGCGGAAGATGTAATGACTATCATCTTCTTTCTTTTACTTCTAATGTTTACTCTTCTTCTGAGAATTCAGTTTCTCTCTCTTACCCTATTTCTTTATGTGTTTCTTGATGGAGAAGAATACAACTCTTTTCTTAGGGAGAGAAAAGACCCAATTCTTTATATAACATTTAACTCTAAATCTGGTACGTCCGTCATATACCAATTCGACGCTTAAGATTAATCATAGAAGTAATGTTCTAAATATAAACGGTCTATTTATGTCCTAATTAATCGGTCACATTAAGATTAGAAATTGCATAATGGAAAATGAAACATTCTATTTATGACCCAATTAATAGGATCATGTTAAGATTAGAAATTGCATAATGGAAAATTAAACATTCTATTTATGACCCAATTAATAAGGTCACATTAAGATTAGAAACCGCATAACGTTAGAGTTAGATGAAATGTTTATTGCAGTTTCTAATAGAAGATTTCTAGCATTCTCCCACTTGACCTAATTATTCATAATATCAAACGTTGAACATCATACTATGGTAAATTGCTAAGAGTTACGCTGTTGTGCATTATTAATTCAATGCACTCCCTTCCATATACTACAATACCAATAATCCATCAATTTACACTAACATAATGGTCCGCATAATGTCTTATATCATAATGATTAACCATAATATCTTTATAAGACTCTTTCTTGTTTAAAATTACATAAATTACGTACTACCACATTAAAACAAGATACACATAATTGTATATCAGAAATGCATAAAAGAGCTCAGAATGTCACACATTAATCATTATTAATACAACCAAGATCCATTCTTTGAACATGTTCTTCAAGTTGTTTTGGTTGTAACCCTTTCGTCAAAGGGTCTGCAATCATAAGTTATGTCCTGATGTGTATGATTTACACTCTTTGTTTCTGAACCTCATCTTTCACAACAAGATACTTTAGTTCCATATGTTTGGCACCTTTATAGTACTCGTCACTCTTTGAGGAAAACACTGCTACAGAGTTATCACAATAAATTTTTAGTAGCTTGCTAATGGTGTCGACAACCACAAGTCCTGAAATAAGGTTCCGCAACCATAATGCATGAATTATGGCTTCATAACATGCCACAAATTCTTCCTCCATAGTAGATGAAGCAACGATAGTTTATTTCACGCATTTCCATGATATGACACCTTGAGCAAACATAAATAGGTAACCAAAAGTCGATTTTCTAGTATCGATGAATCTAGCAAAATCTGAATCGCTATATCCAATAACCTCCAATCCATTGGATCCACCATACATGAGCATGTAATCTTTCGTGCCTTGTAAGTATCTCAAAAATTTCTTTGCAGCTTGTCAATGTTCCCTTCCTGAATTACCTTGATACCTCCCTAACATACCGACCGCAAAACTGATATCCGGTCTAATACAGGTTTGAGCATACATTAGGCTACCAACAACAGATGCAATGGAATTGATTCCATTTCCTTTCGTTCAACATGATTCTTAGGGCACTGCATGAGATTGAATTTATCACCTTTCTGTACATGAACTTTCCCATGTGAACATTTACTCATTCCAAATCTCTCTAGAATCCTTTCGATATATCCTTTCTAAGACAATCCTAATGTTCCTTGTGATCGGTCACGAAATATTTCTATTCTAATCACATAGGATGCCTCTTTCATATTTTTCATTTCAAAGTTCATTGAGAGAAATTTCTTAGTCTCATGCAATATGCTTAAATTATTTGCAGCAAATATCATCAAAATAAAGGATTAGATAAATAAACTTGCTCCCATTGATCTTTTGGTATAAATAGTGATCAACCGTATTTTCCTTAAAAATAAAAGACGTAATAATGGTATTGAAATAATATACCATTGCCGGGATGCTTGTTTAAGTTCATATTTTGACTTCTTAAGTTTAGAATGCTGCAAAATTTATCATGTACCGTACGTCACTATTGCAACATACGGTTTTACATGTGGCATATACATACTACATATTTTACACTTCGACTACTGTACGTAACACTTACAAATCAAAAAATTTAACTGTTGTGCGCATCTCTTTCCCTTCGTGCTCCTATATAAACCTTGACATGTATGACCAGTGTTTTTCATTTACATTTTGCTAATATAGAAGAAAGTATAACCACATTTACCATTTCTTTGTGTATGTAACAATACTTCTTTTTCACATGATAACGGAGGACAAAAAATTGATAAATTTTTTCAAAAACTATCTGGTCAACAGATATTGTTTGAGTTTAGGCCAAATAATTATGAGATGAACAACATGTTGGAATTCGTAAGTATTGAATGAAATATACTTTTTCCATTAAGCGAACAGGTGCGACTGTTAAGTGAAAGAATGTGACTATTAGAAGCATGCTTTTCCACGAAAAGACACTTTGCGAAAAGACACTTCGTGAAAAGACGCTTCGCAAAAAGACACTTCACGAAAAGACACTTCGTGAAAAGACACTTCCTTTCACCAACGGTCATATTTCCCAACGGTCATATCTCAGTGAAAAGACACTTCGCGAAAAGACACTTCATGAAAAAACACTTCGCGAAAAGGCACTTCATTTCGCCAAACGGTTACATTTCAGCGAAAAGACACTTCGCGAAAAGACACTTCCTTTCATAGAAAGAGATGTGTCTGTACGAAGAGGTACGAGTACGACCGTTCGAAAGAGATGCAATCGTACGAAGAGGTACGGGTGCGACCGTTTAAAAGAGATGCGATCGTACGAAGTGGTACGGGTGCGACCGTTCAGAATGGATGCGGATAAACTATAAATAAGGAGGAAACCTAATCACTTTCCTAACTGAATTCCAATCCGAACTTCCTTCTCTCTTCTCTAATACTCTTATATATAATCACAGAGTGACATACTCATTACAATCTCGTGCAGAATACGTCTATTGTATCTTGGGAGAATTTTGAAATAAAGTTCTTAAGGAAATTGTTACGACAAGCCTCAGACGACATTATATGGTTAGACTTCTAGTTTATTTGTATATTTATATACATTATTCTATAATCTCTCCTTTCTCTATGTTGTGTTATTTCTTAAAATAGTATAACGTTGTTGTTGTAAATTGATTACAACATGCTTATTGCAAATATTGAATTCCACAGTAGTGGAAACTCAACTTATAAACTTGTGCGACGAGTTTAGAATTGATTATTCTTTGTTTTGGTATACTAGACGTATAACATCTTAAGAATTTTATATCTGTTTTCTTACTATGTCCATAAAAACTTCTCAACCAATGTGTTTTTTTTTAAGTTTGCGTGTTCTATAGATTCTTACGTTTTTTATCAGTGCTTTTTAATTTATTACCCCGTTTCTTGAAAAATATGGGATGTACTATTTTTTTTCTTCAAATTTCTAAACTGCTTGTGCAAAAAATTATCTTAGTTTGTCTACGTGTCTACCTATTTTTTCGTACACTATTAATCTACTTACTGACAATTGAAAATGTGTTCATTTAAACCTTTCTTGCTGTTGAAATTTCACTAGCTTTGACTATTTTTACAATACACATAGATACTCCCCCCAGTTAAAAATATAGAACGTTTTGTGAAGTTTTTTGTTTTTCAAAATATAAGACGTTTTTACCTATAATAAATTGTATCTACTTTATTGATTTGCCATTAAGTATTTCTATTGGCTCATGTGAGTAGGTGGATGATTCGAAAATCCCAACAACCACTTTTTTGTACTTGAAAATAGAAAAAGTAACTTAATTTTGCATGAAAAAAGGAGTCAACTCACCAAAATGAAGCATTTGAATTTTTTCTTAATTTCTGTGCAAATCTCTAAAACGACTTATATTTTGGATTGGAGGGAGTATTTAAATAGCATGTTTTTCACTTAACCTACCAGCCTATATTGCATTTAATTGAAGAAAAATAATTTGAGAGGAAGAGATAAAAGGTTTTGAAGAAGACAATATTTTGTTGTTTTTTTCTTGATTAATACATGATTGACATAAGACTCATTTTATACATGCATTTTCTATTTGAAAGAAGGATTTGGATAAGATCACAATAAATCCTTTCCAAACATGACCAAATAAGAAAAACAGGAAACATAATTTAATGCAATATTAAACACATGCAATTTAATGCAAGTTTAATTTATTCCAACAATGTCTCCAGTAAATTAAACTTGCTTCTTGTTTCCAAATTCTCTGCACTTCTTCTGAAGACTTATCTGCTTCGTGCCTTTGTCAAAATGTCAGCCATTTGATCACCTGTTTTGCATTACTCAACAATAATTTTTTTATTTTATTTTACCTTTTTCTTTTGAAGAAATATGCGCTAAGTTCCTTTGTCAAAAACCAGTTGATCACTTGTTTTGAGGACATATCAATTTTGATTCTTTTATACCTCACGTGCTTTGGTAAAAAAAACAACGATATTATCCAGATTTTCTTAATCATCAGCTCCTCTTCTTTTGCTTCTTCACTAGTAGGAACTTTAGGTTTTGCTTTAGCTGTTTGTTTTGATTTTGGCTCTTGCTTTTCTACTATCTTCTCATTGCCTACGTTGCCTGCTGAAGCTCCTTGTTCGAATATTGCATACTCCTGTCCAAATAGCTCAAATTTTCCTAATAAATTATTGTCATTCACCCTTGCTTTCTCTCCTTCATACTCCTTTTGCTTGCCTTCTTCACTGACGATCGCTGCTTGCATAGCTGTTCCATATGCTACCGCTTCATCCGGGTCAATGTCCTTGCAAAGCTCTTTCCCATTGAAGAAATCCTGAAACAACTGCTGCACTTTAAAAATTCTAGTAGAACCACCAACAAGCACTACGTCATGCACCTGACTCTTGTCCATCTTCGCACCCATTAAGCATTTCTCAACTAGATCCATGCATTTCCTAAACAAATCCATGTTCAGCTCCTCGAACCTTCCTCGAGCGATGGTGGAGTAGATGTCCATTTCTTCAATAGTAACATTAGTCACAGCCTCTTCTGCTTTTTCATTCTCTTCAACTTTGTCTTCTTCATGTTCTTTTTCATTAGATTTGTTATTAAAATATGCAGTAACTTTTTGATTTTCCTCATCTTCGTATTCAATTTCTTCATTCTTTGTATTTTCATTTTCACTGTTTTCATCCTCAATTTCTTTACTCCCAATATCTTCTTTTTCAACTCCTCTGTTTTCGTCCGCTTCTTTGTTCTCTTCTTCGACCTCCTCTTCGTCTTTTCTTGTTTTCCTTTCTTTTCCTTTTGTTTTTTCTTCTCTTTCTTCTTCTCTGCCTCTTTGCCTTCATCTTCTTCATTGTTGTACTTCTTTTCTTTTCCTTCTCCTTTCACTTTTTCATTTTCTTCTCCTTCCTTTTCTTCTTCATACTTATCGACCTCTTCAAACCTTTCTTCCTTTCTTCCACTGTTTCATTTTCTTCATTTTTGTCCTTTATTTCTTTCCCTTTTTTCTTCTCTTTTTTCTCCTTTGCGCCGTTGCCTTTGCTATTGTCTTCTTCTTGATCTCCACCTGGAAACTTCTTTTCTTTCTCTTCTTCCGCTTTCTTTCTCTCTTCTTCTTTCTTCTTCTTTTTTTGATTCTTCGAATCCATTTCGCTCTCTTTTGACTCTTCAGCTGCAGGTGCTTTTCCTTCAGCTTCTTTTCTTTCATCCTCTTCTTCCTCTTTATCTTTTTCTTCTGCTTTTGTGTTATCCATTGCATACACCTCTTTCAATAAATTCCACGAATCTTTTGTGAATTTTTCTCCAAGAATATGGTCGAAAGCTTCTCTATCAACGTTCTCATTCATCAAAATCCGAGCTTGAAGATCTTTCCGTCTCAAGCTTACAAATGCTTTACTCTCTTTCTCCGTCATGTTTTTAACATTTTTTGGCCATTCGTAGTCACTTTCAACGATCTCCCAAAGCCCTTTGGAGATCAATTCTTCTTTCTTTTTATTACTTCATTCTTCGAAATTTTCTTTTGTGAGGACAAACGGTAAGGAGAATAGAAAAGCCATAGTCTCAACCAGGTTCTGATACCAATTGAAGAAAAGTAATTTGAGAGGAAGAGATAAAAGGTTTTGAAGAAGACAATATTTTATTAGTTTTTTTTCTTGATTAATACATGATTGACATAAGACTCATTTTATACATGCATTTTCTATTTGAAAGAAGGATTTGGATAAGATCACAATAAATTCTTTCCAAACATGACCAAATAAGAAAAACAGAAAACATAATTTGATGTAATATTAAACACATGCAATTTAATGCAAGTTTAATTTATTTCAACATTAATACCATGCACACTATACTACTTCGATTTCTTCGCTATGTTTCTGCTGTCCGTACTGTCTACTGTTTACAACAAGCGCTAACATATTTCGAGATGGTGATCACACGATCAATGATAAACGTTGGCCGATATTGAAAATGAACATAATCGTGCAAGCAAACATAAGCATTGCTACCCTGTCGTACTATTCCTCTCAAGCAATAAATATGGCAGCAACATATACTTTGTTCCTTTTTTCCCTACGTATCCGCTATACTTGAACATCTTGCTTTCGTCCTAACCATGTACAGAACGAATTCAACCACAATTTCCGTAACTTTATGAAGGCACAAGTAAAAGACAATGCTTAAATGCATCTCACTTTCGATCCTAAAACTTTATGAAGGCACAAGTAAAAGGCAATTGCTTAAATGCATCTGTGTGCAAAGCATCGTGGCACCCACTAGTTATTACTTAAATGGTTGAAAACATAACTCAAAGAACATTACACACTATGTCATTTCTTGAGCACACCTAATTTATTGTGAAAATAATGATTATTGATTCAATGTCATTTCTTATAATGACCGGAACAAAAAATGCATATAATCTATACTATATTATAATTACCGAGTTTGGTTTGGAAGGCTCAGAAACATTCTCCAGGTTATGTAAAACTGAACCGTCTTTTTCGAATTCTTTTTTTTTTTTTTTTTCTGCGCAACTCTGTCGTTCCTTTTCCCAATTTTCTCGCTTAGATTTTTTTTTTAACGCAACTCTCCTATTCCTTTTTCTTTTTCTTCCATAAACCCTATATATTCCTGTTCCTAATTCATGCTTCCCCCGTTGCCGTTGACATCCCCACCTCCCGACGTCGTTACCCTAATCTCCTGATTCTTATTATTGAGTTCGATTAGAATGACGCGCAATTGCTCTGGTGTCTTGACAAACGAAGCGTCGTTTCGCTCAAACGTTCTTCGCATAGCTTTCTTACCTAGGGTTGCTTCCAGCTGTATTGTGTCGCAGAATTTGTACGCTCGATTTTAGGTAAATTTTTAATATAACAATCGCCCTCAAATTAATAAGCTTTTACCACTAATTTGGCAATTAGTTGCAGTTTATAGTAATTTAGCACATCTGAAGTTAAAGAACTCCAAATTTTGTTTTAACGCACAAATTGAACATGGTGAATTTGCAATTTAATCAAATTGATTGATCATTCATGTGTTTACACAACTCGAAGAAGCCAAGAATTCGTAAAGGAGCTGTTTCGTCGGTAGGTTTCTAATCCGCATACAAATATTTATTTCAATTATACTTACAAATTCATTAATTTGCATCTATTAGAATTTGATTTCTGATAGTAGTCTGCGACGATTAAAATCATTTAAATATGATTAGAAGACTTGATTTTTTTCTACAGTTGATGACATTACTACACCATGAGACTTCGAGGGCGACTGTGGCATATGGCGGCAGTGGAAAAGCTTCTTTGAAAATTAAGGTAAAAGTCAGCTGGAGGTGAAGGTTATTACTGATTTACTTTAACACTGTTATTTTATATTTTGATTTTTAATATCTTTATATTGAATATGCAATGGTTTTGTTCCCTTCTGACTTTCTATACATTGGATGTAATGCAACAGCAAATTGCAAACAGAGCTGTGATACTTAATCCTTAAACATCCATAAGTTTTCCATGTTAGTTAAAAAGACTTTACAGTTCCATATGATGTTTGGATGGTGTTCAATGATTTTAGTTTTTTTTTTCTCTTAAGAAGGCTAAATTTTATACGTACATAATCAGGTCCTATCTTTAACTGTATTGGTTTTGATTGTAAGATGCCTAAAATAAAATAACACGTTTTGTAACTTGCGTGAATTTTCTTATTCCTATTATTTTTTTGTTAATGTTAAATAAAATATTCTCAAATTAATTGGGATGAACTTTAAAGTTTTGGGTTTAACAATTTTAACTCAAATAAGGAAATGTAATTTCCCTACTTAGATGTCTCATAAGATAATTTTATATGACTACTCCCTTCTTTGCCATTACGGTAGAAATCCTATTAACTGGTGACAAGCATTTTTGTGACAAGAAAGGGTAACTCATTTGATATGCTACTGCGCTAATGCATGCAATGTAGTGGTTTTCACTATTTTGATTTTTTTTTAAATGCATATTGTATTTATTAGATAATTGTAGAATTTATGGTCAACAAGTATAAAGTTTGGTGTATAGTAGTACACTAACATTTTATTTCTGAGCTTTCTGAAATTATAACTGCTCACTAGCATAAAAATATGCTTAATTTTGATTTCAGATTTATGCTCAATAATGATAAGAAAGATATGATGGTAATCCAATTTTAATCTTGCTTTTGCCTATGAACTAAATATAGGAAACCTTCAGATTCATGATTTTACTTAAATATTCTTAGTTACACATGTGTTGTTTTTAATCAACATGGTAAGAAAAACGGTAGCTTATTTGGTTTAATCAGCTTAAGCTTTGACTGATTTATCAAAGATTACATTAGATTTTTGGTTCACTATGTTATGATGGCATTAGTAAAGACTGCAATATGATCTAATTTCAACATAAATGGGTTACTGGTCTGTACCACAGTCATGTTTTGCTGTAACACTTTCTGATTATATTAAATTGATGTAATCCCTCTCAATGATATAGCATGACCAATCAATGAGCATAAATATATTTAATTAATATTGTACACGCTAATTATCATAACGAGAACTATTATAACATGCCAGTCTATTATCATCTTAATGGCACTTAATGGGTAACTAAATAAATCATGAATGATTTTTTCCTTTATTAACCACAACTAGGTATATTAAATCAAGCTAAATAAAAGTTATGCCAATTTCTAAAAATCAAGTGTGATTTTGTAAATAAATATAAGTCTGAATCTCCATACTTATTTTAATATAATTTGGAGTAGCATATAAGGAAGAGAATAATAGGCATTAGTGAGTTGCTCAATTTTAAATTGAAATGCGTCTCGAAAGAAAATGATGTGACATGTATGATACGTGGTATCATTTTGAAATTAATCTTAATTTAAATTACAGGAAAATACCCTGAAGGACAAAATGAACAAAAAATCATTTCATAAGGACAAGAGGCTAAAATTTAATTCATAAGGACAAATTTTAGTGTAAAGAGAGGAATTATAGTGGGCCTCTGAATTCCTCCCTTTACACTAAAATTTGTCCTTATAGATAAAATTTCACACCATTGTCATTATGGAACAATTTTTTATTCATTTTGTCCTTGAGGCTAGGAAAAATGGATTTGAAGTTTTGAAAAGTCTAAATTGTCTTCTTTAATTTAATTATGTGATAACACCATTGTTTTCCACTTCTATTTGATACATCCATCTATACTACCTCTACTCCCTACTAGATCAAAAGTTATCTAATCAAACAACTCAGATTGTTCCAACAAAAATGAATCAACCAACTCAAGTTAATTTCAGCGAGGCTTAAAGAGTTTTGCTGGAATAGCTCTTCATCGGTACAACAGTATTCATCTGTCCGTCATCACTGGCCACCTCAGTTCTTCTTATCTGTTCCATCTACTTTATCAAGCAGTCATCTCATTTTATTTCGACCCCCCCCCCCCCCCAAGCCGAATAATAAGATGATATTTTGAATTTTCATCATTCTTTTTTACTTCCTCATCATGCAATTTTCGGTATTTTAACCATTTGCTTCAGGTAGATAACAAGAGGCTCTGACTTCTGATAATTTCAACTCACATGCATAAATTTCTTGCTGTATAAGGTAATTTAGTTTGATTAAAACGCGAAGGATAGTTTTAAGATATGAATGGATTGGCTACCATATTAGATTGTCATTGTATAGTTTTCGGTATTTCTCAACTCGAGATACCACCATTAGTTGGGCCAATTGAATTCGTAAAGCTCAAAATAACTATTTTATTGCCATTATTTATTCCCGTGTCGATTGAGGCAATAGAAATGTACTTGACAATTATATTACTATGATAAGAAATGCATATACGGATTACTGGTTCAAAAATAGGTATATAAATAAAGTTCTAAGCTCATTTTATTTTCGTGTTCTTTGATCAAGTACATGAGAGACCATGCAGTTGGAATGAAGTTAAACTACTTGATTAAAAATAATAATAATATAAGTTTCACACTCATGATATATTATATGTCCATTAAGATTACCATGATTTACCTAGAAGATCACATGTTCAAATGGCTAAATGGACGAGTTGATAAAAAAATTCCTGTTTTATAATGGTAGCCTGTAGACCTATAATGGAAGGTTATGTGAAGAGGTTCAATCTCCCACTAAATTATTAGGTGACTGCAAATAAAAAGTATTAAGGACATTGGTGGTTTTTGCATATGTGGCAGCCCATTTACTTAGCAGGAAGGCTAGGACCATGTTGTATCCTATAATTTCTCTAAATTCAACATCTTTATTTTATTAGTTTAGAGGTACCTAAATATTTTGTTTCGCCTGATGCTTACATGATTTTTGGGCAATTAAAAATTGGTAGACAGCATTCCAGTTATGTGTGTACTCAATTATTTATGTATTGTTTTTAATATAAAGTGCACCGTTTTCATTTACAACATAACTTTCAGAAGAATTGGTTATTGCGTTATTACAAAAGACGAGCATGTAAACAAAGACTGTGCTAAAATACATTTCGTACTAAGTACTACTTTAGGTGGTGGTCCACCTTCGCTAGGTTGCTAATTCTAATTATTGAACAAAATCTTATAGCTAAAGCTTATACTTTTTAATTGTAGTGAACTTATAATGAATATGGTAAACTCAGGTATGTGTATTTCACTTATATTTGTCATAGAAACTAAATTAGTCCATTTTTAAAACCTTAAATATATTAATAGTGTTAGAATATTTGAATTGGTAACATGCGTGTGCTCCTAATAATAAGTTAAGTGTGGTCATGATCCACTTTTGTAGGTTAGTGAATAGGTTTTCATTAAGTTTATTTAAAGGCTTGTAATCTTCTATCATTTTTGTAGTAAGGAATAATAACAAATGGAAAATAGGGAGAAGGACAAACTTAATAAAAAAATTAATGAAAAGCATGGAAAGTTTAGAATTTAGTGAGAAGGCCAAATGATAGTGTAAATGGATAAAGGTTAGTGGGCCCCCTGAATTCCACCTATTGTGTAAATGTGTCCTTCTCCCTAATTTTGAAACTTCTCATACTTTTCACCAAATTTTTTCCAAAGTTTGTCCTTTAAAAGAAAATCCTCACTATCATTCTTCGTGTTTTAACGTTTCCTCTCTCTCTTCTTCATACCAAATTCTAACAAATGGTAACAGAGCTTGGGAGAGAGAGGGGAATTAAAAAAAAAATACTGTTTTCTTCTCAATAAAAATGCTTTCAGTTTCGTTTCACTTTTGTCAATAGAAATGCTTTCACGCAAGTTCTCCACTTCCCAAAATAAAATATCATCATCTACAGAAATATATTTCTTGCTGCTAAAAGGAATCTCATGATCCTTGAGATTTGAGTTGTGATGCGTCACATCTGCAGCTAACTTCACTTGAATCAAAGATCTGTGTTGCCATTAGAGTCTGCTATCACCGTAGATCTGGAAAGTCGTGATGCTATTGACGGAGCCATTGCAAAACGTGAGGCAGATGGTATGTAGTTTACTGATTTGTTATTGGAAGTTGAGATGTTGAGAGGAGTAAAGTCAGAGTTGAGGATGATGTGGAGAGAGAAAAGTACATGGCAAGGTACAAGAGAGCAGAGCTGAGAATACAAGCATGGGAGAATCATGAAAAAAAAGAAAAGCTGAATGGAGAGGAGGAAGGCTTGAGCTCAGGAGAAGTTTGCAAACAAAATTGCGGCAGTGCGAAGAACAGCGGAAGAGAAGCGGCCAAACGCAGAGGCGAGGATGAACGAAGACACGGGCAAAACGTCGGAAAGAGCAGATTATATTGCGTTGAATGGAAGCAGAGCTTGAGATAAGTGTTCAGGCTGCAAAGAAGTGCTTAGTTTCATGGGAAGTAGATGAGCTGTGCACTGTTGCGGTGGATATTGACGGTGTAGGTTGACGCTTTTAGGCTTGGTGATGAAGTGGTGCGGCTATGTGGAGTGAATTTCTGGTCGCTGAAGTGTGAGTTTTCTTGTATTAAATTATTGTTGGGATGATGAACTGCCGTTGGAAACTATAAGGCCAGAGATGGCAGGATGTATGACTTTTTGGAGATGACGGCGTGCAGCGGATGCAATGTTTGTTGGACTGTGAGTTGAAATGGTGTTGCGGTAGAGACTGCAGTAATTGCTTTCAACCAGATATGAAGATGAAGACGAGAAAGGGTAGAACGTCCCTTATGAGGTTGGATATTTGTGAATGCTCGAGGGAACTATTTGGTGATATGCCTAAAAGAAAATAGGCATGCCTACTTGCGAAGTAGGCTAAGTGAGGAAGACTTGGTTTTGTGTCATCCAACAAGTAAGGAAGCAGAGCTGCGGTTCTCACTTGTTGGGAGATGACATATACAAGGGACGAATGGAGAGGTCAGTGGATCCCTTAGAGGAAACCAAAAGTGTCTGTTGATGGTGTTGACGGTTAAAGTACCAATCAATTGAAACAGTTGAGCATGTCCAACAAGTTAAAGCTGACGTGATAGAGTTCGTCTATGCAAAGACGATGAATGAAAATGAGGATTGTAGTTCACTGTTATGTAAACTGGATGTTAGCACATCTAGTTTAAAGGAGGATGTTAGAATATTTGAATTGGTAACATGCGTGTGCTCCTAATAATAAGTTAAGTGTGGTCATGATCCACTTTTGTAGGTTAGTGAATAGGTTTTCATTAAGTTTATTTAAAGGCTTGTAATCTTCTATCATTTTTATAGTAAGCATAACAATGTAATTCTTCGTGTTTTAACGTTTCCTCTCTCTCTTCTTCATACCAAATTCTAACAAATAGTTCATTTGCATATATGTCCATGTACAATAAATTTATTCTTGGTGAATATATTTTATAATCAGATTTATAGCAATCAGTTCATGTTTTTAACCTTACATCACTTAAAATCCAATACTTGCTAATAGTCTCTCCACATGCATGAAACATTACTCATGTTATGTATTGGTCACTGCTATATTTGTATTAATGGAAGTAGATCAAGCAAAAAAATTAATGTAGATTCAAATCGGGTTGTTTCAACATACATATATAGAACGTGCACATGCATATGTATGTGTTTACGTACATATACATATACATATGCATATTAATAAAAATTTACGTTTTATTCCGTTGTGTATTCATATATGTATATTGATTTAAAAAAATGAATCGTAAGAAAAGGAAATTTTGGCTTTAATAATATTTGATATGATTTTAGTGCAGATATGGCTAGCAAAGTGGAAATATAATTCATCAATTTTATATGAAGTTGGCTTGGTTATGCAGTTTGTTTTGTTTGCAAGCATATGTAAAATATATTAGTTTTTTCTATATTTTTGATTAACCACTTATATGCATGTACGAATAAAAATATGTATATTCTGATATGCCCACAATGCCAGTTCCCATGGCTCATTTCACGCTTAAAGTCTCTTAAATCATCCAAAACGAATTTGTTAGGAAGGGTTTAAAAGAAAAAGGATAACATTGTAGGTTCATTGGTTTTCACCGTCTTCCCTTCACATAGCATGCCTTTTTGTATTTTCTGATTATTTTGTTATATACAAGGGTATTTGCCAAATACAAGGTTTTTATCCATGATTTAAAGAATATTACAATACTTGGGTAGAGTCTCTTTGTTCCATTTTTAATCATAACGTTTAGATGCTACTGATTTTCCCTAAAAATGGGTGTTGATGAGTTTGGCTAGAATGTTATGCTGTTTGATTTAAGCTGTTTTCTAGCAGTTTTCTTTTGTTGAATTGTGACACCACATTATGCATGTTATAGAGAACTCAATGACAAGGCACATTAAGTTCTGCATTGTCGATCATTGCAGCCATTCATCTTCCCTTTTGTTGGTATGGTTGCTGCTGCTGATACTACATAATTGCAAATGGCTCATACAAGTTCAAAGATAGCATAAGGAATCTGCGAAAGGATTAGCCTGTAATTTTTGTTTTGTAGTATTCTAAGCATGCATGGCAAGTATCACATCAAATTGCATTAATTGTATATGTAAGTAATTTGAGGAGCAGGACCGTGTTTTCTGGATGCACCTTTCCACTGTGCATTTGGTTTCCATCTACGTTCTCAATGCATTGAACAATAAAATTTTAATGATTTTGTTGACTTTGAATTAGCTACTGTTGGAAATTTATGTGAATTGTTTAAAATATAGAAATAAGTGTATGATGGCTCTTAAATGTGAATAGTCCCACATCATGGGATTATATGAAAGAAGCAAGTATTTATACTTGTTTCTAAGAAGCTTTGATGGGGCCTTGGGGCTCCCAATACATGCTTGGTTGTGAGGATGGAGCCCATGCATCATGACCACAACACACGTTGGGCTTTGGGCCTTGGCTATGTGGTGTAGACACTTATATTTTTAGACCAGAAAAACTTGATTTTTTCGAACCGTTTTTTTAATTATGGAAAATATTTCTTAACCGAATTTAATTTGAAACGGTAAACTTTTGACCAAGTATTTCGCAGATCCTATTTTCCTCCACTGACCAGTATTTTCGAATAACCTAATCCTCGTCTATATTTTATTATCTTCAGATTAGACGAGAGTAGTATAGAAAAAAGACTGTTTTTCTCTTCCACCGCCATTAAAATATTCTTACAGAAATTTTCGAGCAGTTAAATCCGAAAGTGCAAATCTGCACTGATCTGTTTGTGCAAAGCAGATTAGTTATTAATTTCAGAGAGGCTGTTTTATCCTAGAGGCGGCGGCGAAAGTACGAACTGGTTTTGCACCATCGACCAGATCGCCGAATCGTCTTCAAAAAGCGACCTGGTCCGCGACTCAGCCATTGTTTCCCAACAATTTGAAGACGATCTCGTGAAACAATGGCTTCGGTTGCCCTCGTTCAGATTTGCCGACCAACAAATTCAGCGCACTTCGGTCCTTTGAAGAAATAGACATGCTTGTTCAGATGGGAAAAAGTTCGCCGGATTCAGAGGTAGTTCCGGTCTGGCTTATGATGAGACGAAGCTCGCTTTGGTTTTAGCTACTTCGGAAGAACATGATCTTTTCTCAGACTGCCGATACTAGTTCCGCTGGTTGCTCTCAACATTGTGGTGTGGCGGTTCTAAGCAAAGACTGAGGTCATTTATTTATTTACTCCTAATTTTTATTCTACCCATCGAAGTCATTGCATATTCTGAACCTAGCTTATCTTGGTAACTTTGACATCTAATAACTCCATGCTTTTAGTAAAACTCATAACCTGCTGTGCTCAGAACTTCATGACATCAAAGCACTAGGTTCACTACATTTATTTAATAGGATGTCATGAAGACTGACTGTTTAATGTAGTATAGAGTCCTACATGTCATGAAGAATGTGGATAAATTATGCAGGCTTGTTTTTACATTTAAATATGTTTGCAGACCAATCTAATTAAGCAGTTTGGAGATTATTGATGTAGGGTAGAAGAAATAGAAATGACTAGCTGTTGATATTGCAATTATGATGACAATGCAATAATGATCACTCAAAGGACGAATTACATTCTGTGTTCAAATTCAAATGATTCTTTTTCACCATGATAATTTTGTTGAATATGTGTATTTAAATTGAATTATTATGGAAATCCATGGCACATATATGCATCTTATTTTGAAAATGTCATTAAAATTTGGGCATTAGTGAAATGCATATGATTATATAGAAATGTCATTAAAATTGACATTAATAGAATACATATAATATTGGGAAATGTCACTAAAAATTTGACATTAATAGAATGTGTATGTTATTTGATAATGTCCTTAAGAATTGACATTAATCGGATGAATAGCTTTTTTGCATCAAATAAATTGACATAGTTTATATGCATACAAGTGAAAAGGTAGAATATAGAACACCTTTGTTGCATACATGTGAATAATTTATGTTAGTCTCTGAGTTTATGAATATTTTCCTATGAGAAAATATAAATTATTAACATATGAACATCTTTAAAAAATAGTAAGCATCAACAACCGACCAGTAAATAACAGAATGGAATCCGCAAGCAAACCATAAATGACAGCAGCAATCAACCCAAATGAATGATTCTGGACAGTTATTCTAGAATACAACTGTAGAAAACCAGATCATATGACACGAATGTTTTGGAACAGGCCAGGCCCTGCACCGCAGGCTAACCTGACTGAGGAGCCTCTTACGGCTATGATTACTGAGATTCGCCTTGTTGGTGAATCAGAGGGTTGGTGGGTAGACATTGGTGTTTCTCTCCATGTTTGCTATGATCGTGATATATTCACAATATACACGGTTGTTGACGATCAGAAAGTGTGTTGTGAGATCCTCGCACCACTTAAGCTGAAGAGACTGGTAATATGAAAATAAAACATATGATTGGAAAGACATTGATTCTTAAAGATGTGATGCATTTGATATGTTTGAAAACATTCAAAATTGAAATCAAGCAAATAAGAAAATTAAGAGACTACATAGTGATAGAGGAACAGAATACGAATCAAATTCTATTCTGGATTTTTTTATGTGATATATTGTACATAAGAGAACTGCACCCTATTCACCTGAAATGAACGGTAAAGCTGAAAAAAAAATAGGACCTTTACCGAATTAATAATTGTCATTTTATTAAATTTTGGTGCAGCATAACATTAGTGGGGGGATATTTTATAGACTGTACGTTATGTTCTGAATAGAATCCCAATATCTAAGAATAAAATTTCGCATTATGAAATTTTAAAAGAAATATAAATCCAATATGTCATACTTTAGAACTTGGGGTTGCTTAGTATATGTTCGCATTCCAGACCCTAAGAGAATAAAATTGGCAAGTAAATCATACGAATGTGTATTTATTAGCTATGCTGTTAATAGCAAAGCATACAGGATTTATGATCTAAATACACATAATATAATCTGAATCAAATGATGCCAATTTTTTATGAAACAAAATTTCCTTTTAATTTAAGGAATAGTGGGGGCACAACAAGTATGCCTATTAGAACAAAACTTAATAAAAGTTCTGAAGTTGAACCTAGAAGAAGTAAAAGAGAGAGAACCGTAAAAGATTTTGTTCATATTTTTGTGCTTTTACTATAGAGGAGGATCACTTAAACCTCCAAGAGGCCTTATCTTATTTAGACGCCGATTTTTGGCGAGAGGCTATAAATGATGAGATGGATTCTCTGGAATCCAATAGGACTTGACATTTGACAGATTTACCTTCTGGTTGTAAATCTATAGGCTGTAAATGAGTACTTAAAGGAAAATTAAAACTTGATGGCACTGTTAATAAATATAAGGCACGATCAGTAGCTAAAGGTTTTTAAACAAAAAGAAAATATAAACTTCTTCGACAATTTCTCACATGTAACTAGAATAACATCCATTCGGGTATTAATCTCACTTGCTTCCATTCATAATTTATGAATACACCAAATGGATGTTAAAACCGTCTTTTTAAACGGTGAATTAGACGAAGAAATTTATATGGACCAGCCTGAAGGATTTGTAATACATGGTCAAGAACATAAAGTATGCAAATTAGATAAATCATTATATGGTTTAAAACAAGAACTTTAACAATGGCATGAAAAATTTGAGAACTTTAATCATTTCACATGGTTTTAAAGTTAATGAAAGTGACAAATGCATTTATTACAAATCTGAGAATGACATTTGCACTATTATATGCCTTATGTAGATGACCTACTCATCTTTGGGTCAAACATTCATGCCATAAATTTAGTCAAATCTTTATTAAGTGCCAATTTTGATATGAAAGATCTAGGTAAGGCGAGTGTAATCCTTGGTATTAAGATTACTGGGTCAAAAAGGGGATTTTCTTTGGATCAATCTCATTAAATTGAGAATACTCTAAAGAAATACAATTATTTTGACTGTAAACCTGCATGTACACCATATGGTCTCAGTGTAAAGTTATTTAAGAACACTAATGAAGGTGTAAGACAGTCTGATTTTGCGAGCATCATTGGCAGCCTACGGTATGCCACTGAATGTACTAGACCCGACATTGCCTATGTCGTGGGATTATTATGCAGGTTTACCAGTAGACCTAGTATAAAGCATTGACATGATATTGAAAGGGTCATGAGATACCTTAAACGAACCATGAACCTTGGATTACATTATGAAAAGTTTCAAGCTGTACTTGAAAGATATTCCGATGCTGACTGGAATATTTTATCTGATGATTCTATTGCGACCAATGGCTATATATTTAGCATTGCTGGAAGAACTGTTTCTTGGAAATCTAAGAAACAGAATATCTTGACTCAGTATACTATAGTGACTGAGATAATAGCACTAGCTACAGCTAGTTAAGAAGCAGAGAACTAAAGAAATCTGCTATTTGAGATCCCTATAAAGGAAAAATAGACACCAGTGGTGTAATCGATTGTGATAGTTCCGCGGCTATTACAAAAAGTATAGAACTGTTATAACAACGGTAGAAAAACGACGTCGTAAGCACAATACTGTAAAAGAACATCACATATATAGTGATGAAAGATTTGACGACTATTGAAAGAAAAACAGAACCGATAATACAACGGTAAGAAATGACAGTCGTATGCACAGTATTGTTAGAGGACATCACATATGAAGTGATGATAATTTGGCAGATCCTTTGACGAGAGGACTGACCAGAAAGAAAGTCCTTAATAATTCTAAAAGAATGGGACTATTGCCCTGAGATTGTGGAATCACGCACTGTAACAACCCGTATTTTCAATAACCTGTAATAACATAAATCGAGGCAGAATTTAATTCTAAAATGGGAATCAAGGGAAACGGGCTATGCCATTGCGTTCGTCTCGGAAAAATACGCGAAATAGAGTCCGAGTTTTCGAAAATGGGAATCCGTATGACCCAGTTAAGGCCCATGGAAGTTTTCAGAAATTTCCATAATTAAAACAGATTTAAATTTAAATTAAAAACAAGGTTTTGGGCCATCTGGGCCAAGGCGGGGAAAATTCCCGCCAAGGACCCCATGTCGACAGGCCTGTCGACAGGGGTCCGGGCATGTCGACTACCCTGTCGACAGCCCTGTCGACAGGGTGTGGCCAGGCTAACTGGCCTGGCGCACCATTTTGATCTTGGCTTGATTGGGGGGCTTGTTTCTAGAGAGTTCCGGGATCTGATGGACCTAATTGAATCTAGGGTTAATCCTATGGCCTAAAAACACTACCCTAATCTATAAATAAGGCCCTAATCTACCCTAAATCACTCATTATTCACTCTAGCAACAAAACTATGCCAAAATCCAAACTCTCATGGCCTCCACCCTCTTCATACAAATCCTAATTTAATTCCTAAGTAATTTTCCATGCATACAAGCATATTTAGGCTTGTATGATCCTCCTTAGCTTGCATTAAAGGCTTGTTTTTCTATTGCCATCATAAAGGAGGAGTCTTGATCAAGTTTGCTTGCATTTGGGGGCTTTAATTAGTTGCATAAGGGGTTCTTTACATTTGCTATAGTTATTTGAGTCCGCATAAGCATTGTAAGCCCTCTTACCTTCATTTTAGAAACTCTAAAGTTAATATGTGATGCAAATTGAGATTTATGTATGTTTATTGAGTTATGCATGTTTATGCAAGTTTGCTAAGCCTTGATTTGCAAGATTTAAGAGTTATGCATGTTTATGCAAGTTTGCTAAGCCTTGATTTGCAAGTTAAAAGAGTTATGCATGTTTATGCAAGTTTGCTAAGCCATGATTTGTATGTTTATTGAGTTATGCATGTTTTGCAAGTTCACTATGACATGATGGGCATGTTTGACAAGTTATGCATGTTTTGCAAGTTCACTATGACATGATGGGCATGTTTGACAAGTTATGCATGTTTTGCAAGTTCACTATGACATGATGGGCATGTTTGACAAGTTATGCATGTTTTGCAAGTTCACTATGACATGATGGGCATGTTTGACAAGTTATGCATGTTTTGCAAGATCACTATGACATGATTTGCAAGTTTGATAAGTCATGCATGTTTTGCAAGTTCACTATGACATGATTTGCAAGTTTGATAAGTTATGCATGTTTATGCGAGTCCGCTATGCCATAATTTGCAAGTTAAATAAGTTATGCATGTTCATGCAAGTTCATTAGGCCATGTTGTGCATGTTTGACAAGTTGTGCATGTTTATGCAAGTTTAAAATGACAAGTTGTGCATGTTTTGACAAGTTGTGCATGTTTTGACAAGTTGTGCATGTTTATGCAAGTTTAAAATGACAAGTTGTGCATGTTTGACAAGTTATGCATGATTAAGGTAATATGCAAGTTCACTATGCTAAGTTATGCAAGTTTAACATGTTATGCATGTTTATGGTAATATGCAAGATCACTATGCTAAGTTGTGCAAGTCTAACATGTTATGCATGATTGTTGTGCAAGTTTATCATGTATGTTGTGCCAAGTTCCCTCTTCCTATCCTTTATGCGTTACTACGAATATGTAAGCGATAGAATGACGTTGGGGGTTTTGGGGTAAACTTAAAATACATGAAAATATAAGATTGGGAATTTACCTATTAAGTTAGGTCTACCCCTTGGGAATTTACCTATTAAGTTAGGTCTACCCAAGTAATTGTTTGACTTGTGATTAGGTTTTGGAATAAAGTGGACATGACACTTAGAAAACATAAGTGTGGCCAACTCGAGGTTGGGTTGAGTTTGTAGCGTAATCCTACCCGGAACCGCCCGGCTTAACTAGTGGCTACAAACAATAAGACCCAATGTGAGAAGTTGGTCATGGGGTGCCAAGACCCGAGGTTAGACCAAGTTGTGGTGTAAAGCTACCCGGACCCGCCCGGCTTAACTAGTAACCACAACAAGGTCTAATGTGAGAGGTTAAGGTGCATTAAATTAATTAATGCCTCATGATTAGGGTTAAGTCAGGGTCCACTAATACTTAACCAATTTGGGAATTCGAGGGATTAGAATGTGGTTAAGTTGTGAACCGTTAGCTACACTTAACTAGTTTAATCAATTTGGGAGTTCAAGGGATTAGAATGGGGTTAAGCCACACTTAACCAGTTTAATCCAGGATTAGTGAAGGGTTAAATCACACTTAACCCCCTTAGGAAACCCTAGCGGCGGGTCTGTTCCGGCAGTAATCCCAGTTTGGTATCATCACAACCCTAGAAACTAGGCTAGGGCGGGGCACGATTACTGGACGGATGTAAACGACCAAAGGGCGATGGCCGAGTGGTACAGCGGTGCGGGTCCGGCGGGCTACGGACGTGCACGTAGTCCGATGTTGGACAAACTCTAGGCACGGGTACCAGTAGGTTAGGGCTGTGCATTATTGCTTAAGTGTCCGGGGTCGACAACCGAGGGCTTGATACACCCAAAGGTGGGCCCAGCACAGACTACCTACATCCATATGTGGGCCGTATGGACACCAACACTTGACGTGTTAGGTTTATAGGGAGCCGATCGACTAGACCGTTGGGCTGGATCTTATATTAAGGTCACTTCATGTTATTGGGCCAAAGTTTGGGCTAAGGGGATCAATACCTGTTATGTTGGTTTGCTAGTACACCGTGGTGCAAAAACTTAACTCTGTTTATGCGATGACACCTCTATCTATCTTGTAGATGATTTATCATGCCAGTATGTTGTTATTTGTGATCATCTCGGTTTCCATCATGTTGTTAACTTTATTAGTTTATAGACTGATCGTAGCAGGGCTTACTCAGTCTTTTTGACTGACCTGTTTTCTTTCGCCTCTTTTCTTCCGTTTCCCCCCCTAGGTTCTCAGGGAGGGAATATTGGAGCCTAGCTTGGATCTTTGCGGCTTCCGTGGATAGTTCAAGTATGCTTTGGACTTGAGCCGCTATGGTTTATCACTCTTATTTGGGGATAGTACTTATGTATTTTCAGTTTATCAGATGATGTATTTATCTAGACTTGTAATTTTGGGAAAGTGACATTTTGATGTACCAGACTTGTGTTTTGAAATGGTTTATAAATCTTCCGCTGTTTTATTTACTTACTCTGTTTATTTACATATATATGTCATGTCCTGCCTTGCTATATCATTATGCATGTTTACCAATAATGCCCCTCCAAAGCTAGGGCATTCCTTTGCGAGTGACCCTGGTGGAGGTGGGGTGTTACATTTGGTATCAGAGCATATGGTTTACGAGAAGGGATAAAAAGGTTTTAAAAACTTTTGAAAAACTATTTTCAAAACCAAGTATAAAGTATTTTCCAAAGAAAAGTCTAGTTGTTTTTAAAGGCTATTCCCCAAAAGCCATTAGCACTATCCTTTGACTCCTCGTTTAAACTCTTTTCTTTTCGTTTCCAGCATGTCTGATAATCTCATCTTGCCCGAAGGAGTAACGATACCCGATTGGTTTCGTCGGTACTTGGAAGTCATGGCACCGGTCCCGGGTGTCCCTAATGTTGTCTCCCCAGTCGAGGCCGCTGTTCCTCCTCCTCCTCCTTCCGTGGCTGATGTTCCTCTTCTCCCTCAGCCTCCACAAGCGGATTTTGCGGAAACTTGTAAGAACTTTAAGATGATGGGTCGCAAGAATTTCTTTGGAACCGAGACTGTTGTAGAGGCAAGGAATTGGTTGAAAGAGACCGAAGATCTTTTAGCCACCTTTGATATAAGTGACCGCAGGAAGGTTTTATTGGCAGTATGGTTGCTAAAGGAAGAAGCTGCACGTTGGTGGGTAGTCACCACCGCTACTAGGCCAATTGAGACCTGGGATGACTTTAGAGGAAGGTTTGGACTGAGATTCTTATCACTAAAGCAAGGGGACATGACTATTAGGGAATACATAGATAAGTTTAATCAACTGGCTCAGGACGATTTAGACTTGGTTAATACAGCTCAGAAGAAGGCCCTACACTTTGCTCTAGGATTAAACGAGCCATTACATGATTTGGCCCTGTCTCATATACCCTTGGGGGCGACTTTCGAGAGTTTAGTGAATTTGGCCCTACTTCAAGAAGAAGGTAGCAATGATAAGAAAGAGGTCAAGGCAAATGAGTCTCAAGGCAAAAGAGTAAATTCCGGGAAACGGGGCAAGAATATGAAATGTAACTTCTGTGGCACAGTTGGACATATAGCCAGGGAATGTAGGAAGAAGGAAAAGAGAAAGCGGGGCGAATGCTTCATTTGTAGTGAGTTTGGACATCTCAGCAAGGATTGCCCGAGGAAACAAGGGCAAGGTCAGACTCAGTGTGCAGGACTATCTGGAGGGCGAATTCATTCCCTCAACACCGTTCTCCCAGCTTATGATAGAGGTAGTGTTTCTGTTGAAAATCTTGTTTGCATTTTCTGATTTTCCCTGTTCGAACTTTGTTTGATTCTGGCACATCGCATAGTTTTATTTCATCTAATCTAGTTGAAAGTTTTGCACCTAAGTACTAGCCTAGTTGATGATCCCGTATGTGTTTCAAATCCAATTGGGGGTTCTGCCCGCCTGTCTGTGGTCTGAGTGGATTTGAAAATTTCTATCTTAAGTATAGAGTTCTCGTGGGATGTTTATATTCTCGGTTTCAGGGGATATGGGTTGGTTTTGGGCATGGAATGGTCGTCCTGTTTTGAAGCCATTCTGGGTTTTTGTGTATAGGGTTGTGAGGCTCATGACTCGCCTCGGTAATACCCTAGAAATTTCTAGTAACCCTATGGGTCCCGTCATGCTATGTTATCTTGAATCCCTCAACTCATCTATCGATAGTTTGCAATCTGTGAGGGTGGTCCGAGAATATCTTGATATCTTGAGTGTAGTAAAGGTGTTACCCCTAGACGTGGGATAGATTTCCGCATTATCTGGTTGGTAACACCAAGCCAGTTTCGTGGCTGGTTAGGCACGTGACCTCACGAGATGAGAGTTAAGAAGTAAGTCAAGGAGTTGCTTGAGAAGAACTTCCTGGGACGAAGCATCTTCGAGTAGGGTGCTCCAGTAGTATTCGTTACTGATGTGGACAGTTTGTTTCACTTATGTGTCGATTATCGTGAAAGGAATAGACAACCGTTACCAAGGATCAATGATTTGTTTGATCAGCTTGTAGGAGCATCTGTTTTCTTTTGATCTAGCTGCCGGATTCCATCAGCTTAGGGTGGCTGAGGATGGAATTGACAAGACTGCGTTTAGGACTCTAGATAGATTTTTAGAATGGCTAGTCATGCTATTTGGTTTGATTAATGCACCCGCATATTACGTAAACTTGATGGGTAGGGTGTTTAGGGAGTCCTTGAACAAGTTTGTCATGATCGTCATAGGCGATATTTTGATCTCCTCAAAAGAACGAGGAAGAACATGCTATACATCTCAAGAAGGAGATGGATACGCTTAGAGCCACCAGTGGAAGGTCAAGATCTCCAGATGTCACTTTGGAGGAAAGAAGTTGGATTTTCTTGGGCACATAGTTCCTAAGTAAGGCTTAGCGGTGGATTCCGCTAAAGTGGTTGCGGTTTAAGACCGGAAAACTATGAGGAGGGCAATTGAAGTAAGAAGCCTCCTCAGTTTGGCTAGTTAGTTAGCATTCCCGGAGCTTAGACTTACTCTTCTGGATCAAGAAGGGGGTTTCGCAGGAAGAAGATCCGCAGTTGGTCAAGAACATGAACCAGTCGGTTCGAGGCGAAATGTTAAGTCACCTCACTAGATATATTATAGATGACAAGGGATGACTAAGGCACGATGAGAGATTATGTGTTCCTCGAGTAGAAGACTTGGTAAAGAAGGTTCTTACAGATGCGCATCACTCGAGGAGGTGGTCGAGTTGGTCTCGGAATGCATGTTGTGCCACCAAGTTAAGGCCGAGTCATAGAAGCCCAGTGGGCCATTACCTCCATTAGAGGTTTCGCAAGGGAAGTATGAAAACATCTCGATAGATTATGTGGATAGATTACCTAGATCAAAGAAAGGGAATACGGGTATGTGGGTCATAATAGGTAGACTCACGAGGAGTGCTCATTTCAGTCCGGTGAAGAGCGAAAGGACTGCATCATGGTTAGCAACGATTTACCCTCAAGAAGTTGGCCAGTTTTGAAATAGCCTACAGGAAGCCATGGGTAGGCAGTTGAATCTAGGTATGGCCTATCACTCATAGGCGGATGGTTCATTTCGATTAAGCATGAGTTATAGAAAATCACGTTTATAAGGGCAATTGGCAACGTGGATTGGTATTTTCAAGAAAAGTTCTGCTGCGTGGAATACTTTATGGTAAGTAGACGAGATCCAGGATTCACTAGTGAATTTTGGAGAGCTTGCACGAATCATGAGGTTATAATTATGTTTAAGCCAAGTATATAGAAAGAAGAATAAGTGGAAAAGAAAGACGAGAGGCGATAATGAAATGAGTTCCAACTCGAATTTGGGAAATAGGAGTTAGGAAGCCAAGGAATCATGAAGTGAAAGATAGTCAAAGCACAGTGGAGTTAAGCTCAAGGAAACGTAACTAAGAAGAGTGAAGACTAGATACGCGCATCATATCTCTTTTTAAGAGTGCATCCTTGATCCTCGTTTTCCTGTGGAGCTTACTTGCAGGTTGTCTTTTGCATATACCCTCTCGGTCCCATTCTCGATCTTATTTCTGTTGTAAACTCCATAAGGGGTTAAGACTCATCGGTTAGTACTATATGTCAGAGTTTGAATGGATTTTTTGTAATCCAAAAAGGAGTTTATCTAGTTATCTAGTTTATCGTGTCTATCTTGTCATGAGAACCTTAGGTAGAAACCCTTTGGTTGAAACATGTGTTTGAAACATGTTATGTTTGATGGTTGCAAGTGGTTGCAAGTGTTTGCAAGTGGTTGCTCGTGGATGCATTATACACGATTAGGCACTAGATCGGCTCACACACTCCTCATATTGCATATGCATGAGTGTTTATGCTTATTCTTGGATGAAATTCGTATGCTATCACATGGATGTTGCATATGGATGTATGATTGAGCACGCATGTAGATATTATACATTATGTTAGGAATTTGCATACATATGGATTCATTTCACTGACATACATGTGCATTAAGGAGGTTTAATGTATCAGTAACCGCCTGATTTACATACATGTGCATTAAGGAGGTTTACTGTATCAGTAACCCCCTGATTTTCGCATTAGGTAAGTACATATACACACACTTTTGCATATGTTCATCCAGCATTTAGAATCTTGTAAGGACAATGATTGCTCGTGGATGATGCTTTGAGTAGATGGATGATTGGATGGTAGGATACGTTCTTCCTAACTTGAAGATTTCGGGGACGAAATCCTTTAAGGAGGGGAGAATGTAACAACCCGTATTTTCAATAACCTGTAATAACATAAATCGAGGCAGAATTTAATTCTAAAATGGGAATCAAGGGAAACGGGCTATGCCATTGCGTTCGTCTCGGAAAAATACGCGAAATAGAGTCCGAGTTTTCGAAAATCGGAATCCGTATGACCCAGTTAAGGCCCATGGAAGTTTTCAGAAATTTCCATAATTAAAACAGATTTAAATTTAAATTAAAAACAAGGTTTTGGGCCAGTTGGGCCAAGGCGGGGAAAATTCCCGCCAAGGACCCCATGTCGACAGGCCTGTCGACAGGGGTCCGGGCATGTCGACTACCCTGTCGACAGCCCTGTCGACAGGGTGTGGCCAGGCTAACTGGCCTGGCGCACCATTTTGATCTTGGCTTGATTGGGGGGCTTGTTTCTAGAGAGTTCCGGGATCTGATGGACCTAATTGAATCTAGGGTTAATCCTATGGCCTAAAAACACTACCCTAATCTATAAATAAGGCCCTAATCTACCCTAAATCACTCATTATTCACTCTAGCAACAAAACTATGCCAAAATCCAAACTCTCATGGCCTCCACCCTCTTCATACAAATCCTAATTTAATTCCTAAGTAATTTTCCATGCATACAAGCATATTTAGGCTTGTATGATCCTCCTTAGCTTGCATTAAAGGCTTGTTTTTCTATTGCCATCATAAAGGAGGAGTCTTGATCAAGTTTGCTTGCATTTGGGGGCTTTAATTAGTTGCATAAGGGGTTCTTTACATTTGCTATAGTTATTTGAGTCCGCATAAGCATTGTAAGCCCTCTTACCTTCATTTTAGAAACTCTAAAGTTAATATGTGATGCAAATTGAGATTTATGTATGTTTATTGAGTTATGCATGTTTATGCAAGTTTGCTAAGCCTTGATTTGCAAGATTTAAGAGTTATGCATGTTTATGCAAGTTTGCTAAGCCTTGATTTGCAAGTTAAAAGAGTTATGCATGTTTATGCAAGTTTGCTAAGCCATGATTTGTATGTTTATTGAGTTATGCATGTTTTGCAAGTTCACTATGACATGATGGGCATGTTTGACAAGTTATGCATGTTTTGCAAGTTCACTATGACATGATGGGCATGTTTGACAAGTTATGCATGTTTTGCAAGTTCACTATGACATGATGGGCATGTTTGACAAGTTATGCATGTTTTGCAAGTTCACTATGACATGATGGGCATGTTTGACAAGTTATGCATGTTTTGCAAGATCACTATGACATGATTTGCAAGTTTGATAAGTCATGCATGTTTTGCAAGTTCACTATGACATGATTTGCAAGTTTGATAAGTTATGCATGTTTATGCGAGTCCGCTATGCCATAATTTGCAAGTTAAATAAGTTATGCATGTTCATGCAAGTTCATTAGGCCATGTTGTGCATGTTTGACAAGTTGTGCATGTTTATGCAAGTTTAAAATGACAAGTTGTGCATGTTTTGACAAGTTGTGCATGTTTTGACAAGTTGTGCATGTTTATGCAAGTTTAAAATGACAAGTTGTGCATGTTTGACAAGTTATGCATGATTAAGGTAATATGCAAGTTCACTATGCTAAGTTATGCAAGTTTAACATGTTATGCATGTTTATGGTAATATGCAAGATCACTATGCTAAGTTGTGCAAGTCTAACATGTTATGCATGATTGTTGTGCAAGTTTATCATGTATGTTGTGCCAAGTTCCCTCTTCCTATCCTTTATGCGTTACTACGAATATGTAAGCGATAGAATGACGTTGGGGGTTTTGGGGTAAACTTAAAATACATGAAAATATAAGATTGGGAATTTACCTATTAAGTTAGGTCTACCCCTTGGGAATTTACCTATTAAGTTAGGTCTACCCAAGTAATTGTTTGACTTGTGATTAGGTTTTGGAATAAAGTGGACATGACACTTAGAAAACATAAGTGTGGCCAACTCGAGGTTGGGTTGAGTTTGTAGCGTAATCCTACCCGGAACCGCCCGGCTTAACTAGTGGCTACAAACAATAAGACCCAATGTGAGAAGTTGGTCATGGGGTGCCAAGACCCGAGGTTAGACCAAGTTGTGGTGTAAAGCTACCCGGACCCGCCCGGCTTAACTAGTAACCACAACAAGGTCTAATGTGAGAGGTTAAGGTGCATTAAATTAATTAATGCCTCATGATTAGGGTTAAGTCAGGGTCCACTAATACTTAACCAATTTGGGAATTCGAGGGATTAGAATGTGGTTAAGTTGTGAACCGTTAGCTACACTTAACTAGTTTAATCAATTTGGGAGTTCAAGGGATTAGAATGGGGTTAAGCCACACTTAACCAGTTTAATCCAGGATTAGTGAAGGGTTAAATCACACTTAACCCCCTTAGGAAACCCTAGCGGCGGGTCTGTTCCGGCAGTAATCCCAGTTTGGTATCATCACAACCCTAGAAACTAGGCTAGGGCGGGGCACGATTACTGGACGGATGTAAACGACCAAAGGGCGATGGCCGAGTGGTACAGCGGTGCGGGTCCGGCGGGCTACGGACGTGCACGTAGTCCGATGTTGGACAAACTCTAGGCACGGGTACCAGTAGGTTAGGGCTGTGCATTATTGCTTAAGTGTCCGGGGTCGACAACCGAGGGCTTGATACACCCAAAGGTGGGCCCAGCACAGACTACCTACATCCATATGTGGGCCGTATGGACACCAACACTTGACGTGTTAGGTTTATAGGGAGCCGATCGACTAGACCGTTGGGCTGGATCTTATATTAAGGTCACTTCATGTTATTGGGCCAAAGTTTGGGCTAAGGGGATCAATACCTGTTATGTTGGTTTGCTAGTACACCGTGGTGCAAAAACTTAACTCTGTTTATGCGATGACACCTCTATCTATCTTGTAGATGATTTATCATGCCAGTATGTTGTTATTTGTGATCATCTCGGTTTCCATCATGTTGTTAACTTTATTAGTTTATAGACTGATCGTAGCAGGGCTTACTCAGTCTTTTTGACTGACCTGTTTTCTTTCGCCTCTTTTCTTCCGTTTCCCCCCCTAGGTTCTCAGGGAGGGAATATTGGAGCCTAGCTTGGATCTTTGCGGCTTCCGTGGATAGTTCAAGTATGCTTTGGACTTGAGCCGCTATGGTTTATCACTCTTATTTGGGGATAGTACTTATGTATTTTCAGTTTATCAGATGATGTATTTATCTAGACTTGTAATTTTGGGAAAGTGACATTTTGATGTACCAGACTTGTGTTTTGAAATGGTTTATAAATCTTCCGCTGTTTTATTTACTTACTCTGTTTATTTACATATATATGTCATGTCCTGCCTTGCTATATCATTATGCATGTTTACCAATAATGCCCCTCCAAAGCTAGGGCATTCCTTTGCGAGTGACCCTGGTGGAGGTGGGGTGTTACACGCACAATGGTAACCCGACCTAAATGACTGGAGATCCCAAGAAATAGGTTCAATGGGTAAAAACAAGTTGTGTAGTGATAGAAGTAGAACATGCTATTTAATAAACTAGAAGCATGTATTCCTGAAGTGATTAGAGGATGAGTTAATAGAAACTCTTAATGAGATCTATACTCTATTTGGAGTGGAGTACCTACCTTCAGGAGTACTCTTGATAGACTCACCTGTGTGAATGTGGAAATGTGGCCGTTTCCTATGGAGTTTTGGGCAGAACTTTTAGAGCGTTCACTAAACTGGGATAGACGTGCATGGCCATAAACGCACGGGCTTATTTGATTGCACTATGGAAAAGATTGTGTGTGGTTTGATGTCAGGAATAGAGTTCAAGACTACGTGTCACTCTAGTAAAAACTGAATCTTATTCACTACACAAAGGTTCAAGTCGGATGACACCTTTGTTTATCCACAGTCTTATGTTTTTAGAAACTGCTCGATAATATTTTAAAAAATTCAAGTGGGGGATTGTTGGAAATTTATGTGAATTGTTTAAAATATAGAAATAAGTGTATGATGGCTCCTAAATGTGAATAGTCCCACATCATGGGATTATATGAAAGAAGCAAGTATTTATACTTGTTTCTAAGAAGTTTTGATGTGGCCTTGGGGCTCCCAATACATGCTTTGTTGTGAGGAGGGAGCCCATGCATCATGACCACCACACACGCGCGCGCGACCGACCGACTCGACTTGACCCGACCCGGCCCGGCTCGGTTCGGTTCGGTCTTGGGCTTGGGCTTTGGGCCTTGGCTATGTGGTGTAGACACTTATATTTTTAGACCAGAAAAACTTGATTTTTTCGAACTGTTTTTTTAATTACGGAAAATATTTCTTAACCGAATTTAATTTGAAACGGTAAACTTTTGACCAAGTATTTCGCAGATCCTATTTTCCTCCACTGACCAGTATTTTCGAATAACCTAATCCTCGTCTATATATTATTATCTTCAGATTAGACGAGAGTAGTATAGAAAAAAGACTGTTTTTCTCTTCCACCGCCATTAAAATATTCTTACAGAAATTTTCGAGCAGTTAAATCCGAAAGTGCAAATATGCACTGATCTGTTTGTGCAAAGCAGATTAGTTATTAATTTCAGAGAGGCTGTTTTATCCTAGAGGCGGCGGCGAAAGTACGAACTGGTTTTGCACCATCGACTAGATCGCCGAATCGTCTTCAAGAAAGCGACCTGGTCCGCGACTCAGCCATTGTTTCCCAACAGCTACAATAGCCTAAGTTTTTTCCATGTTATTTATCTTCTTTTTTAATTTTAATAAAATGTTATACCTAATTTTGGTGAATATAATTGTTATAAATAAAATACAAATAGATTTCAACTAAACATATAAAGATAAGTAAATAAGTTCAACTAAAATTACCTTTTGTCTTACCCTGATCATGGCGAGTGTTCCATTTTATGGTACTATCAGAGGTATGCATCTTTCTTACATAAAATGGTAGAATATGATGTGCATGGATCCTTAATCCTTATGATTACTTTTTATTTTACTTCTTTTCAAGTTAAAAATTTAGAGCTACTTTATACTGAATTGTTAAGCAAGGCATGCTACCTTTGTTTACCTCTGCTAATATGGGTCGGAATATGATTAATAATGCATGGGTATAAAAATTTAACATGCTTGAAAGACATTTTTTTTTACAAGTTCGATTCTTCATTTACTGTTGATACATTTGTTTTATGGTTCTCATCTTATGGACCGTTCATCCTAAGTAGTTATTGTTTTCATCTAATGTAAACCATTATATTTTCAACTACATCACTGTTCATGTTAATTTTTCACTAATTTCTGTGAATGATTGAATTTTGGATTGTCTGATATGTTGATGGTCCTGGATTTCTTTATAGAAAAGGAAAACATTGATTTATCTCTTTAAAATTAAAAACATTGGTGTATTTGTTTTCTTAAGTATGGTATCAGAACTTCCTATCGTTTGAAATAGAAAAATAGTTGCTATCTTGCAGTTTGAACATGCACATTAGTTAAAAGTCCTATGAGCTCCAAACACTAAAAAGGTTAACTTTGAAAAGATGTAGCTATGCAATTTCCCAGATGGTAGAAAACTGAGTGCATAAGTTATAGGTCAACATTTCAACTTTATTGTTCAGCTTAACAAGTGAAAGAAAATGAAATAAGAATTTTTAAAATCAAAGCTGTTAAAAGAAAACCTAATTACATGAAAAACTTTAAATATTTTGGTTTCTAACTTCATGATTTGTAGTATTTTATGATTATTACTTTAGTATTACCAAATAGTAATTAAACTTTTTGCAAGGAAGTGGCCATGGATACCACGAGTATCGCATATTGATGTTTTTAAATAAATGAGCATTACAATTACAGTAAAGCGGATGTTGGTATAACTTTGATTACATAATAGAATTCAATATTAACTAACTTGAAGGAAAAAAAAATAACATTTGTAAAACAATTAAGTTAATAAAATGATATACTAGAAGTGGCTTATATTTATAACATAACTATCACTGCTAAGCACATATGACTACTCAGTGATATGTCAATAATTTTTATAAAGCACGATGAAAGGGTCGGAAGTGATGAAGGGGAAGAAGAAATAGAGTTTATTTAAAAGTTTTATGGTGTAGAATTATGTTAAATGTTTACATATTTTTTTGTATAGGACATTGTTATACTGATTGTCTGTAATGTCCATTTATATTTGCAAAGCTTACTAAGGGTAATAAGAGCGAGTAGCTGACGATAGTTGGTGTGTTGGCTATTAAGTACCAAATTCAAACTGTTATTAATTTTAAAATCTAGCGCAATAGATAACTAAGTCTAAAATGCATTGACTATTAGTAGATAATCTATTGGTTAACACATAAATTGAAGAGTATTGTGTTTACGAATGATGTATATTCCAGATTAAAGAAGAGAAGCTACTACCATACAATTGTGTCCGCATGATGAAACTCTTATGCATGTACCTTTTTAAAAAAATTCCAAGTTGTCCTTGATGCTTTGGAGAAAAATGTTACGAAGATGGACGGAATAAGGCTAACTTCTAAGAATCAAGTGCATTTGACAAAGCTGCCTTGCAATAATGACATCTGTAATTATGCGGTTTTATCAATCAATATAGGTTTGTATGCAAGAACATTTTCTTGATAGACAATGTTACTATTACCTGAAGTTTTTTCTTTTATGCATTGTCGCTTTGATGCCTTACAAAGACTGTAGTTTTGGTAATTAATTTTTAACCATTATCTGTAGCATGTTTTACTGTGTAAGTCCATTTTTTTAATACAGCCGATTGTAGTATGTTTATGGTTTATGATACTCAACAAAACTTCAAGTTTCGTTGTTGACATGTTTCACGTTCTCCCATTTTACTTTAAATCCGACATTTTGGTTTATACCCTCAAACTAAGCTACAAGTATTACATAATTTAATAACAGTTGCACATATATAGGATAAAATTTATTTCTGCAATGTCTGACATTGTATTATAACAAGGTCATGTCTATTATATTCCATTATAATAATTTTGTAAATAGTAGGTACCCATTTAGTTTGATTTTTTTTAAATTTTACCCATTGTGATTTGCTATTTTGTAAAAATACAAATATATGATACAGGTTTTTAAGAAGGCATGAGTAATAATTGTAGGCTCTTATTTCTTACGCATTGACATTTACAATTTGACAAAAAGAACTAGGGCAAGGCAAATATCAAAGCATGAATAAGAAGGCGCGTGCATTTTTGTTGAACTTTTATAAGCTTTAATACCTACAAGGTTGCATTATTGCTCAACGTTCACTATTGAGTAACGATAAATTAGTTTGAAAAAGCATTTTCTACTATTCCAAAAATTTATTTTTTACAATCAATTTTGCTAGCTCGTGTGCGAAGCACGGGTTCACACTTGTAATATATTATGGCTAACAAAGAACAAGATAAAAATTTATTAGCACTTAAGTCAAAATTTGCGGACTGACCTAACCAATACCACTAATATGTAACAGTTATCCAATCTCTATCAAAACTAAAAATAAAAATTCATTACATAAAAATTATTCAATCTCAAAATTCAGTCATCTTGATATGTAATGACATATCAAAAGATGAAAACGACATGCACTCAAAAATTACTCACCACTTAGCCAAGAAATAACGGGAAAAACAATTGACCTAAAGAACATTTCATAAAAATAAGAAAAATATCCTAGAGACAACATGAAAAATAATAAAACTTAGCGATATAAGAGATTTTACCAAGCAACACCAATAACCACCATTGGCACCAACGACTTATAACCCAAAACAAAACGCACAACACATTAATGATGCAAGTAGGATCTTAAAACAAATACACAAAACTTTTGGAGAAGCGTAAAAAAATATAAGAGAATCACAATCTATTGTTCTTAACAATTAAAAAATTCTGATATTTAATGTAGTGTTAACACAAATGAAAGCATGTGTCTGACAATAGAAAAAATAACATCATATGATAGAAGCATTTACTTCAAAAAATGAGAAATATTAAAAAGTAAATACCTCATATGATTGATGTTTTATTTAAAGAAATACCAAAAGTATAGATAGTGAATAATTGGTAATAAGTTATACATCCCTCAAAACTGTTATTTTGTGAATATTCGTTTACTGACTATCGAGTCAAGCAAAATAATTGCTAAATTAATCTACACTTCTATACTTCTACAGGATTTCAGTTACTAAACACATGTGTGTTGTGCAAATGAGTCAAAGATAATAATTAATGAATCCACCTTATCGAAGAAAAATTCGATCAAACGGTCTAAGTAAATATTCATTAATATGTGTCATCTAGAAGCTAATCAACATACGATAATTCTACTTTATATAAAATAACATCCTAATAAGAAGACAAACGTGAATTTAAGTTATACAAAACTTTAGATTAGATAGTACCATATTGTTTTTGTAGTTTTCCGTTGAATAGTTATATAAAGTTATCAAGCATCTAACCTGATGATACACATTGCAATGTAACTTTGAAACCATCCTATACTCAATACAACATAGTTCATTTATTCTATTAACATCATAACATTCGAATAACTATAATACATAAAGGAACGCCATCAGTACAGAAAGAAAGTTAGTAAGCAATTGTGCGAAATACTTTTGATTGGTTCAAAACTTAAAATATTTTACCTAACAACTTGGTATAAAAATCAATCACTTTTCTCACTTTTCCCTCTTTAAAAAATATTTGTTTTTCTAATAAAATTTCGCCAAATACCACCACCAACTCATCAACCATTTATTCCTTTTTTTATAACAACTTGCCAGATGGAAGTCTATACCTCAACAAACAACAATGAAATTATCTCCTCTTCCAGAGCAGAAATACTTCAATACAAACAATCTCATTCCAATACCCAAAAAAAAAGGTCAAAAACAATTATAGTAAAAAAAACTGTCAAAAGAAAGTAGTCAAAACAAACATGAATCCAGCAGCGTAACTATTTTAGATAAAGAAATTAACGTATCTTCGTAATGTAAATTTCAGATTCCCGAACTCCAAAAAATGACAAAGTCCTAAAGCTTGAAATTTCTACCTGAAAGAAATAAAGAACAACGGAGGCAATATTGAAAAAAGTTTTATTATTTCATAATTTTAATGAAGATTGATAAAAAATGTATAGAGTGGTATCCTATATTTATAATAATGTAAAGTAGAATAAATGGGTTCAACCCATATAGAAAACCCAAGAATAAACTAAAGGAAAGATGTAAAAATAGGCAAGTGTGCAGGTGACCGTTGTACAGGCTATATGCGGTAATACTTAATATTGAAATATATTATACACACAAGCTTTACTTTTATCATATCCATGCAAGCTTTCCTTTTATCATATCTTTCCTTTATTAATGCCCCTCAAATTAGGGTTAGGTTTGGCTGCCCTAATTTGTGGAGAAACATTCGATTTTCCATTTCGTGAGCAGAACTTATAGAAGGATACTCAGAAGGAAAGATAAGCCAAGATTGGTAAGCAGTTCCAGTTTTTCTATATACTGACGAGAGATTAGGCAAGAATCAGGTATGAACACTCCAACTTTATTTCGTACTGTTGGCAATTCTTCAATTTCAAGTGTTTCTCTGAATCTATGGAAGTTTTTAGTAGAGAGTGATTTTGTTAGCATGTTTCCCCTTCTCTTCACAAATGTCGTCGTTCAAAACCTCCTGCCAAAACTCATCGTTCAGCTCGACATCGACCTCTTTCGGCTGCTCGTTGAGTTCATCGGTCCTAAAACCTTGCATTTTTTTGGGCTCTCCTCCTCTCTTTCACCTAGCTCTGATACCATGTTAGGATTTAAAATAGAGAGGAGGGAGATACAACGTTACTTGAAAAATGAACTACTTTGTTATTCCATTGAACGGAAGCTAGGGAACATAAAGCTTTAAATGAGCAAAAATAATTATCCACTAACCTACAAATGTGGGTCTTTACCACCACTTAACACATTAATAGGAATACACCTTATTGACTAATTAAAACTCTGATAATAAGCTAGAATATGATTCACTTGTAAATTCTTCTTTTGGACTTGCTCTCGAACAAAATATATGTCAATTTCTATATGTTTAGTTCAATTATGCTGAATAGGATCCGCTGTCATATAAATTGTACTTAAATTGTCACACCAAATGATTGGATTCCTGCTGGATGATTGTTTTAATTCCTTTAGTAGTGATTGTAACCATAAGATTTCAGCTGCAGTGCTATACACACTCCTATATTCTGCCTCTGTGCTTGATTTTGAGATGGTTGTTCACTTTTTAGAACATTAAGAAATAAGGCTTTCTCCTACATAAATGAAGTAACCTGAAATTGATTTTCTGTCATCTATATTTGTAGCCCAACCTATATCTGAATAGGTTGTAATGTTCAAACTTTTGGTGCCTTTTAATGATGTGCCAAATTTGATTGTAGCCTTTAAATATCTAAGTATTCGATTTACTGTTGTTCAATGCTCACTTCTGGGTTCCTATAGCAATTGAGAAACTTTGTTAACACTGAAAGAGATGTCAGGTCGTGTTATAGTAGCCTATGTAATGCTCCTACAACACTCCTGTATTGTTTAATATTTAAAATAGCTTCCCTCCTGTTCTTTGATAAATGCTGATTTGATATTATAGGAGTGGGTTGTCCATTTGCTTCATTCATATTTGTTCTGTTCAACAACTCTATAATATACTTTCTTTGGCAAAGGTGAATTTCTTTGTCTGGTTTTCTCTTAACTTCTATTCCAAGAAAATAGGATAATTCACCCTACTCTTTTATTGAGAACTAAATGTTTAAGTACTCTGCTAATTTTTTGATTTCAATTTCACTACTGCCTGTGATAATTAAACCATCTACGTATACTAATATATAAGTAGGAGATGTTCCCCTGATTTTTGTGAATAATGATGCGTATGATCTAGTAGGAACATATCCCAGTGTTGTCAAGCTTGCCTTGAGTCTTTCAAACCATACTCTGGGGGCTTGTTTTAGTCCATAAATTGCTCTATTTAATCTACATACAAGTGATGGATCCTGTATGTACCTTGTGGTTGTTGCATGAATATTTTTTCATGTAGATTACCATTTAAAAATGAATTGTTGGCATCTAACTGCTTGATTTTCCAATTGTTGCTTAAGGCTATGGTCAATATAAGTCTGATAGTTGATGGTTTCACAAGTGGTGAAAAGGTTTCATTATAGTCAAAATCAAATTCTTGTGTGAACCCCTTTGCAATCAGTCTTGTTTTGTATCTGTTAATGGATCCATCTGGATTCTTTTTTAGTTTGTATACCCACTTGCACCCAATTATATTCTTATTGCTAGGTGGGTTTACAAGTTCCCATGTATTGTTATTCATCAGTGCTTGGTATCCTTCATCCATTGCTTTTCTCCATTCTGTATATTTGACTGCCTGTTGATAACTGTTTGATTCTTCTTCGTTAACTACTGCTGTGTAAACCTTTGGTTTAAATATGCCTCATTTTGACCTGGTTATCATTGGATGTCCAATTTGAGGTTGTTGAGGTGGTAAGTCATTTTTGTCTGCTACTGATAGATTGATTACTTTCATTCTGGTCTCCTCTTTCATTGCTTCTAATTGTCTGTAATCTGATCTTGTAGGTGATTGAATGGCATGGCTAGTTTGCTCTGGTAAATCATCACAAGTTTCATCATTAGTGTGGTGGCCTTCAGAGTCACTACTAGCAGCCTTGTCATCATTCTCTTGTTGCCACATGTCAATGATATTGTGCAGATCTGGTATACTAACCTTTGGATTATATATTTTGGTTGTGGTTTGTAAACCTGATCTGTTATAAGAAAAAATGTTTTCTTCAAAAATAACACGCCTGCTTGTAAATATTCTACCAGACTTGTCTATACATCTAAACCCTTTTTGATTACTGCAATAGCCTATGAATGTACAGGGTTTAGATCTATAATCAACTTTGTGAGTATTATAAGGTCTTAAACAAGGAAAACATAGACAACCAAAGGTTTTCAGACTATTGTCATCAGATTTTACATTAAATAACTTTTCTAGAGGAGTTGTATCTTTCAACACTTAGTGGGCATTCTATTTATTAGATATACAGCAGTGCTGAAAGAATCAGGCCAAAATTTAAGTGTTAAAGATGCTTGAGCTAGTAATGTTAAACCTGATTCAACTATGTGTCTATGTTTTGTTTCTACTATACCATTCTGCTTAGAAGTGTAAGGGGATGTCACATTGTGTATAATACCCTTATTTTTGAAATAATAAGCTAATGGTTTGTATTCTAATCCTACATCTGATTGTTTACTTGATTTTCAAACATTTTGATAAAATTTATGACAACGTTTTTAGTTTCAGACTTATTTTTTAAGAAATATATCTAAGTATACCTAGGATATGCATCTACAAATGATATATAGTATTTATATCCATAATCAGAAAATATTGGAGATGGACCCCACAAATCTATAGTAATAATTGGTCAGGTTTGGAATATTCAGTTATAGAATTAGAGAATGGTAATTTGTGGCTTTTTCCCATCTGACAATAAGTGCATACATAAGGTAATTTTGCAGAAATAAATTTTATTTTATTTTATTATCATTAAGAATTTTGGTTATAATACTAGCACTATGGTGCCCTAATTTATAATTCCATAAATCAAATGTGTTTCTAATATGACTTTCATCAGTAATATCAGTCAAATTACAATATGGGTGATCATTGATAGTGGGTTTGTAGTTACTGAGATTGAATTCATAGATTCCCTTCACAGCATTACTCTACAGAAGAATTTCCCTATTTAGTATGTCTCTAACTACACAATGTTTAGGGAAGAATTCAAAATATACATCCCTAGCAAATTGAGACACACTAATTAGGTTTTTCTCAATAGTGGGAACTCTTAACAAGTTATGTAAAAATAATTGCCTATTGCCAGTTATACTACCAGTCCCAATATGTGAAATTTTAACACACTTACCATTGCCTATGCTTATAGTTTGATCAGCTTTATATTCTTTGTTCCCAAGGTTCAGATTGTCCAGGTTGTTGGTAATATGATTGTTGGCTCTTGAATCTGGGTACCATGAATCATCTTGAATATGCTCAGCTCTAGCTTGTTCATTCTGATTTATACTAATGTCAGCACGATTAGTAGCTCCTCCATTTGCTTGAGCAACATTGGCAGTATAGTTGGTGTTTCTTTGGGTGTTGTTGTTGCCTTCATTTGCTGAATAGTTTGAATTGTATCGAAAGTAGCACTTGATGGCAGTGTGGCCAATTTTCTCACAAATTTGGCACTTTGGTCGAATGTTGTTGTTGCTTAAGCGTCCTCTTCCTCTTCCACCTCTGCCTCTGGTGGTGAAGTTACCCCCTTGAACGATTTGTTCACTACTACTATTATTATTTGCCTTATTTTAGTTGTTATCAATGTTTTTGTTGACTACATAATTGATAGTGAAGACACCTTCTTGAGATTTCTTGCTTTCAAGTCTAGCTTCATGAGCTAAAAGAATTGAATGTACTTCATATAGAGAAGAAATTTCCTTTTGTGAAGAGATTATAGCTTCGACAGCCTCATACTCTTCACTTAAGTCATTGAGTATTGTTAGAATTTGTTCAGATTCTTTCACATTATAACCAGCTGCCTCTAACATGTCACAAATAGATTTGATTTTGCTCAAGTATTCTCTCATGGTGGTATTATCTTTCCTTATCTTCTATAACTGCCTTTTATAAAACATTACTTTAGCTGCTAACTGATTGTTGAAAGCTTTTTCTATAGTTATCCATATCACGTTGGCACTTTTGCAGCCAATTACTTGCAGCAGTAGACTTTGATTAATAGATGATAACAACCATGAACTGATTAAACGATCTTGCCTATGAAACTTCATATATTCTTCATTGTAAACAATTTTGTTCTCTTGATCAGTGATAAATTTTGGGAGATCAGATAAGGTGTCCATGATGAATCCTTCAAAGCCATACCCTTGAATTATAGTTTCGATTTGCAGTTTCCACAGTAAGTAATTATTTTCATCCAATTGTACAATAATTAGTTGTGATTGTGGGCTAACTATTATTTTGGTGAGTTTGTCTACAACTATTAAACTTTCAATAGTCCCAGTGGGATTATTATATGCTAATGAAGCAACATCATTGGCCATGATGACCAATCAATGAATCAACCGTAAAGATGATCAGAACTTTAGAAGTTATGACAGAAATTCTGCTGCCACCAGAATTGATCAATATGACGACTTAGAATTCTGATTGGTTTACTGGTTGGGCACAGTAATTTCTGGTATGATTCTTGTTTCTTCGAATTGACTTTGTGGATGATAGAAAAGAAACTCATTACTAATAATTCTTTGCAACCCCTTGTTCGATTCCAAGCAAGGCAGTAATTGCAGGCGAATTGACAAGGTTAGCAAGGCAAGGATAATTAATATATCGACTTTCTCTAATGATGAAGATTAATCAAGGAGAAAGATATGTTCAAAACTCTTTCGAGTTGAAGAAGAGATGGATCGATGGCTGTTAAGCCTTAATAAAGCTCTGATACCATGAAAGAAATAAAGAACAGTTGGGCAACATTGAAGAAAAGTTTTATTATTTCATAATTGTAATGAAGAATGATACAGATTGTATAGAGTGGTATCCTCTGTTTGTAACAATGTAAAGTGGAATAAACGGGTTCAGCCCATATACAAAGCCCAAGAATAAACTAAAGGAAAGATATAAAAATAGGCAAGTGTGCAAGTAACCGTTGTACAGGCTATATTTGGTAATACTTGATATTGAAATATATTATACACGCAAGCTTTCCTTTTATCATATCCACGCAAGCTTTCCTTTTATCATATCTTTCCTTTATTACTACTCAATCTATAGAGAACCAAACAAAAATAGGAATAACTTGGTTTGGCCGATGATTTTATGTGAGAAGATTTCCCGCTTGTATTTTTAAAGCTTTGCCCTAGAAAATTACTTCATGTGTTTGGGAAGAGGGGTCTACTAAGAACGAGGGTGTAAAGACCCATAAATCCCCACCCTTTGAATCGACCATAAACCACACAGGTCTGATCCAAAAGTTGGAAATCCACGAATACTTTAACTTTGGGAATACAACACATCAAAACAAATAACAAAAGACTTTTATAAACATTATAATAATGTTACACCAGAGTACAGAATATTAGAGTACATTGGATAAATAATACAGCGGAAGATAAATTTATAATAAATACAATACACTGCGGAAGACTATCATTGCTCTGGACACAGCTTTAAGCTTCAATCCAGAATCTTGCTCAATATATCTGCAAAATAAGCTACTCGACTGCCCGTGTGGAAAAGAGGGCACCCGAGTTTGCAAGTGAAACAAACTACAGGTCAGTCATGGGACTGGTATGAGAAATCTTACTTAAACTATCTAATAATAATAAGGCTAATCACAGGACCACGCCGCTAACGCGGAACGAGTTTACTCCATTGGATTGCCAGTGCAAGAAATAAGGTGAATCGTTAAACAACGCAATGCTTTTTATAAAAATGAAACCATTATAAGACTCAAGTCCCATCCACAATGCAACGCAAACCGTAGGATAGAGTTTTACCTTATAATGGTCAAAAATGCTTGATACAATAAAACGGAGTTGATATCATTATAGTGTGTATATGTTTTAAAACATTTCAATCATAATATCAATCATAGACGGCATAGCTACCATATACTATGTTTCCATACCAGTTATACAATCAAAACCGCATGGGCCGTATTGGAAGTTGGATTTCCATCATGAACCAAGGCAAAAGATAGTCCTTACCGAATTCGAGACAATCTAGCCCATGTCTCAGGATCAGAGCTTGAGTGACCCTTGGATCTTGCAGGGCCGGTCCACAAATATGTTAGTGGATTGGTTCTGCCTGAACAATACGTTTCCCCGCCATTTGGGGTGTAAATAGAGCCACTAGGGACTCAAATAACCGAGGCACCTCATTCCATCATCCACATAAGTAAAAATGTCAGGCTTTGTAAAAACCATGACACCACTTCCAGCTAGAAAGAAATGTATGTCCTCCCTGCAGTCCTTACTCCCGTTTCTGGTTCATACCGGGGTGTGAGGCTCGCGAAGTAACGCAATACACAAAGCTATGCTATTTAAAGTTGTGCTTTGATCATCAACCACAAGGCCCTGCTTTTCAACAAAAGCCTTGATCATTTGCATCTTAGCATGCCACATTGTCAGTCCATACCATACCATTGATTCCTACCAATATATAACCTCTGAGCTCGTACGTCTCAGAGAAGGGTGTTAAGCAAGAGAATAAATTCTCTGCCACCGTAGATATATATTTAGCAGAGATCAACGAATACAGCATAAAGGAACACAACATCAGACATACATCCATTTACAAGTCCGTTCTGGGTCTGAACGAAACCGGAGACACCTTATTCCAATACAGGAGAGAGGTTCTCGCATATCCATCGATCTCCAAATACGTATGGACGATCACCACTTATTACCTTGGATTGGGTGGCCGCCCAATTACGACATCAGTAATCATCCAAATGATGTGAAGACCTCCGGTCTTCAACCACCGTCTTCATCTTCGACTCTTTATTGTCGTATTAATTATTCAGAATGGGTTGAACCCGGTCTTTCCGAATAACTCGCGTATTTTATAATCAATAATAAAATACTGTGAAAGCACATCCAACGCCTCATTCCAATTCAGAATATTCTTTAAAATAAACATTCACAACATTAAATTCTTTAATCTATTTTTTAATCCTTTTTTTAAAGATTCATTAAAATCCCAATTTGGTTTTAATATCAAAATCATTACTTAATGATTATTCAGAATCAAGAAATAAATCTTATCTTTAACTGGGTTAAAGAACAAATGTCATTTAAAAACATTGTTCACGATAAACCCCAAAATCACCTTCCATTAAATACGAAATTTTCACAGAAATCAAATCAATATATAATCGATATAAATTCCTGTATCAGACTATTAATATAAATGGAATAACGGCGAAGCCTTTTAAATTCCATATATAGTAACGGTCTTCTTTTACAAAATCCCATCTCAATTATTATTAAATCGAATTCCATTCAATTCCAATTTAATATATTAAATGGGAAAACTTTACTTTTGGAAAATTTCCAATAAAATCTTAATAATGATTTATAAATTCCAAATTATACTTTCACTAATAATTGAGTTAAAGAACAAATGTCGTTTAAAAACACAGTTCACAATAATCCCAATTTACCTTTCAATTTATTCCAGTTATTAAATATAATTGAAAAAATATAAAGTTTTAAATTAAATGATTTATCCTTTTCATACGAGGTTGAAGAACAGTGTTATTTAAGACACCATTCACGATAAACCAAAATCCAATTTATTTTATTTAATTCCAATAAAAACCAATTAATTGGAAAGCTTTATTAAATCTTATTTAAAAGATTTATTCTAGTTAATAACTAGTTCAATTTGATAAAAATATATTTTTATCTTTTCAAATATGGAATTTTCATCTAACTTCTTTTAAAATCATTTATTATGATTTTACATAAATTTTGAATATATTTTTTTTAGGCCCGTACAGTCGGTTTCCAATAACGGCCACCGAACTACACTTACAACGACCTTTCCTCAAATTGATTTGGACATAATTCCAAATCTAACTGTTAGATTTTAAAACTCTTATATTCATTGGAAAGCTCTTTTCGATACAAACCCAACGCGTTCCGGTTTTAGGAGAATCCGATGGTCGGATCTCCCGTTACGCCAATTTGAAGTTAATGGTCGAAGTTCGCGAACGGTCGCTGCGCGGCGCGTTCTATTCAGGCCATTAAATATGTATAATATATATATATATATATCGTTGATTCCTATTTAAATCGTATTTTATAAATCGTTTATAAATTCATTTTAAAATGGTTTTAACTTCATTTTCAATTTTTAAGCAAAATTGAATATTCTATATTTTATTATATTAAAATAATAATATTTTCAAAATATTATATTTTAAATCACTTCTTTTCGATATTAAAATTTAAAATGAACAAAATCGGTCGATAAACCCGTTCGGGTTAAAGATGGCGTTTGCTACTTAATTCGGCTTCACATTTTTCTTCTTCACTGAATATTATTTTAAAATATTTATTATTTAAAATATTCTTTATTTACAAGATTCTTCACTTTAAAATATTCTTTATTTTAAAATATTGTTTTATTAAAAATATTCTGAATCGGAAAGCGACTCAATCAATTACCTTATAGATTCGGCCATATGGATTTCATACATCGTATATGTATATAAAAGTAATGATGAATAATCATTAAGCAGTCCATTCACATCCAGAGCGAAATTTATAATTGTGTCAGCGTTAAAATAAATAAATGAGTAACGCTCAACACAGACTGCCAATCCATCGATTAACATACATCTAAATATTGGGGCTAGTGTATGTCATCCCAACACCCATGAGGGGTTTTCAAACAACAAAAGTTTATATAAATAAATCATGGGTTAATAAATTTAACCAATCATAATTCAGTTCGAATTATTTTCTATTTGACAAATTTTCACTGTTAAATTATAAATAAATATTTATAATTTAATTTCAACACAACATATATTTTAATGTAACATGTCATAACCTAAATATATATGGCATTTTAATGTAATTTGACAAATTTCTAAAATGATAACTTTTATTCTAACATGACATTTAAATCTAAAATGACGCTTTTATTTTATCATGACATTTTTATCTAAAATGACATTTCTAATTAACAATGTCATTTTTAATCTAGTGTATATTTACTACAAATATTTTATTTAACCTAATGTCCATTCACTACAACAAAAAACATTTTTCGCAATAGGCAATATCTGTTGCAGTAGACCAATTGCAACAGGCCCGGGCCTGTAGGTATAGCCGAAGTTGCAAAAAGTCGGTCTCTTTTCGCAACATTTTCGGCCTGTTGCAATAAGATGTTGCGGTATACTTTTTTGCAACAGGCCTTTGCTGTTGCAACTGATTTTTTGCAACAACAAATGACAGTTGCAAAATAGTCTTATACAATTTTGTGTCTATTGCAAGAGAATTTTTCACAACTGTTTTTATCCATTGCAATTGAATCTTATATGTAATATTTTGCAATTTCAACTATTATAAAATCATGATTTCATAGATTAAAATACATACAATTTAAATATCAGCTCCAGATAATACTGCTCTAAAATATTTCATTAAATATTCACGAAAGTTCAAATTTTATTACAATATCTGTAAATTGAAGCAAAAGCAATACATTGACAAAGATGATTACATACATACATATATATATATATATATCAACATTTCTCTTCACGATTACAAATTATTTTCAATATAAATTGATAAAAAACATAGCAACACAAGCATTAGCCATGGAACCATTCCTCTGTCACATTCAAATTCAATGACAAATTCTATATCCCTACCATTGTGCATTTCAGTCTAATGCATTGGGTCTTTCATCCACCTATCGAGTTTAAACTATTACCAAACACTCCGCTAATGTACTGTAAAATCAAAAAAGAGATGTCCATTTGATGGATATAACCAAATCAGAAAACATTAAGAATTGGAACAATAGAAAAAAAATAAGAGTGATGGGTCATACCTGCATGTTTAGCTCTTTATATTCCCTGTATAGGCAAATCTGAGGAACTTGTAGTAAACATTGAAATGATCAGGTTATGTAATAAAAATGTAATTAAATGTGAATTAAATAGTTGGTGAGTAGGATCGATAGAATCAGAAATGTGACATCCTCTAGATAAAAACAATATGAATTTGTAATAAAAAAAGGGTTAACTCACCAAGTCAAACAATTGATGAAACCAAATGTGAAGTCTGTTTTTAAAGTATGTTCTCGTAGCAATAGTTATAAGCCATATGACCATTTGAACAAGCATGTATGCATTTCCAATGGCTGCTATTACTATAACATATCTAGGAAATCATTAACAACATATGGTTAGCACAAAAGACTGTCAAATTAAGAAGGTAGAAAGATCAACAGTATATCTATGTAATGTTACATGTAAGCATAGAAAATTTTGAAGTTGAGCTTTCCGTAATTTGGATCATCAGCTGAGTCGTTGATGAGAACAACAAATGAAGAGCAAGGCAGGATAAGATTACAAGTCTAACCAGAACAGTAATAATAGCTACAGATTTTTTTTTTCCATTTTAAACCTGTGATGCTTGGTTGTTTAGTGCATTATATGAAATATGATGGTAGATTTTTATGCTGAAAGAGAAGGCGGATTCAAAGATATGTTGACAGCTTTTTGATGTACAACCAAATAGTAGGGATCTCAAAAAAATTTGTGTGCAACCAATACTTCAAACTACAAAACTTGGACAAATTTCTGATGTTACTCTACAAAGCGAATTGATAAGGTTGAATTAAAACTTGAATGTATAATTAAAACTTGGACAAATTTCTGATGTTAATACTACAAAGCGAATTGATAAGTAGACCAAACATATAGAGATAGAAAATGACAAGAGGCAACTGACTGTATAATTAAAACGTGAGGATTCCCTGGTCCTCGCTCCTGCACATACATCAAAATTAAATTTCTGATGTTACTACTAAAAAGCGAATTGATAAGGTTGAATATAGCTCACTATGATCATGACAAAAGACTTGATTTCTTCCCCAATCAAACCCACAGTACTTGTAACGGCAAGGAATTTCGCTCGATCTGAATCGATCGTTAAACCGACAAAGACCGTTCGAAACCCCTGATCGTTTTGAGAACAGGACAAATTGGAACGCAGACGGAAGAACATTTCATTGTATATTACAACAATCCCATCAGATACAAGAATATACATTCAACAAATATCAAAGATTACAATAAATTACATAGCAGCGGAAAAATATACAAAACACTACTGAAAGCGATACACGGATACAGAGCTTTCCGAGCATCGTTCCAGCTGTAAATCAGGACCCTGTGGATATAAATCTGCAAAACCAAAACTACTAGCTGCCCGTGTCGAAAATAAGGGCACCTAGAGTTTAGGTTAAAACAATAAACTCCAGGTCAGTCATGTGACTGGTGTGAGAACTAAAACAGTTATTTAAAACTTTACTTTAAAGATAGTAATTCAAGGGACCACGCCGTATAACACGGAACGGGTTTCCTCCCAAGAATACTAGTGCATATAACAAAACAGCGCAATGCTCTTTGGAAAAATGAAGCTATTATAAGACCCAGGTCCCATCACACAATGCAACGCAAGCCGGAGGATAGGGTTTTCCCTTATAATAGCCAAACATGCTTCGTACGTTTAAAACAAATCATTTGATACTATTATAAGTGTATAGTGTCAAAACAATTCAAATCATAAATATCAATCATAGACGGCATGGGTACCATATATCATGTCGCCATACTAGTTCTACAATTAAAACCACAATATCACGTATTGGAAATTGGATTCCGTCATGAGCTGAGGCAAGGGGCAAGCTCCTCTCCGCGTTCGAGACACTCTAGCAATGCCTCAGGACCCCACTATGATCCTTTGGAACCTCCAAGGCCGGTCCTCTCTTACTTTTGAGGATTAATTATTCCTGAACACACGTTTCCCGGTCCTTACAGACCTATATCTGAGGCGCCTCGTATCCAACAACCACACAGGTGAAAAGTATATAAATGTCAGGGCTGGTAGGTCACTGACACCACCCTAGCTAGAAAGAAACGTCGTGCACTCCTTGGGTCCGTATCCCGTTTTTGACTCATACCGAGGTGTGAGGCTCGCGAATTCACGTTATACACAAAGCTACGCCACATAGGCCGTGCTTTGATCATTAACCACAAGACTTTGCTTTTCAACAGAAGCCTTGATGAATTGCCACTTACGCGTGCCACACTGGCAATTCACTTCATGCGACTGATGTCCATCGATATACAACCTCTAAGCTCGTATGTCTCAGAGAAGGGCGTTAAGCAAGAGAATAAATTCTCCACCGCCAAACAGATGTATATTTAATAGAGATCAATCAACACAGAATAAAATCCAATGTCAGACACATAATCCATTTACAAGTTCGTTCTGGGTCTGAACGAAACCGGAGGCACTTTCCTCGCATATCCATCCATCTCCAAGTACGTCTGGACGATCACCAACTGTTTCCCTCATCTTGGGTGTACAGCCCAATCGAGATCATCAGTAATCACCCAAACGGTGTGAAGACTTCCGGTCTTCAACCACCGTCTTCATCTTCGACATCTCTTCGAATCGGTTATTCAGAATGGGCATAAACCCGGCCTTTCTGAATAACCCACGTATATGATAAACAAATGTTACACAAACACAACGAACGCCTCATTCCAATTCAGAATATTCTTTTATTCACAAAATCACATTCTTAGGGAAATGTTCCCATTAATTTTATCCAAGATAATTTTTTTTAAATTTATCCTATAATCTTCCTTCGGATGTCATTTCAACCTAGTCGGGATTAGCAAACCACACCGAAGTAATTATTTATTTTATTTCCCAATCCCAACCTATTCATCCCCTGGAGCAAAACTGGTGATACTCCATTCCTAACACCACGGTGTTATCGGTAAAATTAATTACCATTTCACGTTAAAATTTAATTAAAGATTTAACTATCGCATTAGAGCAAAACTGGTGGTACTCCATCCTCGATCACCTTTCAGATTTGATAATTTAATTATCAATTCACTTTTCAATCTAATTAAAGATTCATTAGAACTCCACTTAGTTTTAATCCTTTCAATAATCAACATCTTGCCTTTAACTAGGTTAAAGAACCAATGTCATCTAAAGCACGATTCACGATAAACCCAAATCACATTTGATATTAATTACAAGGCTCTGAATAGAAAATATACCGGCTTATATTCAATATCAAATTCTGAAACCAACAAATATCGCACTGGAAATAACGATATAAAATATATCTTTCAAATTCCCATAACAATATCTGTATAGTCACGAAATCCAACATCGAAATATTCCGAAGATAATTTCGACTCAACTCCAGCCCAATTCACGTATTGGGAATATTGATTATTTTTAAAATCACTTTCAAATTCAATTTATTTATTTCAAAAATAAATTGATTTTAATTCTAGTTCAAAACTAGTTCATTTCGATAAAAATCTATTTTTATCCTTTCAAATGTGGAATTTTTCATCCCAGTTCTTTCCAATTCATATATTATGATTTTACACAAACTTTCAATATTTTTAATAATTTTATCAAGGCCCGCACAGTCGATTTCCAACAACGGCCATCGAACTGCACTTACAGCGACCTTTTCTGAAATTGATTTGGACATAATTCCAAATCCAACCGTTAGATTTCAAATTTCTAATATTAATTGGAAAGCTCTTCTCGATACGAACCCAACGGTTCCGGTTTTAGGAGAATCCGACGGTCGGATCTCCCGCAACGTCAATTCGAAGTCAATGGTCGAAATTCACAAACTGCCGCGGCGCGGCGCGTTCTGTTCAGGCCATTATATATAATATATATATATATATATATTATATAATTCGTCGATTTCCTTTTTAAAACGAATTTTATAAATAGTTCTAAATTTGTTTCAAAAACAATTTCAACTTCATCTTCTATTTCAAATCGATTTGATTTCAATTCAATTCGAATTCATTTCAATTTTATTTAATTCGAATTCAAATTCGTTTCAATTCAATTTGAATTTGAATTTACCTTCTATTTAATTCAATTCGAATTCATTTCAAATTGATTTCAATTCAATTTCAATTCAATTTCAGTTCGTTTTAAATTTCATTCAAAACGATTTCAATTCGTTTTAATTCAATTTCAATTCTAATTCAATTTCAATTCTAATTCAATTTGAATTCATTTCTATTCAATTCGAATTCAAATTCACTTTCTATTCAATTCGAATTGAATTCATTTTCTATTCGATTCGAATTCATTTCAAATTGATTCAATTCAATTTCACTTTGAAATTTAATCTAATTTAATTTGAATCTCATTTCAAAATATTAAATTTTGAAATCACTTTTCAATATTCATTATAAAACGAATAAAATCGATGTAAATATCGTTCGCGTCAGAATAGCGCGTCTCTAATCAACACGGCTTTATATTTTTCAAAAACTTCTTTATTCTATTCAACAAATGAATATTTATTCTGTTCAACACATGAATCTATATTTCTTTCAACACACGACTATTTTTGTTGTGTAAAATATTTTATAAAATCATGGTATCTATCGTTTGATTTTTAATTAGACTCCACCGTGAAGTAGTTCTAATCTTAAATATGATAAAGATGTAAATTTTATTATTTAAAATATTTTACTCAACACATGAATATTTTCAACACATGAACATCGTCAACACATGACTATTTTTATATTCAACACATGAATTTTCTTTTATAATATTCATTATTTTCCCGATAGGAATGAGGCCCAATCAATCACCATATAACGTTAATTATATGGATTCCGTACAACACATGTATATAATAGCAATGATAAACAATCAACCATCATCCAAGGTGCACCACACAACTGCATAAGCATCAAATATAAATAATCAATGCTTACACAGCCTGTCGACCAATCGATCGACATACAATTAAATAATTGGGATTAGTGTACTCAAATATCATCCCAACACCCGTGTGGGGTTTCAAATCAACAAACACATATTTTTATTCGTGCAGTTGGGCGATGTGTAAAATTTATCGACCCAATCAATATTAGTCAAATCAGTGTATATAAACAAATCGGCCGATTTGTTTATAAATATTTATTTATTCACTTTCACGTTAAAAATTATATTTTTAACGATAATTAATTTATTTCAACACATCTACATTTATTATCGATTTCACATCAACAACACAAACAAATTTCACAACATATCAATTAAACAAACAAGCCATCCATGGTCTGTGGATGACGGGTGTCGGGTGCTACTAAGCACCGTCTGCATCCTAGTATATATATATAACTAGAAAAAGAAATTTAGAGTGAGAAGTTGATCTCACCAATAGCTAATCCAATCATCTCGACTCTCCTTATGCAGAAATCTTCGTCGTTCTCGCCCTTTGCCACTTTCGTTGCCCGTAGCCACTACATATATAAAAATCACATTTTTATATTGCTATTCAATATATAAAAATCGAATTTTCACTTCGCTATTCAATATATAAAAATCGAATTTTTACTTCGCTATTCAATATATAAAAATCGAATTTTCACTTCGCTATTCAATATATAAAAATCGAATCTTTTCTATTTTAAAAATCTAATCTTTTCTATTTTAAAAATCTAATCTTTTCTATTTTTAAAATCTACTCTTTTCTATTTTAAAAAACTAATCTTTTCTATTTTAAAAATCTAATCTTTTCTATTTAAAAATCTAATCTTTTATATTTTAAAAATCTAATCTTTTCTATTTTAAAAATCTAATCTTTTCTATTTAAAAATCTAATCTTTTATATTTTAAAAATCTAATCTTTTCTATTTAAAAATCTAATCTTTTATATTTTAAAAATCTAATCTTTTCTATTTTAAAAATCTAATCTTTTCTATTTAAAAATCTAATCTTTTATATTTTAAAAATCTAATCTTTTCTATTTTATATTTATATAGAAAATAAATAACTAAGTTTAATTAAAATAAATAAATACTTACTGTATTTCAGCCAAGAGAGGGGGTGTTGAGGCTCGCTGGTGGCATTCGGGGTGCTGGAGATCATCAGGTGGCGGTGGATTCTTGGGGGGGGGGGGTGCTCCTGGGGTTTTGGGCGTGGCTGTTTTTGGGTTAGGGGAGAGGGAACGACGCGGGGAGGGAGGATCGGTGGAGTGCTGCGCGCGAGGCCAAGGGCGAACGTCGGAGTGGGGTGGCGCAGCTCGAACAGCGGCGGCTTCTAGGGCTTGGGGCGCTCGAGGTCTCACGCGTTTCAGGGGCTCGAGGTGGAGATGGCCAGGACAGTGCGGTGGAGGGAGAAGGGGGGGCGCCTGACGGCGCGGTGGCGCGTTGCCTGGAGGAGCGGCGGCGCTCCTCCCTTTTCTTTTTTTTCTTTTTTAATTTCGAATGAATCCAGGAAGAAGGGGGGCCAGAAAGAAGATAAGGGGAGAGAGGAGAGATTTTTTTATTTTTTTATTATTTTAGTTTCAAAAAGTTGACTTTTACACACGACCTCTAAACGAGGCCCACCGCCTGTCGTCCATAGCGTTTCACCCCCATTCCGAACACAATGGGATATGTATCGTAAGCTGATTCGATCGTTTTGATCAGTTTCCGTCAAAATCAACATATAACTCTATATATTGGTTTGAACGCGCATTTCATTTTACCGAGGTCACATACTAACTCGAAAAATTCCAGAAAAATATTTTCTAGCTTCGTATTGACGATACGGTCCTAACAAAACTAATTTCGTCGAATTCTGAGACCGTTGGAAAAATGGCCATTTTCCAGTCGATTAAAATCAACTGAAAATGGTCAAACGCGTTTTCCTTTGCCACGCTCACATATTGATTCGAAAAATTATGAAATTTGAAACCTAGCAATAATTTGACATCACGGATCCAACAAAAGTGGTTTCGTCAAAATCCGAGGTCGTTTGCAAAATTCCCATTTTTAAGGGCCTGAATTCCATAGCGACTATTCAGAATTTTCAACTGGACATATCTTTTGATTCCCGCTATGAAATCTAAATTTTTCGGATTCGTTGGAAAGATATTCTCAAATTGATCCTATTACTTTTGGTTTCACTAAAATCCAGTTTGTTTTGCACCCGGTACATTCAATTGAAATTTGAAATCGAATTATCGAACTACCGCGCCATTTTCAATTCTTTTTATAATTATATATAATTATTTATATTCTAACGACGACGTATATAAATATATACGTCGAATTCAATTCAAAACATTTTTCTTGTTGATATTATTTAAATAATTCATTTTAAATGTTCAAAATTCACTAAAATTGCCAAAATAAAAATTTTAAACTGGCCCAGATTTTCAGGTTGTTATAGTACTTCCCTTTCCGTTCACACTCAGAGCAATCAGAAGCCCATCCTACAGCATCCCAATATAAAGTGAGTTTGACTTCCTTTTGCGCCATAAATTCAAAAGCATCATCAGAAGAAAAGATACAGTGTGTTGTAGCATCAAATGCAGGAATCCATGCTTCATCCCAGAATACCTCACAATCATGCCCCAGTACATCCATATATAATTCAACGTCATCAACTACACAAAATATTTGTCACTCTAAGGACGACATTATTCTGTTGAATCGACAATTCTGAAATCTAAACAGCCCCTCTTCGACGCTCCTCCTCTCTCCCTCCCTTTGATTTCCCATTTGTTACAGGAGGAGATCGGAAATTAATAGAGAAGTTAATAGGGAAAAAGAATTAGAAGGTAGTTTTAACATTAGCGGTTTTCCAATTTGATGTCGGCTTGTGTTTTTTTCAGCGATCTTCTTTTTCTCTTCGTATCTTCTCTACGGGTTATACTAGGTGCTATAGAAAAATCTAGGATTGCGAGAAATAGGTTTCGATTGTAAGAATTCGGGGGAACGTTGGACTACTGCTTAAGATTGATTGTTTTAAAGAAGAAAGATTGATTTCAAAGAAGAAGAAGAAGTGTCATTAAAGGATGGCACGCTGATTTGAGATAGATATCACGTGATTTTTGAATTTAACGCCTGCGCTTTCGATATCGGTGAAAATTTTGATTGTGGAGCCAAAATTTCAAACGAACGAGCCAAAAAATTAAAAGTTTGGAGCCAAACCAACGTTCCAAATACCTGTGGTTTGTCATTCAAGTAAAGTAGCTAAAGAAATCTAATAAACAAATATTAAACTTTTGTTATTAAACGTTAGCCTTGATTAATTAATAGTTATTTAATATTAATTGTTAGCTATTAGTCTTGATTACTAATTATGAATTATTTAATAATAATATTGATAATTATTTTTTTCATCAATTATTAGTTATTAGTTATTATTTCTTAATTATTACTTGCGCAAGTGCTGAAAACCGTTACTAAAGATATTTTCTGCAACAAGTTTAGAACCACAGTTGCAAATAATATTTTTGTTGCAACTGTTATGGAAGCACAGTTATAAATAATATGTTTGTTGTAACATTATTATACTTATATAACAAATAATAAGTATTTATTATATTATACTAATTATTAATTATTAAATTATAACTCGTTCTTTACTGATTATTATTGGTTAACCGAATATTAATCAAACATATATATAGTTTAATTATCAACAATAATTATTAGTTATTACATATTCATAATTAACCATTAAAAATCGAGGAAAAAATTATAGTTATAAAAAATCTTTTGAAATAATAAAAAATGAATATAATTGATAATCAGAATCATTGAATATTAAATATGAAATAATAAGTGTTACCTCTTGAGTGTTGATTGGTTATTAAAATTAGTTAATTATATTATCGAATATTAATTATATTGAATTGTAATCTTAATTATTATGTAACTACGAATAATTAATTATTATAAATGTTTTATTAATTATTCAATATTTGTTGTTAATTAGATTTACTAATCATTAAATATGAATAATAACTAATAAATATAATTTACACACTATTAATAACTTAAATTTTATTATTAATTAATAATTATTAAATAATAATCATAATTATTATATAATTACTAGTGGTTAATCACTTAATAGTAACTATTTAAAATTAATAATTAAAAGTTAATCATTAAAAGTTCATACTTATTGTTAGTATGTTTTTCACAACTGGCTTTACCAGTTGTAGAAAAATACAATAATTGCAAGTGGCGAAAACAGTTGCAAAAGATATTTATTTGCAACTGGCTAGGAAGCGCAGTTGCAAATAATATGTTTGTTGCAACTGTTATGGAAGCACGTTGCTAAAATTATGTTTTTGCAACAGGAAGAGAAGCATAGTTGCTAAAAATATGCTTTTCGCAATAGAAAGAAAAGGCCTGTTGCTAAATCTTATCTACTGCAACTGCTATAATAGGTCTGTTGCTAAATATCATTTACTGCAACTGTAATTTACCGCATGTTGCAAATACCTAGTTGCAATAGCGTATTTTTCTTGTAGTGATTCTTTAAGGTTATTTTTGTCTAATATACATTTCTTAATCAAAATGTTATTTTAACCTAATGTACACTTCTATACCAAATTGTATTATTTTTAAATAAATGACATTCTTATAATAACATAACATTTCTAAATAAATGACATTTTCTAATAACATGGCATTTCAAATAAAATGATGTTTTCTAATAGATGACATTTCTATTTAAATGATGTTTTCTCTAAAATGATAATTTAATCCAACATGTCATTCCTATCCAAAATGATAATTTAATCTAACACAACTTTTCTTAACAAAAATGTTATTTTAATCTAATAAGCATTCCCAAGTAAATGGCATATTTTATGTAACATAACATTTCTAAACAAGGACACTTTCTATCAAAAATGATATTATTATTCTAGCATAACATTATTCTGAATAATGACATTTTCTAGTAAAGATGCTATTTTTATTCTAATGCAACATTCCCAACTAAAATGTAACTTTATTTCTAATGCAACATTTTATACTAAAAATGTTATTTCCTTTCTAATGTAACTTTTTTATACAAAAATGAAATTTCTATTATAATGTAACATTTTATACAAAAATGTAATTTCTATTCTAATGACTTTTCTAATATAATGACATTTTAATTTCATGTTTTATTTGCATCAAAGCATGCAAATAAAAATGCAACCTTTAAATTCATGTTTTATTTGCATCAAAGAATGCAAATAAAAATACAACTTTTAAATCAATATTTTATTCACATCAAAAATGCAAACAAAAATGTAACTTTCATTTTAATGTTTTTATTTGCATCTGAATTGCAAACAAAAATGCAACTTTAATTAATGTTTTGTTTGCATCTAAAATTGCAAACAAAAATGCAACCTTTATTTCCACCTTTTATTTGCATCAAAGAATGCAAATAAAAATTCAACTTTTTATTGCAATGTTTTATTTGCATCAAAAAAATGCAAATAAAATATAACTTTTTATTTCAATGTTTATTTACATCAAAGAATGCAACTTTTAATTCAATGTTTTATTGAATTAAAAGTTCTAATTCAAATAAACAAAAGTGATATTTCTTTATTGAATTGACAATTCTATTCCAATTCAATAATATAAACAAAGATGTTATATTTTTTATTGAATTGACAATTCTATTCAATTCAATAGATATGACCAAAATGATATTTTAATTGAATCGACAAACAAATTCAATTCAATCAATATGACCTAAATGATATTTAATTGAATTGACAAACAAATTCAATTCAACAAAAATGATAACATAATATTTTATATTGAATTGACAAACTAATCCAATTCAACAAAAATGATAACATAATATTTTATATTGAATTGACAAACTAATTCAATTCAATAAAATGACCAAAATAATATTTTATATTCTACAATTCTAACACCACAAATTTGACACTTTTATATTTTACATTTCTAATACCACCAATTTGACATTTTTACTTTGTCGATTGTAATACCACAAAAAGGACAATTTTTATTTGCTGATTCTTATTCAAAAAAGAGGGACAATTTTATTTGTTGTGTAATGACCCGGATTTTTTGAACAGTCATTTTAAATATTTAATATCATTTAAATATTGAACTGATAATATAAAAGAATTTTTATATTGAATTATCAATTGGTGATCAATATATGATTTGTTTCGTATATATATAATAATCGAAATATGAGAACCGAAATAATTTAATTCAAAGATAAAACTGAATCGAAACGGTACAGATGATCAATATATATATATATACTATTTAAATATGAACGATGATAATAGAAATTTATTATTTGAAGAATTTATTTGTTTTGAATTTAAATTGATTTAATATGGCTATTTTAAATATACGTTCAAATTAAATTGTATAATCTATTTCGTTGAATTTAAAATAGTGTTATAACATTATAACGACGGTCAGTACGCTAAAATAGCGGTTCGCGATTTTTAATTGTGAACCCCGATTTATTTGATCAGTGGATAGGATCAAAATCAAATCAATATATGTTTAAAAGAAATAAAAATCTCTTTAAATCTAATCGATATCCTTTTTAATAAAATAAAACCGCTTTATTTCTAATCAAATAAATTTTTAGGTACTTAACCTATATAACCTACGTTGTACCCTTCGCAGCCTATTCCTTTGTTCCCAAGTTTCTTCTTCTATAAATCGCAAATCCTCTCTTCAATTTGAATCAAAATCGAAAGCTTCTGTAAACAAAGAAATAGAAATATCCCTGCTAAATTCAATCATTCGAACCCCTACCTCATTCCCTTATTAGTGAAGCTGTTTCCCTTTTTATTCATTTCCACCTTTTCCTATTTCTAAAAACCCCCTCTTCGATACTTCAGACAATCGAAAAACAAAAACAAAAAAATGAAATAAATCGAAATCAAAATCGAGTGTCGTCTGGAGCACTCGCCAGCAAGGGAGGCGCGACGGAGTTCTAATGGGGAAATTTCGATCTCGGTTAAGCAATTTCGACAGTGATTTAAGGGTTCGACGCTAATGGATGTACGGTGTGATGCTGAGGTCGATAGAGTTATACAGAGAAGATGGAGGTTCGATAGTGGGAAGTTGCTGATGTGATAAGGAAAAGGAGGAGTTCGATTTTGGGAGGAGGGAGTTCGGTCTCTTGTTTTGGAGTTGCAAACATGACTGGAGTGGTATTTCAATTAAGTGTACTGTAGGTGTTTGGAGGGTGCGATTTTTGATACTGGAGGGTCACTGTTTTTAGGGAATGAGCAGCAGATGTTTGATAAAATGCCAAAAAGTGATGAAGTAGCTTATTGGGCTGATTTCAGTAGGAGTTGATCGATAAATTGTTGAGCATGTTTCGTAGTGATCGGATTTGCAGGAAAGTAAGGTATACGTTATTTCAACATTTAAAATACTTATAAATTATTTATTTATTTGTTTATGTAGTTAATTTAAATAAATAAATGGTAATCGATAATTAAATAATAGTAGATGCGAAATAAATTCGAGAAGATTAGAGTTGATTCGTAGTGGCAAGGATGCGGCACCCAATCGAATGTTTAACAAATGAAAATCGCGGTGAGTAAATATCACTCACCTTTTATTTAGAATTATTTTTATTCGTTAAAAATAATTGTTTAATGCTTGTTTGAAATGCTTTCTGGTTGATTTAAAAATATTAGTTATTTAGGGTTGACTATTATATATATATTGGTTTGGTGATTGGATTGTTCCCGCAGTATCATTAGCGGATGACCCTACGCCTACGTATATAAGTGGATCCCCTTTTATACCGCGATATCCTGCCACGAAGCAGGATGGGTATTACTATGTTGACTAACGTCTGTGGATGCAGGAAAAAGGTTGGAGGAATCCAACTGGATTCCTTAAAAATATTATATGTTGTTTGTTTGCTTGATTTCATATATTCATATATGACGTGTTAAAAATAAAATGATTGAAAATTGGATGATTTGATTGTTTTAAATATCACTGGGCTAAGTGTTAATTTATTTAAAATATCGTGGAAAGGATATTTGAGATTAAAAGGGAAAATTCTATTTTTAAATAGAATTTGAAATTTAAATGGAGTGAAAATATAAACTTGTTTTGAAAAATAAATCAAGTAGTTCCTTTATAAACGAAGTTTATAAGTAGTTCTTTTATAACGAAGTTATAAATCAAGTGAAAAGAATTGTCATTTGATAATTCAGATATAAAAATGCAAGTATGGAATTGAAAAGGGAAATCTATTTTCAAAAAAATAGAAATATCGATTTCAAAAGGAATTGAAATCGAGACTTGTTTAAATGAATTGAATATAAGAATTCAAATGGAAACTGAATACAGAAAATATAAAGGAATTCAAATATAGAATTCAAACAGATTGAAACAAGAATTTGAATATAGATTTCAAATAGAAACAGACTTTGAGTATAGAATTTAAGAGTTAAAATGGAATTTGAAAACAAAATTCAAATAGAATTTGTATATAGAAAATTTTAAATAGAATTTGTATATAGAGAATTTTAAATAGAATTTATACATAGAAAATTTTAAATAGAATCTGTATATTGAATTTGAATATATTGAATTTGAATATATTGAATTTGAATAGAATTTGAATATACAGAAATTTGAATTCAAAGTAATTCAAATGGATTTGAAGAAAGAGAGTTCAAATGAAATTCAAATATAGAGAATTCAAATGGAATTTAAACTATGGAATTTGAATATAGAATTCAAATAGAAAATTCAAAGGGGATTTGAATATAGAAATTCAAATGGAGTTTGAATATATGAAATTCAAAGGAAAATCAAATATAGAATTTGAACGTAGAAATTCAAATGGGATTTGAATAAAGGAAATTCGAATATGGAAATTCAAATAGAATTTGAAAAATAGAAGTGAATTGAAATTTGAATATAGAATTTCAAATAGGAGTGAAATAGATCGGAAATGCTATGTTGAATTAGGAGAAATTGATTTGATATATATTAAAAATATATCAGAATAAAATGGAATTTATTATAGACGAAGTTAAAACGTTTATATTTATAAATATAATTAAAACGAACTCGCCGCAGCGCTACAGTTCGAAAATTGGCGTTTCGAACATCAATTGAGTATACAGAACTCAATTGAAGTCGGAACTCTTTGAAACAAGAAACGCCAGGACCGATTTGATAATAGTTTTCTAATGGAGGAGAAAAATCTAGATTTCATCGAATAGATTTTGAGTTACGTCAAAATCAAATTTTCAGAAAAACAGCGCCAGAACCATTTTAAAACCATAACGGTTTATTTAAATAAATAAAAGAATTTTTATAAATAAAAATCCGAATTTCCATTAGAAAAATCCAGACTGGGGATATAAAATAAATATGAACTCCAGTGAAGTAAGTGAAATGATTTTTGAGACAAAAAACAGATTTTTAACTACTGGATAGAACTATCTAATCTGGAGTGTATTTAGCTAAATGAGATTTTGAATCGAATTTGGGTTTTGGTTAAGTAAATTGAACTGGTAAATATATATTTGGAATCGAATATGGAACTTGAGTTGGGAACGGAATTAAATTAATTTATAAGCAAGATCAAAGGATATTCGAATATGCTATTTTCAAATATAAAGTAAAATAGGAAAAGAAGCTAATAAGAGGATAAATTAGTGAATTGAGCTAAAATGACCAGACTGAGTTAGAAAAAATTAGAAATAGGTGAGCATGTGTTAGACAGGTATGGGATGAAGTATATGAAGATTTTAATTTATGTGCCCGACAAAAAGGTACATGTTTAAATTCATATATGAGGTTTTATGCGCCGTATCGGCAAGCCGCTTGGCTTTTTCTTTTTTCTTTTGGATTGGTAAGGGCCATGGGAGGCTATTTGAAATATCCCGAAGCTCCCGGTGCAGGGGGAGGTTATAGCGAATTTTTCCGGGAATTTAAGGAGTTAGAATATTTTTTAAGATAATTGATAGTTAGAAATCAATGTATCGATATATATATAGAATTCGATAAGGAACGAAATATAAAATAGAATATTGTAAAACAAAAAGGGAAATTTATAAATTAGAAATAGAAAGCGAACCATTTACATGCTCTAAAAATGAATAATTGGGTTTTATAGTGTGTTTATTCGAGGTTAGTGGTTTTGCCGTTTTAAAGTTGAGGATGTTTTCAGTCAAGGTCTGAGAGGTAATTTTACCCCAACTTGATTGATTTCATTTTTAATTGATAAATAGCAGGATCCAGTCTCGAAAAGAAGTGTTTGAAAAAGAATTAGTTGAATAAAATATTTTGGGTTGTTGTAACGATGTTTTACAAGCAGTCGTTTTAATCCAAGTGATGGAATTTCAGCAAATATTCCCTGAGTATAATTAAAGTAGTCGGGAAAGAAATAAGTGATTGAAATGTTTTCAACTGCGAATAGAATATATTTTCTAAGTGTAGAAAATAATAGAAGGCGAGATATAGAAATGTTTTTCCAAAGAATGTAAGAGACCGTGATGATAATGGAAAATATTTGTTTAACATATATTGATAAGGAAATGGAAGGGTGATTTAATTAATGAATAGTAATCAAGGGGCCCAGTGAATGTTTGATTGTTTTGAATGGATGTTAGTTTATTTTTCTTCGATAGTTAAATAACCGACTATCGAAGTGTTTGCCAATATCGTTGTCAATATGGAGAGACCGGTTGGATTATTATCCGTGAACCACTCTGTATAGGCAGTAGCGTTGCGGATCAGATTATATGAAGATAATCAAAGACGGAGTAAAGTGCAAGGGCTTTTTCTATTAATAGAAATTGTGCCTTCGGTTTCATTCAATCCCAGAACGAACGTAAATAGACGAATGTATGACAGAGTATTTCCAATGATCTAATGGGTTGGTCTGTATAAATATATATGGTTGCAACGGATTTATTCTCTTAGCATAACATCCATAATATTTGTGCAATTCAACTAGTGATTAACGGATTTGACAATGTGGCATTCAAAGTAATTGGGTTATAAATGAATGGCAAGTAATCGTAGCCTTAGGCCTTAACAACCGGGAAATGACAAAAATCGGGCAGGCAGCATGGCTATATGGGTCGCTCCCATTAGGGTGTATTATCACCTATCTAGAGATTCATTTAATTCCTTATTCTATTCGATGTTGTCCCACTTGGGAGACGGTTGCTGATCCCAACCGTTGGTGATATACATTCGATACACTCAAGTGAAATGAGTGGTCGGTCATGTGTGGGCCGGTTTGCAAGATGTTCTTGTTTAACCCCAGTGTATCGCCTCTAGAGTACACTGATCGGAAGGTGGTTCCATACCTTGTCATGTTGGAAATCCAATCTCCAATAAGCGCCCTGCGGTTTTTTTTGATTTTATACTATGTATGTAGAGCGTGAGATGCAAGCGTTCTGCTATTTGGTTATTTATTTTGATTAGACATTATTATAATATCACTGGATTTTTGTATCAAAGTGTTTTGGGTTATAGTAAGGTAAAAACCGTCCATGTTTATGTGTGGGCTGATCTTACTATTATCTTTTATTTCGAAAGGATTTTGAAAGTTAAACAAATGGTTGGAGCTTACTCACACCAGTCCCATGACTGACCCAGTGTTTATTTTGTTTGTTTTCCCTAAACTCTTGGGTGCCCAAATTTGTACGGGCAGTCAAGTAGTCGGGATTTTTCAGATTCACTTGGGAGAGCTGGAAGCAGGAGGCTTCACCAGTTAGCTATAGACTGTCATGTTTCCGCTGTGAACCATGTTTATATCTGGAAACAGGTGTTTATAACTGTTCCAGGAATAACTGTTGTGCTCTGATGATGGTATGTATATAAAGTTACTGATTTGTATTTCAAAAAGTTATGTTATATAATATATTTTATTTGTTCCGCTGTGAGATTTGTCTTCTTTGTTTTCTTCTATTCTAATATTTCTTTCTTTCTATTTCTCATCCTCTAACTTCTTTCTAATAATGATTCGTATTTCTGTGCAATTTGGGTTGGACGTGTGGTGTTATTAGTCAACTCAGATAGTACGGATTTGCGGGTCATTACATGTTGATTCTAATTCAACAAAAAAGGAAAATTTCATTTATTGATTCTAAATCAACAAAAAGGGAAAAAAATTATTTGTTGATCAAGCAAATTATGAACATCTTTATAAAATAAAAATATGGTTTTCATTTTATACACAAATTTTGACACACATGAATGTTATATCTTTACTAATAATCAGAATAGGTTGGTGTCACACTTTTTTGGTGTACACCTAAACTGACGAAAATGCCCTTTACTGTAAGAATGCATTTCATACCTTTTGAGTGCCATAATCATTTTCAATTAAATCATAAATCCTACAGCGAAAATTATGGTACATGTAAATGCGTTCAATTTTAAACATTTTTGGTTATTAATTAATAGAATTATGGTAGGATTTATTCTCAATTGGTATATAATAAATGGATTATTTTATACATGATAATTTTAAATTGGTAGGATTGTAAATGGGTTCTCATATGGTAGACATAATTGAGTTGTGAACCTTTGATACAATATTTGAAATTCAAAATTAATATGAAATACCCATTCAAATCTTAATTAATAATCGAAATAGGTTGGTGTCACACTTTTTTGGTGTACACCTAAACTGACGAAAATGCCCTTTACTATAAGAATGCATTTCATACCTTTTGAGTGCCATAATCATTTTCAATTAAATCATAGATCATGCGGCGAGAATTATGGTACATGTTAATGCGTTCAATTTTAAACATTTTTGGTTATTAATTAATAGAATTATGGTAAGATTTATTCTCAATTGGTATATAATAAATGGATTATTTTATACATGATAATTTTAAATTGGTAGGATTGTAAATGGGTTCTCATATGGTAGACATAATTGAATTGTGAACCTTTGATACTATATTTGAAATTCAAAAATAATATGAAATACCAATTCAAATATAGAATAAATGGATTATTTCATAATTGGTAGAACTAAATCAGTAATACAAATTCTACCAAATATAGTATTATTACAATATAAGACTGTATTATGGTACATATCTTTACTAATAATCGGAATAGGTTGGTGTCACACTTTTTTGGTGTACACCTAAACTGATGAAAATGCCCTTTACTGTAAGAATGCATTTCATACCTTTTGAGTGCCATAATCATTTTCAATTAAATCATAAATCATGCGGCGAGAATTATGGTACATGTAAATGCGTTCAATTTTAAACATTTTTTGTTATTAATTAATAGAATTACGATAGGATTTATTCTCAATTGGTATATAATAAATGGATTATTTTATACATGATAATTTCAAATTGGTAGGATTGTAAATGGGTTCTCATATGGTAGACATAATTGAGTTGTGAACCTTTGATACTATATTTGAAATTCAAAAATAATATGAAATACCAATTCAAATATAGAATAAATGGATTGTTTCATAATTGGTAGAATTAAATCAGTAATACAAATTCTACCAAATATAGTATTATTACAATATAAGATTGTATTATGGTACATATCTTTACTAATAATCGGAATAGGTTGGTGTCACACTTTTTTGGTGTACACCTAAACTGACGAAAATGCCCTTTACTATAAGAATGCATTTCATACCTTTTGAGTGCCATATCATTTTCAATTAAATCATAAATCATGCGGCGAGAATTATGGTACATGTAAATGCGTTCAATTTTAAACATTTTTGGTTATTAATTAGTAGAATTATGGTAGGATTTATTCTCAATTGATATATAATAAATGGATTATTTTATACATGATAATTTTAAATTGGTAGGATTGTAAATGGGTTCTCATATGGTAGGCATAATTGAGTTGTGAACTTTTGATACTATATTTGAAATTCAAAAATAATATGAAATACCAATTCAAATATATAGAATAGATGGATTGTTTCATAATTGGTAGAATTAAATCAGTAATACAAATTCTACCAAATATAGTATCATTACAATATAAGACTGTATTATGGTACATATCTTTACTAATAATTGGAATAGGTTGGTGTCACACTTTTTTGGTGTACACCTAAACTGACGTAAATGCCCTTTACTGTAAGAATGCATTTCATACCTTTTGAGTGCCATAATCATTTTCAGTTAAATCATAAATCATGTGGCGAGAATTATGGTACATGTAAATGCGTTCAATTTTAAACATTTTTGGTTATTAATTAATAGAATTATGGTAGGATTTATTCTCAATTGGTATATAATAAATGGATTATTTTATACATGATAATTTTAAATTGGTAGGATTGTAAATGGGTTCTCATATGGTAGACATAATTGAGTTGTGAACCTTTGATACTATATTTGAAATTCAAAAATAATATGAAATACCAATTCAAATATAGAATAAATGGATTGTTTCATAATTGGTAGAATTAAATCAGTAATACAAATTCTACCAAATATAGTATTATTACAATATAAGACTGTATTATGGTACATATTTGGTAATACAAATTCTATCGTATTTGGTACCATAATCCAAATATGCAATTCAAATATTGAGTTGTGCATATATTTAATCAAATTAAATTGAGTTGTAGGTTATTACAGATATTCAGTATTATGGTGGGATTTATGTATACCAATTCTGCCAATCACGATTATTTCATACTCTATTTAGATGTAAATGCATTCTCACATCCAAAATTGAGTTGTGAACATATAACTACATTTCCAATATACAAATTAAAAATATATTGCTGATTTAATTTGTAAAACGCTGCATTCCTTTTTTTTTTTACTCTAATTGCATTTGATTGTATAATTACTTTATATGCTCTATGTCATTCAAATATAATTGGTAGTGTATATAGCATTAAAATTATCATGTATAAAATAATCTAATTTAGATTTTTGTACTTTAATTCGATAATTAATAGTGCATATATTTTATCGCATTCCTAAAATGCACTATCTTATCTACTGATGTGTACGCTTTCTTAGTTATAAATATGACACTGTATCTTACTTCCCCAACTCACAAAATCAATTACCCTCTTCATTCTTCCTTTTTCCTCTATAGTCATTTAAACTGTTTACTACTCTCAGGATCTTCAGCCTTTGATTGCAGTGGGAAAGCTTCTGATTTCAAGACATGTACTGTATATTATTCTATGCATCTATCTACTTTGGTTTGCATCAGTATTCAGTTGTGTCTTTTCGGATTTATCTGCTTGGTTTGCATCAGTATTTGGTTTTCAACAGTTTGCACCGAACCTATATAATACTGTAAACGCTCATACGATCCGCAGCACCATGCAACTACGCTGCAATCAAAAGATCCTATTAGTAGATGAGTACGGTTGAGATGCAAGTTTGACGTCTAAGTTGGTAAGCTGCATACAATTATTTAATTTATAAAATAAAAAAAATATCCATTATTCAATTGTATTATCTAATCATGTTTTTGTCCTTTATAGGTAAAGCATATGGGAGAAACTTGATGCTGACAGTGAAGATATTCAAGATGAAATATTTTATTAATAAATAAATTTTATCATTTTTTGGTATGGCAATTGTATATTTTTATATTATCATAATATATGCTTTATGGTTAGACTTTTTTTATTTACATTTGCATTTATTAATGATTGATATCGCATTTGAATTTATTTATATTGTATACTATTTTATGTTTTGGAATGGTAAATTATTAATCATGCAACATCAGTGCAAATCAATTTTCCTTACATGTTTAAATTACACAATATCAAGCGTGAAGTGCGTGCCATTATCACGTGCAAAGCGCGTGTCACGACCACGTGCGAAGCGCGTGTCATGACCACGTGCGAAAAGCGTGTCGTGACGCTCGTTATTAATAATCAGAATAAGTTTGGTGTCACACTTTTTTGGTGTACACCTGAATTGACGAAAATGCCCTTTTCTTGATTATTCTTCCACAATTAAAAGGAAGGGGCAATGAATGTCATTTAAGTATTTTAACATTTCCTAGAATTGTTACATTTATGTTCAAAACTCATATTCAGCATAAATTTATTCATTTTAGCATTCAATATTCATTGGAATAGCAAGCTATAAAAAGGAGGATATTACATCATCATTAATTACCTAACCAATAAAAACTGTTATTATTTTGAAGAAAATGCAAAAGTATTCGAATTATTTCAACTTTACAACTTGCATATTCACACCCTTGATTCTCATATTTATGCGGACCTCAATATTCAAATTGTCCACTGAATGTTTCATTGCTTATTTTATTTTCGTAGATATAAAATTGATTGTCATCTTATTTATTGCCATTGTTATATTTAATGTTAATTGAGATATTGCAAATTTTTCTTAACATTTTTCATCGAATGTTTCACTGCTTATTCTATTAGTCACAAATATAAAACTTTGACGATTGATACTATTCATTTTTATCAGTTAATTTATAAAGAAAATAAATTATTACACTTTAAGATTCACTCACTAATTCAATTAAACTCTTTCATCTTTCGTCTCTTCTATAGTTGGTCTATGAATTTTTATATTAACATTACCAATATTATTCACTGCCACCTATTACCCTCTAATTAAAATTATTTTAAAAAAATATACGTTTATAAATAAACAATTAATATAATTAGATTTCCCTTTCCATATTCAATGACAATTTGAATAGGCATTCAAATTTGAATAACGACATTTATTATTGTGCATTACGATATAAATTAGCAATTAATAAATAGTAGAACGTGCTACTGGGACATTTAAATATCCCATGAATATTGCATTCTAGAATGTACTGCAAGGACATTTAGATATCTACCCATTCATGTTATCTTACTCGTATCTTCTCACGCTTCTTCTATTCACCTCCCTTCTATTATTGATTTCCACGTTTGCTTGAAAATGACTCATCTTCTCCTTTACCTGCTTCGCCTGTAAGGTAGATATCGTGATGCATTTTTTATACTGCAGTTATGGATCTCTCAACCAAAAACGTATAGATTCTTCTTATTCAATTATTATTTTCATTTTAGCAATCCATTTGAATAAAGACTCTTTATACACAACTTGATGGGTTCTGGATATTTAGATTAAAGCGTTGGTTTACCTTGCTTTTGATCGATTTTTTTTTGAACTATTAGCTCGACACCTTTTGAAATGAAATCTGTCAATTAACAGCAAATTTTCAGTTATTTTCCATTATTTTTCCACTTCTCCTCTTTACTTTCTTTTTTCTTTTTTTCATTTGTTTTATTTACTAAATTTACTAAAAAATATTCATTTGAATTTATTTATATTGTTTACTATTTTTTCATTACGATGTGACAATTTATTGACCATGTAATATTAGTACAAATCATTTTTCCTTTTATATGTAAGATACACAATGCTTGATGAATAACAATCCACGCGCGAATTGCATATCATCGTCACGCGCGAAGCGGGTGCCATGACAACGCGCGAAGTGCGAGCCATCACCACGCGTGAAGCACGTGCCATTATGCTCGAACTAACAATTCAAACATTGCTAAAAGAAAAAAAAATTGAATGATATTTTGTGATCATTACATTTGAATTTATTTACACTGCTGATTATTTTTTCTTGAAGTGACAGTATATTGATCATGCACAACATTAGTACAAGTTATTTTTCCTTGCATATGTAAAATACATAATAGATAAGGAATAAAAATCCACGCGCGAAGCGCGTGCCGTGACGCTCGTATCCTATATATACAATAAAAATATGGTTTTTATTGTATATACAAAAATTCTGACAAACATGAATACACAATTCAATACAGTGGTTCATCACAATCACAGAACAAATCAACATTGAAATAATTATATACACAACATGAACATGAAATAAATATAAATTTCACATTTTGCAATAAATAATTAATTTAAATATTAAAATAGAAATCTCACATCGATTTTTCTCCTTCGTGTTCGATGGCCAGCTCCAAATCTGTTTCAAACCTGTTCTGAAATGTAGCCCTTGGATTTACGGTCCCAACGTAATTGAAATCGTTCGATTTCGGTCTCTAGATAAAAAGATATTAACGTTTTAATATTAACACTATGTAATTATTAATAAATCTCCTTAATTAAAAAATTAACTAAGGTTAATCACGTTTTTAAAAGATGTGCTACCCTTCTTCTTCGTGCAAAGCTATAGGCGCCTAAACCCATTCCTTAAAATTAGGGTTCACGTTTGCAATCCCTTGAAGCCGTCGTTTACTGATCGAACACCCTCACATGAAGCGCCTTGACACCCTCTCCAACCGCCGGCACCACCATGGAATTCGATCCTCCCACAATGTCAGAAAGTGGGTGCGAATGCAGGCTCTTTGCGGCATGATTCCTCACTATTCAGCAAATTAAACATGATCATAACCGTTGAGAATACTAATCTCACGATGTTCTTCAAATTTGTCTTTGGTTTCATATTGAAATTCGAATTGTAGAGGGAGGATTTAACAGGAGAACACGGGTGCGTTTTGGCCATTGAAATGGGTAAGGTGGCGGCTGGTTTAGTGGTATGGGAAATTAGGGTTTCGCTTAATTAGAAATTTATAATAAAATATTAATTAATTCTCTAATTTTGTAGTTAAAGCCCGATAACTCATGTTAACTCCAAATCCAGCCCAACTGATATTGTCCCTAACCAAATACCCCCGTTACGGAACAATGGACTAGGTCCCGTCAGCCCGTTTAATTGTTTCAACCAACTTTTCTTTATTTTAAAATATAAATCATTTAATTATTTAATTTGATCGTACATTTAAATTTACCGGGGCCACATACGGACTCTAAAAATTCCAGAAAGTTTATTTCTAGTTATGTTTTGACGATACGGTTCTAACAAGACTAATTTCGTCGAATTCCGAAACCGTTTGAAAAATGGCCCTTTTCTGGTCGATCCAATTTGATAAAATTGACAAAACACATTTTCTTTTGCCACGCTCACATATTAATTCAGAAAATTATGAAAATTAAAACCTAGCAATAATTTGACATTCTGGATCCAACAAAAGTGGTTTCATAAAAAACGGAGGTCGTTTGAAAAATGGCTATTTTTTAAGGCCAATATATTTAATTAAAATATATATAAATTCTACAGCGACTATTCTGAAAATTAAACTGGGCATAACTTTTGATTCCCGCTATGAAATTTCAATTTTTCGGATTCGTTGGAAGGATATTTTTAAATAGATTTAAATATTTTTGATTTCACTAAAATCCGATTTATTTTGCATCCTGTACAATCAGTCAAAGTTCAAATTCAAAATTTCAAACTACCGCGCTATTTCTAACTCCTTTTATAATTAAAATAAAATTATTCGTTCTAACTTCGATTTAAATAAATTTTCCGTCGTTATTATTTAAAATCAATTATTCTAACTATTTAAAATCCATTAAAATTTCTAAAATAAAATTTTTAAATTGGTTCAGAATTCTAGAATAAATCATTTTTGTTGAACGTTATAATAGTGTAAACCCATTATAGAATATGTTTTCTCTTTTCATAAAGGCTTTTTAAACAATTATAACCGATTTTAGGTGTTGTTAGGTTATAACGGCAACCGAGTGTTAGTACTATGAAAATATTTTTATCAGGAATTTCACGTTTTGGTGTAGCATACATATTATATTCTATAAACTTATTATTTCACCTTGATATAACTAAAAAATCTAAAATTATACAATTAAGAAAATTACAGGGTGAATCCCATATGCATATCATGCGTTCGCACTAGTATTTAACGAAAGAAAATAATTCCTCTAGAGACCTTTCTGTTTCAATTTTTTTTAAAATCTCACGCATTGGCATGTATCACGATAGTTTAATTATCTTAAATTTGTCATTATTTTGGCTTATTATAGTTACTTCTTAAAAGAATACTAACATACTCATTAATGTTTTGTAGATTATCTTCCTATTATACATTTAAAAGAAATTCCAATGTGTACGTTTCACAATTTTTAATTCTATCACTTCCATCTCGTTTTCTCATAGTATTACCTTTTTTCTTTTTCACTTTCTATGCACGCTACAGTTAATTTTTTTAAAATCCCAACCTAAATCAAAGTCATAAATTTGTCATTATTTTAGGTTATTGTAGTTATTTATTAAAAGAATTTTAATAGACTCATTTATTCTATCACTTTCACTTCATTTTGTCATAATATGTTCTTTTTTCTTTTCTAGTTTTCTATGCACGCTATAGTTAAAAAATTCTAATCTCAACGTAAATCAAATTGGAAATCTATCTATTATATTATATGAAAGATCAATATTTATCTAAAGACCTTTCAGTTTCGGTTTTCTCAAAAATCTCACCATGGTAGTTTAATAGTCTTAAATTTACCATTACTTTTGCTTATTGAGGTTATTTCTTAAATGAATTCTAATAGACTCATTAATGTTTTGTAGATCATCTTCCTATTACACACTTTGAAAGAAATATCAACGCGCATATTTTTCGTTTTTCAATTATTTCACTTCCATTTAATTTGCTCATAATATGTCTTTTTTTTATTTACTTTTCTATGCATGCTACAGTTAAAAAAATCTAGTTCGAACCTAAATCAACTATAAAAAAAATCCGAGTGATTTTTAGTTAATTTCTTTAATTATTTATTTTAATAGCAAATTGATTGAATTGGTTAATAGTTTTTTGCTTCGTATTCAACATTATGTATTCAATAAGAAATGGATTTTATTCATACATAACAACGATTGTATTCCTAAAATTATTTTCAATTTTATTACTTTTAGGAAAATCAATATGAAGATCTCAAAAGAAACTAACTGGATATATCGAGCTTGGTTAAAAGGCTAGATCTTTATTTTATTTTTATGTAACTTGATGGTCATTTCATAGTTTTTGTTCTAACTTCTTCTTCATAATCTAAGATTAGATTTTTCTGTGTAAGATTATGCATACATTTTCTTCATTGATCTCTGATTTGATAGTGTAGAATCTCCATTAATTTGTAATACATATTAAAAGTAAAATTGAAAACTTTGGCTAATTCTCAAGTTTTATATAATTTTTGACTTTCACTTAATTTTTGTATTTGGTATGATTTTACATTATTTTAAGTTCATTTATTCTACACCGAATACATAGTTTGTTACTACATAAATATCAACTCCACTTCAGTAATATTCATTCTTTTCTAATTTTAACCTATATAACTATATATATATATATATATATAAAACATAGCAAGAACATTATATATGAAGTAAAAGAATTTTTAAACAATAAACTTCTATAGAAAAAGGAGTATGGAACTTTGAAAATTGGTTAGAAGTTTGATTCTAAATAAGTTTTTTATAAATATTTTTTGATATAATTTTTTTGTACTTTTTTATACATAAACTTATTTATTGAATATTAAAGATATCATTAATTCCTAGAATACATAATTATACCATAATGTATAAATATTCTATATACCATTTATGTTATACAATTACCTAAAAATTTAGACCTTTTGTAATCATATTTCCATATACAACAATCATTCATTCCTTAATTATTATTATTTACGATATGAAGGCATTTGTCATCTATCGATTTTTTCACTTTCATCTCATTTTTCTTATAATATTGTCCCTTCCTTAGACTCTAATAATATTATGAAGTGATTGTTTTCCAACTTCATGCTTTCACTATTACAGTTTTAATGGTAAAATAATCTAACAGTCTCCACCAAAAACTTATACTATTGGTTTGATCGATTTTGATGAAAAGGTTAGGTTATGGTGAAGCACAAACTTCATAACTTTTTCAAGTCCAAGGATAACCCACCAAAAAATTATTCTCAAGGACAATACATACTGTAAAACTGATAGCTAAATTCTGATACCGTACACACTGTAAAACTGATACTTAAAAACTGATAGTTAAATCCTGATATCGTACATACTATAAACTGATACTTAAAAACTGGTAGTTAGGGCTGCCAACGGATACTTTCAGATACAGATAATGCTATATCTGTATTCGTATCCCCGAATATAGACGAATATCGGATAATTATCCTATCCGCCAACGATCGATAAATCAAGAAATATAAATGAATTTTTTTAGTTAAAAATAAATGTTTTTCAATTTCATTGATCACAGAAGTGTTAATAATAAACATATATGATGAAATTAAATAGATTTGAGTAGCTAATATGTACATTGTTGACATGCTTTTTGGTCGAAGCTTCCACACGTCAATAATATCGTCAAAAAACACAAAGCGATTCGATCAAAGTTGCGACATATTCAGAAAAGGATTGGGAATGACATTGATTCGTAGAATCATTGTCAATGGACTCCGAAAAGCTGGCGTAGGGAAAATACGTGATTGACACTGTCCGATTTGCCCAAAATGGTTGAGCGCATCGGTGTGATCACGTGGCAAGACTCGTCATGCAAAAATATATGGATTTGGTAAAATGCAATGTCACGCACTCAAAAACAGCTGATCGAAAAATGGCTTGCATGACTCACAACGTCAAAATATGGTAAACTGACAAAAATTAATTCGGCACGTCAAAAACAGCTGATCGTCGAGTGAAAATCATGAAAAATCATGTGTTTCACCTTGGTCGATCAATCTGGTAAATCTGGCAAGCCCAGGCTTGACACAGTAAAAAACAGTCAAAAAACACATCCGATCACTCAAAAAACGTGTGTGCAACCTTTGCTGATCACACAAAAAATATGGTCGATCACCGCATTTGGCACGCTAAAAAATCATTGAAAAACGTGGTGGATCACATGAAAATCACATGTGCAAACTTGCCAGATCTCTCTGGAAACTTGGTTGATCATCTGGAAAAAATGGCAAGGCTTTGGATTTGGCATTCTCAAAACAGCCTGAGCACTCAGCCAGATCACATATTTTTGCATGTGCACATCAGTGATTTAAGGCAGATCGATGATGCGAGATTCTGGATTGGGCAAGGCTCAGAGGTGGATCTGCCACTTTTTTTGATGCTATCTTCCCAGCATCGCATCAGCCTGATGCGATTTTTCCCCAGCGCGCACTCACGGATCCGATGCGATATTTGGTGATGCAAGATTGATCTAGCAACATGCCAAATCACTTGGCAAGCTCCAGATACCGGGCAGATGAACTAAAACCAATGTCCATACACGATTTTCCGGATTTTGGTGATGCGATATGAAACAAGGCCAAGATGCGATTTTTGCACCCTGGACATGCCAGGATGCAATTTTTTCACTACGCACATGCCAAGATGCGATTTTTTCACCCCAAACATGCCAGGATGCGATTTTTCTAATGCAACACGGCTTGTGATGGAATTTTTTGTATATGGACTCCGCATCTACAAGCATAATTATATTGCTTTTGGATTGAATTGGACATTTTTGGATTTCTTCGATATTAAAGCTACTTTTTGGACAAAGTTGACCAAGTCAACTCAGATGTCACTCAACGAAGAAGAAGAAGGGCATTTTAGTCAAAGTTTGGAATTAACAATTATTTTGTTGGTCTATTTTGATGCTTTGTACAAAAATTAGGGGTGTAAATCGGTCGGACCGGACCGGACGGAGGTGTGTTCAGTTTCTGTCCTAAAAAAAATCGGACCGAGCACGGACCGGACCAAAAAAAATTTCGGACAAATTTCGTTGTCCTAATTCGTGTCCTAAATAAAATCGGTCGGACACGGACATGTTCGGACCGATCGGACTCGGTCGGACATGACTATTTATATCACATTTTGTACATTTTACTAGATTTTCTCTCAACTATATGTCGAATTACAAGTAATTCGGACGAATTCGGACGAGCTCGGACCGGACATGATTTTTTTCTCGTACAAATTTTGTTGTCCTAACTCGTGTCCTAAATGAAAATCGGACGGACTCGGACGGACGTATTTCAGTCACGGACACGAACGGACGTCGGACATTCGAACAAAATTTACAGCCCTAACAAAAATATTGTCTGAACTTGCACAACAATTGTAATTGAATATTATGCGATGAATGATTACTATAAAGTGGACGTAGGCGTTAGTGCCGAACCATTATGTGTCTTCCCCGCATTACTACATCTTTAGATTACTATGTTGCTCATACACACCCACGTCGAAGGTTGGCGTGCGCCGAATCAACAATAATTTCCCAGGTCAACACTTTGGCGCGAAAGGAAGGGGTCGCATAACTTTGACCTCTACGACAAATTAAATTCTAGGATTTATCTTCGGATTTCGTCTTCAGTTTCAGTCTTCGACTATGACTCAATTACTCGCTTCTCATCATGATTAAGCGCGAGAAGCTCGACGCTACCACTGAAGCTCAAGGTACAGAAGGAGGACGTAATCAAGAACTTTCTTCGACTGGACCTCCATTGAACTACATCACTCGAGAAACGTCGATGGAATGATCAAAAACTTAGCTACAGATTTTAACGCTCGACTTGAGCGACAAGAAGATGCTTTTAACAGCTTTTTTACTCGGATTGAGGACATGCTAAGAAGTGCTTCGAGGCCGACTGGCCAGACAGACATTATTGGAACTAGTACCAATGTTCCTCCACCCGCGACTTGGGACTTGGAGGCAACCCCGTAAACTAATAAGCAGGCCGACGCTGCTCCCTCTATACCTGGGGGTACGCCTAATCCCGACATCGCTCCAGCCCGTGATGCTTTAGTTGGTCAAGTCACGAGCTCCACAGTTGGCAATGTTGCTCAAGCGTCGGTGCACACAACTTTGGATGGTAGTGCTCCCACTGTTCCAGGAGTCAGGATAGTTCCCGATGTGGCCCCTCGGGTTGGAATTCAACCAGACATTCTTCTCGCTCACCTGCCGATTCCTAACTTGGACCTAAACATTGGGGGAACCAGTGTCGCTTTGGATAATTTGAACCAGCTTCTTACTTTTGGTAATGGATCTCAGATCACGATGTCATTCATCGATTCACTCGAGGTAGTGCCTCTTCTACGGACTTGGATTGTGTGACTTGTAGTCCGCTTTCCATGGATATAAGAAACTCCCGTAACCAACCGGATTCCAAGCTACCGGTTTTGGACCCCTATGATTGTCGAAAGGATCCGACTCTCCACTTCATGAGATATATCTGACATATGGAGGTCCTCTCTACCTCAGAAAATGTCATGGCGAACTGCTTTTCGCTTTACTTAACAGATATAGCTAAAATGTGGTTCAGGCAGCTAGAAGCGGACTCGATTACTTCTTGGAATGCTTTGGTTATCCGATTTGTGGAACAGTTTAGAGTCAACATCGCTCATCCGAAAAGCATGATGACTCTCAATGGTATTAGGCAAAAGGCAGACGAGACTCTGTGGAAATTCTTGAAACGGTTTAATGTTGCAGTAGCTTCGGTCGACAAACCCGATCCTTCTATGGTTTTGATGGTCGTAGTATCTGGAGTTTTGGAAAATTTTGAATTTATGACATCATTACATCGGGACCCGCCGAGGGATCTTAACGACTTATATTTTAAGGCTGAAAGATTCCTTCAGGAAGAGGATGCAAGAACTGACAACAAAATGATTCTCGACGTTAGTGCTGTTAAGTGCAGGAAACTGTCCGATTATGGAAAGGCAAAAGAATCTGCTACTATTAAGGAACCTCCCTTAGCGAATGATCGCAACAGAACTCAGGGGTAACCCAGGTTCTCGTCTTACTCAAACCTCACTCATACCCTCGAGGAGATTTATTTGGAAGTTTATCCCACTGCTCCTTTCAGAAAGGCTCCCGCAAGGGAGTCGACTCAAAGAGAAAGGGATATTGGTCGGCATTGCATATTTTACGATCTTGATGGTCATGATACGAACGATTGTCGACATCTCACATATATAATAGAAGTATGTGTCATACGTGGAGAGATGACATGATTTGTTCGAGCTCGGGCTGTGGTACCAGGACAGGCACTGCCCCTAAAACGAATAAGGATAGGCCAGGGATTAGCAATCGTCCTAATGGCATTATTATCAATTAAATCTCTTACTGACTCTGGTGTTTTGGATGCAAGTCTCCTTGGCATCGGTATCTTGTGGCTTGCGGCTTATGGCTTTGATCTTTCAGCTCTGTGGATATTTTGGTTATTTGGTCTTGGGTTTGCTCGGTCGTCTAGATGTGGAGTTGACTCTTGTGGATGTTTGGTCTTGGGTTTGCTCGGTCATCTGGATGTGGAATTGACTCTTGTGGATGTTTGGTCTTGGATTTTGTGGTATCTCGGTTTCTGTGCTTACGGATTCTTGGTATTGGTCTCTTTACGACTTCATGGATTTTGGTTTTGCGTCCTTCGGTGCTTAGGCCTTGGCGTTGGTTCTCTTTGGTTTCTTAGCTTTTGGATTTCATGACTCTCGAATAATGAGCTCCACAATTTGGCTTTCTCATTCTTGGTCTTTCGGATTTTGGATCTTTTGGATTTCTCGAGCCTATGCTCTTGTCTTTCTTTGGTTTATGGTCATTCGGGCTTCGTCTTATGGTTTTGGCTTTAAGGACCTCGGTCCTCTAAATGTATCCTCTTTTGGTTATTCTGGATTGTAAGATGGTTGAGTTAGCACACCCATGTATGGGAGCTGTTATAATCCATAGGCATGCTCTTTGCTCAACGATACACCATCACCCTCTTTTGGTTATTGATGGAAAGTTTACTTTTCTCGGCTTTGGATTTTGAATGGCTAAGTTTGTTTACCCATGTAACAGGAACCGGCGAGAACCTAAGCACGCTCTTCACGAACTATAAACCATTCGCTTTCCTTCACGAACGAATTTGAAATAAGAAACGACCAAGTTCGGCTACCCATCTACGGGAACTAGCACCCTAAACATTCTCTTTGCGAATAATAAACCGTTAGGCTTTCTTTTTTGCTTTAATAAAAGATCCCTAACTTTAATAAAATTACTTCACAAAGTAAGGACGCTTGCTTGTGGAACATGAAATCGACAATGGGGTTGCAAACCATAATAAGCATCTGGCTATCTTTGCTTCTTGTCCTACTTCGACAAGATTGCCTTGATTTGTGGCAGGCTTTGGATCTTGCGCATCTGGTCGGCAGACCTGCTTGTTTTGATATAGGGTTGTCCTGCCAAGACAACTTTAGATTACATCGGGTGGACTTGTTAGTAACGCAACAAGACTATCCACTTGTAGTTATCTTGGCCTCTTGTCATACTTTGACAAGATTGCCTTGACTTGTGGCGAGTCCTGGATCTTGTGCGTCTAGTCGGTAGGTCCTGCTCATTTGGTTATTGGATCGTCCTCACACGATGATTCATGTGGTTATCTGGCTATATGGTTATTGGTTACTCTGGATTTACGGATGTCGGGTTTTCCTGACTTCCTGGCTATGGATTTTCTGGTTATTCAAGTTATCAAACCCCTGCAGTCCTCTGGTCATTTTGGCTACTCTGGTATTTCAGTTATTCTGGTTATTTCTTAACGATCCTAATTGATCGTCGGTTTCCAAAGGATTTTTAATTAATAACATCTGAAGCGATCATGGTCTTCTATTAATACAATTTGAAGCGACCGTGGTCTTCTGTTAATATGATGCAAAGCGATCGTGGCTTTCTGAATAATACGATCCAAATCAATCATCGGCCTTCTTCAAAGACTCAGCTTTCTGGTTTTTCGACTCATAAGTAATACGATTTGAAGCGATCATGGGTTCCTGGATTTCTCTTCTTCTTGCAAAACACACCTTTCTTGGATCAAACAAGATATGTTTTGGGGGGCAAATGTTGACACGCTTTTTGGTCGGAACTGTCACACGTCAAGAATATCGTCAAAAAACACAAAGCGATTCAATCAAACTCGCAACATATTTAGAAAAGGATTGGGAATGACGTCGATTTGTAGAATCATCGTCGATGGACTCCGTAAAGCTGGCGCAGGGAAAATACGTGATCGACAATGTCCGATCAACCAAAAATGGTTGAACGCGTCGGTGCGATCACGAGGCAAGACTCGTAATGCAAAAATATACGGATTTGGCAAAAGCAGTGTTGCGCACTCAAAAACAGCTGATCGACACACGCCGATCACGAAAAATGGCTTGCGCGACTCACAGCGTTAAAATATGGTAAACTGGCAAAAGATGATTTGGCATGTCAAAAATAGCTGATTGGCACGTGAAAATCATGAAAAATCACGTGTTTTACCTTGGTCTATCAATCTGGTAAATATGGCAAGCTCAGGCTTGGTACAGTGAAAAATAGTCAAAAAATACGTCTGATCACTCAAAAAACGTGTGTGCAACCCTGACTGATCACACAGAAAATATGGTCGAACACCACATTTGGCACGCTGAAAAATCGTTGAAAAACGTGGTGGATCATTTGAAAATCACGTGTGCACACTTGCCAGATCACTCTATAAACTTGGCCGATCATTTGGCAAAAATGGCAAGACTTTGGATTTGGTATTCTCAAAACGGCCTGAGCATTCAGCCAGATCACGTATTTCTGCATGTACACATCAGTGATCTGAGGCGGATTGTTGATGCGAGATTCTGGATCGGGCAAGGCTCAGAGGCGGATCCGCCACTTTTTTTCATGCGATCTTCCCAGCGTCGCATCAGGCCGATGCGATTTTTCTCCAGTGCGCACTCACGGATCTGATGCAATATTTGGTGATGCAAGATTGATCTGGCAACATGCCAGATCACTTGGCAAACTCCATTTATCGGGCTAATCAGCTAAAACCACAGTGTCCACATGCGATTTTTCCAGATTTTGATGATGCGATCTGAAATAAGGTCAGAATGCGATTTTTTCACCCCGAACATGCTAGGATGGGAATTTTTCACTATGCACATGCCAAGATGCGATTTTTTCACTGTGCACATGCCAGGATGCGATTTTTTCACCACGCACATGTTAAGATGCAATTTTTCTGATGCGACAAGGCCTGTGATGCGAGTTTTTGTAAATGGGCACTGTGTGATGCGATTTTCTGACAGTGAGTCCCAAAATCTACCTACTCCTACCTAATCGACTCAACTATAAATACTCCAAGGCTTGGCCTTCATATGAATCTTTTTCTCTTGGAATTTTGGACTTCTTGGACCTTCCAAACATCATTAATGACAACCACCTTCTTCTTCATGGCCATTGGACATGACATGGACCAATAGAACGTTGCACAAACGTTTTTCATCAACTTTTGGACATCTACAAATATAATTACACTGCTTTTGGACTGAATTGGACATTTTTTTATTTCTTCGATATTGAAGCTACTTTTAGGACACAGTTGACCAAGTCAACTTAGATTTCACTCAACGAAGGAGAAGAGCATTTTTGTCAAAGTGTGAAATTAACAATTATTTTGTTGGTCTGTTACAACGCTTTCTACACAAATATTGTCCAAACTTGTACAACAATTGTAATCGAATATTATATGAGATTACTATAAAGTGGACATAGGCGTTAGTGCGGAACCACTATAAAATGCTGTGTCTTCCCCACATTACTTTACTACATCTTCGGATTAATGTGTTGCTCATGCACACTCACATCGAGGGTTGGCGTGCGCTGAATCGACGACAATTCCCCTTGTCAACATATTTAGTGCATATACTACAAACCTTTGATTTAGCAAAGCAATAAATAAATCTCATTCATTGTACTAAAATACATATAATTTTGAGCATAATGTGGAAAAAAATAGGACGAATAATTTTCGGATATGGATATTTATGTATCGGTATTCGCATCCGTTTTTTCCATATATTCATTGACAGCCCTACTGGTAGTCAAATTGTGATATCATGCACATTGTCAAACTAATACCTAAAATCTGGTGTTTAATCATTTAGAATAAAATTTCAACAAGTTGTCCTTATGGCTAAAAAAGCCCGTATGATTTGTACTTGGCACTATTTTCTTGTTTTTATTATTATTTTTAGTTAATATGATGCTAAATTTGTAGCTTTTGTTATACTTCTTAGTTATAGTGTCAAATTTGAGGTTTAATTTCATTTTTCTTGTTAAAAGTTAAATGACTTTATAAATATGCATATACCATTGAGTTTGTTGTCTTATTATAGAAACAATAAGGCTTAATGTGGATCTACTGTTTGGTAGGGCTTAATCCAAAAATCATTGGTTCAAGAGCATTATGCACCATAGGTGGGACTTATGGGGCCTTAACTGCATAGAATCTACTACTAAATTTTCCTCAATATGATTATCATGCATAATATCAAAAATTGTAGTACTACAACGAATGGATGCAATTTATTTAAACTTAATTTTACCATTGTTTCAATTTGAGTACAATTTCTCTATTGTAGGTTTATAGTATTATTTTAAAACCAAATTATATTGACTCATATCACTCATATTTGAAAAGTAATAAGTGTGTATGCGTAGATAATGTAATATTTATCAAATTAAAAACATTTGATTTTTGATGTTATTGGTCATTGTATAGAACTATTGACATCAAAACATTGATGTTCAACATATATGATTTTGGATAATTCAAGCAAGTTTATTAAAAACATTAGTCGATTGTGTTTAGGGAAATACTAATCAAAAGACTTACAATCTATGAACATGTACTTTTAATTTCATATAACTTAAATTCAAAAAATAAACTATCAAAACCATATTGCAAAACTCATGTCCATAGCACACTTGTAGAATCTAACAATCAAACATTTTCCAAATTCAAACTGCATTTCTATGATAAATCTTAATACCACTTGAAAATAGGATTTAACAAATAAACTGCATTTTTTATATCATCATTCTTCGTTAATTAAGAATACAAATAAAAATTAAAACTAATAAAAACAGATATTGCAATTTATGGAATTTCAAGCTGACTACGCATGACTTTCAAAAATATAATTAAACATTCTAAGTTTCTTTTGAATACAGTTTTAGAAACACTGATTACTTGCAAAATATATGTCTTGATTCATAATTAAGCGCAAAGCTGGTGCGTTATCCGTCACGCAAATAACCAAGTACGAAGCTCATCATGAATGAGGCCTTATCCGATTTCAAATACATGCCCGTTATATTCCTGCCGTTATCACTTCACTCTTTTTTCAAACTTTCCGCAATAATCCTGCTACATTCAATCAATAGATTTCACACTTGCAATGGAAAGCGATCAAAAAACTGGAGTCGGAATTCAGCAAATCGACGAAACTTACGAGTTTTGCGCGCCTCGATTTTTCGATTTTACGACGGAAGAAACTGAAGATCAAATTAAGGCAGCTGAGCTTTGGTTTGAGATCTCCGATAGCTATGCTCCATCTCGTATGCATTTACTTTCTATTTATTTGTTTGTTTCCAATTTGGAATTATCTAGTTTCAGTTGCTGTTCGGTAATTTTCTCCAGCATTTATGCCCAAAATTAGAGAGGGGAGGTCGGTTCAAATTACCAGTCTTTGCGATTTTGACAATGTGGGGAAAACCCAAACGGTAAATGTTAAATGTGTGGGTGGTTGAAAACTAGAAAATTCATATCCACGTCTATATTATAATAACTAATTTAAAAACAGGAATCACTGCAAGTAGATGACAATAAAATTCATGGTTCAACTACTACAGAAGAAAAACCCAGGTTAGTTAAAAATTGAACTAGATCTAATAAATATGTTTTTTTTGGACACATTTTTATGTTGTTACATTGTCATAGGAGTATCAGAGATTTGATTGCTGTTTATGAGGTCAAACTTGATCAGGAAAAGGAAACCAAAGAAAAGAAGAAGTCTTTTGGATTTGTTAGTATACTTTCATTATACTGGCAAGATTTTTTGTTTGTTTATTTCCTTATAAAATGTCATTTCTTCATACGTGTAGGCTCCTGAAACCAAATTTTCTTCTGATAAAACTCCCATACAAGAAGAAAACAGGTTCTTTTACATGGCCGTATTTTTACATCAGAATTCATGCTTGTAATTCGTAATGATGTATAAGTCTCTACATTTGCCATTGGTATTTTCTTTCCTCAGTCCATCAGTTGATATAGGTGCATCAAGTAAAGAATCCTTTATGATGGCTGCAGATAAAGGTATAAATTAACTTCTGCATTTTTTCAGGACGAAATTGCAACTTATGCATTAATGAGATATATGACTATGTGTTAACACATCAATTAGCTGTGTTATAACACCTATTTTGACTTGTGCTCCTCTGCTCTCTAACTGGAATTAAGAAGGCAGAGGTTCATGACAGCAGAAAGCTATCGTATAGCACAGTTAACTAATCCATTGCATCATGACAAAAAATCATTTTTCTTTATATAAATTCATATTCCTTTTAAAGTTGTATGTCAACATGAATTTAGTTGCTATGGAAGCCCAACCATGCTCGCCTAAAGCTGAGAAAGTTCCGCTTAAAGTCGATACAGTGCTCGGTAGGTCAAAGAAACAAGCAGCTAAAAAGATAGCCAATACTATTAGAAAAACTTCTTCAGGAAAAGTAGTAAATAAGTAAGTTACTTCAAAGCTTAGATGTTTTCTTTTATTTATGAATAAAAAAAAACAGTAATAATACTTGTATTTGTTCGCTTATACAGGTGCCCTTTGTCTAACAACATCATTCAAGACAATCAAGCCATTAAGAAGCAAAAACTTGATTGTCAAAACTCCAGAAAGGTTTATTATTATTGTTGTTGGTGTTGTTGTTGTTGTTGTAATATTGTTATGACATAGTTAAAGGGACAACAATTTTGAACTAGAGAGGACAAATTTTAGGTGAACTCCACCTAAGAAAAAAAAATACTATTGCGGTAACTTCAACCGAAAAATGAGGAAAAAACAGATAAATGGTTCATCAAAATACATTTTCGGCGGGATCTTGTCAAAATATATGAAAAAACGGTTATTGATCATCAAAAAATTAAGGATATTTCCGGAGTTATTTATTTTTTAATCAAGGGGGGATGGACAAACTTTTTACATTCCGGAGTTATTTATTATTACCGGAATATGAAAATAGGTCTCTCGTATTCCGTTTGTAGTCAGTCCTCTTAACAGTGGCCTATTATAATGATTACTGTTGTTTTTGTTGTTATTTTCATTTCATATACATGCACGACCCCAGGAGGTTACCATGTTGTTAAGTAGCATAACTAGCTGATGATTGGGACTCTCAACCAGCAATCGCTGCTATTCAACCTGTTTATATGTGCATACGCATGCCTCCCTCCATTTCCCTGATGATTGTGCAATACTTTCGTTGCAAGCAGATATTTGATGTCAAAAACCGAATCTTGCCACATAAGTCAAAGCCAGAACCTTATATTTCAACCGCGGAGATTGTTAAGAAATTCCAGTCAAGTACCAGGGACATAGGATTCCCACAAAAGAAATCAGCATCCCATGTATGAATCTTTATGTATCTCTTTTACTTGTGAATGTTTGGGGAAAAGAAAAGGAAACCACGACTTTAAGCAGTCATTATTTCCTAACTTGTATAAATAATTATTCTGAATATATATTGTTATTTTACTGGAGAGCACAGCTTATATGCTAATTACTACAAATAAAGTAATCTTTATGTCATTTTCAAAAAAAGTAATCTTTATGTTTGTTTTACCTTATATATCTATACCACAGTGTTTGTTTTACCTTATTTCATAATGATATGTATGAACAGGAACATACAACTAATTTATACTTCTTTGTACTTCTATCGAACGTTTATGCTATCATGCAAAATTGGAAAAACAAATACACAATGCCAACACTCTTCTTCAATCTTAAACTGATCCTTTTTTTTTTTTTTTTTTTTTTTTTTGAATATTATTTATTCACAGGAAAGTGTGGCTTCCATAATACAAAAAAGACCTAGACTTAAACTAACAAGGCCTAAAGAACCTGACTTTGTGACAAGTCAGCGCACTCGTGTGGTCAAAGTTAAGAGCACTGCAGAGCTAGAAGAAGAAATGCTTGCAAAGATACCTAAGTTTAAAGCTCGACCCGTAAATAAAAAGGTTTGCTTCATTCATTTATTCCTAAGTTCCAGAATTATTTAAAATCGGAATACCATGTTTAAAACAATACTCAGTAGTCAAGCATAAGGCCTTTGCAATGCGATCAAAGCCCCTTAGCCTCAGTACCCTCGGGCAGGGACGTAACTGCATTTTATGTATCCATTCTCTTTTCATTCTATGTCTCCATACTATGTTACAAAATTTGTGTTGAGTGTGCAATTGCCCTACCCAAGAAAAAAATAACTAGTCAAAAAGTAATTACAAGCAAATTAAAAATTACCCTAAACTATTCTGTCAATCGTTCTCTTTTCATTCCATGTCTCCACAGGACCACAGATGAAAATCAAATCATTCTTTCACTCATGTTTACATATGTATGCTAGTTGTACGATTTGAAATTTGTTGATACTTTGCTGTATTTCAGGAATTTATTGTACATCAAACTGTTATTTGGTTTTAAAAAAATGCGGTTTTTGTTTTGTTGTTTTTTTGCCATTCATTCCATCAAAGTGGATTTAATCGTGTTGTGTTAGATGTTCCAATAGGGTTAAAACAAATAAATTTGTTAGCAACAAGTTAGTATAAGTAAAAACTTAAACTATTTTGATTTTTGATGCTATTTAATTTTTTGCTGCTTAAGTAATATCCATTTTGCAAATGTTGACAAAATTACGAAATTTGTGTTACTGTTTTGAAGTCACGTCCAAATTTAAATTAAATATTATTTTCATTCTACAAAACTTAAAATTCTTCTTCCTTTTTTTTAAAAAAAAAAAACAAATTTGGATAGAGTTTTTAGTCTTATGCAATTTAGATCAACTTTATTAATTTACTGTATTTATCTAATTATGCCCACAACAAATGGAAATCCAGGTTTAGTCCCTGCCCTGGGGCTTGAAATACCTTTTGTTAACAGAAAAAACTTATTTTGTGTATTTATTCCATTACACAAAAAGGCGCTTGGCCTTGATACCCTAGGGCATGAAATACCTAATTTTATTATTGTAGAAAAACTGTTTTTTACACGTGTGTGCGCGCTCTTCAATGCAAAAAGATGTACGTATATGCATCTATATATCATTCATCGGTTCCATAAATACTGCAAAATGTACTGCATTTATAAGTTTATACTTAATTTTGGTAGATCCTTGAAGCACCTACGCATTCGTGTGTACCTAGAAGTACTCCTAAACCAATTGAATTTAAGGTAATTATACTTATATTTCAGATTTTTGATTTTTTTAACCCCCTTGATAAAAAACTGAATAAATATATTTCTTTCAAATTTGAACAGGAGTTTCATCTTAGAACAATGGATAGGGCAAACCTCCACATGGAATCATCATCTGTATCTTCTGACTTGTCATCACAGGTAAAAACAATAAATTTTGTTACTAACTGAGCATATACAGGGATTATAAGCACTTCATCATTTGATTATTCAATTTTTATGGCACAGAATCATAACATGCGAGCAAGACTTAATGAACCTCAACCTCCTCGACTACAAACTACACTACGGGCAAGGCCCACAAAGTAAGATACACACACACACATACTCCGATGCTACTTAATTACAGTAATATGATACCCAAAAAAATATTGATGTGGCAGATTTAAAAGCTCTCAAGAATTAGAGTTGGAAGAACTTGGAAAGGTTCCCAAATTTAAGGCCAGGCCACTGAACAAGAAGGTTTTATTTGATACTAATGTCAAAGCTCAAATCCATTTGTTTTAAACTGTTGATTGGATTCATGATATTTTATATTTCAGATTTTTGACCAGAAAGAGAAGATTCAAATTTTAAAGCCCCATATCACAGTTCCTTGTAAATTCCATTTTGCAACTGACGATAGGTTGGGTCCCCCATTAGCAGTTGCAGATATGTTCGACAAGGTAATTTAGGATATTGTTGTGAACTTAAATGAATGCTAAATTAGTAATGTTATGTTAAAATTTTATCATAATGCAGCTTTCGCTACACTCTGAATCATCCTATTCACCCTATGTGCAAAATGACAATCTAAGAGTAACCAATTCTAATCCATTCCATCTTCACACAAAGGTATATGCATCTATATAATAGAGGAAAAGGACTCCGCAGCACTTTTTTCTTTATCTTAACTGCATGTTACTTAGGATTAAACTAAGTTGTTCCCATTGTTGTTACGCAAGTGTAGAATCATCATTCTCATTGTTGTTATTGCTGCTTCTCTGTTTCTTGTTTTTAACTGCATTTATAATTCAGATTTGAAAATTTTAACCTGAGATATTATATATATAAAATGACCTAAAGTACAGCGACTAATTAAAAGTGCACACTTGTACTTATCAATGATTTCTTATAATGTCTACTAATTCTGTATGCATATATTTTAGGAGCGTGGAGCTGAGAAAGAAAAACAATTTGAAGAGCAAGTTCTCAAAAAGCAAATGGAAGAGGAGAGTGCTCGAATTCGGAAGGCCAATCCTTATCCTTACACAACAGATTACCCTGTGGTAAAATGTCTTATATATGCAATCAAGTGAAGACTTTAACATTGATTTCTTCATTTTATGTTTAGAATGAGAATTTTTACTCTTTTTTATATGTGTACACATTTAAGATACCTCCAAGGCCTGAACCAAAAAAATGCACAAAACCTGAAACATTCCAGTTGGAAAGTCTGAGAAGACATGAAGTTGAGTTACAGAAGAAAATGGAAGAGAAGGAAAAAATGGAGAAAGAAGAAGAACAAAAGAGATTGTTTATAGCACAACCTAGGATGAAATAGTAAGTCGCTGTAATAAACTTTTTTTCTTAACTTTTGTTTTCCATTTTGAACTAACAGGAAAGATTATCACTAATATATTGTGTTTGTATGCAAGCAGCGATCAATTTCCAGTTAAGAAAATAGAGAGAAAACCCCTCACTGATGTTCAAGAGTTTAAACTCCACGTGAATCAGAGAGCAGCAGAAAGATCAGGGTTTGACAAGAAGGTAAATCAGGAAGTTGTACCACATTTTCGTATCATGATTTTATAAATAAACACATACATACATACAACATACACCACACTTTATGTCGGTTGGGTGTGTTTATGTGTTAGTATCGTTTAGTGAATAGTATGATTCTTTTAACATTAGTGCACAATTAATTTGTTGCCTGCTATTTAAGAAACAGATAAAAGAGAAGGAAATAATCTATAAGAGAATGAGGGATGAAAACGAGTCTGCCAAATTGGTAAGAAATATTTGATCACAATAAGTTCCATTTGTCATTTTTAGTTAAAATGCATCAACAACTTGCAGATTGAAGAAGAAAAGGAACTGAAGCAAATGAGAAGAGAACTTGTTCCTCATGCCAGGCCTTTGCCAAAGTTCAACAATCCATTTCTTCCACAAAAGTGAATCTCTTTTTATCTGATCCATTACCTATTGTAGAATAATGAACTTGGTGTCATTAACACATATTTTTCTGTGTTTTTCCGTTATACAAAAAAGATCAAAAATACCCTACTGGAGTTAGTCACTTGTTTAGTTTACTTCTCTGAGAAACCTCCATTATTGACGCTTTCTTTTACCTATAAATAAATATTATTTATACTTTATTCAAATAAATCTAATTGTGCCATTGATCTTTTGTAGATCGTTGAAGAGTCCGACAAAACCTCAGTCACCGATATTACGTGTGGGGAAAAGAGGAGAGACACGAAAACATGCATACTTGAGATGATTTTTCTGTGACATGTTCAAGATTACTTGAATCAGACAACTGAATCTCTCTTGTGCATCCAAATGTATCTGTATATGCATTGATTTTCTTTCTGTTCTGATCTGCTTTCTGTATCATTTTGATTCGTCACTAAATCTTGTTTTATTTTTCAGTTCTTTTGCTAATATGTAAAAATTTGTTTATTTTAATTAATCTTCATTTACCTTTTTTTTTTTTTTTTTTTTTTTTTTTTTTTTGGGTTAAGAAAGAAATTGCAGTTGATGTCCAGCCAACTAATGCCTCTCCTAGTCCAACATAACCACTTCGCTAGCTATTCTTTGTGTTTGAGCATGGAGCAGTCGGATAACATAGTACATTTTGGTTGGTTTTGGCTCTTTAACTGGGAGTGTCCATTAAGAAACAGATATTACTTTACCATTGAATCCGATTGTGTTTGCATTTCATTTGCCCAATGGTGCACTATCTACGAACATTAATAGTGGATTTAATCAGAGAAGATGAATAATTAATTGTTTGCTTGTTTATAGCATGACGTGTATAAATAGTTTGCAAAAAAAAAAAAAAAAAATGTGATAAATTTATAAATTATTCTATTTCAATCAAATCAGTTCCCTAGCGTAGAGCAACTTAATACTACCATATCGCGAAAAACAATGTTCCAAACGAACTTCATTTGCTTAAGTTTCTAATTTTAGTTATTTATTAAATTTAAATTACACTTAATTGAACATGTTTTAACATTAATGCACCAAATTTTTGCATTCACTCCAATGGAATAGTTATCTCGTTACTGTTCCTCGCACGTCGAATATGTTGGAAATTGTAGCACTACATGATATCTACCCTACTTAAATAGTTAATTGGGGAAATTGGATTAATAAAGGTTAAAGACAAAATGGAGATTTTGTATAAAGTTGTAATTTGGCAATAAAAGTTACACATTTACATTTGTGATGAAATTTTGATTAATTTTTATACATAATATGCTAAAAACAAAGCTCAACGAAAATGTTATACTTTTTTCCTAAAATGGAAGGATTAAAATGTAAATAAATAATTAAATCTTTCATTTGAAGTTAAAAATTAGTTATGTGACTAGACTTGAAGGTTAAATAATGTTATAGTCAACAATTGACTGTTAGTAAGAGTTAATTACGGAATAAATTCAATCGGAAAAGCAATAATCAAATAATCAAATAAGCAAATAATGTTTTCCTAAAATGGAAGGGAGGTCGATCCTAGTGGTCGACCTAGGATGTAATGGCGGTTGAACGCTTCCTTAAGAAGGCGGCTAGGGTTTTCTTCTGTTGCGTTGACTTGTACGTTTCAAATTTAACGTTTTTAACTTATTCTATTTCAACAGTTCTAGTATATTTGCGACTATTATAAATTAGATCCTACAACTCTCACTTTTTTCTATAAATATTTTGGGAGCAATAGTGAAACTTTAGCAGTATATTCAGAAAAGTTCATTTGAATTTCAAATTAAAAAATCCTTTAAACAATTGTCCTTGTTTATTTTTGTTTCTTAATCTCTTCCCCTTCAACGTTTTTGAATCTAACATGTGTGTGTGTGCCTATATATATATAGGGATAGGATCAAGAGCATCCTAAACATTATAATTGAGTGATCCAGAATAGGGTGCAAAAGAGATGCTACCAAATATGGGTGTCCTGAAGCGTGCCTTACACACACACACACACACACACACATATATATATATATATATATATATATATATATATATATATCTTGTTGTATATATCAAAAAAAAATTGAAGAAGATTATAATATGCATTTCAAATCCAAAACAAAGCGAAGCAAAGTAATAACTATAAATGGAAGTCTTAGTTTTTTTATTTTAGCAAATGTTTAGTATATTTATGCAATCTTTAATAATTTCATTGTCTATTTAACCTCTCCTCCTTTGATTATATTTACGATTCTTCAAAATAATAAGGGATTAGAATACAAATTCTATTCGTAGGTTATGCCATTCAATCCGCAGTCCGCACAAAATATCTTCTAATTCTTTGTATCATAGAAGTTAAGTAGAATATGAGATGTAGATTGCAATTCCTATTATTTGGTGTTCCATTTGAAATGATGTAGTAATTAGGATACTATTTTATTTGTATGTGTACTATTGTCAGTGTCGGCCCAGAAGGCAGCCCAACAAGCCCTCAGGCTGGGGCAGCCCGCTGAGCCTAGGGCAAGAAAAATATATTTATATTGAGAACATATATATATATACACACACACATATGTGTGTGTGTGTGTGTATAATTGTGCCTTCCATCTATCATGGTAGGAGTTGTGGTCTGGTGGTAAATGTTAAATGAGCATGCATGTAAGACTTGGGTTTGAAACCTTTAGGGGGAAAATATGTTTTGTTTTGTAAACTTTTATACACTGGCTTGTTTAGGGTTAGGAATGGCAATGGGGCGGGTTGGGGCGGGTTTCTCGTGCCCCGGACCCGACCCGGACATTTTAAACCCTGCCCCAGACCCGCCCCATAGACCCGGTGCGGGTCTGGAATTTCGCCCCGTACCCGAAACTCATACGGGTCAGGGTAGACCCGACCCGCCCCACGACCCGGTGATATTGTGTTCTAATTTACACAAATTTATATACTTATATTTTTTATCACTAAATGATAAATTATATACATATTGTAATGTGTTCACGTTGATAAGAGAATATAATAAAATGAGTTGTAAGATAATAATTTAAAATGTATGCATTTGTTATTGTATTATTATCATCAACACAACTTGATACTGTGAAAAATTTATAGTTGTTGATTGAAAGAATATAATATTCCAAGTTATAACTGTGTATACCTAAGAAGATTATCATATAATCAATATAATTATAAAGTTTTTTAGTGTTGTTTCAATCATGCGGGTCGGGTTGGGGCGGGTTGGCCGTGCCCCAGACCCGACCCTAGACCCGGACCTCCTAAAGCGGGTCACGGGTCTACCCGCCCCAAAGACCCTATGGGGCGGGTCTAAATGGGTCAAAACAGGGGCGGGTCAAGCGGGTTTGGACCCTAGACCCGCCCCATTGCCATCCCTATTTAGGGTAATAATTTTGGGCTAGGGCAACGAAATCAATGGGCCGGCTCTGACTATTGCAGTTTTGGATTTGATATTCATTCCTTGTTTTAGAATCCTTTATTGATTTGTTATTACCTTGGGAAGTCTGCGGAAAAAGGTTTGTAATAATATTTTCGGTTAGGGAATTAGCATTTTATATTAGTTTGGGCGTGTATAAACCGTATGTTTTGAATTTATTAGGTATGAATATTTACTTGTTTCTATTAATGTTTTGAACGTATAATTATGGCGTTCATTGCATAACTATTATCATTAAATTCCTCATTAGTGTATAGATTGATTGTTAGGTAAATTTATGGTTAAAATATACTTTCCATATATTAATTTATTGAACGAATATCCGTTTGATTATAATAAATTAGTTTGGATTTCCACTTTCCATATAAAAGGCAACGTTGGATTTATGGTTAAAGTATACTTTCCATATTTTAATTTATTGAAAGAATATCCATTTGATTATAATAAATTGGTTTGGATTTTCACTTTCCATTTAAAAGGCGACGTTAGACTTATAACAAGGAATATCTATCCATAGACAAAAAGGAACAAATGTATAAATTACATATTTATTCTCCGTAGTTTAAATAAAAATAGATTATTCATTCTATGTAATTACAAACGGTGTAAATCTTTCCTTTTGTGTTGAATTGGCTACATTAGAGCTGCATACAATCCATATCCAATTCAACCCAACCCACATCCAATCCGACCCAACCCAACCCACCAATCTGACTCAACCCACATAAACCTAACCCAACCCATCCTAGTTCGGATCGGATATGGGTTACAATTTTCAACCCATACTATATACGGGCCGGGTTTGATATTTTGTTCAACCCAACCTTATTTTAACCCAACCCAACCCTATATTATAATATTAATTTAATATCAGTCCTCCTAAAATTAGAATAGTATAATCCTAGAATGATGTTGTTGTATTTTATAGTATATATACAAAAAAAAATCATGTCAATCCAAGCTAGATAGAATTTGGAAAATATATTTCAAAGAGCATTTAAATGTATTTAAATGAAACACTTGTTCTACTATGTAGTAAATTAATTTTATATGATGTGTTTAATAATGAAAATTAGTAAAATATGTCTTATAATGAATCAGTTATTTTAAATGCATTATACTAGCTAAAATATGATATATTATGCTGAAATTTTTAATATTATTTTAAAAAATTCCCTCATATTCTCATTTTTTTTTCATATTCAAGCAACCCAACCCTACTAAACCTGACTCAACTCATACTTCAATCCAACTCATGTCCCTCATATAGGGTCAGATACGGGTTGAAATACCTTAAACCCATACCTATGCGGGTCGGATGAAGTTTTTAGTCTAACCCGATCCAACCCATACTTTGTGCAGCCCTAGGCTACATAGTATTTTTCGCATTATTAGCTATGTATAATATAGGAATGGATTATGAAATTTGCTTTTGGGTTGGAACGTATTAGGTTGCTTTTTGAGGGTCCGCCTCCTTTTCTTAAATGAAATATTATATGATTTCAATTGTTGTTTCCGTAGATATACTACTTAAGTACTAAAATGGCAAGGCTTTATATTTCTTTTCACTAGAACTTGTTATTTTGAGACCCTCCTCATAACAACACAGATTAGAGAAGGTAACGACAATGATACTGCTTGAAGATGGCGAGAGTGGAGCATGTGGCAATTGCCATTTATCTATTCTTGCTATTTCCAATTATGCCCATTTGAATGTTACGAAAAGATAATATAACAATTTAAGTTGACATTATTTATTTTTTATGAGATTTATTCTGAAATAAAATGGGTACTTCATTGATATTATAATTTTTACTCTTGTTGTGTGTTCTATAAGGATAAATAGGTAGCTAGGTATTGCTTTTATTCTTTTTACTAACTGACACCCCGCTTTGAATTGGGCCTAAGTTTGACGGTCCTTTTTTAAATAAGAACTTATGTCTATTTTGATCTGCGGTGTTATATTTGATATCAGTGGTTAAGTTACCCGATCAACAGCTAAAATATACGTATGAAGGTGTATTTGTGTAACAACCCAGAATTTCAGAACCAAATTAAATTTATTTTTAATTGAATTCAGTGGATTTTAAGAATTTAAAATGATTTATTTTGAGAACTAATGATTTAAAATTTATTTAAATCGAAGTCAGAACGTAAGAATTTAAAATTTAATTAAAACAAAATTGAAATGGCGCGGTAGTTTGAAAATTCGATTTTTAATTTCAATTGAATGTACAAAATTCAAATCGGATTTTAGTAAAACAAGAAACATTGGAATATTTTGAACTGTAATTTTCTAACGAATGTAAGAAACCGAGATTTCAATTTATAAATTGTAAGTTATGTCTAGTTTAAAATTTAGAATAGTCGCTATGGGATTTATTTATATTTTAATATAATATATAGCCCTTAAAAATAGTCATTTTGCAAACGACCCCCATTTTCGATGAAACCACTTTTTTTGGATCCGGAATGTCAAATTATAGTCAAGTTTAAAATTTCATAATTTTTGAAACTAATATGTGAGCGTGGTAAATTTAAACGCGTTTAGTAAATTCAGTTTAAATTTAATCGACTAGAAAAAGGCTATTTTTCAAACGGTCTCCAAATTCGACGAAATTAATTTTGTTAGAACCGTATCATCAAAACATAGCTAGATTTCAATATTTGTTACTTTTGGAGTCAGTATGTGGCCCCGGCAAATTAAAATGGACGTTGAAATTAAATATTGACCGTTATATTAATTTATATTTTAATTTTGATAAAAACTGATCAAAACAGTCGAATTGGCTTACGAAACATATCCCATTGTGTTCTTAATGGGGGTATTTGGCTAGGGGCGACAGTCGTTGTGTAATGACCCGGATTTTGAGCGACTTTGGTTATCGACATAAACTCGATGTCGATAACCAAAACATCGAAATCCGGGTCATTACAGTTGGTATCAGAGCATAGGTTAAGTGAATTACTTTGGCTCTGTGGCGTGACTCGGTAGAGATAGGGTTAGTAATACCCTAGATTGAGTTGAGTGTATATATACGAGTGAACGTATTTGTTATTGATATAAAAATTTGTTTTATATTGTGAAGATTCATTGGATGAGTTGTTTATGAGTTCTGGTCAATCAGTTTGATCCACTGTATCGGTAGGAGTTACTAAACACTCGAATACGATGGGTCGGCACGATATGTTTTGAAAAGAGGGTAAATGAAAATAGTTTACCCAACGTATATTTTGATATATATTGGTTGTTATTATAATCGAGTAAGATTATAAATTAAATGGTTATGTAAATAACCAATCAGAATTCATATAAGTGAAATACGTGAAATCAGATGAGTTAAATCTGAAATTTAAACCAGAAATTGAGTTAAAACACTGGAGAATTGGATAAGTGTTTGTAAACGGATTTGAATTAAAAATAAGGAAAATTTAAGATCCTGGGAGATTTTAAATTGTTTTACAAGCAGTGTGAATTATATTTTGAAATGAATTTCAAAGTGGAAATGTTTAGAAATGGTTTTATAGTATTGAACTCGCTTCGATCGCTGGAAAATAGATTCTGATGATGACAGCTGCATCATCAGTATTCATTTTCGAGTTGTAAGTGACGAATTACTACCAGAGATACTGTTTTGAATTTGTTTTGGGAAAGACAAGTTGTGTTGAATTTCAAAATGGGATTTAGAATATAGAATTTGAATTTTTAAATAGATTTGAAATATTAACTCGTTTTAAAAGAAATAAAACGAGAAGTTCCTTTATAAACGAAGTTTATAAATGAAGTGAAAAGAATTATCATTGGATAATTCAGAAATAAAAATACAAGTGTGAAATTGAAAGGGAAACCTATTTTCCAAAGGTAGAAATATCGATTTCAAAAGGAATTGAAATCGAGACTTATATAAAGAATGAATAAAGAAAGTTTGAAAAGGAATTTGAATAAAGGAAGTTCAAACATAGGATGTAAATAAGAAAATTCAAAGGGGATTTGAATATAAAAATTCAAAGGGAGTTTGAATATATGAAATTCAATGAAATTGAAATAGAGTTTGAATATAGAAATTCAAATGGAATTCAAATATAGAATTTGAATATAGAAAATATAAGGAATTCAAATATAGGATTTGAATATCGAAAGTGAAAATGAAATTTGAATAAAGCAGATTCAAATAGAAGTGAAAATGAAATTTGAATAAAGCAGATTCAAATAGAAGTGAAAATGAAATTTGAATAAAGCAGATTCAAATAGAAGTGAAAATGAAATTTGAATAACGAAGATTCAAATAGAATTGAATTTGAAATTTGAATATAGAAGATTCGAATAGAATTGAAATGAAATTCAAATATAAAATTTGAATAAGGAAATTGAAACGAAATTCAAATATAAAATTTGAATAGAAATTGAATAGAATTAACTAAGTCGAAGAGGAATTAGTTGATTGAGTTGTGAATTTGAAGTTGAACTTTGATAGGTGGATTGGAGTTGTAAATGGATATTCGAAATCGAATATAGAACTTAAATTTGAAATTTGGATTCAGATTAGTTAACAAGCAAGTTAAAATATATTTGAACATGTCATGTTCAAATATAAAAGTGAAATAGACTAAAAAGTTAATTAACAAGTTAATTAACGAATTGAGTTAAAACGATCGGGTATAGTTAAAATAAAGTTGACATGTATAAATATAGATGAGATAGGTATGGATAAGGATAATACAAGAGTTATAAATAGATTGCTCGACAAAAGGTATGTATTTAATTCATATATGAGATTTTATGCGCCGTATCGGCTAGCCGCTTGGCTTTTTTTTTTTTTTTTTGAATTGGTGAGGGCCATGGGAGGCTATGTGAAATATCCCGATGCTCCTAGTACAAAGGAGGTTATGGCAAATTTTTCCGGGAATCTAAGGAGTTAGAATATTTTTAAGATAATTTGATAGTTAGAAATCAACGTATCGATATATCTAGAAGTCGATAAGAAAACGAACTTAAAAATAGAATAGTAAAATCAAAAAGGAAGACTAAGAATAAAATCTAGTAAGAATAGAAAGAGGAAGCGTATACGTGTTTAAAAGTGAATAAGTAGTTGTATGGTATTGATTATTCGAGTAAGTAGTCTTATCTGTTTTGACGTTATAAATGTTATTCGGTCAAGGTCTGAGAGGTAGTTATACCCCAACTTGATTGATTTCATTATTAACAAATAAATAGTAAGATTTCAGGCTTGAAGATCAATGTTGAATAAGAGTTAGTTGAATATAGTATTTGAGTTGTCGTAACGATGTTTTACACAACATCCGTTTTAACCCAAATGAGTGTAAGCTTGGAAATATAATAAAGAATATTTCCTAAGTATAGAAATAAACGAGATCGGAAAAGAGATAAGTAATTGGAGTATTTTCCAATTATAAATAGGATTATAAAGGTTATTGATTTAGGAAATAAAGGAAGGCGATATTTGGAAATGTTTTCCAAATAACATAAAAGGCCAATATGGTTATTGAAAATATTTGGTTAACAAATATTGATAAAGAAATAGAGAAGTGATTTAACTAATGGAATATTGATTAAGGGCTCAGTTGAATTTCAAAAAGGAAAATTTGATTTTTGGAAAGAGTAAACTGTTTAAAAACTCCCAGGGAAAGACTGTTTGAATTAAAAACAAATTTAACAGAAATTTGTGAAAGCAAATTTGAATCAAAGTAAAGGCAGTAAAGTGGTAACTGAAGTTGAATTGAAATCGAATACGAATGGATTTGTGAAATTTGAATCTGAAATGGTATTGGATTGAGGAGTTAAGGAATTAAAAATCATGAATTGAACTTGAGTTGAAATGGGATTTGGCTTGGTTAAAAAAAACGAATGGTTGTGTTGGAGATAAAAACTGATTTGGAGTTTGAGTGACATGACATTGGTATATGCTGAATTGATAGCAGATGTGAGGGATACAACGATATGCCCGACAAAAAGGTACCAGTTTATATTATATTGGATATGAGATTTTGATGAGCCGAATTGGCAAGCCGCTTGGCTGTTTGATTTTCTTTTGGGATGGAGATGGCCCAGAGAGGCGAGTTGGAGTTTGACGTATTGACCAGTACAAAGGAGGTGCTGGCGAAATTTTTTGAAAAATTAAGGCGTTAGAAAATCTTCAGGATTTTTGAAAATTTTCGTTGATAAGAATTAATTATTATTTAATTAAAATTAAATTGGTTCAGTTGAAATTGAAGTTAAGAAGTGAACAAATATGTTCTAACCAGTCGATAGGGTCGTCCTCTACCTTTTAGCAATTTCGAGGACGAAATTATTTTAAGTGGGGAAGATTGTAATGACCCGCATTGGCGGAGGTATTATAATTAATTTATTTAATTATTGAAATGGTGGTATAGAGAATTTAATGGCCATGGAATTGAATAATGGTAAATATTTAATTTAAATAATATATTTAATTCTGAAATAATCAGAATTGGCTGAAATGGCGATATGTGTGAACTGGGCAAATTCGAATTATATAATTCAGTTTAAAGTTGAATTATAGTAACGAATATATTCAACCGTCGATAGTCGAACGTATAGTTTATAATATAATTATAAACGAGCTGGAAATGGCGCGGCAGTTCGCTATTTGGCAATTTGAACTTCAACTGAATATACAGGGTTCGTTTTAAGCCGGATTTCTGTGAAACAAGAAACGTGTGGAGCTGGTGGAGTATATCTTTCTAGTGGAAGAGAAAAATCAGGATTTCGTCGTGTAGATTTTGAGATATGTCCAAATCAAATTTTAAAATAGTCGCTATAGAATCGTTTATCGACCGTAACGGTTTATTCGATATAACTAGTTATCGGATTCGAATTTGAACAAGGTTCTTTTGGGAAATAGCGATAATTTAATTTTTAGAATTTCTCTGTAATTTTTAATTAATTTAATAAGCGGCTTTTTATTTGAAGTATTTCGCACCCTGAAATCAACATTTTGAAGTTTCACAATATGAGTTCACCTACCGGTATTATTATATTTTCGGGATCGTGACACCTCGTTGGACACAACCGTAATTTGTTTTCTGTCCATTGTAGTTCATACGCGAGCGGAGTTTTCTGTAATAGGGTACCCTAAACTTTTCAAATCAAACTAAAATAAAAGGGGTAGATCGTGCATACGTGTAAGCATCATCAACCACCCCTTTTCTATGATCAAACAAAGTCCACGTACAAGCCACCACTTCGTATTTACTATTTATTCTCCTCACTTAAAATAACCGGGCGCCACTTAGTTTCTCTTCTCAGAAAATCCATAGCTCCACCGAAAATCCAAAGCATACAAATACATATATACTTCTTCCGAAAACAAAAATGGTATTGTCTGAGGGCTTGCGGTTTATACTGGGAAGTGGGATGGAGTTGGATAATGAAGTGAGCGGGTTTTGAAGGGTGCGTGCAAAAGTGGATGCTCACGGTTTGGAGCAGGCAAAAGAACGAGGAGAGGAAAATTATCTGGTAGGGAAGATTCAGATGGATCTGGGTTTGTTTTCGTATTCAGTTAAAACATGAGGAGTTTGAAGTGAAGTTATAAAATGGGATGGTGGTGGTCTGTTCTGTAGGAGCAGCTGGCGTCAGGAGTATATGCGGAGGATGTGAATGATGCTGAAGGGGACGGGATGTATGGTAGGGACTGTGTAAGAGGGAGGAGCTGTACGGTCATGAAATGAAGGAGTATCGTTTGAAGCAGGTGTTTTCTTCTGATGTTGGTAAAAGCGGATACTGGAGCGAGCAGGGTATTTCGTTTGGGAAGAAAAGCAAGTGGTCGTAGGCCGGTTAAGCCTGCGTTTTATTGTTGAGATGAAGATGCGTACTGTTTTTAGGAAGGAGAGTGTTGGGCCGATGGATAATTATGTGTGAAGCTCAAGTTAAAATAAATATATATATGTGAGAACGAAGAGAGGGGCATGGGCTGTTTTAAGGAGAAGGATGAATGAGTAGAAGTGGATCGTGGATTTTGAGAGGGTGTTGGGCCGTTTTCCTGGTAAGGCCCAATATAACTAATTCTATGTTTAATTCAAATTAAATAATGTATTAACTAGAAGTTTTTATATTTGGTACCTACGTTGTCATATCCACGAACAGTCTGATCATTTGAAATCATACGGACAAGGGCTACACCATGGAACTGACTGGGAGTGAATCTGATCTCGTTACAATTTATGGCGAAATAAATTGTCCGTCTGAATCAAATCGAGCGATGGTTATCGTTATCAACGATGATCGTCCAATGTGGGTAAATCTCACTAACTCTGAACAGTTTATAATTTCATGTTGTATTTTTAGAACTGTTAGAAATTGTCTGATTGACTGTGTGTTGACTGTTTGATTGAACTGCTAGTCAGTTAGTTGAATTTCTATATTGATTCTGTTTAACAGAATATATCATATGGAACTGAAAGTGATGTTATCTATATTGTTTAACATCTGTGATGCAGGGAAACAGGTTGGAGGAATCCAACTGGATTCCTCAACATTTATTTTACTGTTTTCATATATTGTGATATATGATGTGTTATATAATATGTTATGGATTATGGGTGTTGGAATGATGTTGATCATTTTTATTCGATATTTTAAATATCATAAAAGACCCTGGGATGTAAAAAGGATTTTTTCAATGTATATTGAAATAAAGGGAGTTTATAAAATCAACAGATTTTATAAAAGGAAATATTTCGAAAGTAAATAAAATGGGAAAAATGTTTTTAAAACGAATAGAGTTTTATAAAAGGGAAATAATTTGTAAAGTGAAGAACTGTTACTAAAAGTAAATCTTTATAAATGAATAGTTTATTCGAATAGAATAAAGGAGTTAATCGATGTTAGTTAATCGATTAGAGATAAAGTAAAAAGGAGTTAATCGATGTTAGTTAATCGATTAGAGATAAAGTAAAAAAAAAGAGTTAATCGATGTTAGTTAATCGATTAGGGATAAAGTTAAAAGGAGTTAATCGATGTTATTTAATCGATTAGAGATAAAGTAAAAATGGAGTTAATCGATGTTAGTTAATCGATTAGAGATAAAGTTAAAAGGAGTTAATCGATGTTAGTTAATCGATTAGAGGTAAAGTAAAAAGGAGTTAATCGATGTTAGTTAATCGATTAGAGGTAAAGTAAAAAGGAGTTAATCGATGTTAGTTAATCGATTAGAGGTAAAGTAAAAAGGAGTTAATCGATGTTAGTTAATCGATTAGAGATAAAGTAAAAAGGAGTTAATCGATGTTAGTTAATCGATTAGAGGTAAAGTAAAAAGGAGTTAATCGATGTTAGTTAATCGATTAGAGATAAAGTTAAAAGGAGTTAATCGATGTTAGTTAATCGATTAGAGGTAAAGTAAAAAGGAGTTAATCGATGTTAGTTAATCGATTAGAGATAAAGTTAAAAGGAGTTAATCGATGTTAGTTAATCGATTAGAGATAAAGTTAAAAGGAGTTAATCGATGTTAGTTAATCGATTAGAGGTAAAGTAAAAAGGAGTTAATCGATGTTAGTTAATCGAATAGAGTTAAGTGAAAAGAGTCAATCGAATATAGCTATTCGAAGGAGGGTTAAGTAAGGAAGTTAGTAAAGGGATATAAAGTGAACTTTGCCTATTTCAAAGTTAGAAATGTTGTTCAGTTAAGGTCTGAGAGGTAGTTCTACCCCAACTTGATTGGCTTCGTTTTTAACTAAGGAATAGTTAAGGTTCGGCAGTAAAGGAAATGGTTTGAGTTGGCATCGCGATGGTTTGTTTAAACATCTGTCTAAGTCCAATGAAGAAGCTTTGGAAATGTTTTCCAAATAAGAAACCAGAAATGTTTTAAATAAAGAAAAAAAGAATGGAAATGTTTTCCAATGTTAATAACATATATTTTCTAAATTTAGAAAATAAGAAATGTTGGATATAGGGAAACAGGAGATAAGTAAATTAATGAAATAAAGAGATAAATGTTGAATGATGTTTGATCGATATAATATTTCCATTGGAAATAATATCGTTGGTTGCACACCTGTTTTTATTCGATAGTTAAATCACAGACTATCGAAGTTTTGACCATTTTAACGTTGTTAATATGGAGAGACCAGTTGGATTATTATCCAAAGAACCACTTTGTATTGGCATAAGCGTTGCGAACCATATATGCCAAAGGAAATTGAAGACGGAGTTATGCAAGGGCTATCCTATTTACATAATAGTGCCTTCGGTTCATCCTGTTCCTGGATGACTTGTATGGACGGATGTCTGACAGAGTATTTCCAGACGATCACGTATATTGATTTCTCCAACCGTACCAAGAGTGGAAGCGGAGAAGGAAACTTCTTTTAGCTAACACATAATGTATGGTTGAGGACGTCAATCGGTGATTTGATGGATTTGATGATGTGGCATTCAAAGTGAATCTGGTGTGATGATAAAGCGTAGCTTCTAGCCTCACATCCGGTAAATGACAGAAATCGGGCAGGCAGCATGGTTAAGTCGGTCGCACCGAAGTAGGGTGTATAATCACCTGATCTAGAGTTTCATTTACTTCTAAAAATCTATTGTTGATGCTGTCCCATTCGGGAAACGGTTGCTGATCCCAACTGTTGGTGATATACATTCGATACGCTCAAGCGAAATGAGTGGTCGGTCATGTGTGGCCGGGTTGCAAGATGTTCTTGTTGAACCCAGTGTATTCCTCTCTAGAGGTACACTAGCGAAAGGTGGTTCCATACCTTGTCATAGTTGGAAATCCATTACCCAAGACGTGCTTGTGGTTTGATTGTATACTATATATGTAGAACGTGAGATGAAAGCGTTTCTGCTAGATGATTATTATATTGTGGTTGATAGACATTATTATAATATCAAAAGGTTTTGATATAAAGATAATTTGGATTTTCATAAGAGAAAAACCCGTTCCGTTATACGGCGTGGTCTTATGAGATGTCGATTACCTGCTTGAACTGTTTTACTCACACCAGTCCCATGACTGACCCGGAGTTTACTTTGTTGTTTTCCCTAAACTCTTGGGTGCCTAAATTTGTACGGGCAGTCAAGTAGTCGGGATTTACAGATATACTGGAAGAGCTTGGAGCAGGAGGCTTCAGGATCATATAGCTATAGTTATTTCCGTTGTGTAGTAAGTGCTGTACTTTGATAATGATATGTATATTCAAGTACCAATTTTGTATTTCAAAGTTATGTTATGAAATATATTTATTCGTTCCGCTGTGAGATTCGTGTTACTCTGATATTGTGTTCTTCTTCTTCTTCTATTCTAAGTTTCTATCTTATCTTTCCTCACCCTCTAATTTCTTTCACTAATTACCAGGATTTTTCGATGTTTTGGTTATCGACATCGAGTTTATGTCGATAACCAAAGTCGCTCAAAATCCGGGTCATTACACGTTGGGTTTGATGTGGAGTTCGTGACATTAAACAAGTAAATTCACGAATTAAATATATTATTTAATTTATTATATATAGCCTTCTCAAACCCTAGTCAACCATTTCCTCGGTCAACCTTTAAACCCGCCGTCACCCTATTCAACCGACGATCAGAAACTTCCAAATTTCTCCTTTAAAATCCACTCAATCCACGAAATGATTCAAGGGGTTTTCAACACGAAAATGGTTCAGCTCAACTAGCTCTAGAGGATGGACGGTCGTGATCGGAGTTGAAGTCCTGTAGCGGTGGAATCGTTCGTTCGAAGTGGCGGGGTTCGAGGCGGATTTCCGGTCAGGGGGGAAGGCCGAGTTCGACGCGGCTCAGGGTGTCAGGTGGCGACGCGTAGGTGGAGGTCGAGGGGGTGGGGGATGACCGTCCGATCGTCGATGGCGCGCGCGTTTGGAGAGGGATTTTATTCGATGTTATCTGTAGAAGGAAGAAGGATTAGAGGGATTTTAAAGTAATTATTTCTTTAATTATTTAATTAATTATATAATCATGTAATCAATGTATAAATTATCGTAACTTTTTCATACGGTATCAGAAAATTGCAAACTCAGTCATGTTGGGATCATGACGACGAACTCTATAACATGAAACTGACCAAAACGAAAATGGAAGTTGTTGCAGTTTTTGATAAAATTAAACGTTCGGTTTAATTTTATTAAAACAATCCCTCAATTAAAGACTGACAGAGTGGAAACCAAAGTGAGAATTCTCTCACTAAAATTTTGTACAGTTACTTATTTTATAGCTGAAAATATATAGATTGTCAGTGTTGATTTTTTTTATTTGTTTAATTATCACTAAAATTTTGTACGATGCTGTTAGTTCACATTCACTGTTGTTTGTAAACCATGGATGATTTAATTGACTATATTGTGTTGTGATTGTGATGTTTAACATATTAAAAATAATGTTAATATTATTGTGGTAGTTGGAATTAAATTATAAATATCCATTTATAATTTAAACAGTGAAAATTTGTTAATTAGAAAAATAATTCGAATCAAATTAGAATTGGTTAAATTTATTAACCACTGATTAATTTGAATTCGCTGTTGTTTGAAAACACCACATGGGTCTGGGGATGATAATTAATTCACGTCTCCCTTGGATTTGACTGTTTGTCAACTTATTGATTGACAGACTGTTATAAGCATTATTTAATTATTTAATGCTTATACAGTTCTAAATTGCACTCTGGATGTGAATTGATTGTTTAATAGTTGTTTATCACTATTTTCGAATACATGCAATGTATGGAATCCATATAAATAAAATTATATGGTAATTGATTGAGTGTGATTCCAATTCAGAAATAACGAATATCTTAAAATAATATTCAGTGAAAAATCAAAATATAATTTTGATGTCCAATTTTGGATGGACATGAAAATATTGAAATATTCATAACTGAAATGAATATTAAGTCGAGTTAAGTAGATATACTCCATTTTAACTCAAACGGAAATTTCTATCGATTTTATTTATTTTGTAATGGATATCGAAAAGAATTGATTTCATAATCTGATATTTTGAAAATATTATCATTTTAATAATATAATGATATAGAACATTCAATTTTGATTTAATACTGAAAATGAAGTTGAAATCGTTTTAAAATAAATTTATAAACAATTTTTAAAATTTGTTTTGAATAGAATCGACGAAATATATTATATATACTTAAATGGCTTGAATAGAACACACCCCACAGCGACTGCTCGTGAATTTCAACCATTGACTCGAATTGGCGTAACGGGAGATTCGACCGTCGGATTCTCCTAAAACCGAAACCGTTGGGTTCGTATCAAAAAGATCTTTCCAATGAATATAAAAGATTTATATTTGAACGGTTGGATTTTAAAATATGTCCAAATCGATTTTGGAAAAGGTCGTTTTGGATGCAGTTCGGTGGCCGTTATTGGAAACCGATTGCAAGGGCCTCAATAAAATTATTAGAAATATGTAAAAATTATGTAAAATCATAATTAATGATTTGGAAATATTTTGGATGAAATATTCCAAGTTTTGAAAAGATAAAAATATTTTTATCTAAATGAACTAGTTATTAACTAGAATAATAATCTAATGTTTTTAAATAAATAAATTGGATTTGTAAATGGTTTTAATATAACCAGAATTTTCCAAAGTATGAATTGGAAAGGATTTAAATGGAAATAATCTTTGAAATATTTTGATATTGGTTTCCATGATTATACGGATATTGTTAAGGAATTTGGAAGATATAAATATCGTTATTCCCAATACGATATCCGTTAGTTTCAGAATTTGATATTGAATATAAGTCGATATAATTTCTATTTAAAGCCTTGTATTTAATATCAAATTGGATTTTGGGTTTGTTGTGAATGGTGTCTTTATTAACACTATTCTTAAACCCAGTTGAGAAAAGAATAAATCATTTAACCAAGATTTAATGAAGTTTTCCAATTAATTAATATAATTGGAATTAAATGGTAGTTGATTTTGGGTTTATCGTGAATGATGTTTTAAATAACATTAGTTCTTTAACCCGATTAATAGTAAAGATATGATTTGGAATTTATAAATCCTTTTATTAAGGTTTAATGGAAAATTTCAAAAGTAAAGTTTTTCCAATTTAATAAACTAAATTGGAATTGAATGGAATTCAATTTAGTGATAATCGAAATGAGCTTCTATGAAGGAAGACCATTACTATATATGGAATTTAAAAAGCCTTGTCATTATTCCACTTATAGTATTAGTCTGATATTGAAATTTATTTTGATTATAAACTGTTATGATTTCCGTGAAGGTTCCATTTTTATGGAAGATGATTTTGGGTTTATCGTGAACTATGTTTTAAATGACAGTTCTTTAACCCAGTTAAAGACAGGATTAATTTCCTGAAAGTTGAATAATCATTAAGTAATGAGTTTCAGTGATTAAAACTAAGAAGAGTTATAATAAATCTTTAATTAGATTTGGAATGAATAGATGGTAATTAAATTTACCAAAACCCAAGAAGTGATATGAACCAAATATACTTGGTTATTGATATTGATTGTAATTGATTGATTGTTTGGATTGTGCTCGACCAGTTTATGAGCAAAATATGCTTTTACATTTAGCATTGCGTTGGGTAGAAATATTTGTATGCTAACATCTTGTGAAACATTTCACGATTTGACGATGAGATGTTTAGCGATGTTGTTGAGTTCATTTCAAATTTAATGAATGATTTTGAAATGGGATTTTTTTAAGTGAAAAGAAATGTTTTCCCGATTTTGGACAGGGAATGTTTATAGAAATGTTTTATTAAATAGAGAGGATTTTGGGGGCTAAACCCGATGTTTCTGAAATAATGTAGAAAAGTATTATGTGTTTGACATTGTGGTTCATCACATAACTGATTAGTTGCTATTGATGATGTATCTGTTTGGTGGCGGAGAATTTATTATCTTGCTTAACACACTTCTTTGAGACGTACGAGCTCAAAGGTTATGTGATTAATAGTGACTGATCATATGTGTGAATTTTTGATGTGAAGTACTATAACTATAGTTTGAAAGTACTTGTGATTATTATGTTGTGAAACGATTTTCCCTACTTTGGGACATAAAATGATTTAGTATGTGGCTAAAGATTCGGGTAACCCATGCTACTAAAACTATGGGCATCAGACAGTGTAGTTCCCCGAGAGCGTGGGCGGTTCATTGGACGGTGTAGTCTGCTCCATCGTGGGAGGTGCACACATAATATATATATATATATATATCCAGTGACTAAGGAAAGCGACCCTTTGCCTTGTTGATGGAAGAAACCCCCCGATATTTGGTTGCATATTGTTTGTATGCATTGTGATGTTTTGGAATTCATATTTCCAAAGATTTTGGTTTGAGATCCCGAAGTGAAATCTACTTTGATATAAAAGCTAAATACATATTTCAAATATTTGAAATAAGAATTCGGGAATAAAGTCCAAAGGAATAATTTGTATAAAGTGAATTGGATTTCGAAAATCTAAATTTGGGGATTAAACCTAAATGGGTAGATTGAGGAATTGCATGTTGTATGATGCATTTTATATCAGTATGCCTATTATCGATTATTGTTTATGCACTGGTATTCATGGGGGTAAACCTGTTCCGTGACATACGACGTGGTCCCTTGATTTACCCAACTTTAAAATAAAGTTAATAACTGTTTTAGTTTTCACACCAGTCCCATGACTGATTCGGAGTTCATTGTTTCCATCTAAACTCTGGGTGCCTATATATTCCACACGGACAGCTTGTAGTTTTGGTTTTCGCAGATATTTCTTTTCATAGGATCCTGGATTACAACTGGAGCTATATTCAGAAAGCTTTGTATATGTGTATTTATTTCAATTGTGTTGGTTGATATATTTCCGCTGCGCATTGTATTAATACATTTAATTTTCGCTGCTATGTATCTTATTCTCTGATAATTGTATTCTTCCGCTGTATATTATTTATTCGTACTCTGATATTCTTGTACTCTGATGTAAATTGTTGTAATAACAATGAAATGTTTAGTTTTTTGTGTCTGATGCGACGTGTTCTCAAAACAATTCGGGCTCCTCCGTCTCTTTGGTGATCGGGAAAGTGTGGGTCGTCTCGTTTTGGTATCAGAGCTTTGGTTTACGGAGCTCGAGAACAAGACACATTGGAACCGAAGGAAAGAATTCATCAGAGATAGGATTAGTAATATCCTATAAGAATGACTTGTTAGATATAGGGTTAGTAACACCCTAGAATGAGTTTGAAGAGTGTTATTTATTAAAATCAAATTAGTTTTGAAATTATATATCTTATTATACGTATTTGAGTATTTTATTTTATATTGATTTTGGGTTATCGTGTATAAGGAGATTTTTAGTATACGTCTGATCCACATGTATATGAAGTATCAAATATGCTAGGTAGATATAGAATCACGCTCTAGTCGTCCGGAGATGATTCTGATGATAGTAGCTGCATCATCAGTATTTATGTTCGAGTTTCGAAAGTGGATATCTATATATTTCCAATTGACTGGTGTGAGAACCAAAACTTAGTTAGAGTCTATTGTTTGTGATTTGATCTTGAAATTGGATTTTTGAATATATAAAAGTTATATATATTTGAAAAGTTGATCAACTAATTGATTGCTGGGTGGGATGTCTGATTATTAGTATAGCTAATACAAATAGTGGAATGATAAAACCCATATGAGAATGAATGATAAATAAAAACAAACCAAATATAATATAGAGATGAGTAGAAAATTTAGTTCTAATTGAATTTATATATTAGATAGATATGTACATATATATACATGCTGAGCAGGTTATGGATTTACTATTGAGTAGAGAAATATACTGTGTGCCCGACAAACAGGTGCACCTTAATGAGTTGGTTGCACAATTTTATTTATTATATAAACTACCGTGAGTGTTTTTGGATGCGTTGTGATGGTTGTTCTGTGTGAGATTAAAAACATATGTCATAGGACAACAACAAATAAATTATGAAATACACCGCATGACATACTGCATGAAGATGGCATAGCATATCATATTCCATATAAGCATTTGGTGCTTATATGACGAGGTTTGGATTATCATACGAGTGAGACGCTTGTATGGTGATGACTGAATTACAGATTGAACAAAAGACTGATTATGAACTTCATAAAATATATATAAAGGTGCTCGGGGTAGGATTTAATAAAAACCCTACACAGGTCTGGAGATGACAAAAATTCATGTCCCTCTTGTTTTTAATTAAGGCACATGGATTATTTTATTTCCAACATTGGGTCAAGGTATGATATTTCGACCTTTTTACGCGTCTCCCTTGAGCATAGATAGGTCACAAAAATTGTGTATGCTTTTTAATGATTTATTGGGTGCCTAATACAGCCCAATAAAATTTTCAAACCCTCCCTATACAAAGGAGGTTATGGCGAAATTTAAGGTGTTAGCCAAATTTTTGAGAAATTAGAAAGTTCTTAGAAACTGAAAAGTTGAAGAACTCAAGCCAGAACGAAAGTTGAGTTGGTTAGTTAAACAACTTTCAGCTCTATTACTTTTCGAGGACGAAAAGGTTTTAAGTAGGGGAGATTGTAACAACCTCGAATTTCAGAACCAATTTAAAATTTATTTTTATTTGAATTTAGTGGATTTTAAGAATTTAAAATGATTTATTTTGAGAGTTAACGATTTAAAATTTATTTGAATAGAAGTTAGGACGTAAGAATTTAAAATTGATTTAAAACAAACTCGAAATGGCACGGTAGTTTGAAAATTCGATTTTTAATTTCAATTGAATGTACAGAATTCAAAATAAATCGGATTTTAGTAAAACAAGAAACATTGGAATATTTTGAACTGTAATTTTCTAACGAATGTAAGAAAATGAGATTTCACTTTATAAATTGTAAGTTATGTCCAGTTTAAAATTTAGAATAGTCGCTATGGAATTTATTTATATTTTAATACAATATATAGCCCTTAAAAATAGCCATTTTGCAAATGACCTCCATTTTCGATGAAACCACTTTTTTTGGATCCGAAAGGTCAAATTATAATCAGGTTTAAAATTTCATAATTTTTGGAACTAATATGTGAGCGTGGTAAATTTAAACGCGTTTGGTAAATTCAGTTTAAATTTAATCAACTAGAAAAAGACCATTTTTCAAACGGTCCCCAAATTCGATGAAATTAATTTTGTTAGGACCGTATCGTCAAAACATAGCTAGATTTCAATATTTGTAATTTTTGGAGCCAGTATGTGGCCGCAGCGAATTAAAATGTATGTTGAAATTCAATATTGACCGTTATATTAATTTATATATTAATTTTAAAAAACTGATCAAAACAATCGAATTGGCTTACGAAACATATCCCATTGTGTTCGGAGTGAGGGTATTTGGCTAGGGGCGACAGTCGTTGGGTTTGATTTTGTAACAACCTGTATTTTGAATAACAAGTTATAACATAAATCAAGGTAGAATTAAGTGATAAAATCTAAATCAAGGGAAATGGGCTGTGCTATTGCGTTCGTCTCGGAAAAATACGCGAAATAGAGTCCGAGTTTTTGAAAATCGGAGTCCGTATGACCAAGTTATGGCCCGTCAAAGTTTTCAGAAAATTTCAAGTTCAAAAACAGTTCAAATTTGAATTCAGAATTCAAATTCAGCCAAGCAGAACAGGAGGGAAAAATTCCCGCCACCCCCAAGTCGACTGGGGAGTCGACTTGGGAGTCGACACACCCCAGGTGGTGTCGACTGCCCAGTCGACACCCCTGTCGACTTGGGTGGTCGGCCAGTTTGGCCTGGGTGCACCTGACTTGTTCCTCAAGACATGCTTTAGGGCTGGTGACGGATTTTAATGGCTCAGATCTGAATTAGGGTTAATCCTATGGCCTAAACTAACCTAAACTTCTATAAAAAGACCCTAAGACCTAGCCTAAATCAACACAAATCATTCCTACAACTAAACTATGCCAAAATGCTTCCTAATCATGGCCTCCACCTTCATATCATGGCCTCCATCCTCTTCATGAAAGTTTGAGTGTTCTAAGCTAGTAAAAGAGCCATCTTTCTTCACCAAAACAAGGATCTTTCTTCATACAAATCAAAAGGAGCTTCTTGTTTCTCAAGACAACTTGGAGCTTATATTCAATTGGGGTTTTTTAGTGTTGCTATTGTGGCTTCGTCTCAATCTTGTTTTATTTTATAGTCTTCATAGCATTGTAAGCCCTATTCTACTCTTAGATTCTAACTATGAAGTTAAATATGACATGTTGCAAGTTTGAGTTTGGGTCTAAGTATGATTTGTGCTTTGATTCTATCATGTTATGCATAGATTTATTCTATGCATGTTTGTAAAGCTATCACCTTGACTTTGTGCATAGAAAGCTATGAGCTTTGATTTGAAATGTTGCATAAAGCAACATAGAAACTCTCATAACCCTTATGTTATCTTGCATATGATGTTATATGCGAATCACTAGCTATCATCCTATGCCATCTATGACCATGTATCACCTATTTGCTAAGTTTAATGCCATGCATGGGTAGATTGGAATTGAACCTAAGTGCAATATTTTCCTTGAACCTATCATTGTATGCATAGATCTATTCATGCCTCTCTTGATCTATGATTGTGGACCTATCATGAACCTATTACCGTTTATGTTGACCTTTGGGGAAAATGCTATGAAATGGATTATGGCTTATGCATGTTAACAAACCTTAACCCCTCATGTTCCTTAACATGCATATGATGATATTGAACCTATTTGCTAATCATGCTATCATACATGTTTGTGGCCAAATCACCCTTATGCTATTATGCATGCTTGAGGCCAAAGCACCCTTGTGCTACTATGCATGCTTGAGGCCAAAGCACCCTTATGCTATTTGATATGTTTGAGGCCAAGTCACCTTTTATGCCATCATACATGTTGAGGCCATATGCTAGTATGTTGAACACCTTTGCCTCAAATATCACCATGTTTAACTTGTGATGGACTTAGCCACCTTATGCCCACCTTGTCATGTTGTTATGTTCCCTCTTTGATCTATTTGTGTTGATGCGAATTTACGTGCGATGGGAATACGTTATGGGTAGTTGGGCAAACTTAAATAACATGAAAACATGACTTGAAAATATGACATGAAAGTTTGACATGTGTTTATGCTTGAAAACATGAACGTGGACATGACATGTAGAAAACATGAAAGTGGCCAACTCGAGGTTGGGTTGAGTTTGTAGCATAAACCTACCCGGAACCGACCGGCTTAACTAGTGGCTACAAACAATAGGACCCAATGTGAGTAGTTGGTCACATCGCACTTAAAACCCGAGGTTAGACTAGGTTGTGGTGTAAAGCTACCCGGACCCGCCCGGCTTAACTAGTAACCACAACAAAGTCTAATGTGAGAGGTTGGGGTGCATTAAGTTAATTAATGTGCCACATGATAGGGTTAAGTCATGGACCGCTTGAATACTTAACCAATTAAACACGATGGGTTGGTAGGGTTAAGTCATGGACTACTTGAATACTTAACCAATTAAACACGATGTATTGATAGGGTTAAGTCATGAACTGCTTGGATACACTTGACCAACTCAATACATGGTTAGGATAGGGTTAACCACACTTAACCCGCTTGAAATCCTAGTTACGAGGTCCTTTTCAGCAGTAACCCACTTAGGAGTATCTGGATACCCTGGACTAGGCTAGGGTGGGGCACGATTACTGGACTGATTGTAAGAGACCAAAAGAGACGGCTGAACGGTGCACTGGTTGTTCAGGCGGACCATGGTCGTGCACATTAAGTCCGGAGTTGAACATGGGCACCAGTAGGTTTAGACTGTGCGTGCTTGATTTGTGTCTGTGGTTTACACCTTAGGGCTGGATACACCCTAGGATGGACCTTGCACAGTTAACTACATTTCATGATTAAGCCGTATGACACCGATACACGACGAGTTAGGCTTATAGGGAGCCGATCGACTAGACCGAGTAGTTGGACCTTGATTTAGGTCACCTCATGATGTTGGGCCAGCTTTGGGCCAAGGGATCATTTCTTGTTTATACTTGACATGGATTGGAATACTAGTACACACTTGGTGCAACTTAACCTTGTATATGCGATGCCACACTTGATCTATCTTGTTAACTTTTCACCATGCCAGTTATCATCCTATGTTTCATCTCTGTTTTACATGTCCAGTTAACTTTATTAGTTTTTATACTAATAGTAGGGAGGACTTACCAGTCTTTTTGACTGACCCGTTTTCTTTCGCCTCTTTTCTTCCGTTCCCCCCCCCCCCCAGGTTCTCAGGGTGGGAACACTAGCACCTAGCTTGGATCTTTAGCTGCTTTTCTGGATAGCTCATGTACGGTTTGGACTTGAGCATGCTATGGCTTTATTCTACTTTGGGGATAGTTACTTTATGTTATTTCCAGTTTTCAGTTTATGTTTTCTTGACTTGTAGTAGTTGGAAAATAATGACTCAGTACTTTGATGTAACTTGACTATGGTTTTGAAATAGTAGTTTTATCCGCTGCTTTGTTTACTCTGTTTTACTTATATGTTCTGTCTTGTGATATCTGCATGCATGTTTACCTCGTTTAACGCCCCTCCAAAGCCATTGCACTTGCAAGAGTGACCCTGGCGGAGGTCGGGTGTTACAGATTTGGAGTTCATGATGTTAAACAAGTAAATCACGAGTTAAATATATTATTTAATTTATTATATATAGCCTTCTCAAACCCTAGTCAACCATTTCCTCGGTCAACCTTTAAACCCGTGGTCACCCTATTCAACCGACGATCAGAAACTTCCAAATTTCTCCTTTAAAATCCACTCAATCCGCACAATGATTTAAGGGGTTTTCAACACGAAAATGGTTCAGCCCAACTAGCTCTAGAGGATGGACGGTCGTGATCGGAGTTGAAGTCCTGTAGCGGTGGAATCGTTCGTTCGAAGTGGCGGGTTTCGAGGTGGATTTCCGTTCAGGGGGGAAGGCCGAGTTCGACGCGGATCAGGGTGTCAGGTGGCAGCGCGTAGGTGGAGGTCGAGGGGGTGGGTGATGACCGTCCGATCATCGATGGCGCGCGCGTTTGGAGAGGGATGGTGGCAAAGTTTTATTCGATGTTATCTGTAGAAGGAAGAAGGATTAGAGGGATTTTAAAGTAATTATTTATTTAATTATTTAATTAATTATATAATCATTTAATCAATGTACAAATTATCGTAACTTTTTCATACAGTATCAGAAAATGGCAAACTCAGTCACGTTGGGATCGTGACGACGAACTCAACAAGATGGAACTGACCAGAACGGAAACTGAAGTTATTGCATTTTTTGATAAAATCAAATGTTTGGTTTATTTTTTTAAAACAATCCCTCAATTAAAGACTGAAGGAGTGGAAACCAAAGAGAGAATTCTCTCACTAAAATTTTGTACAGTTATTTATTTTATAACAGAAAATATATAGATTGCCGGTGTTGATTTTTTTTGTTTAATTATCACAAAATTGTTGTACGGTGACTGTTAGCTCACATTCACTGTTATTTGTAAACCATGGATGATTTAATTGACTGTATTGTGTTGTGATTGTGATGTTTAACATATTAAAAATAATGTTAATATTATTGTGGTAGTTGGAATTAAATTATAAATATCCATTTATAATTTAAATAATGAAAAATTGTTAATTAGAAAAATAATTGGAATCAAATTATAATTGGTTAAATTTATTAACCATTGATTATTTTGAATTCACTATTGTTGTTTGGAAATCCCACGCGGGTCTGGGGATGATAATTAATTCACGTCTCCCTTAGATTTGACTGTTTGTCAACCGATTGATTGACAGACTGTTATAAGTGTTATTTAATTATTTAATGCCTATATAGTTCTAAATTGCACTCTGGATGTGAATTGACTATTTAATAGTTGTTTATCACTATTTCTGAATACATGCGATGTATGGAATCCTATAAATAAAATTATATGGTAATTTATTGAGTCTGATTCCATTTCAGAAATAACGAATATTTTAAAATAATATTCAGTGAAAAATCAAAATATGATTTTGATGTCCGATTTTGGACGGACACGAAGATATTGAAATATTCGTAACTGAAATGAATATGAAGCCGAGTTAAGTAGATATACGCGATTTTAACTTGAATGGAGATTTTTGTCGATTTTATTTATTTTGTAGTGGATATCAAAAAGAATTGATTTTAAAATCTGATATTTTGAAAATATTATCATTTTAATATTATAATGATATAAAACATTCAATTTTGATTTAAAATTGAAAATGAAGTTGAAATCGTTTTAAAATAAATTTATAAAAAATTTATAAAATACTTTTTGAATAGAATCGACGAAATATATTATATATATTTAAATGGCTTGAATAGAACGCGCCGCGCAGCGACCGTTAGCGAATTTCGACCATTGACTTCGAATTGGCATAACGGGAGATCCGACTGTCGGATTCTCCTAAAACCGGAACCGTTGGGTTCGTATCGAAAAGATCTTTCCAATGAATATAAGAGATTTAAATTTGAATGGTTTGATTTTAAAATATGTCCAAATCAATTTTGGAAAAGGTCGTTATGGATGCAGTTCAATAGCCGTTATTGGAAACCGATTGTAAGGGCCTCAATAAAATTATTAAAAATATGAAAAAATTATGTAAAATCATAATTAATGATTTGGAAAGATTTTGGATGAAATATTCCAAGTTTTGAAAAGACAAGATATTTTTATCCAAATGGAATAGTTATTAACTAGAATAATAATCCAATGTTTTTAAATAAATAAATTGGATTTGTAAATGGTTTTAATATAACCAGAATTTTCCAAAGTACGATTTGGAAAGGATTTAAATGGAAATAATCTTCGGAATATTTCGATATTGGATTCCGTGATTATACGGATATTGTTGAGGAATTTGAAAGATATAAATATCGTTATTCCCAATACGATATCCGTTAGTTTCAGAATTTGATATTGAATATAAGTCGATATAATTTCTGTTCAGAGCCTTATATTTAATATCAAGTTGGATTTTGGGTTTGTCGTGAATGGTGTCTTTATTAACACTATTCTTAAACCTATTTGAGAAAATAATAAATCTTTTAACCAAGATTTAATGAAGTTTTACAATTATTAATACAATTGGAATTAAATGGTAGTTAATTTTGGGTTTATAATGAACAATGTTTTAAATAACATTAGTTCTTTAACCCAATTAATAGTAAAGATATGTTTTGGAATTTATAAATCCTTTTATTAAAGTTTAATGGAAATTTTCCGAAGTAAAGTTTTTCCATATTAATAAACTAAATTGGAATTGAATGGAATTCGATTTAGTTATAATCGAAATGAGCTTCTGTGAAAGAAGACCGTTACTATATATGGAATTTAAAAGGCCTTGTCGTTATTCCACTTATAGTATTAGTCTGATACGGAAATTTATATCGGTTATAAATTGTTATGATTTCCGTGAAGGTTCCATTTTTATGGAAGATGATTTTGGGTTTATCGTGAACTGTGTTTTAAATGACATTGGTTCTTTAACCTGGTTAAAGACATGATTAATTTCCAGAAAGTTGAATAATCATTAAGTAATGAATTCTGTGATTAAAACTAAGAAGAGTTTTAATAAATCTTTAATTAGATTTGGAATGAATAGATGGTAATTAAATTTACCAAAACCCAAGAAGTGATATGAACCAAATATACTTGGTTATTGATTGTAATTGATTGATTGTTTGGATTGTGCTTGATTAGTTTATGAGCAAAATATGCTTTTACATTTAGCATTGGGTTGGGTAGAAATATTTGTATGCTAACTTCCTGTGAAACACTTCACGATTTGACTATGAGATGTTTAGCGATGTTGATGAGTTCATTTCAAATTTAATGAATGATTTCGAAATGAGATTTTTTAAGTGAAAAGAAATGTTTTCCCGATTTTGGACAGGGAATGTTTTATGAAAATGTTTTATAAAACTGAAAGGATTTCGAGGGCTAAATCCGATGTTTCTAAAATGATTTAGAAAAGTATTATGTGTTTGCCATTGTGGTTCACAACCGATTAGTTGCTATTGATGATGTATTTGTTTGGTGGCGGAGAATTTATTCCCTTGCTTAACACCCTTCTTTGAGACATACGAGCTCAAAGGTTATGTGATTAATAGTGATTGATCATATGTATGAATTTCTGATGTGAAGTACTATAACTATAGTTCGAAAGTACTTGTGATTATTATGTTGTGAAACGATTTTCCCTACTTCGGGACATAAAATGATTTAGTACGTGGCTAATGATTCGGGTAACCCATGCGACTAAAAGTATGGGCATCAGACAGTGTAGTTCCCCAAGGGCATGGGAGGTACATTGGACGGTGTAGGTTGCTCCCACGCGGCAGGTGCATATATATATATATATATATATATATATATATATATATATATATATATATCGAATGACTCAGGGAAGCGACCCTTTGCCTTGTTGATGGGGTAACCTCCCGATATTTGGTTGCATACTGTTTGTATGCATTGTGATGTTTTGGAATTCATATTTCCAAAGATTTTGGTTTGAGATCCTGAAGTGAAATCTACTTTGATATAAAAGCTAGATATGTATTTCAAATGATTTGAAATAAGAATTCGGGAAGAAAGTCCAAAGGAATAATTTCTGTAAAGTGAATTGGATTTTGAAAATCTAAATTTGGGGATTAAGCCTAAATGGGTAGATTGAGGAATTGCATGTTGTATGATGCATTGTAGATCCATGTGTCTATTATTTATTATTGTTTATTCACTGGTATTCATAGGGGTAAACTCGTTCCATGACATACGGCGTGGTCCCTTGATTTACCCAACTTTAAAATAAAGTTAATAACTGTTTTATTTCTCACACAAGTCCCATGACTGACTCGAAGTTTATTGTTTCCACCTAAACTCTGGATGCCCATATTTTCCACACGGACAGATTGTAATTTTGGTTTTCGCAAATATTTCTTTTCACAAGATCCTGGATTACAGCTGGAGCTATATTCGGAAAGCTTTGTATCCGTGTATTTCTTTCAGTTGTGTTGGTTGATATATTTCCGGTACGCATTGTATTTATACATTTAATTCTGCTGCTATGTATCTTATTCTCTGATAATTGTATTCTTCCATTGTATATTATTTATTCGTACTCTAATATTCTTGTACTCTAATGTAAATTATTGTAATAGCAATGAAATGTTTAGTTGTTTGTGTCTGATGCGTCGTGTTCTCAAAACAATCCGGACTCCTCCATATCTTCTGGGATCGGGGAAGTGTGGGTCGTTTCAATTTGTTATTTTTGGAAGGCCATTTTCAAAAATCTTGATACATACGTATATTTTCTTTTAGAGAAAAATAGGCACAAGGATAGATTTTAGAAAAAATTAGGCTGAAGGACACCAAGTTCTTTTGTTAGGATGAAGAATAAATTTTGAAAAATATTAGGCGGAAGGACAATGTTAAATACAACTAACATTCTGTTACAGTGTAAAACTAAATATAATGCTAGTTGAAACTAACATTTCGGTACAGTGCAAACTGAATATAATGCTAGTTGTACTTAGCATTTTACTTTATCTTAATCATTTCCAAAGTTTGTCTTCAGCCTAAAAATAAAACTTGGTATTCTCCAGCCTAAAAATAAAACCTGGTGTTCTCCAGCCTAATTCTTTTTCAAACTTTGTTTTTCTTTCTAATTAACTTTTTGTTTATTTTTGTAATTCCTATAGAGTCGGCGAGGGGACTATGTGTTGGAATAACAACTAGGGATAATTATTATTACTACTTTGATTATCCATGAAGCAAAAATCGTATCTTTAGGTCCAAAATAGGAAAAAATTGACCTTAGCTAAAGGAAACACACTAGAAGCTGAATAGTGATCGACTCCTTTGATTAGACCTAGACTTCCTTATCATCGCGGACCCTATAGACATATAATTAATAACAGGGGTAGCACTATTGTTACTCATAATTTAATAGGTAACAAATAAGGAACTAAATAAATTAATGACGTAGTTGTTACTCGTAATTTAATAGGTAACAAATAAGGAACTGATTAAACCAATGACCTATTAGGATAATTATGCAAAAGAAAGCAAGGAGTAAATAGGGAGGATTTGAATAAGAAATAAATGCTCTTAAAAACATTTGTTAGGTTAACAACTAATTAATACAAATAAATTAGTATTTATGTAGGTAACAAATAAAGGCGTTGAGCATTAATAAATTCGAAAGTAAGGATTTTAGCACTGGAACAAATTTCCAAGGAATACCTTTATTTCCACGTGGAGGTAATTAGTTTTTTAAAGAATAAAACAGAAAGGCTTAAAGAAAAGAACAAATTTTTGTTCTACCCTATGGAAAATATAATAAAAATGTTAGTTGAAACTCCTTGAATGATTTATAAAATTATTTTTAAATGGAGATCTTATAAGTTGGGAATTTTTGGAAATATGAATAAGATTTTAGAAATATACCACCATTAGTTTTAGTATGTTCGAAAACGTAATGCAATCTTTAAAAGCAGTAAATTTCTTTAAAGATAAAATACTGGATAGTTTTAATTGCAAATTAGTAATTTGGAAGTTTTCAATTTATCAACTTTTTAATTTGATTAAAAAGATTTCCATTTTGATTCTTTCATTCTTCTTTTTTTGCGACTTTCCCTTGTATATAAATTGAATGTTCTTTCTTTTGAACTCCTTTAAGGATTGTATACATAGAAATAACATCTATTTTGGAATGAAGGAATATGTAATATAAGTTTGATGTTAAGGGCACCCCAATATGTTCTTCCTAATACCGCAATTTAAAAATACCACAAGAATTATTATTACACTCTTCTTAATACCAAACACTTAAAAATAGGGGCTACCACACTGTTTTACCCAATTTCTATTTCGCTTAATATTCGTTCGTCCTGATTCCTAAAATCGATCAACGAGATAAACCCTAGATCTATAACCGATCAACGAATTCGATGCCACAATGCCGAGAAATAGACAATAGTCGTGAATAAGGTTTGAATTAAGCAAACTAAAAGAGAAAGTGAGAGATTAGGGTTTTCGGATCACCAAACAATTGAGAGATTACCATACGAATATGAATTTTCCTGCAAGAGATGCGAAGAAGACAATGATTACGAGAGATTAGGGTTTTTGGATTTGCTTAATACATGATTAGTTTGGCAAATAATGATTGAGCAAAAGGTGAGAATGGAAAGGTAATGTGGTATTGGAAGCATACAAAATTTAATGAGTTTTATTTTTTAAATTGCAGTAATATGAAGAACATATTGTGATGCCCTTAGCACCACACTAAGAAAATGTATGAAAAGATAAGGAGGAGGGACATTCCCATATAAGGTAATATAGAGAATAAATATCAAAATTTAGGCAGTAGTAGAATTGTGAATTCTGAAGTATGAAAAGAGTAATAGAATCTATATAATAAATTTCCTTGCTAGGACAAACTAAGAGACAAAAAAGGGCTCAGATTTGAACAAAACAAAATCATCAGGCGGTGGTCAGTCATCCAAGTAAGCAGAGCAATTAACACGGTCATTAGTTAACTGAACTTCTGTTAATTCCATTAGCCACGTTCACATATCTATCAACCCACGATAAATTTATTCCCACGATCACTAATCATAATTCGATTCCCTCCTTCCAATAAGATCATTATATATTCTTTCTTTTTTTCCACCAACTTCTTCTTTCCTCCCTGAAATTAACCAATTACATAGTTTTTTTTATTTGGGTGAAACTCGAACAATTGCTGCAAAGTATGGCTTTCTAGACTGATCGGGGAAGAAAGTAGAAGGGGATGCAGATAAAAGAAAATAATGATGGAATTTACGGGGATCCAGATTCTTTCTATGTTCAGCAACTGTTTACCCATTTGGGGACATCTGATTTAGCATTTCCGATTAAGCAAAAGTAGCTTATTCACGAAAAAGTCGATGATGAAGTATGGTTTTAATAGGTCGTCATTTCTACATTATTCTCACTTACATAAAATTTCAAATTGTTTACGGCTTATTTGAATATATACTGTTGATATGTTTGGTAATTTAAATTTTCTTAACATTTATTAGCTGCGAATTGATATCATTTAATTCATTGGAAATTAGGAAATTGGGATTTATTGATTTCTTTCAGTACTTACAAGAACCGTATCTTTACCATAGTCATACCTTGCATCAGTTGCTAGACTGAAATATGATTGAGCAGGTAGTCTCTAAAAAATTATGTTATATTTATTATTTTTTGGATCTTGGCAGATGCAAATCATTTTTACCCTTGATTGATGCACATAAACTGACAATTGCTTTGGATATTTGGGTTCATTGCATTCACTTTCACAGTTCATTCTCCTGTAATTTTTATCTCAAATTCAGCTTTTATTTATTTATTTGAATTTGTGGAATTATGTACCGTGCAGTTAAAAGGAATGAACAAACAAAAATTCAATGTTAACGTATATTTTGTACATAAAAAATTACATGTTTTGGTTTCTTTCCATTGTTGAAACTGCCTGTCTACTCAATCGTAGACATGATTACATTTTATTTGACTGCAATCTAAAATTTGAATTTTGTATTGTTTCTCTAATACATTGCTCATCTCCTCAGCGTACTATATTTTCCAAGTTCTTTAATTGTTGTTGTTCATATGTGATTTGTTTGACTATGGGAAGAGATTTGGATACCAGGAAATAAATTAAATATTGGTTGACATATTTGCTTACCCACTATTTTTATATTAAGCAATCTTATGGGCACTCATATTTATGGTGACAAATTGTTGCCAGTAATTTGTATTTGACTTTAACGTGAAATAATTGCATGATTCGGTAAAACTATAATACCATAAATTATAATATGACATGGCTTTTTGACCCACTAAAATCAGCTCTCATCTAACCTTTTTTTCTTTTTGACTAAAATGTTAACAAATAAGGCATAATGTTAATTCTATATGTATAGAGTGCATCCGTTATTATAAGGTATTAAAAAAAGAAACTATGTGAACCCACTGCTTATTAATATTGAACTACCCTTACATTCAGAAAAAAACATGAAAAATTAAACATCAGATATGCATGATTTCAATAAGTACACTTCTGCTTGCAGCATATACACTAAAAGAAATGTATCATGTAAACACTCATGGTAAAATACATATTACCTGCAATTAAAGAATTAATTCAGTAGTTATATTACAGCTTATCTACAACATAAATATGCCTTTTCATGTCACATTTCCATTCAAAATCTTTCCAAACTATTCTATAAAAATGCGTATTATTCAAAATTCCATTTATAAAGAAATGTGGGTACCAGTAAACAAATTCGTATATTAGTTGACACAATAGTGTTATCCATAACAACTATATCCAAACATCTATCATATGCATAATAATACATACTTCATATCATGTAATTTTAAATATTTTGCCATAGCTCAAATTTTTAATACATGATAAGCATCTTATTATTCTACACTTCAACTGGATTAGACTTTCTTGAATAGCAAAAAATGAATAAACAAATTAGATATTGAAATAATGAGACCGCCCAAATGTAACAGATATTGAATGAGTAAAATTATCTATATCATTGTTTATGTCTGAATGTCCGGCGACAAATAAGTTGTATTGATATGAGTACTAACCTATATGCCTTCTATACGTATACAAATTAATTTAGTGATTAATTCTCTTCATCATTCTAATACGAGTAAAATTCTCTTTATCATTCTAATGTTTTGATTAATTTTGAAAGCTTGTTGTGCGTATCATATGGGTTGGGTTTTAATTTTTATTTTATGATTTTTTTATGGTGTAGTATAGACAAAGTTTTAAGAAAATTAGTTTACCATGACAAATTTAGCAACTTTTCTGCATAACCAGTGAGTTTTCTTAATTGATTTTGATTTAAATCTTATGGGCCATATTAGAATTTAGTGATTGAAACGATTATATACAATTGAATTTGGTCACATAGACCTTTAACAGTTGGCACTGCTGATCCTTCATTATACAAATCATCTTTGAGTTAAAAAAAGTAAAGTTTGATATCCTTTTATCACATTTTCCTTGCCTCAAGTTAATGTTTTCCAAATTAATTTTCTTGTTTAGTGAAGGATATATAGAAACGCTGCATATTTTCCATATGCTTCAGTAAGAAACGCAATAGACAACTAATATACATATAAACACTGTTTTTATGCTCTTATTTGTTGTTTAGGATATACAACTATTGAAGTTTCAGCAAATCTAGCTGGCAATGGAAAATTTAGCATATTTTCTCTGTATCCATTGAATTTTTTAATTGATTCAGCTACCATAGTGATTTGTCGGCATCATTTTAGTTATATTACTCAATTTTTCTATCTTCAGTCAGGTAACGCCAAACTATAGTAATTTTCTGCACAAAAGGTTTATAGCATTAATAGTTGATTATTCTTCCCTGTACTCAAAATCTTGCATCTTCCTACTATCATAATGCAAATTATAGTATACTATATCTTGAATATTATATCACATATCCTTGCATTAGATTTCCTTAAATAAATTATTTCTTAAGATTGGCTTCCCTTAATTTCACCATGTTTCCTTGACATATCATTGTTCTATGGTAACATACCATTGCCTTTTATCCTTGCAATAATCAATATATTTTTATATTTTCAGTTCATAAAAATGTACATTAGTTAGCATTTTGAAAACGATTATGAAATTACGTTATTCATGAATATATTAATTTTTTGACAAGAGTACCATGAAAGGTAACTTTTACTGCTTTTACAATTATTTATATAAAAGAATACTGTCTTTTGTTATAGCCAAATGCAATTAAATTATATGTTACTAATATTGTATTACATTTCCCTAACCACATCATTCCCAGATGTTAAATCTCCTTAACTTTATTTTATTTCCATATGATATTTGTTATTTCTTGCAGTTTTAAATGATCAATAGTAAAGTAATTGCATTCACATTTAAGAAACTAATGTGACAATTAGGCATAATTATGGATTGTTTTCTATAAAAAGCTTTGTTAATTTAGCACTAAGTCAGTATGAAACAATTTCAATCTCATGGGTAACTGACTACCTGCAAATCAACTTCAAATTCATTTTTGGTTAATGCGTTTTTTTAGTAGAACAGTAAATGGTATTACAATTTTTGATTCAATAGACAATTGTGATTTAAGGCTTACATATTATAAAAGAGCAACACACTAAATTTACATTACATACTACTTAAATCTTGGTGGACCAAATGTAGAGAAGTAAATTTTGTGCAAATAGCATCCTATAAAATTATCACCAATTATTGTAATATCAATGAATATTAAATGTTTACACGTGTTCATATTGAAAAGATGTTAACAAAAAAAGAATTAATTGAAACCCATAATTTAACAAGTTTGAAAAATAACAATAATGAAATAGATGTATTCATAAAACATTCTATGGCAGCAGAACTTCTACGAAAAACAAGTCTAATTATTTGGGTTGAGTGCCTATGCAACATAGATTTTATGTTGAGACAGTTGACCGTACTCATATTTCTATCATTATTGTGTTTAACCAATGCAGATTAACACATATATGGCTGTTTAATTCATCATTTCGTACATATATCTTTTCATCAACCCAATAGAGATACATAAAATTTGACACTGTTTATACTACGTGCAAGCTATACCTACTCGCTATACATGCATCATTTACTTCTTGCTATAAAATTTAGTTTCTACAGTAGAATCCTAAGACATACATATATCACTTACATTATATATTTTGCTATTATACGATTGTTCTCACCGCTTATTCATAAATGCAAATTACAACACTCGAAAGTCTATGCTTCCATGCATCACACGGGTTTCCACTCGTAAGATATAAATTGTCTTAGTCTATTGCATCTTTGTATAAAATTATAAAAGGTACATTTGGCTATTTATTTGATTTTTATGATAATAAATCAATAAGTTGGATGTCTGGTGTAAGGAAAACATTTATATAAAGATAAAAGTTGTATGTGTTTTTTCAAAATCGAATTTCAAAATTTATCAAGGATATTATTATATTAGTCAAACAAAAATACTACAAAAAAATTTGATAGTTTTGAAAGGTGACAAATGGTATTTTGCCAAATAATAGTATAATTTAAACAATAAATATTATTGTACTCTTTAAATAGTATAATTGTTATTTTTAATAATAATCAAGTTTCGAATCTTCTGTGTTAGAAAATAATTCCTATTCTCAAAAAGATTAAATATTTATTTTATTACTCGTTGAAAGGAAATTTTTTATATTTCCTTTTTGAAGTACCTGAGAATATTCAAATGACCAAAAGTGGTAACTTTTAATGGAAGAAATACGCTGTCAAGAAAGTTTTTTTTTTAAATGAAAATGATTTTATTCTTTTTAATTCCATCCACAAAAATATTCTTGATATCTAGAATAACTCAGGTTTATGCAAAGGTGTTACAAAGCCGATTGTTTTTACTAAGTCTATCTATCTTCTATCTATCTATATAATAATTCCCACTAATCTTAATTTTCTTGGAGTCATGGTCCGACCATGAAATACCAAAAATGCCCTTAAAATTTAATTATTATTTTAACTAATCTTAATTCTCTTGGAGTCATGGTCTGACCATAAAATATCAAAAATGCCCTTGAAATTCAATTATTATTTTAAAAAAACTCATAATGTTTGGTCTATTGCCATCAAGAATGGAAACTCATATTAATCACTTCATATATGATTATTGACGAGTAATTGGTATTTCGATATATAGCCATTTATAATGTAATGAAAAGGCATTTATGGTATATTGACAATGACAAATTTGCATGCTTGCGAAAAATTCTTTAATACGCTAATTCTTGATTAGCAGTTGTTCCATTATTCGATATTTTTGAATGTAAATATGACAATTAAACCTTGATTCCTACTTAAATTATTGTTATGTCAATCTCTTTATGCTAAAAAGGAATTTATGTGCTGCTAATTAACAAGGCATTTATTATGGGGATTGTTAAAGGGAATCCACTTTTGGTTAAGGGGAGGATATTTTTAAGGGGACTCCACCTTAAAAAAAATTGTTAAGGGAGGGTTTGGTTTTTTTTTATTTTAAAATAAGCATGGACTAGACTGCCCCTCGTAACATTAATTAATTAGACATGCAATGATTAACTATATTTTAATTTGTTAATTAGTTCTCATAATTCCAGGCTTAGTTTTGGATATGTTTGGTATTGACTTTCTTTGAATACTTGCGTAAAATCATCTACGCTATTTATATTATTACCAAATATAAGGTGCATGCAAATGTAATTATCTTTTTTTTTTGTAAGGCTGTAATTATCATTTTTTTATTTTCTCAATTATTTATTTATTTATTTATTTATATATATGAGTGATAAAAGCATGATTTAAACTGGATTACTGAGAGGCTAATTCTATTTATACACCAAAAATTGCTAAATATATACCAAAAATTATAATAAACTACTATACACCGTGTATTACTTTACGTACACGTTTCTTTTACTAAATTATTCATGTTCTCATCTTCTTTTTCTTTCCTCTTTCGAACTTAAAACAAAATTACCCAAAATTAGAAATTATTTGCATCAAATTGAGTAAAATTTAACAAAATGAAATTTATTTCTTGTACTAATATTATAACTTTTATAAAAATTTTGAAAAAAAAAATCAGTTTCAACAAAATTACTATGATTCTAAAAAATAAATCAACACTTCTAAATTCGACATTATTTCTGAATGTTTTTTTAATAGAAATTTTAGACTTCGTGAATAAATAATTCATTAACATATCTAGTTTGTATCATGTTTCAATATTTTTAAGAACAATTTGACTTTTTATATCCAGAAGTTTTAAAAATCAATTATGAGAAAAGGGTAATTTAGTAATAAAATTTTATAGAAAAAATAATGGTGTATGTTGAGGGATTTTCGGTGTATAAATAGAATTTGCCTTATTGAGATTATATGAACTTTGTTTGAATCGGGGAGAGTTGAAGGAGGTGGATCTTCGTTTGATTGTTATTTCTTTCTATTTTCCTTTTAATTTGAATTATAGAAGGTCAGTGTATATTGTTTCTAAATTTATTTTGCAATTTGCAGAGTTAATTATTCATGTATCTTATTAGACTAAGAAATGTTAATAAGTGATGGTCTGACTCATGCTTAAGTGTTTGAATTCATGCAAGTATGGTCTGACTTATGCTTAAGTGTTTAAATTTATATAGTTATTTGCAGGTGTGCATTAGTTTTTCTCTGTTATAGGGATAGTACTGGAATTTTTAATTATATGGTTAGGGGGGGGCTAACTTATTTTGTCCTCCCCTTAACAATTCATCAAAAATTGAAAAATTGACCCTCCCTTAACAAAAAATGGAGTCCCTTTAACAATCCCCATATGTCAATGATTCTCTTCGTTTTTATCATTTTAAATGCAGTTCAGATGATATACGATTTGCCTTTTTTAATATGATAAAAAATTCAAGGTCAATTTTTTTTTCTTTTAAAATTCAATTAATTTTCCCATATACCTACTTGGTGATATGTGTAAACTATTAAATAAAAGAATATTTATTCAGTTACAAGAACTGTGCTGGAGGAAACGTATGCACCTGCAAATCTCAATTTCATAAGGGAATGGTAACACTTGATGTTTATAACAAAGAATGTTTTTTCCCTTTTAGTAAATGATTAAATTTTGCAAATTCTCTAATTTTCCATATTAACTAGTCTCTGGAATTGATGTAAAATATGTAATCCTTAGCACATAAATTTTTCATTTGCAAAATTTTGATTCTGCTATTCATATTCTAATTTGCTGACTGTTCATGTTTCAATTTCGAAATGCTTTTAGATTTTGATGAACAATGACATCTCTACACTCCGAAATGACATGTTTCTTTCCATGCTCCTGCATCAAGAATGGAAACTCATATTAATCACTTCATATATGATTATTGATGAGTAATTAGTATTTTGATAAATAGTCATTTATAATGTAATGAAAAGGCATTTATGGTATGTTGACAATGACAAATTTGCATGCTTGAGAAATAGTCTTTGATGCGCTAATTCCTGATTTGCAGTTATTTCATAAGGGAATGGTAACACTTGAAGTTTATAAGGAAGAATGTTTTTTCCTTTTAGTAAATAGTTAAATTTTGCAAATTTTCTAATTTTCAGTGTTAACTGATCTCTGGAATTGATGTAAAATATGAAATCCTTAACACATAAAATTTTCATTTGCAAAATTTTGATTATGCTATTCATATTCTAATTTATTGATTGTTCATGTTTCAATTTCGAAATGCTTTTAGATTTTGATGAACAATGTCATCTCTACACTCCGAACGGAAATTCTATATGGCCCAGAAAAAATGACAAAAAAACGTGCGATAGCTATCTGCACCGTTTGATTAGCAAAACCCTCCTGAATTCCACGGCTAGATCCATTTTTGCATATTCCTGGCCTTCTATTTCCGGGCCTTCTAGCATCTTCCCTCTCCGAAATGACATGTTCCATGCTCCTGCATCAAGAATGGAAACTCGTATTAATCACTTCATATATGACTATTGACGAGTAACTGGTATTTAGATATATATAGCCATTTATAATGTAATGAAAAGGCATTTACGGTATATTGACAATGATAAATTTGCATGCTTGCGAAATAGTCTTTGATACGCTAATTATTGATTAGCAGTTCTTCCATTATTAGATATTTTTGAATGTAAATATGACAATTCAACCTTGATCCCTACTTAAATTATTGTTAAGTCAACCTCTTTATGCTAAAAAGGAATTTATGTGCTGCTAATTAACAAGGCATGTCTTATATGTCAATGATTCTCTTTGTTTTTATCATTCTAAATGCAGTTCAAATGATATACTATTTGCCTTTTTTAATACGATAAAAAATTCAAGATCATTTTTTTAAAGAAAAAAAATTCCATCGGTTTTCCCATATACTTACTTGGTGATAGATGTAAAGTATTAAATAAAAGAATATTTGTTCGGTTACGAGAACTGTGTTGGAGGAAACGTGTGCACCTGCAAATCCCAATTTCAAAAGGGAATGGTAACACTTGAAGTTTATAAGGATGAATGTTTTTTTCCTTTTAGTAAATGGTTAAATTTTGCAAATTCTCTAATTTTCCATGTTAACCGGTCTTGGAATTGATATAAAATAGGTGATCCTTAGCACATAAATTTTTCATTTGAATTTTTTTGATTTTGCTATTCATATTCTAATTTGCTGACTGTACATGTTTCAATTTCGAAATGCTTTTAGATTTTGATGAAAAATGACATCTCTACACTCTGAAATGATAAGTTTCTTCCCATGCTCCTGCATGTAGTCAATAGTTTAACATAATTATGACAATAGTTACATTCAAATATTTATTACTTTACATAATATGTAATATTTTATTTCTGGTATCAATTATTTTGGTTACAACATATACTTTTATGCAACCATTTTCTATGAACTACGAAACATAAATAGTGTAACAAAAATAAAAGTCTACATCTGCACTATATTTCTAAGTATTTTATTGTATATATATCCATTTCCCATTAGATGGAAAATTACAAGCATCTCACCCATCTCCACCCCTAAAATAACAAAAAATGACCATATAATAAAAATGAGCATATAATGAAAATTTTAGATTTAATTAAAAAGATCTTTTCCTATCAATACATATAAATATACAAGAATATAGATAGGAATATAAATTTATAATGATAAAAATTAATATTCATTCATGTGTACATATACTATGAACTATTACTCAATAATGTAGTAAACAACGATCATTCTATGCACTAAAATACTTAACGCAGTAAACGAACAGATTGTGTACATTATTTGTAAAAACCCGAATTTTTGCAACGTGTTAAGACAAGAATCAAGGAAGAATTAAATTATAAAATCTGAATCGGGAAAAACGGGTTGTGCCATTGCGTTCGTCTCGGAAAAATACGCGAAATAGAGTCCGAAATTTCGTAAATCGGAGTCCGTATGACCCAGTTAAGGCCCAACGAAGTTTCATGAAAATTCAAATCCGAAAACAGATTTGAAATTCAGTCCAGAAAGAGAAGGCGGGAAAATTCCCGCCAGACACACAGGGTGTCGACCCCTGGGTCGACCCCCCCTCCAGGGGGTCGACATGGGTGTCGACCCCTGGGTCGACCCCTCCCCAGGGGGTCGACATGGGTGTCGACCCCTGGGTCGACCCCCCCTGGTCGAACCAGCGACCTGGTGCACCTGCTTCTGGTTTTGGCTCCTGGGTCCTGTTTTGGAGGCTTGTGACGATTTTTGAGGGTTCAGATCTATCCTAGGGTTTATCCTACGGCCTAAACTACTCCTAATCTCTATAAAAAGACCCCTAAGCCTACCCTAAACCCTCACAAATCACTCATGCCACGAAGTGCTGCCCAAATGCCAAGTGATCATGGCCTCCATCTCCAACTCCAAGAGACTATGCATGCAAATCGGATCCGAATCAAAAGGTGCGAGCTCGCTACACCGAATCGAGGCTCGATCAACGTTGCTACGGCGATTTCATGACGGTTCTTCGACAAAGGAGTCACCTTTCTTCGTCAAGATGATGCATGATCCTTTTCCTAAGCCTCGCTATGTAAGTTCTAGCTACTTCGAGATGTTAACGGTAGTTTAATGATGACATGGGATAAAATGCGATGTAACATGAGTATGTTAACCTATGTAAACCTAGTTTACCCCTTTATCATGAACATATGACTTTGGGTTATGTTTTAGCGACTAAACCATGCTATTCATGTTGCATTGGACTTAGTTTGCCATGCAAGATTGGACCTTTACTTGTAGTATGATAGCATGAACACTTAGAGCCACTTTGACTTGTGAAATAGTTGCATAAATTGGACTTTGGGGCTTATGCATGTAAATGAAACCAACCCCCTTATGATATCATGTTTATGTAAGGTCAAATCCTGTTATGATAACATGCAAGTTTGTGGCCAAATTTCCTATGATAATATGCAAGTTTGTGGCCAAATCCTTTATGACATTATGCATGCTTATGGCCAATCCCTATATGACACTATCGTTCATGTTTTAAGGCCAAACCCCCTTATGATACCATGCATGTTTGGAGCCAATCCCTTTTGTGGCATCGTGCATGTTTTGGGGTCTACATGTAGCCATAGTATACCTACTATGTTGACTCGCTTTTACTCAAGTGAAAACACGATTTGGGGTAGGATAGACAAACATGAGAATGACGCGAAAAACTTGACTTGAGGTTACATGTGAACACGACATGTAAGTTGAACCAAAATTGGGACATGACACGTAGGGTAAACATGGGACTTGAAACTAGACACGTATGGGTTGTAAGTGTAATGTAACACTAGACCAAACATGAAAGTGGCCAACTCGAGGTTGGGTTGAGTTTGTAGCATAAATCTACCCGGACCCGCCCGGCTTAACTAGTGGCTACAAACAATAAGATCCAATGTGAGAAGTTGGTCATGTCGCGCTTAAGACCCGAGGTTAGACTAGGTTGTGGTGTAAAACTACCCGGACCCGCCCGGCTTAACTAGTAACCACAACAAGGTCTAATGTGAGAGGTTGAGAGTGCATTAGTTAAATTAATGCCACATGATAAGGTTATGTAAATTTGACTAATGACACTTAACCGATATGACACGAATGGGTAGGTTAAGTGGGACCGGGCTTGATTTCTTAATGACACTTAACCATACAAGACAATTAGGGGATGGGGTTAAGTAATTCACGCTTAACTAATCCGACTTGGTAATTAGATGGGGCTAAGTAATTTAGACTTAACTAATCTAAACACGGTAATTAGATGGGGTTAAGTAACCTACACTTAACTAAGCTAAACACGGTACTTCGATTGGGTTAAATTAAACACTTAACCAATCTAAACTTGGTAATTCGATGAGGTTAAGTAGCCAATACTTAACCAACTTAACAAGATAATTTAATGGGGTTAAGTAACTTATACTTAACCAATTATACATGATGACTTGATGAGGTTAAGTAACCTACACTTAACCAATCTAATATGTGGACCTGGTAGGGTTAAGTCACAAGACCTTTTAAATTAGGCTTAACCATTGTAATACGATTAGTGGATAGGGGTAAGTTAACCTATACTTAACCAATCCGACTCGATAATCTGATGGGATTAAGATAATCTATGCTTAATCAATCTAACATGATAATCTGATAAGGGTTAAGACAAATAAATACTTAACCAATTTGACTTGATAGGGTTAAGTCATGAGCTTCTTGGTATACTTAACCAACTTGTAGGGCTAAACCTTGAACTTAAATACTTAGCCAATCTTGACATGATTCGTAGACGGGCTAAGTCATGAACCTGAATAACAACACGTAACCCAATAGACAAAACCCTAGTGAGAGGAACTAGGTAGAAAATCGTGGTTAATCAAGGGTAACGGGGAAAAGAAGCTAAGTGGTAAACCTTAGTTAAGTATAACTAAGTAATAATTCTTAGCCAAGGACATGGGACTAGTTCATGAATGGATGAGTAACCCGATATGGTAGGTCATCTCTTAAACACACGAGGAGGAGGAAATTATCCGACTTGGATAAGGGCTCCAACGATCTGGGTAACGAAGCGGTAGCTTCGGGGGACGTGAGGGTACTCTTGGTATCCCTCTGTGAGGTGGCAGGTGGTCCATGAAACCCGGCCTCACAGAGGTTAAGGTCTGCGATAGAAGAGCCAAGAGTATGCCTTGGTTGTTATGCGAGCGACCTAAAGACTGGGATGGATTAGCATGGAGTCGACGATACTTGATTTTGCCCTGGATAGCACGTCGCCGACTACCTACCATCTTTAGTCAATCGTGTATGAACGGAAAGGCAGGGAACCCCCAACAGACCATGTTCTTGCTATCAAGTCATGGGTGAGGTTGGCCCATAGGGAAGTGGGGCTATAGTGGGGCCGGGATGTGGTTCTCATACATGATTTTTCTTGGATTGCCTTTCAGTAGTTGAGGGAGGGGTCACGTGGGACCATAGCCACGGGTACAAAAACAGACCTTGATATCTGCATCAGCAGACGACTCAAAGCTCCCGACCGAGTTCTGTATTTCTTGATTTGTCCTGGCATGGAACTCGGATGGCACATTGAGGAACATGTGCGTCTAGACATGGAAAACGATTCACGATACATACGCGGGATAAAGGGCGCGGTTGACGGGTGGCATAATCCCTAGTGGTCCTAGGTGGCTTGAACCCAAACCGAGACACGGAAACGTTCATTAGGTAGCATAATCTCTAGTGGTCCTAGGTGGCATAAATCCTAAGTGAACACGCGATAGTTCATGGTTAGAAAACATAACTAGATCAAGGGTAGCAGTCCAAAACAACTTCAAGGATAAAATGGTACTACATGGAGGTGGTATAGATTTACATGGGAAAGCCCGTACGGCCTACAGCAAAGGACTGAACTTATACATGGACAGAAACACACAAGTTGGGAAAACCTACATATGTTATATATTAGGTTGACATGGACCATTACATGACATTGGGCAAGGGACATTCATAGTTAACACATGACGCGGGTTGGGATACTAGTACGAGAGGTGCAGAGCAAATATACATGATAGATACCTTGGGATAGTATACTTGATAGAAACCTGACGCCGTGATACCTTGATTTATCTTGACACCGTAGTTTATCATGATACCTTAGTTTATCTTTCTATAATAGTTCATCCAGTTATCTTGGTTTAGCTTATCTATCTTGTCGGCATCCTTATGTTTACTTTCAGTTTATGCATGTCATGTTACCTTTACCTGTTTTTATACTGGAAGTAGATAGGACTTACCAGTCTTTATGACTGACCCCGTTTTCTTTCGCCTCTTTGTCTTCCGTTCCCCCCCCCCTCCCCAGGTTTTCAGGGAGGAAACACTGTTATTTAGTTCGGACTTCCTCTGCTTGAAGGTCATCATGCATGGCGTGGACTTTTCTTGGCTATGGCTACCTTACTGTTTTATTTGGGGAATAATTTATGAAAAGGTTTTATGCTTCTTTACTATTGCAAGACAGGTTTTGATGTAAAAGGCTTTAGACCTTATTTTTATAAGGTAATGAAATTTGTTTTACTTCCGCTGTTTTGTATATGTTCTGTCTTGTAATATTTCTGTGCATGTTTACCTCGATAATGCTTCACCAAACCTAGTGCATTCCCTTTGTGAGTGACCCTAGCGGAGGTGGGGTGTTACATTTGGTATCAGAGCAGAAGGTTACCAGACTGGGCAAAAGTTTTTAAAACCTTCTGAAAACTATTTGAAAAACCATTTACAAAGAAGCATTTTTCAAGAAAAGTTTTTAAAGGTTATTCCCTAAAAGCCATTAGCACTATCCTTTGATTCCTTGATTGAATCTCTTTCCTTTCTTTCCTCCATCTGTAGTCACAGTAGTTCTAACTGTGACTAATCTTTGTCTAGCCACGTAGGTGTTTTTCCGTACGATGGAGGTGGTTCTCGAGAGACCCGTTGTCGTGGTACAAGGAAGGATAATAAGAGTAAGGATAAAGGACGCGAGCTTAAGGATAAGCAACTTGTTGGTATGGCTTAGTCCATCAAGGAGGACAAGGACAAGATCATCGGAGAGGGAAATTGTACGCTCCCATTTCTAGGGCACCTAAAAGAGATGGTACCGTTTCTGGTAAAGGTTTAGTCGTTCTTTTCTATCATCCCGTCCAGACTTTGTCTTGATCATCGTATCATTTAAGTCTGCTTGGATAGTTGAGTCTCTACACCCTAGTACTAGCATGGTAGAGGATCCCAGTTTTTGTCCCAAAAATCTGGTTGGAGAGTTGATCCATTTCTTCATGACTTGTTTGGGATTTGAGAATGACATGTCTCGGCTACGGATGGATTCTAGGGATAAAATGGTCACCCAATAAGGGGTGCCATTCTTGGTTTTGGAAAGAGGGTAGTTAGACTCTCGACTCACCTTGGTGATACCCACGAAGTCTCGTGTAACCTTTTGGGTTCTGTCATGGTTAGTTACCTAGAATCTCGGGATGCAGTTGTTGGTAATCCGTTCGAATAGAATTCGCCGCTAAGGCGGATGGCTCGTTTCGCTTATGCATGAGTTATGGGAATCACCCTAGTAAGTACTCTTGGCAACATGGATTGGCATCGGCAAACGAGATCCAGAATTCCCTAGTGAATTTTGGAGAGCTTGCATGAGTAAGTGGATACGTTTGAGCCAAGTATACTAGGGAAAGGATAAGTGAAAGTAGAATAAGAGGCGACAATGAAATGAGTTCTAACTCATATCTTGGAAATAGGAATCAAGGAGCTACGAAATCATGGAGTTAAAAAGATGGTCAAGGCACCGAGGAATTAAGCTCAAGGAAACGCGACTTAGAAGACGTAAGGCTAGACACGTGCATCGTACCTCTTTTTAAAGAGTGTATCCTTGATCCCTGGTTTTTCCTGTAGAGCTTGCTCGCATGTTATCTTTTGGTGAATATCCTCTCGGTCCTGTTTCTGTTGCAAACCCCGTAGGGAGTTTACCTTGTTTATCTCCTCGTTCCTATCGTGAGAACCTTAGGTAGAATCCTATGGATGTAAACATGTGTTTGAAACATGTTATGATTGATATGGTTGCAAGTTGTTGCTCGTGGATGCGCGAATACACATTAGATACTAGATCAACGCACTCACATTTCATATTGCATATGCACGAGTATTTATACTTGTTTATGGATGAAATCGAATGTGTTGTCATGTGGATGTTGCATGTGGATGAATGTTTGTGCACGCATATAGTATTTATATGACTAGGACTATTTGCATACATGTTGGATTCATGGCACTAAACATAATTTGCATTAGAAGATCATTCAGGCCTGATCATTAGCATTAGCTAAGGAACATATATACACACTTTCTTGCATATGTTCATAAGGCATTAGAAATCATCTAAGGACCATGGTTGCCTGTGGATGATGTTTTGAGTAGATGGATGATGGATGGTAGGATACGTTCTTCCTAACTTGGAGATTTCGGGGGCGAAATCCTTTAAGTTGGGGAGGATGTAACAACCCGAATTTTTGCAACGTGTTAAGACAAGAGTCAAGGAAGAATTAAATTATAAATTCTGAATCGGGAAAAACGGGTTGCGCCATTGCGTTCATCTCGGAAAAATACGCGAAATAGAGTCCGAAATTTCGTAAATCGGAGTCCGTATGACCCAGTTAAGGCCCAACGAAGTTTCACGAAAATTCAAATCCGAAAACAGATTTGAAATTCAGCCCAGAAAGAGAAGGCGGGAAAATTCCCGCCAGACACACAGGGTGTCGACCCCTGGGTCGACCCCCCCTCCAGGGGGTCGACATGGGTGTCGACCCCTGGGTCGACCCCTCCCCGGGGGGTCGACATGGGTGTCGACCCCTGGGTCGACCCCCCCGGTCGAACCAGCGACCTGGTGCACCTGCTTCTGGTTTTGGCTCCTCGGTCCTGTTTTGGAGGCTTGTGACGATTTTTGAGGGTTCAGATCTATCCTAGGATTTATCCTACGACCTAAACTACTCCTAATCTCTATAAAAAGACCCCTAAGCCTACCCTAAACCCCCACAAATCACTCATGCCACGAAGTGCTGCCCAAATGCCAAGTGATCATGGCCTCCATCTCCAACTCCAAGAGACTATGCATGCAAATCGGATCCGAATCGAAAGGTGCGAGCTTGCTACACCGAATCGAGGCTCGATCAACGTTGCTACGGCGATTTCATGACGGTTCTTCGACAAAGGAGCCACCTTTCTTCTTCAAGATGATGCATGATCCTTTTCCTAAGCCTCGCTATGTAAGTTCTAGCTACTTCGAGATGTTAACGGTAGTTTAATGATGACATGGGATAAAATGCGATGTAACATGAGTATGTTAACCTATGTAAACCTAGTTTACCCCTTTATCATGAACATATGACTTTGGGTTATGTTTTAGCGACTAAACCATGCTATTCATGTTGCATTGGACTTAGTTTGCCATGCAAGATTGGACCTTTACTTGTAGTATGATAGCATGAACACTTAGAGCCACTTTGACTTGTGAAATAGTTGCATAAATTGGACTTTGGGGCTTATGCATGTAAATGAAACCAACCCCCTTATGATATCATGTTTATGTAAGGTCAAATCCTGTTATGATAACATGCAAGTTTGTGGCCAAATTTCCTATGATAATATGCAAGTTTGTGGCCAAATCCTTTATGACATTATGCATGCTTATGGCCAATCCCTATATGACACTATCGTTCATGTTTTAAGGCCAAACCCCCTTATGATACCATGCATGTTTGGAGCCAATCCCTTTTGTGGCATCGTGCATGTTTTGGGGTCTACATGTAGCCATAGTATACCTACTATGTTGACTCGCTTTTACTCAAGTGAAAACACGATTTGGGGTAGGATAGACAAACATGAGAATGACGCGAAAAACTTGACTTGAGGTTACATGTGAACACGACATGTAAGTTGAACCAAAATGGGGACATGACACATAGGGTAAACATGGGACTTGAAACTAGACACGTATGGGTTGTAAGTGTAATGTAACACTAGACCAAACATGAAAGTGGCCAACTCGAGGTTGGGTTGAGTTTGTAGCATAAATCTACCCGGACCCGCCCGGCTTAACTAGTGGCTACAAACAATAAGATCCAATGTGAGAAGTTGGTCATGTCGCGCTTAAGACCCGAGGTTAGACTAGGTTGTGGTGTAAAACTACCCGGACCCGCCCGGCTTAACTAGTAACCACAACAAGGTCTAATGTGAGAGGTTGAGAGTGCATTAATTAAATTAATGCCACATGATAAGGTTAAGTAAATTTGACTAATGACACTTAACCGATATGACACGAATGGGTAGGTTAAGTGGGACCGGGCTTGATTTCTTAATGACACTTAACCATACAAGACAATTAGGGGATGGGGTTAAGTAATTCACGCTTAACTAATCCGACTTGGTAATTAGATGGGGTTAAGTAATTTAGACGTAACTAATCTAAACACGGTAATTAGATGGGGTTAAGTAACCTACACTTAACTAAGCTAAACACGGTACTTCGATGGGGTTAAATTAAACACTTAACCAATCTAAACTTGGTAATTCAATGAGGTTAAGTAGCCAATACTTAACCAACTTAACAAGATAATTTAATGGGGTTAAGTAACTTATACTTAACCAATTATACATGATGACTTGATGAGGTTAAGTAACCTACACTTAACCAATCTAATATGTGGACCTGGTAGGGTTAAGTCACAAGACCTTTTAAATTAGGCTTAACCATTGTAATACGATTAGTGGATAGGGGTAAGTTAACCTATACTTAACCAATCCGACTCGATAATCTGATGGGATTAAGATAATCTATGCTTAATCAATCTAACATGATAATCTGATAAGGGTTAAGACAAATAAATACTTAACCAATTTGACTTGATAGGGTTAAGTCATGAGCTTCTTGGTATACTTAACCAATTTGACTTGATAGGGTTAAGTCATGAGCTTCTTGGTATACTTAACCAACTTGTAGGGCTAAACCTTGAACTTAAATACTTAGCCAATCTTGACATGATTCGTAGACGGGCTAAGTCATGAACCTGAATAACAACACGTAACCCAATAGACAAAACCCTAGTGAGAGGAACTAGGTAGAAAATCGTGGTTAATCAAGGGTAACGGGGAAAAGAAGCTAAGTGGTAAACCTTAGTTAAGTATAACAAAGTAATAATTCTTAGCCAAGGACATGGGACTAGTTCATGAATGGATAAGTAACCCGATATGGTAGGTCATCGCTTAAACACACGAGGAGGAGGAAATTATCCGACTTGGATAAGGGCTCCAACGATCTGGGTAACGAAGCGGTAGCTTCGGGGGACGTGAGGGTACTCTTGGTATCCCTCTGTGAGGTGGCAGGTGGTCCATGAAACCCGGCCTCACAGAGGTTAAGGTCTGCGATAGAAGAGCCAAGAGTATGCCTTGGTTGCTATGCGAGCGACCTAAAGACTGGGATGGATTAGCGTGGAGTCGACGATACTTGATTTTGCCCTGGATAGCACGTCGCCGACTACCTACCTTCTTTAGTCAATCGTGTACGAACGGAAAGGCAGGGAACCCCCAACAGACCATGTTCTTGCTATCAAGTCATGGGTGAGGTTGGCCCATAGGGAAGTGGGGCTATAGTGGGGCCGGGATGTGGTTCTCATACATGATTTTTCTTGGATTGCCTTTCAGTAGTTGAGGGAGGGGTCACGTGGGACCATAGCCACGGGTACAAAAACAGACCTTGATATCTGCATCAGCAGACGATTCAAAGCTCCCGACCGAGTTCCGTATTTCTTGATTTGTCCTGGCACGGAACTCGGATGGCACATTGAGGAACATGTGCGTCTAGACATGGAAAACGTTTCACGATACATACGCGGGATAAAGGGCGCGGTTGACGGGTGGCATAATCCCTAGTGGTCCTAGGTGGCTTGAACCCAAACCGAGACACGGAAACGTTCATTAGGTAGCATAATCCCTAGTGGTTCTAGGTGGCATAAATCCTAAGTGAACACGCGATAGTTCATGGTTAGAAAACATAACTAGATCAAGGGTAGCAGTCCAAAACAACTTCAAGGATAAAATGGTACTACATGGAGGTGGTATAGATTTACATGGGAAAGCCCGTACGGCCTACGGCAAAGGACTGAACTTATACATGGACAGAAACACACAAGTTGGGAAAACCTACATATGTTATATATTAGGTTGACATGGACCATTACATGACATTGGGCAAGGGACATTCATAGTTAACACATGACGCGGGTTGGGATACTAGTACGAGAGGTGCAGAGCAAATATACATGATAGATACCTTGGGATAGTATACTTGATAGAAACCTGACGCCGTGATACCTTGATTTATCTTGACACCGTAGTTTATCATGATACCTTAGTTTATCTTGCTATAGTAGTTCATCCAGTTATCTTGGTTTAGCTTATCTATCTTGTCGGCATCCTTATGTTTACTTTCAGTTTATGCATGTCATGTTACCTTTACCTGTTTTTATACTGGAAGTAGATAGGACTTACCAGTCTTTATGACTGACCCTGTTTTCTTTTGCCTCTTTGTCTTCCGTCCCCCCCCCCCCCCAGGTTTTCAGGGAGGAAACACTGTTATTTAGTTCGGACTTCCTCTGCTTGAAGGTCATCATGCATGGCGTGGACTTTTCTTGGCTATGGCTACCTTAGTGTTTTATTTGGGGAATAATTTATGAAAAGGTTTTATGCTTCTTTACTATTGCAAGACAGGTTTTGATGTATTTTGATGTAAAAGGCTTTAGACCTTATTTTTATAAGGTAATGAAATTTGTTTTACTTCCGCTTTTTGTATATGTTCTGTCTTGTAATATTTCTGTGCATGTTTACCTCGATAATGCTTCACCAAACCTAGTGCATTCCCTTTGTGAGTGACCCTAACGGAGGTGGGGTGTTAAATTATTTGATAAAAATAAATGTTCCTAAAAATGAAGGAACTGTGCTTTGTGTGTATGCCTCAAGATATAGACATCAGACATGCAAGAAATGTGTAGACAGGAAAACATGTTCATAAATCGGCTTCACAAAGTGAGAGCATATTGGACAACACCTTTGCAAGTAGGTATGATATGGCTGCAAAGAGCGATTAGGGTGGGGTGGTTGCAAAGTGGGATAAGGGTGGGAGGGATAGATACTCCTCATATAGGTATAAACAACGATTTTAAAAGTGAATCGTGGGTTCTGTGGGAAGCTTCAAGTATGTATCTATCTTTAGCCAAGTTGAGTGCACTACAATAAATTGACCATATTACAACTGTGGAAAAAAGTTTTAAAAGACATTTTACAATAGTGAAGCCACCGTCGTTTATTAGAAGTTGTAATAGATTAAAATCTTTTACAACTGTTTTACACAATTGCGACACTGTTGTAAAATGTATATTTACAACTGTTTTCCACCGTTATAATAAACTTTATTACAACTGTTTATAACTGTTGTAATATATTTTATTAAAAGTATTATTTAAAGTTGTAATATACGAATAAATTATATACATATTATTAATAAAAGAATTCATTTCAAAACATATTATCTACAAAACTGAAGATTTCAAACAAACTTAAAACATGAACCAAAACAATACATTAAAATTTTCAAACTATCATTATTTTTTTATAAATCATACAAGTATCTCAAGTACATAAAACAACTACAAAGTCCATTATCCAAGACTCCATAATCCAAATGACTTGAAGTCATCTTTCATAAATATACATCACTAGGAGTAACACAAACATAATGAAATTGAGATTTGCTCGCAATGCCGCTGGTCTTGCAATGGTTTTTATTCTTGAGTTGACTTCCACTGAATTTGAGAATTTCTTGCAATGTTGCAAGTGTTCTTGAATTAAACTATATGAATAACATATTAAGCAATAAGAATGAAGTATATTAAAGTATGAAGTAACCTAAGTTGTTCGCATACCAAATGTGAAATTAAAATTGATTCTACATTGTGGACTATGGTAGTAGCATGAGACCAAAAAAGGAAGAATGTTATGTTATATGCGCATGCCTGTTCGCAGCGAAGGAAAAATAACCGGTTTACTTTAGTAATTAAAGTATCCAAGCTTTCGCATCCACATATCACGTGCTCTTCACACAATTGAATAGATTACATTTATTAGTAGAACATGATGAATTAGGCATATATAAGTGGCTGAGCAGGCTATACAGATAATAAGAACATTATGAAGCAGGTTATGTTGAAATAAAGCATATTCTGTTTTCATCATCACCATTCAGCATGAAAAAGTACGCCTGTTAACTTGTTTAGGTGCCATAAAAAGAAACCCTGGCAACGAAGAATCAATACCATGAATAACCAAATTTAAAACAACTTAGGAAGGAAGCCATACAAGAGAAAGAGCATCTTACTGATATACTATTGAAGAATACTCTCAAAATTTTTGGGAGCAAGTCTTCCCTTTATGATCAACCTCTGTTGTCCATCAAGATTTCCACTTGTACCCAACTCAGCAAGCAAGAAATTTTGGACATGCTCTGGCTGTCTATGCATCCTATCAGAATTAAAACATAAAAGACTAGTGAGCACCTGAATTTTATCTAGTCAAGTAAAAAATTAAGTTAAAGAAAATATCTTCAGTATGTTTTGTAATGTACTCCAGATGCTTCCTAAAATACAGCAGGGTATTATAATTTCTACCAACAAAGATACTAGAACAACTACTTGGGACTTGGCAACACTGAATATTGGAAGAATTTTAACAGTTTTGGACTAACAATATTCACCTCATACACGGTGGCATAATATTATAATAAGCAACACAGTCAAACAAACATATTGCTTTTGCCGGATTATTGTCACCAAGATGCCATGAACATTGCATAAAAACCATAAATGCTATTTCAGACGAAAGTTGATAATTAGTATCAGAAGATTGACATAAAACCCAGAATTTGATAAATAAGATCAACGAAATCCTCAAAAGCTGAATTAGTTTCGGAGTAAAATAAACAAAAGGCCACAGCATTGAAATACTGAATTCAATACCAGTAATAATCCAAGCGCATGTTCAGTTTAGCATATTATGCCAAGAATATCCTTTTTTTCCTGAAGGAAAACACACCCACTAAAACGTTAATTTTATTAATGTTTATATGAATGCCACAAGGAGAGAAAATTTCATTGGTATAAAAATAAAATTAAATGAAATTTGTGCTTTAATATATATGAGCATATATGGAACATAAGAGCCCAATACTTCCTGTTTGTGAATGTTCCGAGAAGCACTACATCTCCCAAATTTTGACAAACATCTTCTTCAGCCAATTGTTAATTTACAGTCGATCATACACATAAAAGAATATCACTTTTCTATGATACTAGGAAGCAGAACAGGATGTAATTTACAGTGAAGAGGATTAGTTTACCATTTGGCTGTGTTCAAGTAAGCTAGAATCTGAGCTTTCTTTTTCTTCAAACAAGCTAAAATCATGTTTTTGACCTTTACTTAAAAAATAGCAGCATGGTCTATTCTGTTGGGAATGTAGCCTGCCTATTGCATCAGCTCGCTGCTGTATTGGGACCTGGACATGAATGATATTAGATTCAAAGCATGGCAGATTGTCACTCAAAGAAGCAACTGCCAATTTGAGCTCCCAGAGTGCGGTTTCGGGTGCAGCAACAACAGGCAAGGTCCGTGTCTGACAAATCCGCCTCCTCCTCCATTAATCCGACCTCCACACCCGTTAACGTTTAGACTGCAGCATGCTCCATGTTTTCCCCGTTTTGCTGAAAAGAGCTCTCGGAGTGGGTGATGGAGAAACGCGTGGTTGAGCTAGGTGCAGTAGTTTAATACCTTGAGGAAGACGCCAGCGTGAGGTTGGAGAATTTGGGGATCGATTTTGATTTAGGGCATAAGAAGAGATGCCAACGTGAGAGAGTAGAATGCGAAACGTGATTTGTTTTGGAGCCAAAATTTTGCTCTTCCCACCAAAAATTCACTAACATCTTCAGGACCGCCGCTCTTTTTGCTGTGAATAATTAGAATTTCGCCTAAACCTACATAATTTAACATTATAACCTAGAACCAAGTACAAATTGGTATTAAATATAATATGGATATCTTGGGAATTATTTTGCTAAATTATTATATATTATATTACTTAATAATAGTTATTATTAATTATTTCATATTTCTTCTTAATTATAATTAAATATAATTTATTAACACTTTATTTTGTATATTTTACTAATTACTCATTATTAAATACTTAACAATCATTATTAAAAAAAAATTACTATTTATTGAATATTACGTATTTATTATTTAATAGGAATTATTATCTATTATTTATTTGTAAGGTTATTATCAGTTATTAATTATTATTAAAATATTAATGTTATCAATTATTAAATATTAGATATTACTAATATTTAATAGGCCTCTATTACAATTGGTAGAAAGAAGAAATGCTGAAAATAATTTTGTAAATTTTTCTCATAAAATCGTTTTAATTATTAAATACCAAAATTAGTTACTAATATTAAATATTACTTTTTAATTATTACTTTTTAATTATTAATATTAATGATTATTTCTTTATTATTTATTACTAAAAATTAATTATTAATTATTTAAAAATACTGATAATTTATTACTTAATATACTAATTATAAAAATTTATTTACTAATTATTGATTATTTAATAGAAATTATTAATATTATTAATCAATTGTTAATAGTATACTAATTACTAATTATAAAATGTTAATTGTTAAAACTGTCACTTATTACAACATGTAAGAGTGAAAAGTTGTAATAGGCATTTATTACAACTGTCACAATAAAAAAGTTGTTAGAAATATGTTTATTGCAACTTTCAGGGAATCAAACTTGTAAAAAACCTCTTTTACAACATGTATTTTGTGATAGTTGTAAAGTTACAGTTGTAATATGGTGTTTTTGTTGTAGTGATGAGTGTAAATTAATTTCTGAACTAAGCATGCAGTACCACCAACTGTTGAATAAGTTTGCTAATTTCTTTCAAACTGAATATATATCGTTGGCATTTTACAACAGAGGTTTTCTGCCTGTTTTGTATATTGCAATATAAATTTTGTTTTTTTGTGATATTTTTCTTCTATTTTATTTGGTCACTTGATACACTAATGCATTTCTAATAATTTTGAATTGATTATCCAGTATATGGAATCTGTTATAATAGACCTTAAAGATGATATTTTTATAGCAGTGTCATGTAGACATTAGCTCTGTTCCATCAATGCATTTAGCCATTTTATCATATTAAAGGTCGAGAAGGATTATTGAACTCTACAGGAAAAGACTTGAAATATATTTAAGCATAATCAATTATTGCCATTTGTTTTGAAGGGGTTCGTTTTGTTTCACATGAAAAAAGTATTGGGTATTTGGTTTTCTTTTCCTTGCTTTTTATAAATTGACCCATCTTACATCTTTGTGTCGATTTGTGCTGTGAAGATGTATGTTAGTAATCTTTACACTATGGTGCACTAATATTGGAAAGATCCAATGTAATATGTGGGCATATGTTAGAATCATGATAGAAATCTATATCCAATTGGGTAGGATAAAATACTTTGATTGAGCCATGCAATACATTAAAGATAATATATTTTATGATATAATATTTTCTTTACATCCAACATAGCTTTAACCTAGCCTTTGAAGAAGTTAAAAAAAAACACAAACTGATTAATGTGTTCCAATCAACACACTGCTAAATTTGAGCTATTTGGGCTTCCTGTAGCACTCCCTACAAATTTTATCAATGTTCACTTTTAAAAAGAAGGGGTTGAAGAACTTAAGGTCTTTATATCAACCTGACATGCATCATGTTGATAAAGTTATGATATGTATGAGTTTTAAAAGTTTGTCAACTTTATATTTTTCTTGAATTCTAAACAATGACAAACACCTATATTTCAATTTTTTATTTAGTAATGGGCATGTATCCGCACATGATATATTTACAGTATGTGATGATTCTCTGAAGTATGAAATAATGTACTATTCCAATTATGCCAAGGTCACAGGCTAACCCTCCCCAAAAAATATATTACTAGCCGGATATGTCCATAACTTTCTCAGTGTGTACTCATGGTTAAACAGACCATATCCTTAGGAACTAAGGAGCAAATAGTTTATGTAACACCCCACCTCCATTAAGGTCACTCGCAAAGGGAATGCCTTAACTTCAGTGGAGCGTTTTAAGTGAATATAAAACAGAAAATCACAACAAGACAGATATAAAGCAGTACTTGAAAATTTAAAACTTTATTTATTGCAGCAGAAGATAAATATGTTTGGTTACATCATCAAAAACCATAAACCAAAGTCAAGTACATAATATCCGTCTTGATAAAACAAAGTACATAATCTCACTACTACAAATAGCCATAAAGAAAATGATAGGCTGAGCTTTACTTCGGCAATCCAAGTGCTCCCAAAGAGATCCCAATCAAGCTCCACTAGTACTAGTCCCACCCTTAGAACCTGGGGGAGGGGGGAGGGGAGGAAGAAAAGAGGTGGAAACAAAGGGGGTCAGACATAAAGTCTGACGAGTGCGATAACTCTAACAACGTAATTATTAAAGCAATATGATAAGATATAAGCTGGAGAATAAGGTAATGACTGTGTGAACCACATGGCTATGGCAAGGCAATCAAGAGAAACAAAGATAACGTAAATGGCGCTTCCTAATCTATATAGGATAATTACTATACTCTACCGTACTGTACCATACTATACTGTACTAACACTAACTGCACCCCTACTAGTCACTCTAGAAATTTGATCCCTCTTGGCTAAATAGAACGATGATAGCTTCGTGTACTACTAGATGTACCCACTATCCTCCATGTTTGACTGTATATCTCTAGTTGCTATCATAGGTACCCAGCGTGTACCTATCCTTACTAAATGTACCCCCTTCAATAAGTAATAATGGTAATTCTATGTATTCATAGCTGACGTCATAGGTGTCGCCTGCTCCTATCTCCACTAGGTGTACCCCCTTAGTAATTATTAATAATAGTGGTAGCTTTGTGTACTCCTAGCTGACTACATAGGTGCCGTCTGCTCCTATCTCCACTAAGTGTACCCACTACCCCGCCCCATTCGATCGGCTCCCTAACTCGTAGATACCCGTGCTGGCCCCACAATGGGGTGTATCACTCCCAAAGTGGCAACCCGATACCACAAATAATGCACGGCTTATACCTACACGATGCAACAACGTCTTACCTACCAGCCCGGGTCCACACACGCATATGAACCCGTTGGACTTGCGTTGCCACCGCTAACCCGGTTTGGCCTCTTACAGTCAAGCCCAGTATGCGTGTCCCGTCCTCGACTTGGGTCGAGCCCACAAAGATACGTATGGGTTACTGGTTGAAACGGGCCCCCATTACTTGACACAAGCTATCCACCTAAGCTTGGTCCCCTCTAGTACATCCCACTTCTTATTCATGTTTCAATTACATGTTTTAAATTTGGTTAAGGGTTTCCTTTAGTAATTCCACATGCCACCCAAGGCACCCACTTAACCCCTATGTCCCGCTTACATGATTAACCTTGGTTAAGTGTTACTAATCGTATTTCCTCATGCCACCCAAGGCACCCACTATATTCCACATGCCACCCAAGGCACCCACTTAACTCCCTCATGTCCCACTACATGTTTATCTGGTTAAGTGTTTCTTAATTCATTAAGACCGTAACCTCATAAAGACCTCTCACATTAGACTGGCATTTGTGGCAGCTGGATTTGTCGGGCGGGTCCGGGCAGTCTTACACCACAAAAGAGCCTAACCTCGTGTCTTTACAATTGTTACTATTTAATTTATGCCTGAGACCTCTCACATTAGACTGGCATTTGTGGCAGCTGGATTTGCCGGGCGGGTCCGGGCAGTCTTACACCACAAAAGAGCCTAACCTCGTGTCTTAGACGATTAATTACTCCTAATTAATCATCCCCCAATTTGAATTACTTTCCCTATTCAAATTATTAATCAATTCCAAATTTAACGATGTCCATAATTGACTCAATTATGTCCATCCATTTATGGTATGTAAAATCATACCAATTTTCACCACAATTATATTTTATGCCTTTTAAGGCATTTATGCTCATCTATTTATGGTATATAAATTATACCAATTTCATTACTAATTAATTTTATTCCTTAAAATTAATTACATGCCTTTTTAGGCCATTACATGACAAATTCACAATTTGTGTGTATCCAGTATTATCCCCATCGTACCCCCGTCATTCGTTCGCTTAACATGACATATACATATTAGACTAGAAAATAGTCTAATACTAAAAAAAGGGAATAAACGTCACAAAGTCACATACACACAATAATAGATCTAATTTGCATCTAACTTGCAATTAAGAATTACAACATACTTGCATAGTCTTTGTATTATCAAGGATCAAAAATCATAGATCTAAAAGGTGTGAGGTTGCATGTATGAACATAATTTTACACCCAACTAGCCCAGGTAATTATCACAAACTTTCATAAACTATGTATGTCGTCAACCTAAACATAAAGGTGTCATCTTGCATAACTATGGATCCAATAAAAGGTGTTAACCTAAGTAAACTATGGATCCACATAAAGGTGTAAACTTGCATAACTAGGCATGTCATAGATTCAACATAAAAATGTCAACTTGAATATGGATCTAAACTTTAAAGGTGTGAACTTGTGTATATATATATATATATATATATATATATATATATATATATATATATATGAACCCAATTATCACTTAGACTTGCATATGAACATAATACCTATACGAACTAGCATATGTTCCACATCCATATTCTCATAAAAACCGATGTTATAAACCTAGGTGATTGGATTATAAAAAAAAGGATTCATTGACACTAGTTAACATCATGAACTACTAGCATATATTTTAGATCTAAACTTACATAACATCATATACAAAACTTGCATAACATCATATATAAAACTTGCATAACATCATATGTGAAACTGGCATAACATCATATATAAAACTTGCATAACATCATATGTGAAACCGGCATTACATCATATATAAGACTTGCATAATATCATATGTGAAACTTGCATAACATCGCATATAAAACTTTCATAACATCATATGTGAAACTGGCATAACATCATATATAAAACTTGCATAACATCATATATGAAACTAGCATAACATCATATAATATGAATCAAATTAACATACATGATTAAACATATGAATTAGATTCACAACCACAACTTATAATCCAACATATATCACATCATAATTGATTTAGCAATTATTTTGTTAAGGTGATCGAACTCACAACTCAAAAGCAGTCTTGAGTTCTGAATTCTGATTTCTGGAGTTGAATTAGCGCTCCTTTGATGAAGAATCGCTATTAGGGTTGAATAGTTCTGATTTGGCTGTTGTTCTTCCTCTTTAATTTGGTGGCGGCTGCTCTAGGGTTCAAGACAACAGCATGACGGCCATAGTTTCAATTTTAATTCTGATTTAGGGTTTAAGTCTATGGGTCTTTTTATAGAGTTATGAATTAATTTAAGCCGTCGGATGTTCTTAGGGTTAATCACTACTACAAAACTGGTCATTTGCATCAGTTGTTAAACCCCTGTTGCATCAGTTGTTCAACTGATGCAAATGAAGATGATGCAACAGACCAATTTCTGTTGCGTCAGTTAAACAACTGATGCAAATTATCCTCAGTTGCATCAGTTCTTATATACAACTGACGCCATACAGCAGATGCAAATGGTAGCATTTGCCATTGTAGGCGGGGACTATTGCGTCAATATTTTTAACAACTGATGCTAATGAGCAGATGCAAATGTAAATAAGTTGCATCAGTTCTTCTACACAACTAATGCCATATAGCAGATGCAAATGGTAGCATTTGCTTTCCGAAGCTGAATGTATTGCATCGGCTTTTTCAACAATCGATGCTAATGAAGAGATGCAAAAAAAAAAAGCATTTATGATGTTTATTGCATATTATAATCATGAATCTAATCAAATATAAAATATCAAATGAAATCTGAAATTCTATAAATAAATTATCACCACGAATCTAATTAAGAAAATAATATAATTGTATTATCAAACAATGTAGTTCATGTGTACAAACAAAAAAAAACACCGTCACATAACAAAAGTCAACGTATATAACAAGAAGACAAACTACATCCAATTGTGCATGATATAACTGGCTAAACTATCCTGAACCTCGTTTATCTCTTGTTGGTTATAAGAACCATGTTGTGCGAAGTCCTGCAATTTATAAGAGGATATTGTTTTAAAAACGTACATAATTAACATATAACAGCTAGGAATGAAACAAATTAAAGTATTACCTTTTGTAAATCGATGCTTTGATTGTGGTATTTTACTATGTCATGCATATACCTCATCACATTATATACACAATCCTTTTCTTCAGATAGCTACAGACACTGGTAGTATTACAAGATAATATAATAGTTAGTTTAAAATGAATACAAAAAAAACACGGTTTGAACTTTGGAAAAAAAATGAACAAGCATACTGACAATTCTTTACAAAGTGAAGTTCAGAAGCTAAAAAGTGAAACAGAAGTACAAAAGTGAAAACTGTAAATCACTAACTGAAAACTGTAAATCACTAACGTAACGTAACTGCAAAATAAGTGAGATATCAAACACCGTACTGACATGACCCAGTTCCAATGCCAATACGTTCACAGACTTCACAAACTTTGGTTCACTGTCTAGTCCATACGTTCACAATCACTAATGTTAGTTCCAGTCATGTGCATACCCAGTGCCAATAAGGTTGACAGCCTACATATAATGTTTATGCATATAAACCATAAGCCTGTAAAGAATTACTATACAGGCTGACTTTCTCACAATGAATTCTTGGTTAGATTGTTTTGAAAAAAGATTCAAAACTCTAAATTTTCAATAATATTCAAGAGGAAAAAACCAAAAAAGTGGAAAAGAAATTCAAAAAAAATAATCTAATAGAACAATAAAACGTTAAAGTATTACTGCAGGTGAGATATTTGATTATTTATTCTTCCCTTACGCAATAATGGAGGAAGATCAAAAAACAAAAAACAAATAGATCGTGTAAACGTTAAATGGTATACAACAGATTTTCTACACTCAAGCATACAACATATTTTTTATACTGAATTTGCCTGAGGATGGCGACATAATAGTTGAAGAGGAAAATGACACATTGGCTACCAATGCAAGTGAAGGAAATGAATGCAATAAGGAAAAGAACAACGAAAACACAGAGCAACAACAAGGAAATACAACAGGCAAAGTGGCAAACTCAGTTAGCAAAACACAAGAAAAAGGCAAAGATAAATTAAAAGGCACAGAAAGTGATACCAAAGGAAATTACCAAGACGAGTTGGCAAACAAAGCAAGTGATGCACAGTATGTTCAACCAGGACAAGGTGTGAACTGATTCAAAGGACAGGGATAAGGACAGGGATATGTGGGATAATGTTATTTGCATAAACATGTTCATGAGTACTTTAGAAATGGTTTTGTAAATAACAAGAGGACTTTTTCATTACACTGGCACTAGCAAAAGCAGTTGGAGCTGAACTGAATAAAGTATTTATAGGACATGATTAGTGAGAACTCATAGCAAGCAAGGTTGACGTGCTGTTTCAAACAGCAAGCATACAATCGTATCATATTGATAGAAATGATAAAAGAAAAAATTTCTCGAATACACACATATACATATTATTTTTGTAAGACGGATTCTCTGATTTGGAGTCGCCTCCTGAAACCAGCAAAATTGCAAAGTCAGTAACCAAAGACGATGATGATGTCAGCATTGAAGAAGATGTGTCCGAAGAAGAAGATGTTGACGGTGAGCTTGGTTTAATAGATGAAGAAACCGAGCCCAAGGAGAAAATAAATGCAGCAACAAAAAGTGACGGCTTGTCAGTTTTCAAACTTCTAGTTGAGATGCCTAATGAATCAGTTAGTAGTGCTCTTGATAAGCGGGTAAAAGAAGGCAAACCATTAGGACGAGATGAAATTTCTTTCGCAATTCTTAATTTTCGGAAGAAGCGGTTCTATAAAAAGGCTTTGCAGCTTTATGAGTGGGTAGAAGCAAACAAGCACATAGAATTCACAGAGAAGGATCACAACTCTTATCTTGATCTAATCGCCAAAACACAAGGCATCCCGAAGGATGAGAAGTACGTAGCTAACCTTCCAGAATCTTTCCAAACTGAACCCATTTACAGAACACTTCTAGCCAACTGTGTTGCTACAGGAAATGTCAAGAAATCAGAGGCCATCTTCAACAAAATCAGGGATGGAAGATGTCGCAGAGCCCATGATATTTCAGGAATGGAAGATGTCGCAGAGCTAATGAAATCCAAAGGAATAGAGCCTGATGTCTTTGTCAAGTCTCTAATGGGAAAGCACTACATGTTTGCAGGTCTAAAAGAAAAGGCTGAAGTAATGCTAAAAGAAATCGAAGGCGAAGGCATAAATGAGCACCGTTATGCCTGCAAGGAACTGTTACCTTTATACGCTGCACTTGGAAAAGCAGACGATGTTGAAAGAATTTGGAAGGTATGCGAGTCGAATCCTAATTTAGAAGAGTGCTCAGCTTGCATTGATGCATGGGGAAAACTAGGAAACATAGAGAAAGCCGAGAATGTGTTTGAACTTATGGAAAAAAAATGAAAACTAGGTTGCATCCCATATTCTATAATTGCTTGATTAACGTATATGCTAGCCATAAGCTTTTGTCGAAGGGTAAGGAACTGGCAAAGAAGATGGCTGAAAGTGGAATGAGGATCGGACCATTGACCATTGATGCTCTGGTTAAATTACACGTTGAAGCTGGAGAAGTAGAGAAGGTTGATTCTATACTAAGAAAGGCACCACAGCAGAATCGGATAAAGCCGATGTATTGCTCTTATATGGTTGTGTTGGAGCATTATGCTAGGAGAGGGGATGTTCATAATGCAGAGAAAATATTTCAAATTGCACGACAGAGTGGCTATACTAGAAGAATTGGGATGTATCATACATTGCTGAAGGCTTATCAATCAGCAAAGGCTCCGATATATGGGTTTAGAGAGAGGCTGAAGGCTGATAATTTGTTCCCTAATAAGGCAGTTGCTGCTCAGCTGGCTGCCATGGATGCTTTCAAGAAGACTGAAGTATCCGAGTTGCTCGACTGATTATCCTTCGTTTTGTTTGTTAATTTGTGATTTATCGCTAAATATTCCCTTAGTCGGACACTTGAAAGTTTAAGTGATAATGTTACGATAGGCGTAATTTGTTGTTATGTTTCATGTTAAAAAGTGATGCGTTTTAGGATGACAAAAAAAAAATAGTTATTTAGATATTGCAATATCTCTGTATTACGTGTGACAAGTGCTTTGTGTTTGCTACACTCCAGCAATTTGAGTTACATAAATTCTTTTGCTTATTTCAGTATCAAAATTATGTAACTCGAATTGCTGGAGTGTAACAAAATTATGTAAATCGTTGGGCTTTAAACCATGACAGGGAATAGACAATGAGAAGAGATACCAACCATTAACAAGATCATTGTTTATAAAATATCATTGAGTGGACAGTTTGAGACTTCATTTTAGAAATTTAAGCAACTTAGTTCACAATGTAGCTGTGTTTATCCTATGACTGTCAACTGGCTAAAAACTGTATGTCTTATAGTTTTTAAAACAATGCTCAGATGATAATGTCAGTTGGCTTAAAAGTGTATCATCTTGTTTAAATTGACATTAACATGAAAATGGTTAACCAAAAGTAAATTAAAACTGACAACTTTTGTCAAGTGAATCAAATGTTAATGTTTCATGCTTCGTATTCGCTTGAAGCTACACTAACACACAACGATCTAAGAATGAGCATGGACATTAACATTAACATTAACACACAACGATCTAAGAATGAGGCTGCTGCACAAGTGAGCATGGACTCTAGGCTCGACATGAAAGTCTGGTTGTTGTTGCGACACGGTAGTGAAGGTAAGGAGGTCGACATGAAAGTCTAGTTGTTGTCAAAACATTCAATAGATGCACTCTAATTTATTTTTAATCATATTTTCTGGGTCCCCCGCTGCTGCTCTAACCTATGAAACAGCGACTGCACTTGACAGTCGTGTTTGAGCGACTGTCAGTAGCATTTCTCTTAGTTAAATAATCTTGGTTTATTTCAAAACCATTTTATACAAATCTTGCAAAATATTGAAACGCACTTTTGAAAAAGAAAATCTTAAAAAATAAAGAATACACTGCTATGTGTTACTAGCCTGCTATCGCTTTGCAGGCAACAGGCAGCACAAACCACGCAAATAAAAATGCCAACAAGCATTTTTATTTCTTTATTTTGTGCTGCTGAATTTTGCAGCAGCTCGCTATTGTCTTACAAAAGTGTTTTTTTTTCAAAGATAGTCAGGAAAACAAGACATGTTACGATCCAAACTCAAATGAGATTTGCACACAATTTCAAATGTGTCGGCCAGTCCCTTTCAAACAGGACGGGACTAACTCTAGCCCTTTGTTTAGAACTACTTGGGTAAAAAATGACAGAGTATTCATTTATGACAGTATATTCATTTATGTTACTGTTAAGCCCAATACTTGGATGCACTTTACTGTTGGAATTTTTAGCATTGTTGAAAGCGACAGAAAATTAAACAAGACAACTCAAAACCTGAAACTACCTATACAAAATCCACAACCTACTTCGTCATCACACACTTCACTATTATAAATACTACCAAAGTAAAATCCCTATAACCAAAACTCTAGGGGATGTATGACAGTGGTTTTGGTAAAAAAAAAAAAGGTAGAAAACCAACCAATGTGATTATATATATTATATATATTGTATATAAATTTATTGTGAAAATCAAATCACCTTAACGTGCTTCCATAGAGTGGAAGGTCCTCGTGACTTACCACCCAATGCCTTGTAAATTTTAAAGGCCCTACACATGCAAGAAAATGTAAATATTAATTCATTGTTATTATATAAAAGAGCAAATAAATACACAACTTACGTGTTCACTTGTGGCCTAATGTCCAATTTACGTTTGCATATAGCCTGGGGATCAAAAACATAAATCTCTTTCATTTCTACACGAAAAACAAGCAACATACAATGTTTCCTGCATTATAAGATTTATAAAAATTTGATCGATAGCAAATTTGTAAACTAGTTACTAAAACTGTAATGTTCAAACCCTTGGTATAGCGAAGCTAAAAGTAAGGTCTTAGATTTTGATGCCCTCCATGTGTTCGACAAATATGTATTTGTCGCGTCTGGAAATTTCCGCACTTGGGAAAGCTGTTGAGGACACAAAAACCCGATGGTCTCCACTTTGAGATCGTTGCATGTATTATTCAAACACCTACGCATTATGTAAACATATATTATTAGTTTCTTTTGTTTACACAATACAAACGTAATAACATCATGGTAATCAAATTCAAGTAAAGTACTCACATGATGTAAATTTGCAACCATGATGAATTCAACCATGCCATACTAAAGAATTGGATAACGTCATCCTTGCCTATTTGGATTTCAAGATCCTCAGCATACGTGAATAAATCCTTATTCACTTGAATTGCGATGATGGCATTATCATCGGATATCGTTTGAATTATCAAGTCATGGAAATATCTGCACTCGTCCGTTAAAGTTTTGAGGATCTCTTCATCTATGATAGTGTTGTGCTTTGCAGGCTCATTTGTCATCGGATTGGTGATCTTCTCAATACTATTTTCAAACAAATCCTTGTTTGTTTGAGATGTGGCTCCCTAGTTCAAAATTGTAAGTAGTATCATACTAAATGAAAACTTTGAAATTAAACAATAAAACTTGTAGATTAACATACCTTAGTAATACGCTCTTCTACGTTGTCTTTGGTCACGACAGGTGCAGCCTATACACAACAAAATATCCATATTATATTCAGATTCTGACTGAATGTTTTATATTAATTAATAGATTTATTCAATTCAGTCAAGTCAATTTATTTTAATACACTGTCGTTTCTTGCTTGTCTATCTTTCATTTGTCGTCACATGACTCTATAAAGGGAAATTAAAGATCAAAGAATGCAATCTTAGTTGTTGGTCACTCCCTGTCAAATATGGTTTTGTTCATGTAGACTAAGTGTGCTGCTGAAAGAATCAACCGTGCACCTTTTATGGGAGCAAAGATAAAACTGAGTAATGATTGTTCGCTTCAAAAATCTGAGTAATGTTTGTATCAATTTTGACATAAATGGTTTAGCCATTGAGAGCAAAGATCCTTTCTTTTTTAAAAGTTCCCTTTTTATGAAAACCACTCTTTTTTATTCCCGTGGAAAAAATGACTTTCCTCTGATTTTTATCTAAAAAAATAAAAATAAAAATGACTTTCCTCTGATTTCATAATTACATGTTGATTGATGCATCCTGATTTATTTTATTTTATTATTTTATCAAAAGATTGTGGAAGTCAGAAACATTAAAAAAGGGGTTGAGTATTGATAAGAAGTTTCTACTTTTCCATTTAAAGGCAAGTCTCAAAATTTTCAATGGTTTCATTATATTGCATGCATGCTTAAATAATCGACTACATCTGTATGTGTCCTCTGGCTTTATAAGATATTTTTTCCCTTTTCTTTGTTTTTTATTGTTTTTTACCACTTCTTACTTAAATGTTTCTTGCCTGCATTTTTCTAAGTTCAAAATCACCTTTAGCGTATGTTTACATTTCTTTTTATGAGACATTAATGCTGCTGTGTTAACTTTTGAACTTTTCGACAGTTTACTGATTTTCAGTTTACATGCGAAAGTAGAGTGTGTATTCATTTAGAGTGTTTTACGTTTATAAGTAAATGCAGACCCGTTTCTACCATATCATGAAAAAGAATACTAATTTTCAGTTTACAAAATCAGGTTGGTTCCTATGGTTTACATGCTTTAGACTTACAAAAATAAAGTCAAAGCATACATGATGGATGTGAAAACCACTATTTGCTGGAATATTTTGTTATGGCTATTAGCAGGATTTTGCTGCTGTTTGAAGAAAATTAAAAATTAAAACCACTATTTTCTGCTGTTTGAAGAAAATTAAAATAAAACATTTTTCACAAAAAAATGGATGTGAAAAGTTAAACTCGGTTTAATCAAATGCACTCATTACCTTATCATTATCTCTTAAAAGCACGAGGCTTTTAGGCCATTGAGCAAAACTCCCAACCGCTTCTCCTATCGTGCTGTGATGTTTAGTTGGAACTGGAAGTGGGGTTCCTTCATACCTAAACTCCACTGCATCAATTCCGACCTTCACATGATCGATCAAGATTGGTTGATTATGGCATTGATCTCCATCCCTTGAATCGGGATGTACCATGCCATGACCCACTACTACAATTTGAGAGTCCAAATTCACCGTTAAACGACATTTAGTGGGTTTCTAAAACAGCAAGTACAAAAATAACAATTTTCCATTAACACTTGTCAAATGAATAAAATCATATACATTTATAAAACAAAATTTTGTCTTGTTTACCTGCAAGTCTGCAAAGGGATCCGTCTCATTAGCTTTGTTAGCATATTGTAATTTGTCGGGGTATGTTGATTGACAACTACTACGACGTTCAATTGATGGTGTGTTGTCGGCCACGATATCCTTAGGCATCCCCATGTTGTTCAAAATGCTTGCAACCTTCTCAGCCACCATTGTATCCATTTCTTGTCTTAATTTAGCTTCTATTTCCTGGGTGATAAGTTGTCGTTCATCTGCTGATTTTTTGCTAACATTAGCCCATATTATCCTCATCATTAATATATATGTAGCGAATTGTTTAACAAAGTTACTAAAATCAGCACATGGAAATAATAAATATAAAAGAATGACAAACAAAATATTTGAATTTCAATGGAAAAAATATATATTTTAGAAAAATCACATGACATTAAAAATATAAAATAAGTAAATTGAAAAATATGGAAGATGAAAAAATAACTCTTGCAAGGCAGTGACTCAAAACCAGTGTTTAAATAAAGAAGCAGGATGTGAAATTGAAATCTCATAAAAAATAAAAATGTAACACATGGATCTCAATGTTCACCTTTGCTACACATTTATCTTTACAATCTGCACAAATCATATTAACTGGAATGACACGGTTAGATCATTTAGTTCAGATCATGACCAGTAAATAAAAAATAAAGAACACAGGCAGATCATCTTATTCAGATTACATATTTACTTGCTTACCTTTTATCGCGGCAGTGGAAACTAGAAAAACTATAAGCACATGTAACTATCATCATTTTCAAACACACAACACAATATAAATGTATATATACACATATACTATTAGCATTCAAATCCAATGTTTTGTCTTATTTTCATATTGTAGACTCCTAAAATGTCAAATATATCATGAACTTAGTAGCAAATCCATTCCAAGTACATCAATGGCTAATGCTAATGTCAATGATAATGTATGTATTGTCCAAGAAATTTAAAACCCACATAGAAATTTGCAACAAAGTCGAGTCAACAAATTGAGATAACGTATGTAATGTCCAAAAAAATCAATAATTATTTCGTCGAATTATTCATTATAAGATCTGTTCACTTTCCTGCTGCACACTTTGATTTCTATCTGTGTATTACCCATTTCTAAATTGTTGCACGCAAGCTTGCATCTGCAAGCTTGTTGTCACAAGCTTGCAGATTGTGCAGTGCAATCTACAGCAAGCTTGCGCCAAGCATGCTGAGCAAGCTTGCAGGTACCTGCAAGCTCGCCAGGAAAGCTTGCTGGTGCAAGCTCAACAACAAGCTTAAGCCTAATTTTTGAATTCTAGAATTCAAAGAAATTGATGCCTGCATCTATTCATCTATTTCTCCTTTGGTAACAGCCATGTTCAATACTTTCAACTACAAAACTATCCACTTCTTTATCCCATAAGACAAAGATACTGTGATTAAATCAAAAATAAAATATTATCATTTTTTTTTAGAAAAAAAGACAAAAATATAACTAGCATTATGGTCAATTAGGACTCTTACTGCCTGGGACTAGTTTCACCCTTGGAATATCTGCTTGCTTTTTTTAGGGTCGAGTTTCTGTCTAAAATGTACAGTTCCATCATGATTTATATACATCATTAATAGATAAAACAGATTAACTTTAGCAATCATGACAACAACAACGAATTGTTAACGCACAGCAGCAGCTCGTTGCTTTAAACAACATATCACTGTTGTTTAGAGCAGCGAGTAGCGGCTATTGGAACACAATAAAAAAACACAAAATCACACACAGCATTGCAGCCGTCAGATACTTAAAATCGCAGCCGTCAATCTAACAGCCGTTGCTCCTTCTGTTCATCACGTCTCCTTCTCTTCAGCGCGTACGTTTTCTTCCATCCTCTCCAATGACAAAATAGAAAATCTCGTACTAGAAAAAAACTCAGCCGACTATTTCAACTGCAGGATAATTTAACTCTACGTGATCGTTTCAAGTGCCAGATGATATAATTTTGCACGATTGTTGATCCACAGTATCGGCACACAACAATTTTGTTCACTCAGTTTCCAAATTAGTTTTCTGTGTCTTATTCTTACTACTTCATGTGTTAAATTAGTATTGCATATTCATCAAATTCTACTTCGACTACAATATACTATGAAATGTAAACCTTACTCAAATGAGAGAGAGGTAATAATTAATAGCATTATAACAAAGTATCAGTTAATCTATTTGACAGACTCATTTTCCTGTATGTATTACACATTGCCGTCTCAAAAATAATACTGTATTTGATATAATATATGATACGTATAAATCATGACTGTCATAATTGAATCCACTGCTGAGCACAATATAATGTATTTGAATTTATATTCGGTTCAGTTTAATCAAGAAATTGATGTATCTTAATTTTCTGGAAAAATGTTAACTATATGCACATTTCCATGTACCCAATACATATACTTTTGTGTGTCTTTTGCTGGCAACAACGGATGAGTTGATATGCCATGATGACTTTGAGGAATCATCTCATGATGAAATCTACGGACGGTGCAAAAGAATAAGTGATACTAACACACTAGTTCCTCTTCAGTAGCAAACAAAAGTATGGAAATTCTGATGCAAGCGTATATTAGGATGAGCTTCCATAGCTTATAGGAGGAAAAAATTTATTATATTGAGTATAGACGACAGAAAGGTTTTGTTATTCATGTTCAATCATCAAGTAAGACTTTTCCACGTGTCGATATAATTTTTTTGATTAGTTTAGTTTGTTCACGATCATGGACTCTTCACAAAAATGATAATGCAATCAAGATAGATCATATATATCAAAGTTGTGAATTCTATATAGTCAATTGACAAATAAATGGTCAATCCCAAATTATGGGATTTGACATAAACTGTATGATGGTCCGAACTGAAATGGGATTGGACATAAACAGGATTAGTTAATAAAGTTGTTTAATAAAAATATTTAAGTAATTAAATAAAATATGACCAAACTTAATTTGTAGTTAATAAAGTGGTTTAATATCTTATTTAAATAGTAGAACGAACTAGAAACAGTTAAAAAAATAAAACTTAAAATCAGAATTACAGTAAATAAAATAGTTTAGTAACTTTATATCACTGTAAATAAAATGTTTATCAACACTAAATTCATCCATTTATAGTAGTAATTTATTGTGTGGTTTCTAATGTGTGATATGATCTAGAGTACAAATATAAGTGCTAATGTGATAATTGGAAATAGTGCCAATGTGATAACTGGAAATAGTTTCACTGGAAATCGGCACTAAATTCATCGGAATAAAAATAAAAATAAAAAATTGTTGTATTGGTCGGTAATCTGTTGGTGTTTATTTTCCGATGAATTTACTGATGTTCGTATAGTGATCACTTTCCCTTGTGGCATCGCTAAATTCATCGTAGAATTTTCGTTTTCCATTAAAAAAGTAAAGAAAAAACATCGCAAATTATCGGTAAGAGTCGACCTTTTTCATGAAACGTCGGGAAAATTAATCACGTTAAATATAGCGATGCTTTGATTTCACTGGTAATTCCATGAAGAGTTGTTTTTTCCGACGAAATACCGATTTTCAAGAGCGTCGGGATATACAATTTTTTTTTGTAGTGTTCTTATTCAATAGCTGATTTTTAAGATAAGCGGAATTTTGATACAAAAATATAAATATCAAAATAATGATTGGTTGCCAATTTTTTTTAGCAGCGTGAACAAATTGAGAGAATGTACGTAAAAGAATGTACAATTGATATATCGGAAAGCAGGATGCCCAAAAGTAGACACTCGGAAAATGAAATTAACATTGTTTTCAGTTGCACTACTCTAGCAATATATAGGTGGTTTCATGAATGAATTTTAGTATAACCATACATAAACTTGGTTACCAAAATCTTATATATCACGAAATTGTTACAGGTTTTGCCAAACAACAGCAAAGACGTTACATGTTTTGACAAACAACAGCAAAGACTTTGATATGACAATATCACATCATATATATCACGAATAAAAAGAGCAAGAGGTCACCACCATTTCGAAGCTGAAGACTGAAGTCGTCGATGCTGTGGTTAGCACATCCTACTTTTGACAAAACAAAAAAGGAAAAAAAGAAAAAAGAACAGAAAAAAATAGCACAGCAGGATAGTCCAATAGTAGAGAACAGTGAAACATTACCGCACCGCCACTAACGCGCTTGTTGTTATCAGCGAGGATTGTTTTAAGGATTGAATTATAGTTTTTCTCCGTTGAAGTTAAGCGAGAAGATGATAAAATAAATATAAAACGTGAGAAAGCACGGAGAGAAGGTTTATGATGTGGGGATATGGAGAAAACTGATGGCTGTGATTTTAATATCCGGACGGTTGTAGTGTTGTGTGTGATTCTATTCAGTATACGTTGACAGAACCATAGATACATGCATTCATTTCACAGCATGCCTGTCCCTAGCGTTTTGCAAACTTATTTGTAACGTTATGCATTACAGCAATGACTTCACGTAAGTAAATTTGACGTGGCACATATTGTTTTATAAGCAATTTTCAAGTGCATTCTAACGTATTGTTTTATAAGCAACTTTCAAGTGCATTCTTTGGATCTGATAGGGTTACCTTGAACAATGCCGACTGTCTGAATTGCATTATCATGTTGAAAGTTTGCAAGAAATAAAAATTATAAAAAGACCTGACTGTAAATTGATCCAAAATTAAATCATGCATTCCCAACTCAATCAAAAAACAATTGCACATCTTTTTCTTATTTCATCTGTTTTTATTCCACCAGTTTTAGCCTTTGTATTTCCTTTTTCGCCATTGTATTAAGCAAACAAGTGACGGTGTAAAATTCCTGGGGTATTTCTGTGTGTGGTTGGTTTGGGGGGTTTTTGTGGTTTTTTCTGGTTTAGGGGGAAAAAAGGGAGGAGGAGGGGGGAGGGGGTGGGGGTCTACTATCGCTTTTAACATGCACTTCATTTTGTACTAACCATATCAACAATAATGCAGTTTAAGATCAATTGAGTTGCAAAAGCACATTTACTGGTTAGGTATACAAATTTTGGGGTATAATAATACTACAACACACAAAGCATGTAAACTACTTCGCTAACTTTGTCAGTGAAGAAACCAAACTATTATGTTTTGAAATCCTTTTACCATATATGTATCATGCATGGGAAAAATCCACTGCATGTAATTTCAGTTCAGAAGAAAACAAAACAAGTACAAACTTGTTTGCAAGCTTGAATCCTTGATAATAAAACGTTGAGTTTGCATGATAAAGCCATCATACATGCAGCAGTGAGTAATGCCTAAACGGACTCATAATTCATACAAATTTATCTGGTTCAGTACAGGTAACAGTGGAAAGCATACAATTTTATCATTGGAAAATAAACGCCTCACATCATAAAAATTGAGTTAATAACTGAGTTAACATGCATGATGATATTAGATACAGAATTGACTTAATACCAAAAATTTATCTGCCATGAAATCAAAGTCGAAATCGAAATAGGCAAAAGAAATTGGTTAAGGAAATAAGCAATCAAAATAAATATCTTTAATCCGGCAATCGTAATCTGTAAATTGAAGGCAGGAGCGAAACAAATCAGCAGTTTGGATTTGTTTGTTTGTTTTCCCCTTTCTTCGTCTCTGGTGAATGGCGCGAACGAAATAGAATGAGCGCGACAGTGAAAAGTTAGGGAAAATAGAACTTGGATCCTCTAAAATTAAACGGGACTTGGGCCGAAACTAAGACCCGGTTAATAATGGACTCATTTGCTTCGAATTAGTTGCTTCAATCAATATGAATCTGACGTAATAAAAAGATTTGCATCAGTTGCAAAAGTGAGTGATGCATGGAACACTATTTGATTCTATTTATTTGCTTCGAAGACTGGTTAAAACCGACGCTAATTACGTTTTACCCCCCTCTGCTGCTTTATCTATACCAATTGCTTCTACAGATAAATGGGAACTGACGCAACTGAATATATTTGCATCAGTTGTTAGTACAACTGATGCAAGTAAAGCAAAGCAACAGCCTTGTTTTGTACTAGTGAATCAAAACCATTCAGTCCAGATTAGAACTGTCCAGAAACCCTAATGACTCATTAACTAGTCAGAAATGACTCAACACTGACTCACCGTTCGAACCAGATGGCTGTGCAGGTTTTCTCTCGGCCTGGGCGCACTTGGGAAGTGCGCCAATGCAAATTTGTACTGGCGCACTTCTCAAGTGCGCCAGTGCATTTTTTTTCAAACTTCGTTCGTCCATATCTTCTTCATACGGTATCCGTTTTACGCAAACTCGGACTCTATCTCAAGCAGAATTCCGAGACGAACGCAATGGAATGGCCCGTTTTCCTTAATTCCCACATTTGAAATTAAGTATTCTTAAATTTAGTTAATCTGATTATTCAAAAATCCGGGGTGTTACATTCTCCCCTCCTTAAAGGATTTCGTCCCCGAAATCTCCAAGTTAAGGAGAATGCATATCCTACCATCCAAATAACCATCTACTCAACCATCAAACACAGGCATCCATTGTCCTTATAAAATTTCTGATGTTGTATGAACATATGCAAGAAGTGTGTGTATATGTTCCTTATCTAATGCAAAATCAGGCGGTCTACTGATTCAGTTGACCTCCTTAATGCAAACCATGATAGTGCCATGCGTCCATTATGTATGCGAAGAACCCTATCGATACATATTATTTTTACATGTGTGCATAACCATCCACCAAAATGCATCATCCATATGATAGTACAACCATTATACATCCATTACTTAAATATGTACACACATTTATATGCAATATGCGATATGAAGTGACTGGGCTGATCTAGTTCCTAAAGTGTGTGTATATGCATCCACGAGCAACCACTAGCAAACACTTGCATTCACGTGCATCCATCATACATAACATGTCTCAAACACATGTTTCAACAATAGGACTATCCTATCTAAAGGTCAAAGATACTAGCGAGAGGACATACTAAAGATAAGATAAGTGCAAGGTAAGCGATAAAGGAGAAATTCAAAAGACATACCCTCGAAAGAAAAGGGTATAATGAATGCATCTTCGCTTCTGTCTCCCAAGTAGCGTCGCTCTCATCATCTCTCCATTGCACTTTGACTAGCTTGACCTCTCGATTCCTTAATTTCCTAATCTCCGACCCAAGAATGCGCATAGGAGCTCGTCGAATCGTCGCATCACGCTCGATCTCCACCTCTCTAAGCAAGCTCGGCTCTACCACTTCCGCGGTCTCGTGCAAGCACTTCCTCAAATGTGATACATGGAATACGTCATGTACACCACTAAGTCTCTCGGGCAACTCCACTCTATACGCCATCTGCCCAATCCTTTCCTTAATAGGAAACGACACTACGAATCTTGGTGCTAACTTCCCAACGGACCCAAAGCGAACGACGTTCCGTAATGGAGACACCTTGACAAAGACCATGTGTAACAACCCGTATTTTCAATAACGGGTAATAATGTAAATCGAGGCAGAATTTAATTTAAAAATCTGAATCAGGGGAAACGGGCTATGCCATTGCGTTCGTCTCGGAAAAATACGCGAATTAGAGTCCGAGTTTTCGAAAATCGGAGTCCGTATGACCCAGTTAAGGCCCATGGAAGTTTTCAGAAATTTCCATAATTAAAAACAGATTTAAATTTCAAATTAAAACCAGGATTAAGGCTAATCTGGGTTAGGCGGGAAAACTCCCGCCAGGGGCCCCATGTCGACAGGCCTGTCGACAGGGTCCCTAGGGGAGTCGACTGCCCTGTCGACAGCCCTGTCGACAGGGGGTAGCCAGGCATAATTGCCTGGTGCACCATTTTGGTTTGGGCTTGGTTGTGTGGCCTGGTTCTAGAGCATTCCGAGATCTGACGGGCCAAAATTCACCTAGGGTTAATCCTAGGGCTTAAAACACTCTAATTCCCTATAAATATACCCCTAATCCTACCCTAAAGCCTCATTAATCAATCTAGCAACTAAACTATGTCAAATTGAATCCTCAAATGGCCTCCACCTAAAAACCCTAGCCTCCACTTTCCTCAAAGTTTAATCCTATGAAGATATGATGATCATACAACCTTTTCTATGTTGTATGAATGCTTAATAACTTGCATACTTCATTAAGTTGCAAGTTTGATTTGCTAAGTTTGTGTTTTTGGGATTTTCGCAAAAGGGTTTTCTTATTTGGAGCTTGGTTTTGAGTTTTCAAAGGGCTTCTTCATCTTATTTTGTAGATTTGTGACTTCATTTTGATTTTAAGCCCTATTCCTTTCATACTTGAACTTTTGAAGTTAAATGTATGAATTGCAAGTTGTTTATGCAAATATGATATGCAAAGTTGTCATAGTTTATGCAAGTTGTTTATGCAAATATGATATGCAAAGTTGTCATAGTTTATGCAAGTTGTTTATGCAAATATGATATGCAAAGTTGTCATAGTTTATGCAAGTTGTTTATGCAAATATGATATGCAAAGTTGTCATAGTTTATGCAAGTTGTTTATGCAAATATGATATGCAAAGTTGTCATAGTTTATGCAAGTTGTTTATGCAAATATGATATGCAAAGTTGTCATAGTTTATGCAAGTTGTTTATGCAAGTTTGTGATGGACATATGGTTCATGTTATCATGTTATGCATGTTTTTTTTGGGCCAAAAATATATTATGCAAGTGTATGAACCCATGAACATTTCATATGCCACCATGTTGAACTTGTGGCTCTAACCCTTTTATGTCATGATTATACCAAGTTCCCTCTTTAAATCCTTTATGCGCTATTGCGATATGTAAGCGATGGGATTGTGTTTGGGGTTGGGTAAACTAATAAGACATAAAAATATGAGCTTGGGAATTTACCTATTAAGTTAGGTCTACCCATTGGGAATTTACCTATTAAGTTAGGTCTACCCAATTGCTTGAAAATGTGTAATATGTTTTGAAAACATGATGGACATGACACTTAGAAAAGATAAGTGTGGCCAACTCGAGGTTGGGTTGAGTTTGTAGCGTAAACCTACCCGGAACCGACCGGCTTAACTAGTTGCTACAGACAATAGGACCCAATGTGAGAAGTTGGTCATATTGTACCTTGAACCCGAGGTTAGACCAAGTTGTGGTGTAAAGCTACCCGGACCCGCCCGGCTTAACTAGTAACCACAATAAGGTCTAATGTGAGAGGTTAAGGCGCATTAATTAATTAATGCCTCGTGATTAGGGTTAAGTCATGGACCGCTGGAATACTTAACCAATTTGGATATGGGGGATTAACGGGGTTAAGTTACCCTACACTTAACCAATCTGAACTCGGTAAATTAACGGGGTTAAGTTACCCTACACTTAACCAATCTGAACTCGGTAAATTAACGGGGTTAAGTTACCCTACACTTAACCAATCTGAACTCGGTAAATTAACGGGGTTAAGTTACCCTACACTTAACCAATCTGAACTCGGTAAATTAACGGGGTTAAGTTACCCTACACTTAACCAATCTGAACTCGGTAAATTAACGGGGTTAAGTTGAACTTAACCAATCCAACTCAGTAATTTGATAAGGCTGAGAACCAATTAGATATCTGGTCTGGATAAACTAACTTGATTGATAAAATTAAACGAACCTGTTTTGCGGATCTGTAGGATCCACATCAAGTTAGACAAGTCTGTAATCTATTATCTGACCCGTTAATCTGAAGATTGATCGTCTGGACTTTGTATGTCTGAACTTTGTTAATAAGTTAATCTGAATCTGACAGTCTGGGGACACAAGGGGGAATACTTGTGTCATCTGTTGTTTGGGACCCATATTAGTCAGTAACCCTTTCTGGTATCAACACTTTGACCCAACTGTAGGTAGGGTCCGGGCACGCTTACTGAACTAATTATAAGTGGTTCATTCTGATAATGGCGATGGGTGTTGATGGTGCGTTCCAACTGGGTCATGTGCGTGCATGGATCCCGGTCTGCCTCTGAGGATGTAAGACGCCGTGACATCTGTAAATATGCCTGTGCCAATTGGTTGCCACTTTAGGGAGTGATACACCCTGTCGTGGGACCGACACAGGGTATTTATGTATTAGGGAGCCGATCGCTTGGGTAGGGTTTAGGGTACACTTAACTCTGTCTGACTCTGTAGGTACCGTCTGTTTTGTTGGGTGGTAACACCCGTCTGTTTCTGCGTGGTACCGTCTGTTTGGGTGGTAAAGGCCCACTACTAGTGTACACCTAATTATAGTACTCTGTTTCTGTACTCTGTTCTGTTAGGGTGGTAAAGGCCCATTATGGTTAGTACTCTGTTTCTGTACTCTGTTCTGTTAGGGTGGTAAAGGCCCATTATGGTTAGCATTCTGTTTCTGAACTCCGTTCTGTTAGGGTGTTAAAGGCCCATTATTGTCAACACTCTGTCTCTGTACTTTACCTGTTAGGAGAGGTAAAAGCCCATTTTTCCCAAACCCTACTTCTGTATGGACCATTCTGTTCCGTTCTGTTTTGGGTAACACCTAATACGGCAATACTAAGTATTGGTACCAAGAGATTGGATCTTGATTTGAGTCAAACACCTGATACTGGGCCAAGTTTAGGCCAAGGGATAAATTCTGGATTATACATAACATGTTAGAATGTTGGTGCACCCGTGGTGAAAAACCTTAAACCTGATTATGCGATGACACTGTTATCTGCCTTGTTAGTCAGTCATCATGTTAGTATGTTTGTTATCCTTATGTTCATACTTGCTGCTCATGTCAGTTAACTTTATCAGTTTACATTGATCGTAGTAGGGCTTACTCAGTCTTTTTGACTGACCTGTTTTCTTTCGCCTCTTTTCTTCCGTTCCCCCCCAGGTTCTCAGAGAGGGAATACAGGAGCTTAGCTTGGATCTTTGCTGCTTTTCTGGATAGCTCATGTATGCTTTGGACTTGAGCTCGCTATGGTTTATCACTCTTATTTGGGGATAGTACTTATGTATTTCAGTTTATCAGATGATGTTTTTGTCTAGACTTGTAATTTTGGGAAAATGACATTTTGATGTACCAGACTTGTGTTTTGAAATGGTTTTAAAATCTTCCGCTGTTTTATCCATGTTATTTACTCTGTTTACATATATACATATGTTCTTGTTCTGCCTTGATATATCATTATGCATGTTTACCTTGTTCACTAATAACGCCCCTCCAAAGCTAGTGCATTCCTTTGCGAGTGACCCTAGCGGAGGTGGGGTGTTACATTTGGTATCAGAGCATATGGTTTACGAGAAGGAACAAAAAGGTATTTAGAAAACTTTTTGAAAACTATTTTCAAAACAAGTATAAAGTATTTTCCAAAGAAAAGTCTAGTATTTTAAAAAAGGCTATTCCCCAAAAAGCCATTAGCGTTATCCTTCGCTCCCTTGACCTAATCTTATCTTATCTTTCGTTTCAGTATGGCTGAGAATCTTGCCATCCCAGATGGAGTGAACGTACCACTCTGGTATAGGAGACTTCTAGACGCTAGGGCGGCAGCTGGCCCCGCAAACCCTACTCCCACTCCTCCTCCTGTAATTGAGAATCCTCTCCCTAATGTCCCTCCTCCGGTGGTTCCTATTCCTCCTCCGCCAGTTGCTGAGGCTCCTCTTCCCCCTCCTCCCCCTCAGCATCCTCAAGTTGAGTTCACGAAGGTTTGTAAGGACTTCAAGGCGATGGGAGGCAAGAATTTCCTAGGCACGGAATCTTTTGTTGAAGCTAGGAATTGGCTGAAAGACACGGAGGACTTGTTTGCTATCTTTAGGATTGATGACGAGAGGAAGATCTTATTGACAGTGTGGCTTTTGAAGGACGAAGCAGCCTATTGGTGGGAGGTCACCAATGGGACGAGGCCCGTCGAGACTTGGGCCGATTTGAGGGCTAGATTTGTGACCAAGTTTCTATCCTCTGCTGAGGCGAATTTACAGATGGAGAAGTTCATTGCATTAAAGCAAGATGATATGACTGTCAAGGAGTATGTGAATAAGTTTAATCAGCTGGCCCGTTTTGGTCTGGATATAGTAAACACTCCTGAGAAGAAGGCCCTCCGATTTGCTAGGGGGTTGAATGAGCCGCTGCAGGGTTTGGCCATGTCGCATATTCCGCATGGAGCTACTTTCGAGAGTTTGGTCGATATGGCTCTACTTCAGGGAGAGGGAAAGAAAGAGGTCAAGTCGAGTGACACTCAAGTAAAGAAGACTGATTTTCAGGGTAAAGGCAATCAAGGTGGTCAAGGCAGTCAGGGGAACCAGAGCAAGAAAAAGAAGGACGAGAAGTCTGGAGATAAAAAGGAAAAGAAGTGCTTTACTTGCGGGAGTTCAACCCATCTAAACAAGGATTGCAGGAAGAGGAAGGGCACTTGCTTTAACTGCGGAGAGATGGGGCACTTCACTAGGGACTGCCCGAAGAAGAAAGGGACTACATCGGAAGGAACGATGAATACTCGCATAGCGGGCGAATAGATTTGGGCTAGAATGATTTGTCTGTAGGATGTTTAATTCTCTTTGTCTGATTTTCAGTATGAAACTCTTTTTCTGGTATTTTGATTCTGTAATGGAAACTCAGTATTTTAATGCTAGTCTTGCTTCTGATCTGGTAATAGTCTCAAACTCCCTGAGAGTTACAACTCATCTGTTTGTGATAAATTGGGAGTATCTGTGACTATGACGAATACATTCTGGGTTTCTACCATGCTTGGTTTCCTAAGAATCATTTAGGGGAAAAATCTGATCTGTAATGGTATTCTGTAAGTATATGTGCCAAGTTTTGTTTTATCTGTACTCGCTCCCATCACTCGATTGTACCTTATGGAGATAGGAATCCTATGGATGCAAACATGTGTTTGAGACATGTTATGTTTGGTGGTTGCAAGTGGTTGCAAGTGTTTGCAAGTGATTGCTCGTGGATGCATTATACACGGTTAGGCACTAGATCGGCTCGCACACTCCTCATATTGCATATGCATGAGTGTTTATGCTTATTCATGGATGAAAATTGTGTGTTATCACATGGATGTTGCATATGGGTGTATGTTATGTGCACACATATAGATGATATACATTATGTTAGGAACTGCATACATATGGATTCATTTCACTAACATAATTCGCATTGATAATATTTGCATTAGATAGGTACATATACACACACCTCTGCATATGTTCATCCAGCATTTAGAATCTTGTAAGGACAATGATTGCTCGTGGATGATGCTTTGAGTAGATGGATGATTGGATGGTAGGATACGTTCTTCCTAACTTGGAGATTTCGGGGACGAAATCCTTTAAGGAGGGGAGAATGTAACAACCCGTATTTTCAATAACGGGTAATAATGTAAATCGAGGCAGAATTTAATTTAAAAATCTGAATCAAGGGAAACGGGCTATGCCATTGCGTTCGTCTCGGAAAAATACGCGAATTAGAGTCCGTGTTTTCGAAAATCGGAGTCCGTATGACCCAGTTAAGGCCCATGGAAGTTTTCAGAAATTTCCATAATTAAAAACAGATTTAAATTTCAAATTAAACCAGGATTAAGGCTAATCTGGGTTAGGCGGGAAAACTCCCGCCAGGGGCCCCATGTCGACAGGCCTGTCGACAGGGTCCCCAGGGGAGTCGACTGCCCTGTCGACAGCCCTGTCGACAGGGGGTAGCCAGGCATAATTGCCTGGTGCACCATTTTGGTTTGGGCTTGGTTGTGTGGCCTGGTTCTAGAGCATTCCGAGATCTGACGGGCCAAAATTCACCTAGGGTTAATCCTAGGGCTTAAAACACTCTAATTCCCTATAAATATACCCCTAATCCTACCCTAAAGCCTCATTAATCAATCTAGCAACTAAACTATGTCAAATTGAATCCTCAAATGGCCTCCACCTAAAAACCCTAGCCTCCACTTTCCTCAAAGTTTAATCCTATGAAGATATGATGATCATACAACCTTTTCTATGTTGTATGAATGCTTAATAACTTGCATACTTCATTAAGTTGCAAGTTTGATTTGCTAAGTTTGTGTTTTTGGGATTTTCGCAAAAGGGTTTTCTTATTTGGAGCTTGGTTTTGAGTTTTCAAAGGGCTTCTTCATCTTATTTTGTAGATTTGTGACTTCATTTTGATTGTAAGCCCTATTCCTTTCATACTTGAACTTTTGAAGTTAAATGTATGAATTGCAAGTTGTTTATGCAAATATGATATGCAAAGTTGTCATAGTTTATGCAAGTTGTTTATGCAAATATGATATGCAAAGTTGTCATAGTTTATGCAAGTTGTTTATGCAAATATGATATGCAAAGTTGTCATAGTTTATGCAAGTTGTTTATGCAAATATGATATGCAAAGTTGTCATAGTTTATGCAAGTTGTTTATGCAAATATGATATGCAAAGTTGTCATAGTTTATGCAAGTTGTTTATGCAAATATGATATGCAAAGTTGTCATAGTTTATGCAAGTTGTTTATGCAAATATGATATGCAAAGTTGTCATAGTTTATGCAAGTTGTTTATGCAAATATGATATGCAAAGTTGTCATAGTTTATGCAAGTTGTTTATGCAAATATGATATGCAAAGTTGTCATAGTTTATGCAAGTTGTTTATGCAAGTTTGTGATGGACATATGGTTCATGTTATCATGTTATGCATGTTTTTTTTGGGCCAAAAATATATTATGCAAGTGTATGAACCCATGAACATTTCATATGCCACCATGTTGAACTTGTGGCTCTAACCCTTTTATGTCATGATTATACCAAGTTCCCTCTTTAAATCCTTTATGCGCTATTGCGATATGTAAGCGATGGGATTGGGTAAACTAATAAGACATAAAAATATGAGCTTGGGAATTTACCTATTAAGTTAGGTCTACCCATTGGGAATTTACCTATTAAGTTAGGTCTACCCAATTGCTTGAAAATGTGTAATATGTTTTGAAAATATGATGGACATGACACTTAGAAAAGATAAGTGTGGCCAACTCGAGGTTGGGTTGAGTTTGTAGCGTAAACCTACCCGGAACCGACCGGCTTAACTAGTTGCTACAGACAATAGGACCCAATGTGAGAAGTTGGTCATATTGTACCTTGAACCCGAGGTTAGACCAAGTTGTGGTGTAAAGCTACCCGGACCCGCCCGGCTTAACTAGTAACCACAATAAGGTCTAATGTGAGAGGTTAAGGCGCATTAATTAATTAATGCCTCGTGATTAGGGTTAAGTCATGGACCGCTGGAATACTTAACCAATTTGGATATGGGGGATTAACGGGGTTAAGTTACCCTACACTTAACCAATCTGAACTCGGTAAATTAACGGGGTTAAGTTACCCTACACTTAACCAATCTGAACTCGGTAAATTAACGGGGTTAAGTTACCCTACACTTAACCAATCTGAACTCGGTAAATTAACGGGGTTAAGTTACCCTACACTTAACCAATCTGAACTCGGTAAATTAACGGGGTTAAGTTGAACTTAACCAATCCAACTCAGTAATTTGATAAGGCTGAGAACCAATTAGATATCTGGTCTGGATAAACTAACTTGATTGATAAAATTAAACAAACCTGTTTTGCGGATCTGTAGGATCCACATCAAGTTAGACAAGTCTGTAATCTGTTATCTGACCCGTTAATCTGAAGATTGATCGTCTGGACTTTGTATGTCTGAACTTTGTTAATAAGTTAATCTGAATCTGACAGTCTGGGGACACAAGGGGGAATACTTGTGTCATCTGTTGTTTGGGACCCATATTAGTCAGTAACCCTTTCTGGTATCAACACTTTGACCCAACTGTAGGTAGGGTCCGGGCACGCTTACTGAACTAATTATAAGTGGTTCATTCTGATAATGGCGATGGGTGTTGATGGTGCGTTCCAACTGGGTCATGTGCGTGCATGGATCCCGGTCTGCCTCTGAGGATGTAAGACGCCGTGACATCTGTAAATATGCCTGTGCCAATTGGTTGCCACTTTAGGGAGTGATACACCCTGTCGTGGGACCGACACAGGGTATTTATGTATTAGGGAGCCGATCGCTTGGGTAGGGTTTAGGGTACACTTAACTCTGTCTGACTCTGTAGGTACCGTCTGTTTTGTTGGGTGGTAACACCCGTCTGTTTCTGCGTGGTACCGTCTGTTTGGGTGGTAAAGGCCCACTACTAGTGTACACCTAATTATAGTACTCTGTTTCTGTACTCTGTTCTGTTAGGGTGGTAAAGGCCCATTATGGTTAGTACTCTGTTTCTGTACTCTGTTCTGTTAGGGTGGTAAAGGCCCATTATGGTTAGCATTCTGTTTCTGAACTCCGTTCTGTTAGGGTGTTAAAGGCCCATTATTGTCAACACTCTGTCTCTGTACTTTACCTGTTAGGAGAGGTAAAAGCCCATTTTTCCCAAACCCTACTTCTGTATGGACCATTCTGTTCCGTTCTGTTTTGGGTAACACCTAATACGGTTATACTAAGTATTGGTACCAAGAGATTGGATCTTGATTTGAGTCAAACACCTGATACTGGGCCAAGTTTAGGCCAAGGGATAAATTCTGGATTATACATAACATGTTAGAATGTTGGTGCACCCGTGGTGAAAAACCTTAAACCTGATTATGCGATGACACTGTTATCTGCCTTGTTAGTCAATCAGCATGTTAGTATGTTTGTTATCCTTATGTTCATACTTGCTGCTCATGTCAGTTAACTTTATCAGTTTACATTGATCGTAGTAGGGCTTACTCAGTCTTTTTGACTGACCTGTTTTCTTTCGCCTCTTTTCTTCCGTTCCCCCCCCCCCAGGTTCTCAGAGAGGGAATACAGGAGCTTAGCTTGGATCTTTGCTGCTTTTCTGGATAGCTCATGTATGCTTTGGACTTGAGCTCGCTATGGTTTATCACTCTTATTTGGGGATAGTACTTATGTATTTCAGTTTATCAGATGATGTTTTTGTCTAGACTTGTAATTTTGGGAAAATGACATTTTGATGTACCAGACTTGTGTTTTGAAATGGTTTTAAAATCTTCCGCTGTTTTATCCATGTTATTTACTCTGTTTACATATATACATATGTTCTTGTTCTGCCTTGATATATCATTATGCATGTTTACCTTGTTCACTAATAACGCCCCTCCAAAGCTAGTGCATTCCTTTGCGAGTGACCCTAGCGGAGGTGGGGTGTTACACCATGTCCCCAACATCAAACTCAAGATCTGACCTTCTCTTGTCCGCATAAGATTTCTGCCTATCTTGCGCCGTTTTCATCCTCCTTCGAATCAAATCGATCTTTTCCGAAGTCTCTGTAATCATATCGGGTCCAAGCAAGATCTTGTCTGTAGACTCCCACCAACATGTAGGCGAACGACACGGCCGTCCATAAAGAGCCTCGAACGGTGCCATGCCAATACTAGACTGAAAGCTATTATTCTATGCGAACTCTACCAACGGAAGATGTTCCTCCCATGTACCTCCGAAATCTAAGACACACAACCTCAATAATTCCTCTAGAATACGATTCACCCTCTCGGTCTGGCCGTCCGTCTGAGGATGATATGCGGTGCTCAAACATAACTGAGTCCCTACCGCCTCTTGCAAGCTCTTCCAAAATTCGCTAGTGAAGATAGGATCGCGGTCACTCACTATGCTAGAAGGAACACCATGCAAATGAACTATTTCTTGAATGTATACGGAGGCTAACCATGGAGCAGTCCTCTTACTCTTTACGGGAATGAAATGGGCGCTCTTAGTAAGTCTGTCTACCACGACCCAAATCCCCGTATTACCCTTCCTCGATCTTGGTAATCCGTCAACAAAGTCCATCGAAACACTTTTCCCACTTCCATTGTGGGACCTCCAATGGGTGTAGCAATCCACCGGGCTTCTTTTGATCTGCTTTTACTTGTTGGCACACCAAGCATCTAGCGACATACTCGGCCACATCCTTCTTCATGCCGGCCCAAAAGTAAACTCGTCTCATGTCCATGTACATCTTGTCCCCGCCAGGATGGATGGTCATCTTCGAACGATGTGCATCATCAAGAATGGTCTTCCTTAGGTCATCGTCTTTTGGTACACAAAGTCTACCGTCCCTACGTAACCAACCCTTATCATCTAGGGTATACCTACGGAGATGGCTCGATGACTCCCCTCTTTTGAGCTTTTCTACTAACTCAACCAACTGTGGGTCATCTCACTGTGCCTCGCCAATTCGTCCCAAAAGCGTAGGTCTGACCTCTAAGGATGCTAGAAAACCAGGTACAAAGTCAATGGAAGGTTTAAAGTCAAACGTAGAGATGAACCCTAAACTTCGCCGCTCAACAAACAACGGGCTTAAGGATAACCTTTTTCTACTTAAGGCGTCTGCCACCACGTTACCCTTTCCAGGGGTGTATGCTATCTCAAAGTCGTAGGATGCTAAGAATTCTATCCACCATAACATATCACCCTTCCCTAGAGACCACATGCCCTAAAATCCTCACTTCTTTCCTCCAAAAATGGTGTTTTGGAGAACTTAGCTTTAAGCTGGTGCACTTGTAGGGTCCCTAAGCTTTCCCTAAGATGTAGGGCATGCTCTTCTCTTCTTCTAGAGAAAACCAGGATATTATCCCATGCAAAATCGTCACAACTATCCATCTCTCACGCAGACCATCCTAGTCGAACTCGACATCCCCCAAGTGCAAGCTCCAAAGGCCTAAACCAATATCAGACAAACACCCAAGGGATACCTCCTTCGAATTCAGACGACCTACCTGAGATGATACTAGTAAGACGGTCAATCAATTGAGCACTTGACCGACTCTGGCTGTCCTTGCCAGTCTTGCTCCAAAACCACCGCTGATTACATAACTGGCTTTGCTTAATATATTAAGCACATACTAAAACTTATTTCGCGCCTCTGGGTAAACCCCGCACTTTATCAAAGATTCCCAATCATCATTGGATGCCTCAGAAGATTCTAGGCAGCTAAGCATCACTGAACCCCTAGGGTCACAAGAAATATGAGGGTCTTTCCATAACGAATCAATAGTCTAACTATCCTCCTTTCGCAATCTAGGATGGCACCCCGTCTGGCTAGCCAATCCACCCCTAGGATCAAACTACAGCCCGTGAAACCAAGGATGAAGGCATTGCATTCAAATCCAACGCCCAAGATAGACACTCTCAAATCCCGACAAACCCTTGAAGGATGAGCCAAACCACCAACAGGATTTGAGACTAGGATGGGATCCTTAACTAGACTAGTATTTAGGTGCAATGTTTCAACTAACGAAGCAGATACTAATGAGTATGAAGCGCCAGAATCAAACAAAGTTCAAACAGGATGATAAAGAAAACCAAATTTCAACCTAGATGGTCCTACCCCCATCAGGTATACCAGCCGTGAGGGAATACAACTACCCTCCAGAAGATCCTGTACTTTGTCCTTGCCTCCTTGGACAATCCTAAGGTGTCCTATTTCTCTAAAACAACTAGCCTTCTTCTTCACATTCTCCATTCGTGATCTCCCACCAAGATGAGGCTTCGTCCTTTGTTAACCAAACAACTATTTGAACCTTCCTCCCATCGTCTATCTTAAAGGTACCAACATGCCCTCCACTTCCTTGGACTAACTTCTAGCCAAAAAAAAAATGTCTAAGTCCCTTGAAATGGTTTTCCGTCCTTCGTACAGAAGTCCTTATTTATCTTAGAAAAAAGCATCTATACGCGGAGGGGGAAAATCTCAAAAAGAGAAAGAGGAAGAGATTCAAAACGGGGAATCGAAGGAAGAATATATGGCTCTTGGGGATTATGTTCTTAAAATAAACCTTTCTTTCAAAAATACTCTTCTATAAACATATTTTTGAAAGTATTCTTTATAAAAATGCTTTTGAAAAATAGTTTTTCAAAATATCTTATCTGTTCTGGTAACCTTCAGCTCTGATACCACGTGTAACACCCCACCTCCATTAAGGTCACTCGCAAAGGGAATGCCTTAACTTCAGTGGAGCGTTTTAAGTGAATATAGAACAGAAAATAACAACAAGACAGATATAAAGCAGTACTTGAAAATTTAAAACTTTATTTATTGCAGCAGAAGATAAATATGTTTGGTTACATCATCAAAAACCATAAACCAAAGTCAAGTACATAATATCCATCTTGATAAAACAAAGTACATAATCTCACTACTACAAATAGCCATAAAGAAAATGATAGGCTGAGCTTTACTTCGGCAATCCAAATCCAAGTGCTCCCAAAGAGATCCCAATCAAGCTCCACTAGTACTAGTCCCACCTTTAGAACCTGGGGGGGGGGGAGGAAGAAAAGAGGAGGAAACAAAGGGGGTCAGACAAAAAGTCTGGCGAGTGCGATAACTCTAACAACGTAATTATTAAAGCAATATGATAAGATATAAGCTGGAGAATAAGGTAATGACTGTGTGAACCACATGGGTATGGCAAGGCAATCAAGAGAAACAAAGATAACGTAAATGGCGCTTCCTAATCTATATAGGATAATTACTATACTCTACCGTACTGTACCATACTGTATTGTACTAACACTAACTGCACCCCTACTAGTCACTCTAGAAATTTGATCCCTCATGGCTGAATAGAACGATGATAGCTTCGTGTACTACTAGATGTACCCACTATCCTCCATGTTTGACTGTATATCTCTAGTTGCTATCATAGGTACCCAGCGTGTACATATCCCAACTAGATGTACCCCTTCAATAAGTAATAATGGTAATTCTATATACTCCTAGCTGACGTCATAGGCGCCGCCTGCTCCTATCTCCACTAGGTGTACCCCCTTAGTAATTATTAATAATAGTGGTAGCTTCGTGTACCCCTAGCTGACTACATAGGTGCCGTCTGCTCCTATCTCCACTAGGTGCACCCACTACCCTGCCCCATTTGATCGGCTCCCTAACTCGTAGATACCTGTGTTGGCCCCACAGTGGGGTGTATCACTCCCCAAAGTGGCAACCCGATACCACAAATAATGCACGGCTTATACCTACACGATGCAACAATGTCTTACCTAGCAGCCGGGGTCCACACACGCATATGAACCCGTTGGACTTGCGTTGCCACCGCTAACCCGGTTTGGCCTCTTACAGTCAAGCCCAGTATGCGTGTCCCGTCCTCGACTTGGGTCGAGCCCACAAAGATACGTATGGGTTACTGGTTGAAACGGGCCCCCATTACTTGACACAAGCTATCCACCTAAGCTTGGTCCCCTCTAATACATCCCACTTAACCCACTTCTTATTCATGTTTCAATTACATGTTTTAAATTTGGTTAAGGGTTTCCTTTAGTAATTCCACATGCCACCCAAGGCACCCACTTAACCCCTATGTCCCGCTTACATGATTAACCTGTGTTACTAATCGTATTTCCTCATGCCACCCAAGGCACCCACTAGATTCCACATGCCACCCAAGGCACCCACTTAACCCCCTCATGTCCCACTACATGTTTATCTGGTTAAGTGTTTCTTAATTCATTAAGACCGTAACCTCATAAAGACCTCTCACATTAGACTGGCATTTGTGACAGCTGGATTTGCCGGGCGGGTCCGGGCAGTCTTACACCACAAAAGAGCCTAACCTCGTGTCTTTACAATTGTTACTATTTAATTTATGCCTAAGACCTCGCACATTAGACTGGCATTTGTGGCAGCTGGATTTGCCGGGCGGGTCCGGGCAGTCTTACACCACAAAAGAGCCTAACCTCGTGTCTTAGACGATTAATTACTCCTAATTAATCATCCCCCAATTTGAATTACTTTCCCTATTCAAATTATTAATCAATTCCAAATTTAACGATGTCCATAATTGACTCAATTATGTCCATCCATTTATGGTATGTAAAATCATACCAGTTTTCACCACAATTATATTTTATTCCTTTTAAGGCATTTATGCTCATCTATTTATGGTATATAAATTATACCAATTTCATTACTAATTAATTTTATTCCTTAAAATTAATTACATGCCTTTTTAGGCCATTACATGACAAATTCACAATTTGTGTGTATCCAGTATTATCCTCATCGTACCCCCATCATTCGTTCGCTTAACATGACATATACATATTAGACTAGCAAATAGTCTAATACTAAAAAAAAGGGAATAAACGTCACAAAGTCACATACACACAATAATAGATCTAATTTGCATCTAACTTGCAATTAAGAATTACAACATACTTGCATAGTCTTTGTATTATCAAGGATCAAAAATCATAGATCTAAAAGGTGTGAGGTTGCATGTATGAACATAATTTTACACCCAACTAGCCTAGGTAATTATCACAAACTTTCATAAACTATGTATGTCATCAACCTAAACATAAAGGTGTCATCTTGCATAACTATGGATCCAATAAAAGGTGTTAACCTAAGTAAACTATGGATCCACATAAAGGTGTAAACTTGCATAACTAGGCATGTCATAGATTCAACATAAAAATGTCAACTTGAATATGGATCTAAACTTTAAAGGTGTGAACTTGTATATATATAAGAATCCAATTATCACTTAAACTTGCATATGAACATAATACCTATACGAACTAGCATATGTTCCACATCCATATTCTCATAAAAACTGATGTTATAAACCTAGGTGATTGGATTATATAAAAAAAGGATTCATTGACACAAGTTAACATCATGAACTACTAGCATATATTTTAGATCCAAACTTACATAACATCATATACAAAACTTGCATAACATCATATATAAAACTTGCATAACATCATATGTGAAACTGGCATAACATCATATATAAAACTTGCATAACATCATATGTGAAACTGGCATAACATCATATATAAGACTTGCATAATATCATATGTGAAACTTGCATAACATCGCATATAAAACTTTCATAACATCATATGTGAAACTGGCATAACATCATATATAAAACTTGCATAACATCATATATGAAACTAGCATAACATCATATAATACGAATCAAATTAACATACATGATTAAACATATGAATTAGATTCACAACCACAACTTATAATCCAACATATATCACATCATAATTGATTTAGCAATTATTTTGTTAAGGTGATTGAACTCACAACTCAAAAGCAGTCTTGAGTTCTGAATTCTGATTTCTGGAGTTGAATTAGCGCTCCTTTGATGAAGAATCGATATTAGGGTTGAATAGTTCTGATTTGGTTGCTGTTCTTCCTCTTTAATTTGGTGGCGGCTGCTCTAGGGTTCAAGATAACAGCATGACGGCCATAGTTTCAATTTTAATTCTGATTTAGGGTTTGAGTCTATGGGTCTTTTTATAGAGTTATGAATTAATTTAAGCCATCGGATGTTCTTAGGGTTAATCAAAACCATTCAGTCCAGATTAGAACTGTCCAGAAACCCTAATGACTCATTAACTAGTCAGAAATGACTCAGCACTGACTCACCGTTCGAACCAGATGGCTGTGCAGGTTTTCTCTCGGCCTGGGCGCACTTGGGAAGTGCGCCAATGCAAATTTGTACTGGCGCACTTCCCAAGTGCGCCAGTGCATTTTTTTTCAAACTTCGTTCGTCCATATCTTCTTCATACGGTATCCGTTTTACGCAAACTCGGACTCTATCTCAAGCAGAATTCCAAGACGAACGCAATGGAACGAACCGTTTTCCTTAATTCCCACATTTGAAATTAAGTATTCTTAAATTTAGTTAATCTGATTATTCAAAAATCCGGGGTGTTACAGTTTACAATTTCTTGCAGCAACTAGAACCGGTTGATGATTTAAAGACACAATTTACGGGATATTGACAACATGAAATCTGAGATGGGCAGAGCGATTTGTTCGATGGCAAACTGAGATATAAGTGATGCATATGCTTTCAACGTATACGTTTATTGGAGATTGGTTCATTAAGGTTGTACATTTATTGTGAACTTAAAGTTGTATATTATTATTACTGTTTGATTCTGTACTTCGAATGATTTTTTTTCTTTTTCATTTTACAAAAACTGCGTACATATATATAGATCTAGGTAATCTGCAACATGATATATATTAATATATATTTGAATCACATTACGTAAGTTTCGAGTTACGTCCAAGTCGAAGTGCTTATCCATTGAGATAAGGGTGTTCCTCGATAAATGAATGTTACGTACTTAATCTTAAGTATGCTATCCATTTATTCCTCTATTGTTTACAGTTTAAATTGATGAATGTCTATAACAAGGTTTCAATTTTATGGAAAATAAATTTATTTAATGGAATAAAATTGATTTAAGAACCTGAATTTTTAAAATTTGCCTTCAAATGCCAACATAATGTAGTAGGCCAGTGGTGTTTCTTTCTAAATATTACGATTTTAGCACAAAAGAATATATAAAGTAGTAAATTTAGAACATCTAAATTAGACTATATTATGCTATGTGAGTCAGAAAATATAGTGTTTTTCGACTGAAACTATATATTTTTTCTTTCTAATTTAGGTAATATTGACTGTGTAAAAATAAGAGAATGCAACAATGTCCTATCCCCTGTGTATCAAATTAAAGAAAAAATATATAGCTATGTAATTGTAGGGAATCCATTTTTGGGTCAAATTTGAAATATTTTACTTAAGCACGTTAGCTATATTTTAGAATTAGGACATTATTATTATAGAACATGTGCAAAATAAATTTGATATATTAACCACGGAAACGATATCATTGTTTAATTTTGTTCAAGTTGATACATCAATATTTGGTCTAAAACGTGAGGTATTGTTTAATTTTGTGCATACCTTTTAGTTTTATCAACTATCTTACACTCGATAGATACATTTCCTGCAAATTGAATTGTGAACATTGTATATTCTAGCTTAGCTGCCATTGTCTTTTGATAAATTTGAATATTATTATGATTTATGGGTTGAATAATTAAAAACACATGTAACATTGACAAAGGGTTTCCTGTTCAAATAAATAAATGAAAATGCAGAAAAACACATCATCAACCATTAAAACAAATTCTATATTGCAATTACATATTTAAAGATGTCATTTCTCAACTCTCTTTCTGTTATTTCATATTTTGATCACTATTGCTCCACTGGTATTACCTACCTAAATGACTGGACGATTATCATTTTTTTCTAATCAATTTTTTATAAACATTCGGTCCTCGCACGTCATGAACATTAATGTAATAAGATCTTCACCACCCATTTATTATTCATTGCTACAACCTCAACAGATATCCATGTATTAAATGACATGATACTTCATCCTATCTCTTAGTTTAAATAACTTGATAATCTCAGTACACTCAATCCACGGCAAAATTATTGTTGGGTGAACAACATGTCAATTAATTATTGTTACTGCATAAATTATTAGATGGATAACAGAACAATTAATCAAAATAATCATTCATGATAAAACTATTTTTGGATGAACAACAGAATAATTTATTGTTGTTTCTGCATAAATTATAATATTTATATGTATATATATATAATTATTTAATATTAATTACAATACTTTATTTTTCTTTTATTATTAATATTTAATCATTACAATATATATTTTTAATGACATAAATTTTAATTCCCAGCAAAGCGGGAAAAAATACTAGTAAATTAATATTCTTCTCATATTACAACGATGAACATATCTCTTCTACAAATATTATATTACATAGATAGCCAGCAACACCCCCTCCCTCCAAAAAAAAAACACTAAGGAAACATGGGTAAAAACCAAACCCCCAAATTCTCCTTGTATCCAAGCATCAAATTTAAGTTTTGAAGGGCTTTTCCAGAAGCTCCCTTAACCAAATTATCAATAACGGAGAATATTTTAGCTTTTCCTGGAACATTGTCCGGAAACACGTTCATGAAGCAGTAATTTAGCCTCGAATATGCTGCTTATGTAGGGCAACGCCTTTGTCCAATACATGAACAAATTCTTCGCCCTCATAAGCATTGCGTAGCTGCTCATATAAATCATCAACAGTCACGCTTGGTGACGTTTCTACATGAATGTTTGACTGCATGCCATGACTCATTGGCATAAGATTAGGAGTAAAACTGGCGTTTGTTTTAGAATTTGCTACGTCTAAAAGCTCTTGTTCAATTATTTATTCCTATTTAAAAAACAAAGAAATTTTATATCTTTGGTGAAGGATTTTAAAGTTTATCTTTTATAAAAATGGCGAATTTGATACTTCATGTTTTAATTATTGGAAAAAATAAATTAATAAATGTTTATTTAAACAATTATATTTGCACGGAGGTCTTTTATTTGGACATTGTTATTGACACTCTAAGTATTGTCAAGGGGAAATCAAATTTTAAAAACACTCCAATCATTAACATCAGCTACCATCCCAAAATCTAGTCAATTTCGAATGCAAAAAAAAAAAAACTCTGAATTATTTGCTAATAAAAAAACCATTTAAGGCGAAATAATGGTGCGAACGAAGAATGTGAAACACTCTTCCTAAGATAGTGGAGAAACTATTGACAAGGTATGTGAAATCGATTGTATAATGCCCTGGAAACGTGAAGGTTAGAGTTTCTGTTATCCTAGTCTCGAGAGCCGAACACCGTAGTGTCAAATTTTGTTCGATGGAAGATGACCATTTTGTTTTTTTTCGATTTGTCATCGCTGAAATAGGTGAATTACTGTATAACGACATGAACGACGTAGGTCTGTCATATTATATATTTTGGTTTGGCATTGTTCATCATTTTTGAAATTCGTATCCGTTGCCGGGTTGCCGAAATGGGGAAATAGGGGTGTATCGACAAATTCGACGGTGGAATACCGTATGTAAAAAAGTTGTTCGATATATGTATATCAATTTCCTTTAAATAATAGATTTTCATTTGGTCTGATGCATATCGACCACGAGATTATTGATAATCCGATGCAGTTCGACTAATATACCATATAATTTTTTTTATTAACAAGTAAAAAAGGGATTAATGTAAAGAAGGCTAATTTGGTAAAATAAACTTTATATGTTAATGGGGGGATCTCTGCATTGGTACTCCCCTTAACAAATTCTTTTTTAAAAAAAATGACCCCCTTAACAATCCTTGGAGTGCCAACAACAATCCTCTTTTATTTTGTTTTTGCATACTTTCTAAAGCTATGGTTTTATAAAGAATAATTTTATGGAATATATAAAGGTCATGACCTATATTGGACCAACTAAGGTTACTTTTAGAATATGGATATGATAGAAATGAAATATGCAATATAATCTGGAAATTTGAATTAGTCTTAAACCACAATTTGGAGAAGTTGGTAAAATGGAAAGGTATTTCAAATCTTTGACTAGATTGTAAATTAAGTTACCCAACATAGCTTAGAAATTGAATATATATATATACATATATATATAGAGAGAGAGAAAGAGACGCTTTATGGCACCCCAAATTTCGAGCACCCCATTTGCACCTGGATTACAGTCACTCATTTATAATTAAATAAGTTAGTGAGAAAAGAGAGAGTTAGTGGGAAGAGAGAGAATGAGAAATGTGTGATGGAAATCAGGGGGCTAAAGGAGTGCTTCACTATTTGGGGTGCTCTTGATCCTATCCTATCCTATTTATTTATTTTTGAAAATGGTGTGTGTGTGTGTGTATATATATATATGTGCACACCCCATGACACCCCTATTTGGGAGCACCCCAAATGTACCTCATTTGCAGCCACATATTTATATTAAAACAAGTTAGTGGGGGGAGAGAGAGTCAATGGAAGGAAAGAGAAATGAAAAATATGTGGTGGAAATCAAAGGGCTATAGGGGTGCTGAAAAATTTGGGGAGCCCACGTATATGTTTTCATCCATCCAAAATTTGAGTTTGTTTCGACATTCGTAGAATAATATATTTGATTTTTAAATTTAATGATTCTAACAAATGTCTAAACGGTGAATAATTGAGCTAAGATTTTGAAAATGTTATGAATATCGAAATGAGCTCAAATTTGTATAGATGAAAATATTTACATGGATTGAACATCTATAAAATCTTATTGGATTTGGATTAGTATAATCCATGGTAAGGTTGATAAATGAGTGTTGCAAAATAGGGGTAGGGGTGCCTCGGAACGCTCATGTGTGTGTATGTATGTGTGTGTGTGTGTGTGTGTGTGTGTGTGTAGTGTAAGTAACGATAATGTATTTTTTGTTAGAATTTATCAAATTACATTTATGGACATTAATTACAAATTTTACGGGTAATATATTTGTAATTAATGATAGGAAAAAAGAAGAAGGATGTTAATTAAGACCAATTAAAGAAATTTAATTTTAGCATTTACGGGAGAATGATATATAATGGATGAATATATCTTGAAATCTAAAGAAAGATAATGGGATTAAAAAGGATTAAATGAGATGTTCCAGTTTTGGTTATTATGAATAAGCCATTGATGAGATTGATGAACCACATTAGAAGCCAATAAAGATAAATTTAGAAACTAAGCAATGACAGATTGAATGTATGAAATTGAGAATATGATTTTTTGGAAGAGCATGGAAGAGGAAGATGGTGACATAAATTTACCATTAGAAGCTATTTGATCTCATTATCTCCAACACAATTTCTCGGAGTTACGATTAACATCCTTTATGATAGAGACTTTTAGCTTACTAACAAATTTTGGAGTAGTTTTCTGGTAGCTTTAGAAACTTACTTAAAAGACTAGCTTTATAGAATATTAGATCTTAGGAGCGCTCATCATTTGAAGACTAGCAGGCAAATCGAAAAAACAAATGAAACTTAGAGGATTTTGGAGTGCTCGCATTATGGGTCTTTGAGAGCATCATGAATAGTGCTTATTATTATAGGATTAACATAGTTACGCTTTTGCAATTGGTGTGACATCTAGACAGTTAAAGTGCCCAGCGGTTCTACAACGGTGGAGGTGCAAAAAAGTATAGTGGAGATAAAACGGGAAAATAACGGAGGTGCAAAAGGACTCATTAGATGCGAAACAAAATATCTAAAATTAATTAATTATCGTTTTCACATTGTACATGCAGTACTAATTAATCTTATACAATAAAATCAAAGAACATTATGGATACGCACACTAAATTGATTAATTATAATAAATTAGTATAATATATTGGACATATGCCTTAAAATTAGCACTTTATACTAATTTTATTGAATTTTTAGGAGGAGAACCAGTCAAATCAAGCTCTGTATATTAATATTACTAAAGCAGGTGCTAAAAATCCTTGATTTAGCGGATATAGCGAGAAATAGTACGGCTAAAACCAGTTGTACTGTTCATCAGCGCTAAATGGAAATAACGTAGCGGATGAATATATTAATATGATTTTTGTTTGGTGATAACAAACACGTATATTTTTCTATAAATGTGTTTATGTAAGTACTATTTTATTTTGCATGGTGAGAATATAAATATATGTTAGAGTAAAATATTTAACTCAGAATTTATTTTTGAATGGATATTTTATTCAAACAAAATTTTTTATTACACATTCCAATAGTACATATTGATCCATTCTATTCCATTCACAGTGTTACAAATCATTGTATCACTGCATACACTCAAACTCATTTGTACAAAAATTACCACACTACAAACCACTCTCATACACTCGGTCACTCATTCTTATATTTTTGATCTTCTATGCATGCGCTAATTTCTGTCCAGTTGTTCGTCATACCTGTAAAATTAGAAAAACGTAGTAAACTGGTAAAGAAACAATTTAATATGAAAATATAAAATTTGTTTTTCATTTTTTATCCACCTCATTTATTTTGGTTGTTTCTCATCATTTTTCTAGACATGGTAAGATGGATGTATATTTGTCTCGATCAACTATAATATTCACAGTGATACACTTTAAATACTATAGTTGTCAAGCACATATTACTTTTTTACCGCGGACAACTGGAAAGGTCAAATCAACTGATTCAACTCAGTGTAGTATGATAGACTACAATTATTTTTTGGCCTCAGTTGAAATTTGAGTTAAATTTCATATCTACCATTCGAAGAGCGCGCACACATAAACACACACACACACACACACATATATATATATATACGTAAATAAATAAATAAATATATATATCAAAATTGCACAAGCACAATACATGTATATGTATATACTGATCAACATAGAAATATGTTATTTTATGCTCTTACATCTTATCTTTTGTATATAAATAAATATTACTTTGGGTATTTTTTTGTGTGTTTTCACAAGTTCAGTAAATATCTCCTTTATTCAATTAATGACCACTTGATAAGAAAAAGAAGCTACCTTCCCATGTCAACAAGTTTTCAATCACAAAGGAAGCTGTAGCATACTGGTAAAGGCTTGGAAATTTCAACAGAGTGACCTAGGTTCGATCCTTGTCAACCCTTCTTTTTGCTGAAGAAAGGAACATTCACACTGCCTCCTTTACTTTGAAGAATTTATGGATTAGTGATATATCGTGTATATATATATATTCATATGTATGTATGTATGATATACACTAATAAATATTTTGGGAATTGGGAATATTCTTCATAGAGAAATCAAAGGGAATCTTTCATATTTACTTTCCATAAAGATGAAGATTTGATTGAATTATTGCCAAGGAAAAAAACCAATCAATCTTCCACATGTCACTACTCAGAAGAGAAATCTGCATGAAATATCTCAAGTCTATCTTCATATATGTAAATAGATTATTTCATGGGATTCATTCTTGGCCCAAATTATTCTGATAGAGAGGAGTCTACATCCCTATAAATACACATGATATCCATTGTAAACTGAATCTACCATTCTGTACTTCTTTTCTCCATTAATAAAGTTTTCTTTTACTTTTCTGCGTTTTTAATTTCTTAGCAATTAGTATTGCCTACATAATTAGATTTGGTAGAGCACTATTTGTCTTTTGCACTTATTTTCATTAGTGATTGACTGTCTGATTAGATTCAGCGACAATCTTAATTTTATTCTCTGTTGCTATTTTATTTCTGCAATTTAAATTTCTGCTTTTTATTCGCTTTCCTAGGTCATTTTGGATTGAATATAGATTTAATTAGATTCAGATCTGTACTCAATTCAATAATAGTTTTATTGCAATTCAATTTTTAATTGTTTTTCAACCCAACTTCCAGATTTTGTCTAACTAGCCTAAGAAATATATAAATAATAAAATCTAAAATTCCTCCCCGTGATTCGACTTGCATACTATACGATCTGTGCACTTGCAGTTACTATTTTAAAATTCGCGCTTTTCTAACTCTAAGAAAGCATCGATCAAGTTTTTGGCACAATTGCCGGGGAGGTAACAATTAAATTTTATTTTTTATTTAATTTCCGATTCATGTTAGTTATTATTTTATTTTTTCCTTTTATTTTCTGTTATATATAAAAGAAAAATCTTGATGAGCTGATTTGGTAGTAAAACATTGATACTACAATCTTCTAATTAAGAGAAAAAACTTTCCTTTTGTTTCAATTCTTTTCTTTATTGCCTTCCAATTTTCAATACATTTCTTTCCCTTTCTTCTTGTGCAAATTTTATCAAAAAAAAAACTTGCATTTTTTTCTGATTTCTTTCCAATTACAATTCTCTTTCACTTCCTGCTATCTCTCTTTTCATTTTTTTCTTCCTATCCTCTCCTTTACAAAACTCTTAAAAAGACAAAAAAAAATCCTTTTTGTTCTCTTTTCTTCCTTTTTCTCTCTTGCTTTTGTTTATCTGCCTCAACATCTTCACAAAACCCTACCAACAACAAAACACCATCTTGTCCATTGCATTGCCATCCCAGTCCACAAAACGCTAGTCACGAAATCCAAATTGATACTTGATCAACTGTCTGATCGCTAGCCATAAATCTCTGCTTCCTACCATCGCCTTACCAACAAACTCTCTACGATCTCTTCTTCCATCATCCCACAATTCACAACCCAACTCTCGAGCCAAGCCTCGTCACAACCTCTGTTTGGGGGTGAGCGTTTGGTTGGTTCGGTTTATCCGATTATGAAAATTGTCAAACCAAACTAAAACCGACAAAAATGAAAACCAAACCAAACCAACCGAATTAAGATTGGTTGGTTCGGTTTGTTATCCAATATAACCGAACTAAAAATATTTTAGACTTTATGTTAATGATATTAGCTATAATTTGAAATGAATTATAATAATATAATTAAAATAATATCATTTATGATTCTTGTGCTTTCCAAAAGTAATTCTGATACATATGTGATTATTAAAATTTACTTCGATAACTAAATTAACGTAAATTTTTTACTGTAATATCAATATTTTTGAAATATATTAAAAGTTCGCTTAATTTGGTTAAACCGATAACCAAACTAGATAATTTTCCCAATCGATTACAAACCAATCTAATTTCAAAACCAAACCAAACCAAGCCAACCAAAATAAATTGGTTTGGTTGGTTTATTTGGTTTAACCAAATAATGCTTACCCCTAACCTCTGCCCAAGCCTGAATTAACATACGACTCCAGCTTTGTCAACATCATTCCCTACGACAACCAAATCTCAAAATTACCATAAATTCTCCACAGCTATAACTCTGAAAATCATATCTACAGCCACCCCATCAAAACGCCTGACCCATCCAAAAATCATCAACCACAATCAACACATAACACGCCTGCCACTGCCTTGTGTCAACCAAGCATAACCGATCAGTGCCACAGACCCAAAAAAAATCCAATCTGCACTCATCCCAATTCGCACCAAAGCCATAAAATTTCACAGCTCCGATCATTGGTAATTCACGAGCCAACCTTCATCTCCAACCCAGCAAGCCCTCAATCAATTCGAACTTCAGAATACCCAAAATCCAATCAGCACCTTACCCCCAATTCACAAGTACCCCATCGTTTCCATCGCAACACCAGTTGCTCAGACTGCCGAACACTGCAAATTCACCATCGTAGTCGCCAAATCCCTAAACCGAATATGTGAACCTAAACCCAAATTTGTAAAACCAAATCACGAAATCAATTCAATTTCGAAGCCTCAAACAATCGAATACTATTTCGATTCGCATTACCCTAAAGAACCGATATGTTAATTCGAAACCTTACATCAATTTTCGGACCGATTTGATTTAAAAAAAAACATGTTCTTTGATTTTTTTCAACTAACGACTTTGAATTGTTTTTATTTTGAGAATTGGAAAAGGGGTGGATGGGTATCGACGATGAGGGAATGAACAAGTATGGACTTGATCGAGAAGGACGGCTTCGAAAGAATGGAAGACTAGTTGTACCCATCGTTAATGGATTGAGAGATGAAGTGCTTAGAGAATGTCATCACTCGAAACTGACTATACATCCCGGTAGTAACAGAATGTATCGGGACATGAAGCAGACATACTACTGGGAAGGGATGAAGAGAGACGTTGGGAAGTTTATATCCAAGTGCATGAACAACCAACTAGCCAAAGCCGAGCAAAAGAAGCCTAGCGGTTTGTTACAACCACTGGAAATTCCCAAATGGAAATGGGAACAAGTCTCAGTGGATTTCATTGATGGTTTGCCAGGGACTAGATCAGGTCATGATAGTATTTGGGTGATTATGGATCGGTTGACCAAAAGTGCAAGGTTCATACCGGTCAAGTCGAATAGAACAGCAACTAACTTAGCGGAATTGTACATCAAGTGGGTAGTGAGATTTCATGTAGTACCTAAAGGTATTATGAGCGACCGATATCCATTATTTACTAGTGGGTTTTGGAAGAGCTTGGAAGAGGCTTTAGGGTCAGAATTACATCTCAGTACCGCGTATCATCCTCAAACCGACGGTCAAACAGATAGGGTGAATCGTGTATTAGAGGATCTTTTGAGAGCTTGTATATTGGATTTTGGAGGGTCATGGGATGACCATTTGCATCTGGCTGAGTTCACATATAATAATAGTTATCAGTCCAGTATTGGTATAGCTCCATTTGAAGCTTTGTACGGAAGACCGTGCAACTCACCATCATGTTGGTTGGAAATCGGTGAGAAATTTGCGATTAGGCCAATGTAATAAGAGAAACTTCAGATAAGATCAAGGTTATTCAACAGCAAATGAAGGCTGCCTCCGATAGGCAGAAGAGTTATGCTGATGAAAGAAGAAGAGATTTGAAATTCTTCGTTGGTGACTTGGTATTCGTGAAGATTTCTCCGTTGAAGAGTGTGATTCGATTTGGTAGGAGAGGCAAGTTAACACCAAGGTTTTTTGGTCCATTTCCAGTTCTCAAACAAGTTGTGAATTTAACGTATAAAGTTGGATTACCTGACAAGATGGCCGGAGTGCACAATGTATTTCATGTTTCACAGTTAAGAAAGTTTGTGCACGATTCTGACATGACTATTTCACCAGATCAATTGGATGGTATTGAGGTAGAATCCGAGGCAGTTGGGAGCCGCAGGACGATTCTTATTGTCGGACATGATACGAAACAACTTCGAAGGAAGACGATGGAGCTAGCCAAGGTCCAGTGGGGGCGATACTGAGAATGACTGTACTTGGGAAACCGAGGAGAACATAAGGAAATCGTATCCAAAACTCTTTACCTGGTAAGATTTTATCGCGATATAGTTATTCCTATGTTAGTAAACTGCATGCTAGGATAGGCTTGTTGTGGTATTATGTATGTTTGATTGTTTGCAAATGGCTGAGAGGCATGCAGGACACCGTTGTTTGTTTTCTTAGTTAAGGAATTTCCGGGGACGAAATTTCTTAAGGGGGGAAAGTGTAACGACCCACATTCTACGTACCGGAGGATCGTAGAATATTTATTTTATTTTCATATAAAGTCGTATGGTCGTGTAACTTTGGGGAACGACTATTGTGGTCATTTCCCATGTTCATGACTTTTGCCGAATTTTAAATGAACGTTTTGCCCCTGGAAAATCTTGTTTCGCCTATAACTTTGATTGATAAGGAGTTTTGACCTGAAACCACTTCCATTAGATTCAGATGATGGTTTATTTTCCATAGAGTGGTCACATTAATCAAACGGACTTACCGTTTGGGAGATATGGCTGAAATAAGGTTTGGAAGATGAAAAACAGCATAATTGGGCTTAACAGGGTGATTAGCAGCTAGGCCCATAACCCATTTCGGGATTAGGGTTATGGAAGGGCTGAAAAGAGTTAGAGAATTGTTCCTTTTCACTTTTCTAGTTGCCACAAACATTCCTCTAACCCTAACAATGACCTCCATCTACTAAATCACTCCCTAATCACCTTTTTATCACTAATTAAGCAAAACTACATCAAATCAAGTCAAATTAGCATCAAATCAGAGATAGAGCTGTTGCTATACATAGGAATCCATGCCAAATCAGTGGAGTTTTCAGATCTATAATTTATTTGTGGCTAAGGTGAGTGATTTGTATGTTTTTACACTAACTACGGCTAATTAGGGGTGATTAGTGATAACTAGCGAAATTATGACTCAGAAAAATGTGGGAAAATATGTAAAAATTCTAAAATTTTATTTTACTGGTTAAAAATTAGGTTAATTTGGATTAAGTTTGCTAATCCTATTGTTAGATATAGTTAAACATGGTTAAGGGGAAAATCATGATTTTGGGCATGTTTGATCTAAAATAACCTATATGCTTGATGTTTTGATCTTTTTGATTGAACCTAATTGTTGTTACTATTGTTTGTGATGTTTTATGATTGATTAGTAAAGTTAGAATGGTTGAAAACGCCATTGTGTGGTGTAAATAGCTTATTGTAAGAGGTGTAGGAAATGGACCGGATCGGCTCGCTACCCCCGAACCGACCCACTCAGGGCATCACGAGCCGAACCGTGAAGCACCCCAAGATGTTGACTCACGAAGCAGTGAACCAACCGAATCTATCCGACCTAGATGAAGTACCCCGACCCCAATCCGAAAAGCACGAACCGGGAGCTGATGCCAGGACCCCGAGCCGATGGAGGACCGACCCAAATGGATGAAGCATCTCCACGACCCGACCCGATCTGAAGGGTGTATCATGAACTGAACCGCCTGCTTCACGACTCATGAACTGAAGGAAGGTATTCACGAACCGAACCATGAACCACAAACCGACTCGAACTGAAGCACCACGAGCCGAGTCGAGGCTCACGAACCGAGACTTGGAGAAGCTGAATTCGAACTGTACCGGAGGAGATCAAAACCTGAGATGCAAAGAAAGCCCAAGAAGGAACTTATAACTAAGGATCCAGATGGGAACCAACGTATTAACTTCTATAGTTGAACTTTGCTGCGGGATGTGCGCAAAGGGGTTATCGATATCTATAACTTTGGTTCACTACTGAGGGAGGGGGCATTGACTATGGACCAGTGCAGTGGGGTCAGAGGTTGTATGAAGTCGGACTCCATCAGGGTCCCCAAGGGCAAAGTGGTTGTAGTGATAGTTGGATGGGGTAGGACTCTGTCATGACCCCAATATTTCTAGTGACCAAGGTGGTGGATATCGTATACTTTACGCATTGAGTGAAAGATGTGTGGATGATTGCTATGTTTGATGTTTGCTATCACCATGACATGCACACTTCCACTTTACACTCCATGTTAGTGTTACCTTAGAGTACTGTACATTTTGTTGTGTTAACTCTTTGGTTGCAGGTCCAGGTCAGGTATGATTATTTATACTTGTTATTGCTTTATTTTTATGCTATCGCTCATACCAGACTTTTGTCTGACCCAGAGTTTTATGTATCTTCTTATTACTTTGGGTGCTCCTAAACGAGCAGACTAGAGACAGGTTAGGTGGTTATGCACGAGTAGCTATCCTGGAGACGAGCAGGAGGCTTCCACGTACTATTTACATATATTCTTCCTATGTTATTGATGGTCACTACTTTGGGCATAAGTAGTATACCTCTTTCATTTTGCTTTAGAAACAGTATTTTGAAGTTGTAATAATGGTTTGGATCATAAGCTGTATTTTGGATTCCGCTGCTATAATGGTTTAGTTTTCAGCTTATGCACTGTCTTGCCTGTTTTATGTCAAGTTATGTTATTGTTATATTTTATTCCATGTGCTGTGAGATATACTACAGGTTCTTTAGTGATTCATAGTTTCAAATCCCTTTTTTTTACGACCGTCCCATGTTGGTTGGACATTGGTACAACGCATTTCAAGGGAAATGTCCGCTGGTGCGGGGCGGGCCGTCACACTTGTATCAGAGATGGAATTACTCTGAGTACGTGGGCTGTTTATTTTAGGGAGTGCACGAGTTTCTATAATTTAATTTTTGTTTTTGTTGAACTTAGATTTTCGCATTTGTTAAGTTTGGATTTTTTTTAGTTGAGTTAGATTTTTTTTAGTCCAGTTAGTTTTGTTTTCCTAGTTTCTTGGTTTTCTTTTCAGACTCGTTTCTGTTTTCTTTTCATTTTTTTATTCATTTTTTTAAAACAAAAAATAAAAATAAAATTGAAGACCAAAGTGAAAACGATATGGTTAAGCAATCAAATAAAAATTCGGAGGTCAAACAAATTGCAAACAGTGAAGTTTGAATTGTGAGCACTACTCAAATTTTCTGGATGAACTGCTATACCCCACTGTAAAATTTTCTAAACTCTACAGGTGCTCTAGTGCAAAGAAAAAAAATATAGAAATTTCTTATAAAGATTTTCTACAGAGGCAGCAGCTTGCTTGTACAATTTTTTGAATTTTTGTAGTTACTATTATCTGATTGTTGTGATTGGCTGAAATTTTCATATTTGAAATCATCACTCTTCTCATTTTCAATTATAAAACTTGAATAGACATAGCATAACATTTAACTACAAGAGTATATTTTATGAAATTGATTCTCTCAAGGGTTTGATCGCGGATATATATTAGTTTAATTTATCGAACTTCTAGCAAAAGAGGTTGCATAGTACCCGTAAAACATTGGACGTATCCCTTAGTATTTATACTATACATGAACGACCATAAGACCCTCTTCCCCCATCAAATCAAGATTATCAACTAATAAGATATATTTGAGTACGTTACTAATTTTGAATAGAAGCTAATTGTGTAAACCTTCAGCCTAAGATTCTCCTTGTGATAACAATGAGTGAGAAAAGTTATAGCCACCATAACTCTCCTAGGGGTTCTCAATATATTCAAAACTTACCAAATCTCAATGTCAGAATGGATAGGCCCTTATCACTTCAAGAACAATGTTGAACTATGACTGTTCATCCTTTTGTCATCGTATATTCACTAGTTGAACGAAATTTTGAGCTTAAACATTCTTTTATTAAAGGGGTACCAAAATTTACTGGTTCTGAAAATGCCTATGAATTTCTAAGTGAATTTGAATTGTATTCATCCACAACTAAAAAGCAACAATTGTCTAATGAATCAATCAAGCTAAGGCTAATTCTATTTGCATTATTTGAAAGCGCTAAAAGATGGCTAAATTCTCTTCCAAGATAATCCATAAGAAGTTAGGACGAATTTGTCGCTGTATTCTTGAAGAATTTTTTCCCATTCCATAGAACTCTAAAAATCCGAACTGAAATAAATCAGTTTTCTCAAAATGAAGGGGAAACATTTTCAAAATACTTTAAGAGATTCAACCAACTATTATATAGTTTCCCTCATCATTCTATTCCTAAACATCACTTATCTCAAATTGCATATGAAGGGATAAACTGTCAAACTCGTAACTAGAATCAATGTGTGAAGGAGAATTTATGTCTAAAACGGCCGATGAAGCTTAGGAATTGTTAGAAGATTATTCTAGACAGGTTATGGGTATCAATTCATGTTCCCATTCGTACTTCTACTAGTGGAGTGCATGTTGTGGATCTAATTCATTTTCCTTTAGAAACTCAAACTCCTTAAATCATGGAAGGACAACCCTAGTATTACCCTCAAGACTAAGTCAATGCGATAGCTCAAAATAGCCCCTACTCTTCCACATATAACCCTAGTTGGAGAACTCATCCAAATTTCTCATGGTCTAATTCCAATAATGTTGCAAATCCATCTTACATGATACCGAATTTGAATTACCAAGCTCCATTTTCTTATAGTCCTCAAACTTATCAAGTCACACCTCAATCCAAGTCTTCAAATCAAACATATATGCATTCTAACCTTCAATCGTTAGCTCATTCTCCTTCATCTTCTGAAACTTCAAAGGAAATTGTTCGACTTGAGAAACAAATGGACAATCATGATGCAAAAATCGAACAAATGATGGATATGATGAAGGAGTTAATGATAAGTAACGAGAAATTGCCTAGTCAACTCGAGGTGAATCCAAAATATAATTCTTGTACTGTGAACTCTTGTGAGGATGAAAACCATAATTCGATTAACTCTGTCACCAACCTTTGCTCCGGAAAAATTATTGAAAACAATGTTGACAACCCCGACAATCATTCGAAAAGCTTGATTCTCCGCCGTTGGCAACTAAGGCCAATCCTTCTGAACCTTCCAAATCTCCATCTTCTTCGAATGTTGGTAATCCCAACATCCATTCTTCTAATGTCGGCAACCCTGATAATATATCGTCTTCTAATATTGGAAATCCCAACATCCCCTCTTCTATACCCTTGCCTCCTACACTTCCTATATCGAAACCTTCTTCTTCGAACAACCGAAATTCTGAAAGAGTCTATAAACCAGTAGCTCCATATCCTCATAGACTTAACAATAAGAAGAAGGATTCGAATTTCAAAAAAATTCTTGAAATCTTCAAACATGTTCGTGTCAATATTCCACTTTTAGACATCATCAAACAAATTCCTAAATACGCCAAGTGTCTCAAGGATTTATGCACCCAAAAATGAGCACTAATGTTCCAAAAACTGCCTTCTTGACGGCGAAGACTAGCTCTGTTTTCTCAAATTCTTTACCAATCAAGTATAAGGACCCCAGTTGCCCTACAATCAGTTGTAAAATAGGAAATACTCACATCAGTTATGCCCTACTTGATCTTGGTGCAAGTGTCAATCTTCTTCCCTACACTGTTTATCGTCAACTAGGACTAGGTGAATTAAACCTACCAACATAATAATTCAAGTAGCTGATTGATCTGTCAAAAAGCCATTGGGTATAATCGAAGATGTTTTTCTTCAAATTGAACAATTCTTTTTTTTTCGTGGATTTCATAGTTCTAGAAGCCAAGCCTGTTTCGAATCATAATAGTTAAATTCCATTGACTTTGGGTCGTCCCTTCTTAGCCACCTCGAATGCTATCATAAACTTTAGGAGTGGCCAACTTCGATTATTGTTTGGGCACTTAACCAATGAATTGAATATTTTTAATCAACCCAAAGAGATGGAAATAGGAGAAGTCGACATAATAGAAACAATTTTAGATGACACGTCTAATTTATCTCCTCAAAAAGCTTCACTTTCCTCAATAGACATGCCCATTATGTCCTTTGAAGAATTATTCGAAGATGAGCTTAAATTTTTAAATGATGAATTGGGAGAATGTCTCGAAGATAAACTTAGTTCAATACCATCGAATGAAATTACTGCTAAAAACTCAAGTTTATGAGACTATGATAATCTTCAATTGAATTATTGGCACGATAAAAAAATTATTGGAAGGATTTTGAACTCAGAATTCATTGATATGCCAATGGTACCTCACAAATCAAATAAGAAATCATCATGCATCATTTTCGGTAGAGGCAAGTGTGGGGGGAAAAAGAAATTTCATTTTTCACAAACCATTTATCATCTTCGTAGATTTCGTCTTGCATTTGATTTTCACATGCATATAGTTGTTAAATTGCATTTTATTTTACAAATCATTTTGCATTTAATCCATCTTTGGGTTCTATATATCTTTCAAATTTAGGAAACCTGCTTATAGTGTGGACACTGTTTAGTCCAAGTGTGGGGTGAGTCTGCATTGCATCTTTTTTTTTCATTTTCATGCATTTAGATTAGACATCATGCATTTTAGATCATAATAACATGCCAATTTTTAAAACTTTCTTTCTTTTTGAAACGCGATTCATTTTAGATTGATACAACAAAATAAGATTACAATTGATAGTCAGTTGATAGTATTTTTTTCTCTCCATTAAGATCGAATAAAAAATATAATGAAAAGTTGAATTTTTAGAGATAATAGTGTAACCAGTACATAGGGAGATTCTTAGATGATGGCCATGAAGTTTATTCCAAATTGTAGTCTTTGTTTAATGAGTGGAGGACTTAAAATACTTATATTGGCTTTTCAAATCTTTAAGACTAAGTTGTGTTAAGCTAAATTCACGTAAGCTCTCTCTTGTTCTTATATTTTCAATAATAATAATAGTAATCCAAGGGTATCCAACATTGCTTGTAAATCTAGCGTTGGTGTGCAAACCTGCCAAGCTCTATCTGACATGTTGTTGACAAAGTCAGTGTTAGTATATCTTGATCTCATTTTACGAGTTGGACACCTAAGGATTACCGACATCTTGTTGGCAAAGTCAACGTCGGTCTGCATAATCCGCCAAGCTCTTTCCCAACTCTCCATTAATCTGCGAGGCAGTGCATGGGTGGTATACCTTGGTCTTTAAGTTAGGTGTATGTAATTAATTATAGAGCTTCATTTTTATAGAGATTGAGAATAAGCAATGATGCCCAAACACTTCTTGACCTTATTGATTTGACTAGTCATACACAAGGAAATTAGAACACCACTTTGCGAACTGTGACAAGCAAACTACGGATTTATTTCATGGTTGCACTATGTTATCAACCAAACCAACTGGTCAAACTAGAACATAACATTTGAAAACTCGAATTATGTTGAAAATTTATGACAAGTTGAGGTATCTAAAATACAATCAACTGACTAGAAATTGTTAACTTAATTTTTTGTACCATTTTTCTGAAACAAGTCATGGTTTCATTTTTTTTATTTTCATTTTCATATGTCCATTGCATTCATGTGGTTGCATTAGAATCATAACATACTGCATTTGGATTTTGTGGGTAGTATCCGTTGAAAACCCTCAAGAGACACCACTCGTCCTACTAGGGACACCTTATGGTTTAACGGCTTGTTGCATACGCTCAATGCAATCGTGTTTCCTACGATAGTGTAACCTATCTAGTTTAGTTTTTCATTTTTTTACTCGAGGATGAGTAAAAGATAAGTGTAGGGGTATTTGATCAGCATAGAAATATGTTATTTTATGCTCTTATATCTTATCTTTTGTAAATAAATAAATATTACTTTAGGTATTTTTTTCGTGTGTTTTTACAGGTTCAATAAATGTCTCCTTTATTCAATTAATGACCACTTGATAAAAAAAAGAAGCTACTTTCCCATCTCAATGAGTTTTCAATCACAAAGGATGCTGTAACACACTTGTAAATGCTTGGAAATTTCAACAGAGTGACCTAGGTTCGATCCCTGTCAACCCCTCTTTTTGCTGAAGAAAGGAACATTCACACTGCCTCCTTTGCTTTGAAGAATTTATGGATTAGTGATATATTGTGTATATATATTCATATGTATGTATGTATGATATGCACTAATAAATATTTCGGGAATTGGGAATATTGTTCATAGAGAAATCAAAGCGAATCTTTCATATTTACTTGCCACAAAGATGAAGATTTGATTGAATTATTGCCAAGGAAAAAAACCAATCAATCTTCCACATGTCACTCCTCAGAAGAGGAAATCTACATGGAATATCTCAAGTCTATCTTCATATTTGTAAATAGATTATTTCATGGGATTCATTCTTGGCCCAAATTATTATGATAGAGAGGAGTCTACATCCCTATAAATACACATGATATCCATTGTAAAATAAATCGATCATTCTGTACTTCTTTTCTCCATTAATAAAGTTTTCTTTTACTTTTCCGCGTTTTTAATTTCTTAGCAATTAGTGCTGTCTACACAATTAGATTTGGTAGAGCACTATTTGTCTTTTGCACTTATTTTCATTAGTGATTGATCATCTGATTGGATTCAGCGACAATCCTTATTTTATTCTCTGTTGTTACTTTATTTCTACAATTTTAATTTCTTCTTTTTATTTGCTTTCCTAGGTCATTTTGGATTGAATATAGATTTGATTAGATTCAGATCTGTATTCAATTCAATAATAGTTTTATTACAGTTCAATTTTTATTGTTTTTCAACCCAACCTCCAAATTTCGTATAACTCGCCCAAGAAATATATAAATAATAAAATTTAAAATTCCTCCCTGTGATTCTACCTGCATACTACACGATCTGTGCACTTGTAATTATTATTTTAAAATTCGCGCTTTTCTAACTCTTAGAAAGCATCTTGCCTTCAGCACTTCAATCATAAATCGCCAGTCCACTGTGTCAAAAGCTTTGGCGAAGTCCAACTTGAGAAAAGCACAAGGGACATCAAATCTATCACAGTGAGAAATCACTTCACCAACCAACGCAGCACCATCAAGAATGTTTCTTCCCTTAATAAAAGCAGTTTGGGACTTATCAATCAACGTATCCAACTTAGTTTTCAGCCTATTGGCCAATACCTTCGTGATTCAAGAGGCTTCCCCACCAAGTGGATTGAATGGATTTCTATGATTCTTTCATCAAGTAGATCTAACATTTGTGTCAATGGAGTTGCTGGCTCTACTATCCACTCCAAGCGTGGTCTGAGACAGGGCGACCCACTCTCCCCTCTTCTTTTTGATTTGGCGGCAGATGTCTTTTCAAAAATTCTGAAGCTGGGCTGTGCAGATGGGATTCTTAGCGGCTTTGGCAGTGATCACGTGGTTGGGGGCATCAATTCTCTGCAATACGCTGATGACACTATCATTTTTAGCAAACCAGACTGTAAATACCTTGCTGCACTTAAATTTATTCTCTATGCTTTTGAAAGCTTATCTGGCTTAAAAATTAACTTTCATAAGAGCAGTGTTCACACGTTGGGTTGTAGTGATGATTTACGCAGGTCATGTGCTGAGATGTTTAATTACAAGGCTGATGTTTTTCCTTTGAACTATCTGGGTATGTGCATCCGCCCCAAGAAATTAATGAAGAAAGACTGGCAGCACTTGATAGAGAAGGTGGACACTAGACTGGCGAGGTGGAAAGGCAACTCATTATCAAGAGCTGGCCGTCTCGTGCTTGTCAATTCTGCTCTGTCGTCAATTCCGTTGTACTGAATGTCCTTCTACCAATTTCCTGGTTGGGTGCTGGAGAAGATTGACGCAATTCTTCGTAATTTTTTCTAGACTGGTACTAAAGAGACGAAGAAACTTAGCTGTTTGATTTCTTGGGATCAAGTTTGCAAGTCTAAAGAGCAAGGGGGACTCGATGTCATTAACTTGAAGACAATGAATCGTGCTTTACTTTGTAAGTGGATGTGGTTAATGATCTCTGACAAGCACGCTATATGGAAAGAATGGATTATTAGCACATGTTATAATGGCATTTTTAGTTGGAATACTGATTTCTCATTGTGCTCCGTGTTTTGGCGCAATGTTATGGCTCATGCGCAATGGATGAAGCTGGGTACCAAGATTGTGGTGAAGAATGGACACAACACATCATTTTGGTTAGATAGCTGGCTAACTAATGTCCCTTTCTGTGCGGAGTTTCCTGAGCCTTTTGGTATTGCACGCAACAAAAATTTCACTGTTAGAGAGATGTATGATAATGAAGCAGCGGGCTGCAAATGGAGATTGTCTTTCTCGAGGCTGGTGGCTGGTAATGCATTGTCTCAGTTATGCAGGTTGTTTGTTTTGCTTGAAGGGGTGACTTTAACTAATGAGAGGGATGAGTTTATTTGGATGTTGGAGGGAGAAAGAAAGCTGTTTAGCGTTCGAAGCATTTACAAGTTGTTCAACTTTGCTGGAATTAGGAGGTTGGGGTTCGAACATATGTGGCGGTTCAAAGTCCCTGACAAAGTTAAAATTCACATGTGGATTGTGATACATGGTAGATTGAACACGGTTAGCAAAATTCATAACAGCAAGACATGGCAAGGAGACACATGGCCAAGTAAAGGTGCAACAAGGAGAACACAAACATGTCAAATGTACAAAGCCAGCTAGGTAGAAATGCAAAGGCACAGGTGTAACACAATAATGGCCAGCATACAATACACCATAACAACCAATTTGGCACAAATGGATGCGGAGATATAATACGGGTAAAAGTCGTATCATATTTGATAGTGCTCAGATTCGTATCAAACTACATTTTGCGATCCGCACTACCCCAAACGCCCTAAATCTGACCGTCCATCAACGAAGCCCTAGATTAGTTAATTTGATACGGCTTTGGGCCAAATCGAATCTGTATCATATTGTGCATCACATTAGGCACTCGGAATAAAAAATTTGGCCACTCCCTTTTCCCTTTTTTTTTTACTTTAATGGTGACCGGAAACCCAAATTAGGTTTTCGGTCACCAAATCGTGCCTCCACCTTCGACTGGGACGAACAACCCTCTCCTTCGCCAGAAACGCAGCAACCCTTAGTCTCCCTCCCTCCTTCGACAGCGAAGGTATGTGTTTCAATTGAATTTTGGCATGCATGATTGATAGTAGGGAACAAATCGAAAGCTTTGTGTGATAATTGATTGCTAGTTGTGTTAGTACTTCGTGTGTTTGCTGTTTCGATTGAATTGGTTTGTGTAAGTGTGTTAGGGACCGATCTATGGTTAGACCCTAAAATCAGAGAAATCAAATTTGAATCATGTTTTGTGATAATGTAAAAAACATCTAAATATTTGTTAGAATGCAGTATAATTTTTGTTAAAATTGCCATTAGATGTATGGTATAATTTTAGATTGCGGTATATCCATGAAACAAAGAAACAACAATGAGTTAGTTTGCCATGATTTCATCGTCATTTGACTGTTTGTTTGCCTTATGCTTGAAATTTAAATTGGGTTGTCTAATAACAAGTTTACTCTATTTTGATGCTTTAACAAGTGCACTGAAAATATTTTAACAGATTTGTTGAAAATTTTGGTAGATGGATGATTACTAGACTTTCTGGTTAATATTTTAATAGGCGATCCACCAGGTGGGTGCATTTTAGCTCACGTGTAGGGTCGAGTATCCATGCTTATTAGCTTTATCCAAATGTCGGATGTTGCTGCCCTTAACCTGAGTAAAAATATGCTTTCACCAGGAACTTTCCCTTACTTTGTAGCACAGACTTTAGTGTAAGTTATCTTGCACTATACAGCCTGCTTCAAAGAAACTGAAAGTTGCAAGTGAAAGTAGCTTTTTCCAAAGGTTAAGTGAAGGGGCATTCGACATTTGGATAAAGCTAATATGCATGGATTACTGACCCTGCACGTGAGCTAATATGCGTCCACCTGGTGGATCGCCCAGTAAATTCTTAATTAGAAAGTCGAGCATGTGTGTCATCCAACGATGATGATTCGATATCTTTAGACATTGGAGCAGGTATATAGTGTTTTACACTTATCTCTACGTAATATCTTACATAAGAATTGAATGGACATGTACTTGTGTGCACATCTTGAAAATTCTTTTCGTTTATTTGTTCCTTTTTGTGTGTATAGGAGGATGTCCTGTATGCTAGGGTACGAACTACCGGTGTTGCAGATGGACTACACTTCAGGTGATTCTTCTTTTGGGTTTGCATTTTTAATGACTATCAATTTTCCACTCCTATTTATAGTTAATTTCATTTAAACGTCTATGGTCATAGCAAAGCCACTTTACAATGTGTATTCATTCATTTTTGAGACATAAGCTGATCGACTACACAAACACATGGACGGTGCTCGACTAGTTGCGGCTAGTCATCGACTAGTCTACTAATTGAGATCAAACCATGACATGAAGTCTCGACTTGCTTTTTGTATGAATTTAGGCAGCATGGGTAGAAATTAGTCGACTAATCGACTATTCGATTCGACTAAGTTGTTATTGGTTCCCAGTGAAGTATTTGTACACAAACTGATCAACTACCGTTAAATTACACAAATACACTGATCGACGTGATATGCCCTTCACTACTATTGGTGTCCAGTGAAATTACACAAGTCCAAAAATATTGAAATTATCATCTAATCCATTATATTTGTAATGTGATTCCCTCAACTATACATCCAACTCTGATTCATACGGTTCTATAACATCCAATTACTCATCATTCCACATTTCAAACTCAGATATACCCTGCGACATTGATTTTTTGTTAAAATCATTATTGTTATCACCTTTTCAACCAAAATTAACATTCATTGGCGCATTCTGAACATACTCTGCTGAATACAGATCTTGTAAAGAAGAGGCATTGTATTTCATATTTTGGACTGATTCTACAGCAGGATAAATCTTTGGAAAACAAAACTCAATTAGTTTCATTTCATATCTGTATTAACATACACTTTGCTTTGTATTCATGTTTGCGTCTCAGTCACAGTGAGTTACAATGTTGATCTATTGTCTAGCCATGAAGTATTTGTAACTTGTTTCTTGTATTTTATAGGTAGTCTTGTTGGAGATTATGGTGCTTTTGTGTTGCTGGAACTCAGACTGCAGGCTATATATCACGATTCAGTTTTGCTGCCAAATGAAACTTGAACTCCAGGCTGGCTATCGCCCTCAATCTTTCTGGCCTCGACTGGAGTTTTATCAGGCTATTATCTTTTTACCTCATTTTTGTTACTTCGTAATGTGATGAAAATCTTTGACAGTTTCCTTTTATTGTATATGTTTGTATGTACATCGTGTTATGACAAACCTTGTAATGCTTTGAGTGTGTGTGTGTATATATAAAAATTGTGTTATTCCTATGTATACTTTATGGTATGTATGCTCTGTGTTATGAAAGATATGTGCTACATTTTCTGTTTTTATATATATATACACACACATATATGATATATATACATGTATATGTGTGCATATATATATATATATGTGCACACACACATATAATTAGACATGGATAACGACCATGTTTGATTAGACTTTAGATACGGCTAAGAGCCGTATGTTAATACAGTGAGATACGGTGCCGTATCTAATAATTTAACACGCCGCTTTTTGATATGACTTTTTACCGTGTCCAACTACTTTAGATACAGCTAAAAACACAGTCTAATCAGCATATATGGTGTAGTGATACTAAATAGTCAGGTGCAAGTCTCAGCATAAAAGAAGGCAGTGAGAACAATAGCAAGCACGTGCACAAGACACAAGGATGTCAAGGCAGGCAATGACAAGCAAACATATAAAATAACAAGAATATCATGTATATCATATGTTCAAATCGGTTATCAAGTGCAAGGTGACTCATTACACAGATCCTGACAAACTGATCAAGCTTAAAGCATATAATCCAATTATAATGCACTGGCATGTCAACATTAGCTTATAGCATAATATCAGTGATGAAAACAATACAGATAGAAATCAAGTGTATTGATGATAAAGAAAACATGCATCGACAAGTATAAAGAAGAACAATGGAGTAAATATTCAAATTTTCTATGGTATATATTCAAGTAACTTGTTCTCATCAGTAACGATCAAAAGGAAGTGGCAAAGATTTTTTTTTTTGGACAAACTAATTTCGGAAAATAGGGAACAAGTAAAAGAAAAATATCAAAATCCAAAATATGTTTTGAAATAGTCAAGAACTTCAAGCCAAAGAATATTATCCACAAAGCCGAAATCAAATATACGCTAGATTTGCAATCTCTCATTTCTGGAAAGAAGGCCAATTCAACAATTTCTAGAAATTAGGATATATACACAATCTTTTATTTTAAGAAAGATGACTGTTAGCACAAAAAATAAGCAAGGTAGATTGAGAATGAGAATCAAAGCTAAGGAGCATAAGAACCACTGGTACTCCAAAGGAGGTAGTGCTAAGCTTCTTGTAACGTCCTTTTGAAATATGAGAAGGAAGAAAAGAGGAATTTCCTTTCAGACCAGAAAGCCCCTTTCAGTCTTAACTGAGAGGGCATTAACTTCGGGTTTGTTAACCCAACGAAAGAACGACGGAAGTAAGCCAAGGATAAAGAATCAGAAGAAACAAAGAAGGAACTAAGAACCATAAACAGGAAAATCTGTAACGGGAAAGGACCTTCGGTCATATTTCGAAAGGCTTGTCTTCTATAAAAAGGAACTGGCAAAACAAGATCATCCCCCGAGGATGTCTAAAGGAAAACACATTCCAAAGTACGCAACAAAATCAAGTGGAAAGGAAAAGAGCAGAGGAGAAGCCCACTGAAAGGGTTGAATATCAGAAAAAGAGCATTCGGACCTAACAAATAGATTGACCATATCAGAGAGAACATTGATTCAAAGATGGTTCCGACTGTAAGGCGAGAGTCCGCATATTCCTACACCTCTCACAACTCTTTAGATCACAACTGGAAGATAATATCCTACAAGTATTGATGAAACATGATAGCCGATGTTGGGGATACCTTCGCATAACCGTTAGGAAATCCTTCGAAGTAGTGTCTGGACGAGACCCTCGAGGCCGAAGGGAAGCCAATCTGCACCTGTAAATAGAGCCCTAGAAGACCAAGATGGGGATAGTCGGTTGATTCCAAAATTTCATACTCATAAATTTCAGGATAAAACTTGAATTTGTAAATCAATTTGGGGAAAAAATTTGTAATACTGCATATACTCAACAAAGAGGAGATGTGTGGCGATTAAGGTAATTATGAGAAATCTTTTTCAATTAAGCATATTGGTGTTATAATTCGCAAACATTATAGGTACAATATGTGGGTTATGTGGATAATAAGAACCTGTTCATACCCTTGTCCGTGATCATCCTTAGTAAGGATAATGACCATCCTTAGTTTACTAACCATAGCGATAATCCAAAATTATGTTAGGATCCCTTTATCATTGACCTATTAGATTCACATGCTCATCAGGGTTATAATTATATTCCAACTTCCCAACTAGGTCTTTGAGAAACTAGTGAAAACCTATCATTTGATGGTTGTTTAAAAAGTTCCAAATCCTCCAAAACCATTCTTACGATGCTTGATTCCTCGGACAGCCTGGTCCAGAGCTGCCGAAATTGTATCCATCACCAAAAGGGTCTCATGGAAAAGAACCCAAAAGACAACCTTTATCTGGCAAAACCCGAGGGACCGCTCCAATATGCTAAGGGAATGTTTTACGAAAGGATAGGTCTTCACTTAGAAATTAAAGGGAAACTCATAGCTAGTTTTGATTTCTACAGGAAATTTACTTCGAAATCCTACGGAAGCATTTCAACGAGGACTCCGAAACATTAGAAATTTACAATTTTAGTTCATTCCTTCCGAGAATTTGGAATTCTACGATCAGACTCTATTTTTGGGGTGTTAAACATAAATTTGGATAACATTTATGGCTCGAACCTCCAACCCCGTTTTTTTCCAAGCATTATTAAAGTTTAAACTTAATTAAGAAAGAAACCAATGGGAAATAAGCCTACGGGAACTCTTAACGGATTACAAAGGATCGTGAAAGCCTCAAACAATGTTTCGCACTAACCAAAAGATAAGGATTATAGACAGAATGAAAATCCCAATAAAGTAAGAATATATTCCTGTTGAGTGAATTATCGACTCAATAGCAATATACAGACACCCCCGCAGTGTAGTAATGAGAAATAAGTTGCGACTCCTTTCATTTTTTTGACATAAGGATAACTAGGGAAAATTAGGAAAAAGGTTAAATTGACCTCTGAAGGGAAGGAGGGAGTTGAACGCGATACGACAATACCCTAACATGGACAATAAATCAACCAAATTGGAGCAAGGATCTTCAGAGCCATTCCAAAAGGAAATATTTTATGTGGATTTAAGGTTCCAAAAGAAACAAATGTTGCAAATAAAATCCCTGAGTATTATTAACCAAAGAGAATAGGGGTTTACGACTTAGGAAGAGTAGGAATGAACCCATCTTAAAGAGGGTTTACCTTATCTTTTAGCAATCAAAACAATACATTATTCCATAAAATAAAAATGGCTATACAAACTTTCTCTCGGGGCTCAATCTTCAAGGAAAAAATAACAAAGGATTATGAGGCCTTTGCCCAAAAATGGTAAGATACTATGGATAGGTCCCTGGAAAATCGGTACCCATATCAACCAGGGAAGCATAGAAGCATCACCAATAGACAATCTTCATAATGCCCCTCCGTAATAAAATTGAAGAGGAAAGTATTTTAGTATTGTATAGGATTGCAGCCAGAAGAAAGGAAATCAAAAGATGAGCCTTTAAGAAAAAGGGAAATGTGACAAGCCAAATTCCGACGGACCGTTTTTTTTCAAAATTCCAATCCATCAAAACTCGAATTGGTTTGCTCTGGTATCCTGCAAAAAAGAAATAAACATAAAAATTTGTCAGAGCTTAGAAAAAATCTCATAGCAGAATGGATAAAATATAGTATAATCAAAACATAGCCTTACCATATTATTAATATTGCATAACCAGTATCCAAAGCAATCATGTCTCTACCACGAATCTGACCAGCGAGTATGTTATGAGGAGGGGTTCAGAACACATGTTCTGGTGACTGGATTTAAACTATACGCTTTGGATAATCCTACATATACCGTTCAACCATGTTATCTTATTTATTAGGTTACTTGGGTTATCAGCACTCAAGGCTTACACACACGTCATACCCACTTACATCCTAGTGAATTAACCTAATATAGTATATATGTAGCTACCCCCAATATTGAGGTATACCCCAAGGTTCCCCACTTGCACGGTCTCCACTGTAACACCATCGAAATATATGCAGTCCCCCATCCTACGCTGTAGTGACGTACGGATAACAATATTACGTTCCGCATATATCTGTCATTACTATGCGACGCAAACATATGGACTGCCACCTTTGTTCAAATCCGGATTCATACCGGAGTAATGCCCTCAAGCCTACGATACATCACCCAGAGCCGACATGCACGTATCTAGACTATCCACCATACGTATCTTCAATTGTAGCTCGATGCCTCAATCACACGTCTTCTAATGTGTATCGAGTGTAGGATCTAAATTAACCCTAAAGGGGGGATGAATAGGGTTTATTGCAAATTAAATGAATTTAAAATAAATATCACAGAAAAATTGCAGAAAGAAAATCACACACAGAAAATACCCAGCTTCGGCAAAACTGTGCCTATTGCTACATTCAAGGTTTCTACTAGGAATTATAAACAATCTCTTCGCTTACAGACTCCTGTAAACTTGCGACCTTCGCTTCCGACTGTTTAAACCCTACGCTCAAGACCTTGACACAACTCGATCCGTTAAGTTGTGATTTTTCCAACTACAGACACTAGTAGTTATTGACTCTAAGAGATAAAACTTGAAATTTAAAACAAGAAAAAAATAAAACCCTTGTTGTTAAGTTAGGAGTTAGCCCCTTTTAAAACATGGTCAGTCATCCTTTATTCTCTGTTGCCTTTTTCCTTCTATGGTCATGGCGGCTACTAGGGTTTTTCTGAAATTGGTCTTCCTCCAATAATTGCTCGATCAAATTGAAGCTCCTGGATTCCGATCTGATGTTGATTGCTCTGGAAAGTTTCGTATGTAATTTTTGCCCTTTTTCTCGTTTATTTATGCTCGATTTTTGCTCTCGTTTCACCTTGCCTTATGCCGATGATGACTATGTGTATTTATAGGGTTTTTAAACCCTAGAATCTCTGATTCTAGACAATTCATGGGCCTTGAATTGTTCTTATGACTTGGGTATCTGATTTGAATTTCTCTTCTGAGATTCCTTTGATTTTAAAAACCAGCTGTATATTTTGATTGGAGAAAATCTCGATAGCTTTTTAAAAAAAAAACTTTGATTTGGTCCTTTTGAAAATATCCTATGAATTTTGCTCATCAAAATTTGACTATGGTATTTAAATATCTTCTATATCTTTGAACTTTTCAATCTAACCTTTTAGACTTGAACTAGTCTTTAACTTCTAGAATTTTGATGCTGATATTTAACTTGAACCAACTGTTAAAAATCTAATGTGAACTGGTGCTACACTTGAGACCTTGAACTTGACAGTGCCTTGGATACTTGACTTCGAACTTTTCTCTGGTTTTACACTTGAAATTTGGAGTCTTGATATGATTAGTATTGAACTATTTTGCTGATGCACTTTTGAACTTATCATGCCCGTGCCTTAAACTTGCATCATGACCTGTATATGCACCACTACACTTGATACTTCACTTTGAAATCTTCTGTTTATTTGAACTGATAAGAACAGGAGCTTTACTTGACCTTGTGAATGGATATTTTACTTAAGTAACTTTCCTTTTGCTGCAATTATGAATATTACATGTCATTTGTTGTCTTAGCTTGTTCTTACTCAAACATGATATTGCCTTTATCTTGTTAAGAACTGATACTACTCTTGCGTTTTACCATTGAATAGAAACAATACTTGATCATTGATACTTCACTTTGTAATCTTGGGTTCTTGGTATTTGGCCTGTACACTTATATGACCTTACTGCTCCATGTTAGAACTGATGCATTATGTTGAATTTGTGAAATTTGTTTATCACTTTAACTAGTTCTTGCTTTTACCATTTCATGCCTGAATCCACTGCACTGTTTTACTTAGTTAGTTGTTCTTGTTTGTGCATCCATTGCCATGCTATTTTGGCATTTTGTTATGCACACTGATTTTGTGCTTCACCATCTATCACTGTAATGTTCACCTGTGTTGATCTTCATGTTGGATATGCTGCCCTATGTTGATCCTTCCATGTCCATGTCCACTGACATCACCATGCTACATGCTATGTTGCTTATCTGCCACTTTAACTTTTTGCTTGATTCAAACTCACCATGCTTGGTTGTACCAGTGCATGTTTCCACCTGATTTGAACTATGTTGCTTCATGGATTGTTTTATATTTTCTCTACCATGTTGACTGTGTTGAGCTGAAACTTCCACTTGCTCCAACTATGTTGCTGTTACCATGTAACCTGAAAAACATGCTTTTGACCTTCTGCTCGATCACTCATGCCTTGTATCTTGACTTTTGATTTGGACCATGATTTGCTGTGTTGACTTTGTTGCTCGACCCTTGAGCTTGCTGTTGACTTTATATTGAGTTGTTTTCATATGTGCACTGAGTCGAGATGGTCCATGTGGCTACTCGTCAGTTGCTCACCGTATTGGCGAGGCAGTGCACACGTGTATATACACGTGTGTATATGCAGCCAACCAGATAATTTTTCCTGTCCCTGCATATCAGACCAAGTGTAGAAAAAATGATGAGAAACACACTGTAATTCTGAGGCAAATAAAACTTAAAAATAAATTCTTATTTGATTTGATTTGATTTTATTTTTGTTGCAGTCTACTGTGTGTGTTCTTCTGTATGTGACAAGTAAGAAGAGACTGGACTGGATTGGAGCATGTGAAGATTCAGAAGTCAAAAGACTGAAGGCAGAGTGTCAGTAAATGAATGTGTATATGAAATCGATTGTAGACATGAATAAAATTGTACTCTTATTTGTAAAAGACAGATGTGATTGAAATAAAATGTTATTTTATTGTGTTCAATTCAATCTGTCTATTTTTATTTGAATTTCTTCAGTATTATAGTTTCATGTGTGATGTGTCTTATCAGAAATATTCAAAACTATTAATTGTAAACAGTGGAGTGATGTATATGTACTATTTCAAATGCTGAATTAAATGGAAAATACTATTTGAATATTTAATTATGTGTGATAGTAATCTATTCAAATAAATATTTGATTCTATGTATGATATGAAATCTAGAATAGTACTATTTACAAACACATTTATAAAATAATATATATATATATATATATGTTTGTTATCATCAAACAAAAATCATACTGTTATACCCAACATTCTCCCCCTTTTGATGATGACAAACAAATCAAAGATTTTGAATGCATTTGAAGCGTGAAGTATATTACTCCCCCTATTTGTATGCGCCCCCTACAACTAAGCATCCCTTATTGATGCATAGATTTGAAAATTTTGGAATAAATTAATAAAAAATACCGAATTTCAAAATATTCTATAAATGTTTACTCATCCATCAAAATCTTGACCATTCTCCCCCTTTTGTTATCATAAATAGAATAACAGAAATTAAAACGGTGATGAATATAAACTAGAAATATAAATTCAGATCAAGAGGAAAATATATCGTAAATCTCATTTAATCAAACAAAAATCATAATATTCTTCGAATCAGAAGCAAATTTAACTTTTAGAATGAATGGGTTTACGGTGGATTTTATAGAATGAGGAGAGTTCAATAAAAATTGAATATTTGAATATGATTTTAAAGATTTTAAATATGCTCAAAAACGTGTTAAGCACTTCCTAACCACGCATAGCCCAAAGGTCTTTTAAATGGGGTTAGTAGTAAGTTAACTTTATCCTCTCTAATGAGTTCCATCCATGCACAGCCCAAAGGTCTTTTAAGTGAGAATGGAAGCACATAGCGATTAAGGTAATTCACCCACGCATAACCGCGAGGACTTTTAAATGGGAGTGAATACCAAGGATAAATTATTATTATTTTATTATTTTTTAATTCCAAGAATAATTAGAACTCCCCAAATTAAATAAAACCATGATGAATGACAGAAGTATGGCTGATATAGAAAATGGTCGTGAAATAAGCTCTAATTCATAAATATTATAAAATCTGTCCAATCATCATGAGATTTAAAACATTTCCTCGTGATATAAAAAATATTATAGTCAATACTCATCACAATTTCAAGATCTGACATAATTTCAACGAGTTCCAAAATAGTTCAAATGATCAATCATTTAACTTTTGAATAACCATTTAAGAATTTCTTAAAAAAATGGATAATGATCAATCAATTTATATAATTCCCAAATCTAAGCGTAATCGTGAAAATCTATCTTCGGGAAGAGGTTTTGTAAAAATATCAGCAAGTTGACAATCAGTTGAAATAAACTCAATACAAATATCTTCTCGTGAAATGTGATCTCTAATAAAATGGTGTCTCACATCTATGTGTTTAGTGCGTGAATTGTGAACAGGATTATTAGACAAATCTATAGCACTTTTACTTTCACATTTTAGTGGTACTTTTTTATAAATTAGACCAAAATCCGAAAGATTTTGCATCATCCATAATATTTGTGCACAACAACTTCCTAAAGCAATGTATTCGGCCTTAGTTGTGGATAGAGCAACACAATTTTGTTTTCGACTTGACCATGAAACTAATGAATGTCCTAGCATAAAACAAGTTCCACTAGTGCTTTTTCTATCCACAAGGGATCTAGCATAATCGGCATCAGAATATCCAGTCAATTTAAAATTATTGCATGTGGGGTACCATATTCCAAATTTGTGTGTGTGCAAAAGATATCTCAATATTCTTTTTGTGGCTTTTAAGTGAGATTCTTTTGGATTAGACTGAAAGCGTGCACATAAACAAACAACAAACATAATATCAGGCCTGGATGCGGTGAGATAAAGAAGTGAACCAATTATTCCACGATATTTTTTCTGATCAACTGCAACTCCTTTCTCGTCTTTGTCAAGCTTAGTTGAAGGACTCATCGGTGTTCTGAGTGGTTTTGCGTTTTCTAGTCCAAATCTTTTCAGCAATTCAGTGATGTATTTTGTTTGTGATATGAAGATGACCTTGGTTCTTTGTTTGATTTGAAATCCAAGGAAGTATTTCAATTCACCTACTAATCTCATTTCGAATTTATCCTGCATGACTTTTTCAAATTTCTCACACAGACGATCATTAGTAGCACTATGTATAATATCATCAACATAAATTTGAACTATTAAAAAATCTTCACCTTCATGTAATAGAAACAATGTCGTGTCAGCACTACCCTTTTTAAAACCGTTTTCCAAAACATATGCACTTAAACAATCATACCATGCTCTAGGTGCTTGTTTAAGACCATATAATGCTTTTTCAAGTTTAAATACATGATTTTGAAATTCATGATTTTCAAAACTAGGGGGTTGTTCTATGAAAACTTCTTCTTTTAATTCTCCGTTTAAAAACGCACTTTTTACGTCCATTTGTTTAAGTTTGAGACCTTTATAACATGCAAAACTGAGCAAAATTCTAATGGCTTCTAACCTAGCTACTGGTGCGAATGTCTCATCAAAATCAATGCCTTTGATTTGATTATATCCTTTTGCAACCAAACTAGCTTTGTTTCTAATTACATTTCCGGATTCATCAAGCTTATTTTTGAACACCCATTTAGTTCCTACTACTGGATAGTCATTTGGTCTAGGAACTAATTTCCAAACATTATTCCGTTCAAATTGATTAAGTTCTTCTTGCATTGCTAAAATCCAACTTTCATCACTAAGTGCAATTTCAACATTTTTAGGTTCTGTTTCAGAGATAAAACAGCTGCGAATACAAAAGGCATAGATATCTTTATTAAATGATGAATGAGTTCGTATACCTGCCATTGGATTTCCTATTATCGATTCTGGAGGATGGTTGGCTTTGAATTTCAACTTCTCGACTTCAAATGTTTGTTTTGTTGGGTCATCACTGCTAGTCTTTTCTTTGCTATTTTCTTTTTCATCATCATATGTAATTCCCTCATCATTTTTCTCTTTGTCCACAGTATTCAGATCTGATTCATCAAATTTCACGTTTATGGTTTCAACAATAGTTTTTGATTGTTTGTTGAAGATTCGATAAGCCTTGCTTCTTGAAGAGTAACCCATGAAAATTCCTTCATCTGCTTTTGACTCAAACTTACCAAGTTGATCACCTGTATTAAGAAGATAACAAGGGCATCCAAAAACTCTAAAATATGAAATGTTAGGCTTTCTGTCAAACCACAATTCATTGAACGTTTTGTTAAGTATTGGTCTAATCATTACTCTGTTTATTACATGGCACGATGTATTGACTGCCTCTTCCCAAAAAGTCAAAGGTAATTTATATTCACTTATCATAGATCTAGCAAATTCTTGTAATGTACGATTTTTCCTTTCGACCACCCCATTTTGTTGAGGTGTTCGAGGAGCAGAAAATTCGTGTTTAAAACCATTCTCTTCACAAAAAAATTTCAAAATCCAAATTTTCAAATTCACCACCGTGATCACTTCTTAAAGTTTTTATTGAAACACCTTTTTCATTTTGAACGAGTTTTGCAAACTTTGAAAAGTAATCAAAAGTTTCGGATTTTTTGGCTAGAAAATAAACCCATGTAAATCTAGAATAATCATCAACCAACACATAACAATAACATTTTCCATTCAAGCTAGCAATTTCATTTGGTCCAAATAAATCCATGTGAATCAATTCAAGTACCCTATTAGTACTAACAACATTTTTGGGGCGAAATGATGATCAACTGAATTTTCCCATAGTACAAGATTTGCACACTTTGTTACTTTTATATTTCTGATGTGGTAATCCCCTTACCAATTCTTTTGATTCAAGTTTTTCTAAGAGACTCATACTAGCGCGACCCAATCTCCTATGCCATAAGAAAACTTCTTCATCCATAGCTACTAAACATCGTGAGAGAGTCAAATCATCAAATGAAAGTGTATAAACGTTTCCTTTTCTTTTTCCCGTGAATATAATACTGTTCGTGGATTTTTCAATAATTTTGCAAGATTCACTATCAAATATCACACTCATTCCTTTGCCACATTGTTGGCTTATGGAAATGAGATTATGATGCAAGTTTTCAACATATAAAACATCAGTTAAGGAGAAAGTACTATTACCTACTCTACCTTTACCGATAATTTTACATTTTCTGTTATCGCCCATTATCACACTTCCACCTTTATGCTTTTCGAGGCTAAGGAACTTTGATTTATCACCTGTTATATGTTTGGAACAACCTGAATCCAAGTACCATTCTTGTTGCTCCTTAGCCCGCCAACATACCTACACACGAGAAGAAGAAAATGACCTAGAGAAACTCATAGGTCTAAAAAAATTAGTAACTGAATTTTTTTGATTTTGAACAACAGATCCTTTTGGAATCCAAATTTGTTTAAACTTACCAAATCCAAATCTGTAACACTTGCTTGTCGACCCTTTTGGAACCCATACTTGTATGAATTTTTTACTAGTGTTCTTACTTTCACATTTTTCATAGCTATGTCCAATTTTTCCACACTTTATACATTTAGGAAAAACACTACCACCCTTCGCATTATCATTAATGTGTGTTTTCCTGAATCCTAATCCTTTTCTATTGTTAGCATATAATTGATTTCCAAGCAGCATCCTAAATGACTTTTCTCCTTTTGAAAATATGCTCAATGTTATTTCAAGATATTTTACTTTGGTTTTAAGTGCTGCATTTTCATTTACAAGAGAGGTGCATCTATTGATGAAATTCTTTCTTTTTGTGTCATCACTTTCTTTTAGTGCCAAGTGTTCTTGTTTCAATTTTTCAAAATTTGCTTTAAATTCTATTTGCTCTTGTTTTAAAAACTTACAGTTTTCACAAACAAGATTTGACACTTTTTCAAGCTCAGTTTCTAACCTATTGTTTTCATGAACCAGTTTTAACCTATCAGATTTCAATTTCTTAACTTTTAGTTCAAGAGAATCAACGGTTTTGGTAAGATCATGACACATTAAAATTAAGTCTTTGTAAGAGTAGTTTGGTACCTCAGTGGAATCTTCTTCGCTACTTTCCGAGTCTAACTGTGCCATAAGACATAAATTGGCTTCCTCTTTATCACTGTCAGAGTCTTCTTCCTCTCCTTCTTCATCGTCCCATGTAGCTGCAAAATCTTTCTTTTTCTTCTTCTTCTTTCTGTCTTTCTGAAGTAGTGGACAATTTGGTTTAATATGGCCTGGTTTATCGCAGTTGTAGCATATGACTTCATCGTCTGAGTTGTCTGAATTCTTGGATTTGTTGGATTTTGAATTCTTCTTTCGTGACTTGAATTTCTTGTTAGACCACTTTTTAAGATCCATAGTCAATTCATCAATGGAATTCTCGGCTTCATCATTACTTTCAGCAGTGCTGTTTAGAGCAATTATCTTTTTCTTCGATTATAAATCATCGCGTCCTTCTTTGGCTTTTAACTTCATTTCATAAGCGATCAAGTTTCCAATCAACTCTTCTATTCTCAACTTACTTAAATCTTTTGATTCTTGAATGGCCGTTACATTGGCTTCAAAGTTCATTGGTAGTACTCTCAGTATTTTGTGTATTAATTCCACTTCAGTGTAGACTTTACCAAGAGCCCTTGCATTATAAATCAGTGTTGAGAATCGACCATACATCTCTTTTATATCTTCATCTTTACGCATCATGAAATTTTCATATTCGTTGCAGAGTAGTGCGAGATGGGATTCCTTTACTTGAGATGTTCCTTCATGTGTAACAGTGAGATATACGGTTAAACTCAGTTTTATCAAGAGCACAAATTAAAGTGTTCATTGCTTTGGCATCAGTTGAGAATAAATTTTTATCATTAGCATCCCACTTATCTTTTGGCTTAGGAATTTCAATATCATTAATAATCGTAACTGGAGGTTTGTAGCTTGTTTCAACAATATCCCATATATCATAATCAACTGAACTTAAGTAAATTTTCATCCTAGCTTTCCAATAGGCATAATCCGTTCCATTAAACATTGGTGGCCTAGCTATGAACTGACCCTCAGAAAAAGCGTTATTAGATAGATTCATGACTCTAGAGTTAAAAATACCTGGCTCTAATACCACTTGTAGGTTCTAAATTAACCCTAGAGGGGGTGAATAGGGTTTATTGCAAGTTAAATGAATTTAAAATAAATATCACAGAAAAATTGCAGAAAGAAAATCACACACAGAAGATACCCATCTTCGGCAAAACTGTGCCTACTGTTGCATTCAAGGTTTCTACTAGGAATTATAAACATTCTCTTCGCTTACAGACTCTTGTAAACTTGCGACCTTCGCTCCCGACTGTTTAAACCCTACGCTCAAGACCTTGACACAACTTGATCCGTTAAGTTGTGATTTTTCCAACTACAGACACTAGTAGCTATTGACTCTAAGAGATAAAACTTGAAATTTAAAAAAAGTAAAAAAAATAAAACCCTAGTTGTTAAGTTAGGAGTTAGCCCCTTTTAAAACATGGTCGGTCATCCTTTATTCTCTGTTGCCTTTTTCCTTCTATGGTGATGGCGGCTACTAGCGTTTTTCTGAAATTGATCTTCCTCCAATAATTGCTCGATCAAATTGAAGCTCCTGGATTCCAATCTGATTTTGATTGCTCTAGAAAGTTTCGCATGTAATTTTTGCCCTTTTTCTTGTTTATTTATGCTCGATTTTTGCTCTCGTTCCACCTTGCCTTATGTTGATGATGATTGTGTGTATTTATAGGGTTTTTAAACCCTAGAATCTCTGATTCTAGACAATTCATGGGCCTTGAATTGCTCTTATGACTTGGGTATATGATTTGAATTTTTCTTCTGAGATTCCTTTGATTTTAAAAACCAGTCGTATATTTTGATTGGAGAAAATCTCGATAGTTTTTTTTTAAAAAAACTTTGATTTAGTCCTTTTGAAAATTTCCTGTGAATTTTGCTCATCAAAATTTGACTGTGGTATTTAAATATCTTCTATATCTTTGAACTTTTCAATCTATCCTTTTAGACTTGAACTAGTCTTTAACTTCTAGAATTTTGATGCTGATATTTAACTTGAACCAACTGTTAAAAATCTAATGTGAACTGGTGCTACACTTGAGACCTTGAACTTGACGGTGCCTTGTATACTTGACTTCGAACTTTTCTCTGGTTTTACACTTGAAATTTGGAGTCTTGATATGATTAGTATTGAACTATTTTGCTGATGCACTTTTGAACTTGTCATGCCCGTGCCTTAAACTTGTATCATGACCTGTATATGCACCACTACACTTGATACTTCACTTTGAAATCTTCTGTTTATTTGAACTGATAAGAACAGGAGCTTTACTTGACCTTGTGAATGGATATTTTACTTAAGTAAATTTCCTTTTGCTGCATCATGAATATTACATGTCATTTGTTGTCTTAGCTTGTTCTTATTCAAACATGATATTACCTTTATCTTGTTAAGAACTGATACTACTCTTGCGTTTTCCCATTGAATAGAAACAATACTTGATCATTGATACTTCACTTTGTAATCTTGGGTTCTTGGTATTTGGCCTGTACACTTATATGACCTTACTGCTCCATGTTAGAACTGATGCATTATGCTGAATTTGTGATATTTGTTTATCACTTTAACTAGTTCTTGCTTTTACCATTTCATGCCTGAATCCACTGCACTGTTTTACTTGGTTAGTTGTTCTTGTTTGTGCATCCCTTACCATGCTATTTTGCAATTTTCTTATGCACGCTGATTTTGTGCTTCACCATCTATCACTGTAATGTTCACCTGTGTTGATCTTCATGTTGGATATGCTGCCCTATGTTGATCCTTCCATGTCCATGTCCACTGACATCACCATGCTACATGTTATGTTGCTTATCTTCCACTTTAACTTTTTGCTTGATTCAAACTCACCATGCTTAGTTGTACCAGTGCATGTTTCCACCTGATTTGAACTATGTTGCTTCATGGATTGTTTTATATTTTCTCTATCATGTTGACTGTGTTGAGCTGAAACTTCCACTTGCTCCAACTATGTTGTTGTTACCATGTAACCTGAAAAACATGCTTTTGACCTTTTGCTCGATCACTCATGCCTTGTATCTTGACTTTTGATTTGGACCATGATTTGCTGTGTTGACTTTGTTGCTCGACCCTTGAGCTTGTTGTTGACTTTATATTGAGTTGTTTTCATGTGTGCCGTGAGTCGAGATGGTCCATGTGGCTACTCCTCTGTTGCTCACCGTATTGGCGAGGCGGTGCACACATGTGTATATGCAGCCAACCAGATAATTTTTCCTGTCCCTGCATATCAGACCAAGTCTAGAAAAAATGAAGAGAAACACACCGTAATTATGAGGAAAATAAAATTTAAAAATAAATTTTTATTTTATTTTATTTTATTTTATTTTTGTTGCAGTCTACTGTGTGTGTTCTTCTGTATGTGACAGGTAAGAAGAGACTGGACTGGATTGGAGCATGTGAAGATTCAGAAGTCAAAAGACTGAAGACAGAGTGTCAGTGAATGAATGTGTACATGAAATCGATTGTAGACATGAATAAAATCGTACTGTCATTTGTAATAAACAGATGTGATTGAAATAAAATATTATTTTATTGTGTTCAATTCAATCTGTTTATTTTTATTTGAATTTCTTCAGTATTACAGTTTCATGTGTGATGTGTCTTGTCAGAAATATTCAAAACTATTAATTGTAACAGTGGAGTGATGTATATGTACTATTTCAAACGCTGAATAAAATGGAAAATACTATTTGAATACTTAATTATGTGTGATAGTATTCTATTCAAATAAATATTTGATTCTGTGTATGATATGAAATCTAGAATAGTACTGTTTACAAACACATTTATAAAATAATATATATATGTTTGTTATCATCAAACAAAAATCATATTGTTATACTCAACACCGAGTTCCATGGAAGGGCGATGCAAGAAACACGGAACTTGGTCGGGGGATTTTCCATATCTGTATAGGCCCGTCTTTTAAAGAGCCTCTACAAACAGATATACCTAGGGTTTGTTTTCACGGGGGCTATGGCCCCACCTCGGCCCCTCCCTCGACTAGTAAAGACTACAAGAGCTAAGAGACTGCCCCTAATAACAAACAATCTAAACATCCATTTGGCGTCTCCCCTCAACCCTTACCCCGATAGCGAAGGGTGAATGATATCTTGGGTTTAGCTCTAGACTTTTCGCATCCCACTGGCTGCAGATGATGGGTATCCGACGATCTACTATCCTTGTTAGTCGTGACCCTCCGCCTCCCCGTTGAGGCAACCGCCGAATCACCCTGGTGTCACCGCGTCACAGCATTCTGACTGCATGACTACTTCTGCAATCAAGGCCCACTCACCTAGTAGTTACGCACATACCCAACCTCTACCAGCGCAGCCTAAGATGTCTGTCACCGCACAGAAGACTACTAGGAGCACCTTACGTACCTCAGGAAGTCGCGTGCTTCCCCTTCCAGTCCTTTGGAGCCGTCAGAACAATCAGATGAATGTGCGCTCCCATCGTGCCTTATAACACCTCGATGATTTACCGCGTTGGGTTATTCACCATCAAATGTTACAGACTGGTCCAAGCGCCTCACTTTAATATGTTGTTAGACCCTATGTCTAAACATTCTTTTACGCGCTTGATTTTCCTTACCAGGTTTGCTTTTAACTTGGTTATTCCCATTCACATTGAATTCTTCATCAGTTACCAAGTTCCTTTTACTTATTAATTTCATTTATAACTTAACCTAATTAAGTTTATTAATAAGCCCACAACATGTTATTCTCCAAATTGTGGCCCAAGGTCTGTAATCTACAATCTCTTTTATTTTCTTATTTGATTCCATCGTTACACTAACATGTTTTACTTAATATGTAATTAAGTATATCTCAATTCGCATGTTTTCCAATTAACTTGTCACTTACCATTTATGATTAAATATAACTTATTTCATTTCATAATTTTTCCTCATTCTTTCTCATTTAATCATAATTCCGCTTTACATCGTCAATAAAACTTATCGTTGTTTACTTATAACTTACTTCTATTAACTAAGGCCCATTAATAAGTTTCTCTACCCATTTATTATAACCTATGTTACAATTTCCTCTCGTCCCTAGGACAAGTCTGAATATGTTATTCTTATCAGCGGGTTTCAGACCTCCAAGTTTACAGATTACTTAATTTATAATTAAGTACAATATATTTTCCCCCTTTTCTTAACTGGTTTCAGGTCTTCCCCATTACTGATTACTTAATTTACAATTAAGTGTCCCTTAACTCAATTCCCCAGTTTTCCCATTCCCTTACTAGTTTATTATAACCTAAGTTATAATACTCACTTATCTCAAGGACAAGTCTTCCTATTATATAACATTTTCATTAATGTTATTTATTTATAATAGGTTATCATCATTCCCCTTTTAAACCATTTACTGTTGCAAACCATTATTCTTCATTCACCATAATATATATATATTCCTTATTATACTAAGGAAAACACTTCATGCACCTTATCAGTTTGATAGAAGGAATGAATGATTTATTTTCATAACGTATTCCCATCTAAATCCGTGGTAGCAAGTAATTTATTTACTTTTCCTTATTTACCGTGGCTTACTCTCAACAACATTCTCAGAAATAGGTCATTTAGGGAAATACATCACTTTTCCTTCTCATCACACTAACTCAGTTCATTGCATCCCTTCCTTTCTTATTTTCTGAGTTAGACATTTAACTACCATCATTGCCATTTATTCATATCTTGTTATATACATATACATACATACATATATATATATATAAGCACTAGACCTCTCACATTAAGCCTACATTTGTGCATGCTGGATTTGTCGGGTGGGTCCGGGTAGACTTCTACCACAAGTCGACTTAACCTCGTGCCTTAGTACGATTTTTAGTTATGCACTTAGATCTCCCACATTAGATTTACCACTTGTGAATGCTGGATATGCCGGGCGGGTCCGGGCAGGCTTCTATCTCAAGTGCAATCTAACTTCGTTTCTAAGGCGTTACAATTCCAAATTACTGTGTATTTAGGCATGTTCACATTTTAGTAGTTATCCTTTAGTTTCCATGTAATTTTTTTGCATATTACCCTCTTCATATGTCTACTGTAATCCAATTTACATGTCATCAAGTTATGCCTATATTTTGGCTCATATCCTTTTTAACATGTATTTAATTCTAATTTTTGACATATAAGCATTTAACTGGGTAATTGTTCAGATCTAACAAGTTACATGTCAATTACTCAATAATATGCCACAAGTAAATCATGTAGTTACAATCACTGAATTGGCTATTCATATCCTAATAAGTTTATTTTCTCCAACATGTAAACATTCATTACTTTAGCCAATTCAACATAGAAATTTCCTGACATATTCAAATTAACATTTCAACTCGTTACAATAGCAATTTATAATTAATATGGCAATTTCACAATTAATAAAAAGGGGAATGCTAAATGATTATGTACAATTATCTAAAATAATATGGCTTAAATCCACTCACCTTTTATGTTTTTCTCTATTCTGGATCTGATCCATTTTTAACATCCATGGTTTTTCCCCTTTAATCGGATTCACAACCTAACGACCATGGATTTATTATTTTTACTAAATGAGAAAAGGGAAAAGAAAGAGGAGGAAAATTGAATAGATTGGATCTAGAATGTTACCTTGCTTTCATGATTCAATAATCTTTTATTTATGTTGATTCTCTCTTCCAGATCTGGATTCATAATTTTCCTAGGCTAATATTTTAATTTTCAGAATAGATTTGAGAAGAGAGAGAGAATAATGGCAGAGCTCCAGCGTAGCCGCCAAATTATGAGGTTTAGGGTTAGGTCTAAGGTCTTATTTATAGGTGTATGGAGCAACCAGGACCCTCAGATTTGACCAAAAGCTATCAGAATCGTCCAGAAACTCAAAAACCCTAATCTGCCAAAACCTGCCGCAGGTGGGTAGACCCACCCTTGAGGGGGTCGACCCCGGTGTCGACCCACCTAGGCGGGAAATCTGCCACCTTCTAAAATTTTGAATCGATTTTCGAATTTCTAGACCCATTTTTGAATTTCTGAACCTAATATTTATATATCCTTCCTGCACGTATACAAATATCCAACCTCGATAACTTCTTCATATGGTGTCCGATTTACGCAAACCAGATGTCTATTTTGACCAAAATTTCGGGACAGACGCAGTGACGTAATACGTTTTACTTAATTCTGAATATTTAATTCAGTTATTCTTACTTTATTATCTTGAGTTAAAAATGCGGGGTGTTACATTCTCCCACCCTTAGGAAATTTCATCGCCGAAATTTGATAATGGTAAAATCAACTAAACCCTCGCATAATATACATCCAACATGTGTGCATCCAATTTTTTTTGCAAACATCGTGCACTTATGCAAAGTGAAGTACAACATAATAATGTATGTATGCCTAATCGGTACCTCCTATGTGTATGCAAACTTTTCAAAAACCCTTTTAAAACATGATGCTCACATCTTAAATATACTGGCAGTTCTACATGAATGCACTATTTTGAAAATCAAAATACTTTTTCATCCAATTTTTCCTACACTCTTACTAAGTAAGAGCATAGTTCATCCAATTGTTGCATCCGTAATCCTACCAACCAACTTTATTTTTCGAATTTTAGAAAAATCTTATTTTCTAAATTCGATCTCTTATGTTACAAAAAGGTGGAAAACGGGAAAATCCGCATCTCCTGCTTTTCTTTTTCAACCTTTTTCTAACCGTACTTGGATTTTTATGTAACTATTTATAAAGATTCCCCATTTTCCTATCCAAGCACATCCCGCATAAGAAAATTTTCTTTGTTACTGATTTTCTTTTTCATCTTATCTTGGATTTTTTTTTCTTATTCATCTTTTCTCATAATTTTCCATTTTTGTTGCTTTACAGAATTTTATGTTTCCTTTTTAGTTGTGCTATTTTTCTTTTCTTAGCTTATTTAATCATATGATCTTAGTTTAAATTTAAATAAGCTTCTAGTCTTCCAACTAAAACAGGAGAACAGACACCCTACACATCTACTACTAAGGGCCAAAAATCTCGGGACTATGTCCCCCTCAGACAGAAAAGTCCAAACTATGGGATCCACGACAGATTTAGGTGTTACCCTAACTACCCAACAAAATAACGGAATGATCCCCATAGAAATGCGATAACGGGTTTTGCCCCTAACATGAAAACTAACAACGGGATTTAAACACTTATTTGCCCTTCTCTATCTAGTAGTCGCTACTAGTCCTACTTGTGTACCAATAATTATTTCAAGCAACACCCTAGGCTATTCAATGCTTACGCATTTACGGGAGCTCACTATTATTCCAAGATAATTCTAGCTATTTACTTTATAGCCTCAAAACTTTTCCCGTCTTTCCTAGGCACTAACCCTTACCTACTCCATACTTGTAAAATACGGTTTGGCTTTTTTTTAATTTTCTTCCAAAAATTCAAAAGTTTCAAAATTTCATTTTCCTCATGAAAACTTACTTTTGCCAAACCACAAAAACATGTCATCTTAAAGAATGCAAATCATTCATTCATTTTTTTTTCAAATCACGAAAACTGGAGTAAATAAGAGCAACTATTCCTCAATCGGGTTTACGACTAGTTCTTACCTATAAGGTCGGTTCAGTCCCTTGCTACAAGGTGCAAACATCTACTCTACTCCTAATTTCTACGACTTATTTTGTCCACCCAACAAAATACTCTACTTAAAATAATTTATCAAAAAAGATTATCACAAGAATAGAGATTTCAAATCTTCCTTTTATAAAACTTCTTGTTATGAAATAAAACAAGAAAGCTAGCGAGCTATACATGCTCTATAATATGCACCTTTTACTGAGAGAATTTTACTTTAGATAAAGTTTGCAAGAAATCACTGTTTACAAAATATGCCCCATACTACTTTAAAACCCAATACAACTTTCAGGATTAAGACTTGAAAACACCATAAACCTTTTTCCAAAACTTTTACAATTTCAAGTTCTTAAAAGTTAACACTGGGGTTAGACTCAAAGCTGGTTTCCAATTTTTCTAGGCTTTCCTAGAAACTCCCCAAGGTCAATTCTCTCAACAATATATATTCCTAATCCATTTTGTTTTTCTTTTTTTAACCTTTTCCAATTTGTAAGGTTTTAATGCCAAACCCACTAACCTAAAATACTAATCATATGGGATTTACTTTCCTTTCGTACAAAGTATATTGTACACTTCCCAACCAAACTTCCTAAGGGCCTCAAATTTCTGTATTCTTTCCTTTACTGTACAAGACAAGCATCCCATTTCTTACCATATTATACTCTTTCTATTTAGTGAGTTCCTCTATGGATCTAGGTATATATATAATATTTATATTTTTAAAAATACAGATATGTTCACTCACTATTTATATAGGAATCCTAAACCTAAGCTCTGATACCAGATGTAAAAACCCGAGTTCAGATGAACCGGATTTTTTTCAAAATTCCAATCCATCGAAACTCGAATTGGTTTGCTCTGGTATCCCGCAGAAAAGACAGAGACATAAAAATTTGTCAGAGCTCAGAAAATATCTCACAACGAAATGGATAAAATATAGTATAATAAAAAAATAGCCTTACTGTATTATTAATATTGCTTAACCAGTATCCAAAGCCATCATGTCTCTGCCACAAATCTAACCTGTGAGTATGTTATGAGGAGGGGGTCAGAACACAAGTTCTGGTGACTGGATTTAAACTACACACTTTGGATAATCCTACATATACCGTTCAATCATGTTATCTTATTTATTAGGTTACTTGGGTTATCAGCACTCAAGGCTTACACACACGTCATACCCACTTACTTCCCAGTGGATTAGCCTAATATAGTATATATGCAGCTACCCCCAATATTGAGGTATACCCCATTGTACCCCACTCGCACAGTCTCTACCGTAACACCATCGAAATATACGCAGTCCCCCATCCTACGCTGTAGTGACGTACGGATAACAATATTACATTCTGCATATATCTGTCATTACAATGCTACGCAAACGTACGGACTGCCACCTTTGTTCAAATCCGGCTTCATACCGGAGTAATGCCCTCAAGCCTACGATACACCACCCAGAGCCGACATGCATGTATCTAGACTGTCCACCGTACGTATCTTCAATTGTAGCTCGATGCCTCAATCGCACGTCCTCTAATGTGCACCGAGTTCCATGGTAGGGCGATACAAGAAACACAGAACTCGGTCGGGATCTTTTCCATATCTGTACAGGCCCGTCTTTAAAGAGCCTCTATATACAGATATACCTAGGTTCTATTTTCACGGTGGCTATGGCCCCACCTCGGCCCTTCCCCCAACTAGTAAAGACTACAAGAGCTAAGCGACTGCCCCTAATAACAAACAATCTAAACATCCATTTGGCATCTCCCCTAAATCCCTTACCCTGATAGTGAAGGGTGAATGGTATCTTGGGTTTAGCTCTAGTCTTTTCGCATCCCACTGGCTGCTGATGACGGGTATCCGACGTTCTACTATCCTTATTAGCCATAACCCTCCGCCTCCCTGTTGTGGCAACCGCCGAATCACCCAAGTGTCACCGCGTCATAGCATTCTGACTGCATAACTACTTCTGCAGTCAAGGCCCACCCACCTAGTAGTTACGCGCAGACGCAACCTCTACCAGCACAGCCTATAGACATCCGTCAGCGCACAGAGGACTACAAGGAGCACCTTACGTACCTCAGGAAGCCGCGTGTTTCCCCTTCCAGTCCTGTGGAGCCGTCAGAACAATCAGATGAATGTGCACTTCCCGCGTGCCTTATAACACCTTGATGATCTACCCCGTTGGGTTATTCATCCTCAAACGTACAGACTGGTCCAAGCGCCTCACTTTAATAAGTTGTTAGACCCTATGTCTAAACATTCTTTTACGCACTTGCTTTTCCTTACCAGATTTCCTTTTAACTTGGTTATTCCCATTCACATTAAGTTCTTCATCAGTTACCAAGTTCCTTTTGCTTATTAATTTCAGTTATAACTTAACCTATTTAAGTTTATTATAAGCCCACAACATGTTATTCTCCAGATTGTGGCCCAAGGTCCCTAATCCACAATCTCTTTTATTTTCTTGTTTGATTTCATCGTTACACTAACATGTTTTACTTAATATGTAATTAATTATATGTCAATTCACATGTTTTCCAATTAACATGTCACTTACCATTTATGATTAAATATAACTTATTTCATTTCATAAGTTTTCCTCATCCTTTCTCATTTAATCATAATTCCGCTTTACATCGTCAATAAAAATTATCGTTTTTTACTTATTAACTTAGTTCTATTAACTAAGGCCCATTAATAAGTTTCTCTATCCATTTGTTATAACCTATGTTATAATTTCCTCTCGTCTCTAGGACAAGTCTAAACATGTTATTCTTATCAGCGGGTTTCAGACCTCCAAGTTTACGGATTACTTAATTTATAATTAAGTACAATATATTTTCCCCCTTTTCTTAACTGGTTTCAGGTTTTCCCCTTTACTGATTACTTAATTTAAAATTAAGTGTCCCTTAACTTAATTCACCAGTTATCCCATTCCCTTATTAGTTTATTATAACCTAAGTTATAATACTCACTTGCCCCTAGGACAAGCCAACCTATTATATAACATTTTCATTAATGTTATTTATTTATAATAGGTTATCATCATTTCCCTTTTAAACCATTTACTGTTGTAAACCATTATTCTTCATTCACCGTAATATATATATGTATATATATATGCCTTATTATATTGAGGAAAACACTTCATGTACCTTATCAGTTTGATAGAGGAAACAATGATTTATTTTCATAACGTATTCCCATCTAAATCCGTGGTAGCAAGTAATTTCTTTACTTTTTCCTATTTACTGTGGCTTACTTGCAACAACGTTCTCAGAAATAGGTCATTTAGGGAAATACATCACTTTTCCTTCTCATCACACTAACTTAGTTCATTACATCCCTTCCTTTCTTATTTTCTGAGTTAGACATTTAATTACCATCATTTCCATTTATTTATATTTTGTTATATACATACATACATACATATATATATATATATATATATATATAAGTACTAGACCTCTCACATTAAGCCTACACTTGTGGATGCTGGATTTGTCGGGCGAGTCCCGGTAGACTTCTACCACAAGTCGACTTAACCTCGTGCCTTAGTACCATTTTTAGTTATGCACTTAGACCTCTCACATTAGATTTACCACTTGTGAATGCTGGATATGCCGGGTGGGTCCGGAAGACTTCTATCAAAAGTGCAATCTAACCTCGTGTCTAAGGCATTACAATTCCAAATTACTGTGTATTTGGGCATGTTCACATTTTAATAGTTATCCTTTTTTTTCATGTAAAATTTTGGCATATTACCCTCTTCATATGTCTACTGTAATCCAATTTACATGTCGTCAAGTTAGGCTTATATTTTGGCTCATGTCCTTTTTAACATGTATTTAATTCTAATTTTTGACATGTAAGAATTTAATCGGGTAATTGTTCAGATCTAACAAGTTACATGTCAATAACTCAATAATATGCCACAATTAAATCATGTAGTTACAATCACTGAATTGGATATTCATATTTTAACAAGTTTATTTTCTCCAACATGTAAACATTCATTACTTTAGCCAATTCAACATATTAATTTCCTGACATATTCATATTAACATTTCAACTCGTTACGGATTCAATTTATAATTAATCTGGCAATTTCGCAATTAATAAAAAGGGAATGCTAAACGATTATGTACCATTATCTATAATAATATGGCTTAAATCAACTCACCTTTTATGCTTTCGCTAATTCTGGATCTGATCCAGTTTTAACATCCATGGTTTTCCCCCTTTAATCGGATTCACAACCTAACAACCATGGATTTATTATTTTTACTAAAAGAGAAAAGGGAAAAAAATAGGAGGAAAAATCGAATAGATCGGATCTGGAATGTTACCTTGCTTTCATGATTCAATAATCTTTTTATTAATGTTGATTCTCTCTTCCAGATCTGGATTCATAATTTTCCTAGGCTAATATTTTAATTTTCAGAATAGATTTGAGAAGAGAGAGAGTAATAATGGCAGAGCTCCAGCGTAGCCGCCAAATTATGAGGTTTAGGGTTAGGTCTAAGGTCTTATTTATAGGTGTATGGAGCAACCAGGACCCTCAGATTTGACCAAAAACTATCAGAATCGTCGAGAAACTCAAAAACCTTAATTTGCCAAAATCTACCGCCGTTGGGTAGACCCACCCTTGAGGGGGTCGAACTCGGTATCAACCCACTCTTGAGGGTGTCGACCCCGGTGTCGACCCACTTAGGTGGGAAATCTTCCACCTTCTGAAAATTTGAATTTTGAACTGATTTTTGAATTTCTGGACCCATTTTTGAATTTCTGAGCCTAACATATATATATATATGTATATATATATCCTCCCTACGCGTATACAAATTTCAAACCTCAATAACTTCTTCATACGTTGTCCGATTTATGCAAACCAGGTGTCCATTTTGACCAGAATTTCGAGACGGACGCAATGGCATAGTCCGTTTTACTTAATTCTAAATATTTAATTAAGTTATTCTTACTTTATTATCTTGAGTTAAAAATATGGGGTGATACAGGAAACCCAATCCAATTATGAAATAAAAGTTAACCACTTCTAGAGAGAATATCTTTTTCTTGATAAATGGGGAACTTGATTTCTAGCCAACAAGAAAGAAAGGAATATAATATGAATGGAATAAACACTACAACAAAACTACACATAGACAACGGCTAAAAAACAACGTCTCCATTTTTTGGGAGCAATGTTGATGTCGGTGATCTCTAAAGTGCCAAAAATTTTACATCAGTTAAAAAACGATGTCAAAGCAGCAGTAAGACATCATAAAATACTTAATAAACGATGTGTTAACCCCTTTTATTTATTTATTTGCATGAACTGAAAGTTGATAATGGCTTATTACAACTCTTGAATTACTATAAACGTATCATGCAAGTAGTACAAAATGACTAATACATCGTTTATGGTGGGAATAACTGCTGTAATATATATATATATGTATGTATGTACATATATATATATACACACATATCATTTCCCTTTAAAGGAGGGATGTCTTTGTTCTATATATACACTGTTTTTGTTCTACATAACTAAAGTCAATTATAATCTTAAACATCAATATTTTTCTTGATATTTGATATAAGATATATGCCCTACCATAAAAATGCAATACCAATACCAAAAACAAAAATGCAATATTGGCCACAAACATTAAACAGAAAATATTCTTATATTCCACAAAACCATCCACCACAAACATTAAATAAGCACATGTTCTTACATTCCATAAAACCATCCCCCACAAAAATTAAAATGGCACATGTTTTTGTTCTATACATTCCAGTTAGATTTTCATTTAACAAGATTTACAAGTGTTCTTCAACAAAACTGAGCTTCTCATTACGCACCTCCTCCAACTTCTTCACACTGTAAGACTTTCGATTGTTCACGCTCCACTGCAAAGAGTTGATAAATAGCTCATTATATACTTTATATGTCTACAGAATCAAGTGCAAAAGTTCGATGTCACACATAGTATGGTAAAACCATTCAGATGTTTGAGTCACTATACCGCTGAACATAATGACATTCAGATTGAGTTTGGAATCAGAACTTGAGAATCATATTGAAATTGTAAAGGGTAAACATGTACCGGGACATCCCAAGAGTTTAATACTTCGAAGATTAGATACGAACCATCGTCGACGTCAGTTCAACTTGATTCACTAAAAAACCAACATCCAACAAAACTTATAGGAAACTTAAAGTTAAATAAAATCCCATAGTGGTTTTTTGGATATGGGACTAATATTCTTTCAACACTATCCAGGTGTAATGCCCCGCGTTTTCAGCGGTATACTAATTAATTAATTTAATTATTTAAAAGGTGATTAAAAGGATTTCATGGTCGTTGAATTAAATAATGGTGAATATTTAATTAAAATAATAAATTAAATAATATATTTAAATTCTGAAATAATCAGAATTGGCTGAAATGGCGATATGGTGTGAACTGGATCATCTGTGATATTTAATTCAGTTTAGAATTGAATTTGAATAACGAATATATTATATAAACGACAGTTTGAACGTAGAGTTATGATATAATTAAAATCGAGCTCGAAATGGCGCTGTAGTTCGTAAATTGGCGATTCGAACTTCAACTGAATGTACAAGGTTCGTTTTAAATCGGATTTGTGTGAAACAAGAAACGTTAGGAGCTGGTGGAGTATACCTTTCTAGTGGAAGAGAAAAATCGAGATTTCATCATGTAGATTTTGATTTATGTCCAAATCAAATTTTAGAAAAGTCGCTGTGGAATTCCTTTATAATTTATAAAGGAATTATTTATATTTTTAAAAGGAATTTCATTTTAAATCGAATATCGATTTAATCGGGATTTGAAATATCAAGTTATAAATCCCAGTAGAGCTGTATGGTATTCCACTGTGAGTATATACGATAATATAAATTTATTTATATTTAATTTAATTATATTTAAATATATTTATATATTTAAATGGGTCATTCAGAGCTTTAAAAATAACCACTTTTGCAAACGACCTCAGAATTCGACGAAACCAAATTTGTTGGATCCGTAATATTAAATTATTGCTAGATTTAAATTTTCGTGATTTTTGAAGTTAATATGTGGCCGTACCGATTTTTAGAGTGAAAAACATTCGATACTTTGACGGTTAAAAATACGCTGTGTGAGCATACGAAGTCGGAATTCGACGAAACCAGTTTCGTTGGGACCGTAATGTCAAACTCTAGCAGTATGTCCTGTTTGGTGATTTTTGGGTACTTTATGTGATCACAGGGATTTTTAATTGATTAAAACGAATATTAAAAATATAAATATCTAACCAAAGAAAATATCTAGATATTTATCTAACATTATAAATACCCCCTAACTTTCTTCTAACCTAATTCCTCCTTCACGGTCAATGCCTTTTCTTGGCCGCTACCAAAAATGGTTTCAACAATGAAAATGGAGAAGAATAAAATCAAAAGAAATCAAATAAATTTCGATAAATCCAAACTCAAACATCAATGAGATCTCTGAAGGATTCTCTTCGATTTCATATGCGTTTCATGAGGTGCGAAGCCAATTCCTGAAGCTCGAAAATATACAGTAAAACTAGGGTTACGGGTTTTGGAAAATAAAAGCATCGACGTTGGTTTTTGAGCTCGGTTCTGGAATGAGGAAGTAAAATGGGTTGTGCCGACAAGTTTTTGGGGCTAACGGCAGATTTTGGTGTTGCCAGTTTGGCGTGAGGTAGCTCCGACGCGATGGGATTCGGAGGTGCAGGTTGAGTGAAGTTTATATGAGTTGGAAGAGGAGAGGAAGAGGAGAACGTTGGTTTTGGTTTGGGGTTGAACGATGGAGGAAGGAGTCGGAGATGGGTGTTTGAAATCGGCGGTGTTGGTAGTAGGCATCAGGATATTTAATCGGGGAAGAAGAGTTTTCAATGGTCTGGGCTTTGATTGAAGTGGTGTTGGGCTTGATAAAGGTTAAGGCCCAATAACCTTAAGTTAAAGTTTATTTAAAATTTAAAGTGTATATTTAACTTTGTTTTATCGTATCTTGATCATACATATCAGAAATTAGAACGGTCGGATCCGTTAGGATCGTATGGACGGACACTCCACAATGGAACTAACTGGAAGTGGATTGGGGCTCGTATGAATTTACGGCGAATTTAATTGTTTGATTCAAATCAAACAACAATTTATCGTTCTTTAACAATGAACTGCAAATGTGAGTAAATCTCACTAACTCTGAACAGTTTATATTTTCATGTTGTATTTTTAGAACTGTTAAAAATTGTCTGATTGACTGTGTGTTGACTGTTTGATTGAACAGCTAGTCAGTTAGTGGGAATTATATATATATATATATCTGTATATATATAAAAACCGTTAAATCTTTATATATTGATTCTGTTAACAGAATCAATATTGAACTGAAAGTGATGTTGATTATATTGTGTAACATCTGTGGATGCAGGGAAACAGGTTGGAGGGACCCAACTGGGTTCCTCAATATATAAATACTGTTTTTTTTTATATTGTATTATACGATGCGATATGAAACCTGTTGATGATTTTATATGTGTGAATGATACTGATCATTGTTGTATGGTATGTTAAATACCATAACATACCGGAATGTTGATAAGGGAATTTTCAAAGTGATATTTGAAAATAAATTATTTATAAAATCAAAGGATTTTATAAAAGGAAATTATTTATAAAATCAAAGAAGATTTTATAAACAGGAATATTTATAAAAAGGATATTTATAAGTGGAATACATATAAAGTGAATTTATTTATTTAAGATAAATCAATAAGACATTAAATGAATTATTTATATGATAAAAAACTAGATATTATAAGGGGATTATTTACTTTGGAAGATAAACAGGATTAAATCAAAGGAGAATTTAATTAGAAAATAAATAGGATTAAAATGGAATATTTATTTAGAAAATAAATAGAAGTATAAGAGAATTATTTAATTAGAAAATAAATAGAAGTATAAGAGAATTATTTAATTAGAAAATAAATAGACAAATATAGAAAGAGAAATATGTGTAAAACAAACAAATAGATTATAAAGGAAATATTTATCTTTGGATAAATAGAATATATAAGTCAGGACTTATATAAAGAAGTAAGAATCGATTTCAACATCGATGGTTGAAACTGAATAAGGACAAAGAGTTAATCAGTAGAGTTAAACCAGTTAGAGTAAAACCATTAGGGTTAACCAGTTAGGTTAAACCGTAGAGTTAAACCAGTTAGAGTTAAACAGTTAGAGTAATCAGTTAGAGTTAATCGATAGAGTTAAATCGAACTAGAGTTATTCAAATGGAGTTAATCGAATTTAGTTATTCGAAGAAGTGAATCGAATCAGAAATATTCGAAGTGAGATAATCAAATAGTAGATATTCGAAGTGAGAAAATCGAATAGTAGATATTCGAAGTGAGATAATCGAATCAGAGATATTCGAAGTGAGATAATCGAATCAGAAATATTCGAAGTGAGTTGATCGAATCTAGTTTTTCGACAGGAGTTAAATCGAATAAGATTTGTTCGAAGAAAGAGATTATCGAATATAAGTATTCGAAAGTAAGCAAATCGAATATAAGTTATTCGAATAAGTTATTCGAAAAAGAGTTAATCCAGTAAGAGTTATTAGGTGGGAGTTATTCAAATAAGAGTTATAGATTAGAGTTAACCGAATAGGAGTAAATAAATTAGTTGTCGTTATATTATTCGAGTTAGGAAATAAAAGTCATATTAAAGATAATATATTTCGGATGCAGAAGATTATAACACCATAGTTATAATCACGTAAACTTGTAAAAGAAGGGGGTTCGTAAGGAAATGTTAAGAGTTAAAAGATGAACTTACCCTATTTCGAGATTTGAAATATTGTTCAGTTAAGGTCTGAGAGGTAGCTATACCCCAACTTGATTGACTGCGTTTTTAATTAAGAAATGGTTACGGTTCGAGTGTGAAGTGGTTAAGTGGATTTGTAATTTAGTATAGTGGGTTGAGTCGTCATCGCAATATAGTTTTAAACATCTGTTTAAATCCCAATTAAGAAGTTTTGGAAATGTTTTCCAAACGAGAATCAGAAATGTTTTCTGATATTAGAAAATAAGAATTTAGAATATATGGAAACATGAGATAAGTAAATTAATGAAATAAAGAGATAAATGTCGAATGATGATTGATCGATATAATTTCCTCCTGGAAATAATATCGTTGTTTGCACACCTGTTTTTCTTTGGTAGTTAAATCACAGACTATCGAAGTTTTGACCATTTTAACGTTGTTAATATGGAGAGACCGGTTGGATTATTATCCAAAGAACCACTCTGTATTGGCATAGCTGTTGCGAATCATATATGCCAAAGATAATTGAAGACAGAGTAAAGTGCAAGGGCTGTTGTATGAATCTTAGATAACAGTGCCTAAGATGGATATACTGAATAGTGCTGTAATAACCGGAAATCTGGGCCAGTTTAAAATTTTTGTTTTGGCGATTTTAGCGAATTTTGAATATTTAAAATAGGTTATTTTAAATAATATCGACGAAAATTTATTTTGAATATAATTAGAACGTATATATTCTATACGTCGTCGTTAGAATATAAATAATTATATATATAATTATAATAGAATTGAAAATGGCGCGGTAGTTCGATAATTCGATTTCAAACTTCAATTGAATGTACCGGGTGCAAAACAATCTGGATTTTAGCGAAACCAAAAACATTAGGGTCTATTTGATGATTTCTTTCCAACGAATCCGGAAAATCAAAATTTCATAGCGGGGATCAAAAGATATGTCCAGTTGAAAATTCTGAATAGTCGCTATGGAATTCAGGCCCTTAAAAATAGAAATTTTGCAAACGACCTCGGATTTCGACGAAACCACTTTGTTTGGATCTGTGATGTCAAATTATTGCTAGATTCCAAATTTCATAATTGTTCGAATCAATATGTGAGCATGGCAAAGGAAAACGTGTTTGACCAGTTTCAGTTGATTTTAATCGACTGGAAAATGACCATTTTTCCAACGGTCTCAGAATTCGGCGAAACTAGTTTTGTTAAGACCGTATCGTCAATACAAAGCTAGAAAATATTTTTCTGGAATTTTTCTAGTTAGTATGTGACCCCGGTAAATTGAAATGTGCGTTCAAATTCAATATATAGAGTTATATGTTGATTTTAACGGAAACTGATCGAAACGATCGAATCAGCCTACGATACATATCCCATTGTGTTCGGAATGGGGGTAATTAGCTATGGACGACAGGCGGTGGGCCTCGTTTTGAGGTCGAAAATAAAAGTTGCTTTTTGGTGGAAAATAAAATAATTAAATAATAAATTAAAGCTTTCTCTCTCTCTCCCCTTCTCCTTCTATAACTTCTGCCCCCCCGATTCATTTTCAAATCGATTTTAAAATAAAAAAAAAGGGAGAAGAAGGAGGCGCAGCCGCGCAGCTGCCCCCCCTCTAGTCCCGCCGCCCACCGTCGTGCCCCAGGTGGCGGCGCGCCACCTCCAAACCCCCCTTTCCTCCCGCGTGGATCGAAGACCCCCCCTCGTTTCAGAAATCGCGCCACTGAGCCAGACCATCCCCTGGTCCACCACCGCCCCTTCCGCCAACTCCTCCGACCAGCACCCCATCTCCGGCACCTCCTTTCGCTGAAAACGGTGAGCATTTACTTTATTTCTATTTTTGTGTAAAGAAATTAGTTTTAAATGTATATATATATGTATATATAAAAACAGAAAATCAGTTTTATGTTTAGTGATTTTTGAATTGAAAAGATTATATTTTTATTTATAAAAATATGATTTTTATATGAGGAAAAGGTAGAAAAGATTTTTATTCAGTTAAAGATAGGATTTTTATGTTATAAAAATATGATTTTTAGCATATAGGAAGTATAAAAAAAATATAATCTTTATTATATGAACATCGATGTAAAAATAGAATTTTTACCTACATAATAGCGAAGTAAAAATTCGATTTTTATATATTGAATAGCGAAGTAAAAATTCGATTTTTATATATTGGATAGCGAAGTAAAAATTCGATTTTTATATATTGAATAGCGAAATAAAAATTCGATTTTTATATATTGAATAGCGAAGTAAAAATTCGATTTTTATATATTGAATAGCGAAGTAAAAATTCGATTTTCATATATTGAATAGCGAAGTAAAAATTCGATTTTTATATATTGAATAGCGAAGTAAAAATTCGATTTTTATATATTGAATAGCGAAGTAAAAATTCGATTTTTATATATTGAATAGCGAAGTAAAAATTCGATTTTTAAATATATGAAGTGATTATAAAAATATGATTTTTAAATTGAAAGTGAACAAATAAAAATGTGATTTTTATATATGTAGTGGCTACGGGCAACGAAGATGACAAAGATGCGATAACGACGAAGATTTCTATAAATGAAGTGTCGTGGAGTTGGAATAGCTATTGGTGAGAACTTCTCACTCTTCAAATTCTTTTTCTAGTTATATATATATATATACTAGGATGCAGACGGTGTTTAGTAGCACCCGACACCCGTCATCCACAGACCATGGATGGCTTGTTTGTTTAATTGTTTGGTTGTGTAGTTGGTTAGATTATTTGGTTTGAATTGAATTGTTTGGTGAAATGGAATGGATTTGATTGATGCGTGAATGGCGTGGGCCTTCACTAGATCGGGGATAAGGCTAGGCCTTGTCCCGTTTCTAGTATCGTGCCGTTATGCCGCCAAAATTTTCTAAAATAAATTAGAAAAATTAAAATATCATTTTTATTTTGTAAATGAACTGAATAAAAATTCATGTGTTAAAATAAAATATTTTATCGTTAAGAATATAATTTTTAAACGTGAATGTGAATAAATAATTATTCATTTACAAACCGGACGGTTTGTTTATGTACACCTATTTGAAGGACATTGATTGGGACGATAAATTTTACACATTACCCAACTGCACAAATAAAAATCTGTGTTTGATTGTTTGAAACCCCACACGGGTATTGGGACAAAATACGGCATACACTAATCCTAATAATTGGTTGTATGTCGATCGATTGATTGACAGGCTGTTATAAGCGTTAGATATCTATATTTGATGCTTATACAGTGTAGTGCACTTTGGATGATGGTTGATTATTTATCATTGCTATTAAATACATGTGTTGTATGGAATCCATATAGTTAACGCTATATGGTAATTTATTGGGCCTCATTCCAATTTAGAAAATAAAGAATATTATAAAATAAAGGTTCATGTGTTGACTGTACTCATCCGTTGAGATTAGTCATGTGTTGAACGAAATATTTTAACAATAAAATTTACATCTTTATCATATATAAGATTAGAAACTAACTGGAAAATAGATAAGATGAGTGGTTTCCTGGATATTGATCTGATGTTGGTTTCGGCCTTCGGGTTTAATATTCAGGGAATCGTTCTCTTACTAATTTACGGTTGGAGTTTGATTTAATATCAAACGATAGATACCTTAATTTTCATAAAATATATTAAATAACAAAAATAGTCACACGTGGACACTACTCATTCGTTGAGATTAGTCATGTGTTTACAAGAATAAATATTCATTTGTTGAATAGAATAACGGAATTATTGAAATATATAAAGCCGTGTTGATTAGAGATGCGCTATTTTGACGCGAACGATAATTATATCGATTATATTCGTTTTTATAAATTGAATAGAAAACGAATTTGAATTGAATTGAATAGAAAACGAATTTGAATTGAATTGAATAGAAAACGAATTTGAATTGAATTGAATAGAAAACGAATTTGATTTGAATTGGAAATAAAAGTTGAAATTGTTTTTGAAACGAATTTAAAACTATTTATATAATTCGTTTTAAATAGAAATCGACGAAATATATATTATATATATTATATATATAATATAATGGCCTGAATAGAACGCGCCGCGCCGCGGCAGTTCGCGAATTTCGACCATTGACTTCGAACGGACATTACTGGAGATCCGACCGTCGGATTCTCCTAAAACCGGAACCGTTGGGTTCGTATCGAAAAGAGCTTTCTAACGAATATTAGAAATTCAAAATCTAACGGTTGGATTTGGAGATACGTCCAAATCAAATTTGGAAAAGGTCGCTGTAAGTGCAGTTCGATGGCCGTTGATGGAAATCGACTGTACGGGCCTTGATAAAATTATTAAAAATAGTAATAATTTGTGTAAAATCATAAGAAATGATTTGGGAAAAATTGGGATGAAAAACTCCACATTTGAAAAGATAAAAATAGATTTTTATCGAAATGAACTAGTTTTGAACTAAAATTAAAACCCATTTATTTTTAAATAAATAAATTGGATTTGAAATGAGTTTTAAATAGAATTTATTTGTGGGTTTATCGTGAACGGTGTTTTAAATAACACTAGTTCCTTAACCCGATGATAAATAGAATGTGATTTGGGTTTATCGTGAAATGTGTTTTAAATGACATTAGTTCTTTAACCCAGTAGAAGGAATTTTAATGAATTTGTAATTAGATTGAAATTTGAATTGATAATTTAATTTATCAAATTAGGAAAGTGAGCGAGAATGGAGTATTACCAGTTTTGCTCCAAAGCGATAGTTAAATCTTTAATTAGATTTGAACGTGAAATGGTAATTAATTTTACCGATAACACCATGGTGTTAGATATGGAGTATTACCAGTTTTGCTTCATGGGATGAATAGGTTGGGATTGGGAAATAAACTAAATAATTACTTCGGTACGGTTCGCTAATCTCGACTAGTTGAGAAAACCATAATTTGGTTTGAAATGATATCCAAAGGAAGATAAAAGGATAAATTTTAAAGAATTTATCTTGGATAAAATTAATGGGAACCTTTCCCTAAGAATGTGAAATTTAGAAACTAGCTGTAAGTTAGTTAAGAAGAATGGTTTCCTGGGTATTGATCTGATGTTGGTTTCGGCCTTCGGGGTTAATATTTGGGAAATTGTTCTCTTGTTGATTTACGGTTAGCAGCTAATGAATTGGAATGAGGCGTATGTTGTGTTTATGTAACATTCGTTTTAATATACGCGGGTTGTTCGGAAAGGCCGGGTTTATACCCATTCTGAATAGCCGATTCGACGATATGTCGAAGATGAAGATGGTGGTTGAAGAGCGGAAGTCTTCACATCGTTTGGATAATTACTGACGATCCTGATTGGGCTGTACACCCAAGAGGATGGAAATTGTTGGTGGTCGTCCAGACGTACTTGGAGATGGATGGATATGCGAGGAAAGTGCCTCCGGTTTCGTTCAGACCCAGAACGGACTTGTAAATGGATTGTGTGTCTGACATTGGATTTTATTCTGTGTGGATTGATTTCTATTAAATATACATCTGTTTGGCGGCGGAGAATTTATTCTTTTGCTTAACGCCCTTCTCTGAGACGTACGAGCTTAGAGGTTATATATCGATAGATATCAATCGCATGGCATGAATTGCCTGTGTGGCACGCTGAGTTGCATGGATCAAGGCTTCTGTTGAAAAGCAAAGTCTTGTGGTTGATGATCAAAGCACGACCTTTGTGGCGTAGCTTTGTGTATAGCGTGAATTCGCGAGCCTCACACCTCGGTATGAGTTAAAAACGGGATACGGACTGCAGGGAGAGCACGACGTTTCTTTCTAGCTTTGGTGGTGTCAGTGACTTACCAGCCCTGACATTTATATACTTTTCACCTTTGTGGTTGTTGGAATGAGGCGCCTCGATTATAGGTCTGTAAGGACCGGGAAACGTGTGTTCAGGAATAAATAATCCTCTAACATAAGTGAGGACCGGCCCTGAAGCATCCAGGATTGCCCAGAGTGTGTAGTCCTGAGACATTTGCTAGAGTGTCTCGAAAGCGGAGAGGAGCTTGCCCCTTGCCTCGACTCATGACGGAAATCCAATTTCCAATACGTGTATTGCGGTTTTAATTGTAGAACTAGTATGGCGACATGATATATGGTACCCATGCCGTCTATGATTTATATTTATGATTGAAATGTTTTGACACTATACACTTATTATAGTATCAAATGATTTGTTTTAAACGTACCAAGCATGTTTGGCTATTATAAGGGAAAACCCTATCCTCTGGCTTGCGTTGCATTGTGTGATGGGACCTGGGTCTTATAATAGCTTCATTTTTCGGAAAAGCATAGCGCTGTTTATTCTATGCACTAGTATTCTTGGGAGGAAACCCGTTCCGTGTTATACGGCGTGGTCCCTTGAATTACTCTCTTTTAAAGTAAAGCTTTAAATAACTGTTTTATTTCTCACACCAGTCACATAACTGACCTGGAGTTTATTGTTTTAACCTAAACTCTAGGTGCCCTCATTTTCCGCACGGGCAGCTAGTAGTTTTGGTTTTGCAGATTTATATTCACAGGATCCTGGTTTATAGCTGGAATGATATCGGAAAGCTCTGTATCCGTATATCACCTTCAGTTGTGCTTTGTATTATTTTCCGCTGCTATGTAATTTATTGTAATCTCTGATATTTATCGAATGTAATTTATTCATTTATACTCTGTATATTCTTGTATCTGATGGAATTGTTGTAATATACAATGAAATGTTCTTCTGTTTGTGTTCTGATTTGTCCTGTTCTCAAACGAACAGGGGTTTCGAACGGTCTAGATCGGTTTAACGACTGATTCAGATCGAGCGAAATTCTTTGCCGTCACAAGTGCCTTCGGTTCATCCTGTTCCTGGATGACTTGTATGGATGAATGTCTGACAGAGTATTTCCAGAAAGGTCACGTACATTGATTTCTTCAACCGTAACAAGAGTGGAAGCGGAGAAGGAAACTTATTTAGCTAACACGTAATGTACTGTTGTAGACGTCAATTAGTGATTTTCGATGGAACTGACAATGTGGCATTCGAAGTGAATCTGATATGATGATAAAGCGTAACCTCAAGCCTCATCAACTGGTAAATGACAGAAATGGGGCAGGTAGCATGGCTATGTAGGTCGCACCTATTAGGGTGTATAGTCACCTGATCTAGAGTTTCATTTACTTCTAAAAATTTATTGTTGATGTTGTCCCATTCGGGAAACGGTTGCTGATCCCAACTGTTGGTGATATACATTCGATACACTCAAGCGAAATGAGTGGTCGGTCATGTGTGGCCGGGTTGCAAGATGTTCTTGTTGAAGCCAGTATATTCCTTTCTAGAGGTACACTAGCGAAATGTGGTTCCATACCTTGTCATAGTTTGAAATCCATTACCCAATACGTGCTTACGGTTTTGATTGTATACTATATATGTAGAACGTGAGATGAAAGCGTTTCTGTTAGATGATTATTATAGTTGTGGTTGATAGACATTATTATAATATCAAAAGGTTTTTGATATAAAGATATTTTGGATTCTCATAAGGGAAAAATCCGTTCCGTTATACGGCGTGGTCTTATGAGATATCGTTTAATGGTTCAAACTGTTTTACTCATACCAGTCCCATGACTGACCCGGAGTTTATCTTGTTTTGTTTTCCCTAAACTCTTGGGTGCCCAATTTTTTACGGGCAGTCAAGTAGTCGGGATTTACGGATATACTGGAAGAACTTAGAGCAGGAGGCTTCAGGATCATATAGCTAAAGTTTATTTCCGTTGTGTTGTAAGTGTTGTACTTGATAATGATATGTATATTCAAGTACAATCTTTTATTTCAAAGATATGTTATCTATTATATGTTATTCGTTCCGCTGTGAGGTTCGTGTTACTCTGATGTTGTGTTTTTCTTCTTCTTCTATTCTAAGTTTCTATCTTATCTTTCCTCACCCTCTAATTTCTTTCATAAAATATTCGGTTATTTTCGATCCTTGGATGTTCGATATGTGTTGTACATCGGATAACCCAGATCGCAAAATTTCCGGGTCGTTACACCAGGCAGCACCCCAACGACAGTAAAATCAAAACAGTGTATTTTTGCACTTGATTATACTAGATGAAGAAAGCAAGCATGAAATAAACATTAAGTTATTAAAGTTGCAAGTCAAATATCTAATGCTCTTAGTATTCAGATGCATACTTCTTCCAAAAAAATCTGCAAACTAATTACTTATCTAAACAAACTTTTTCTTCGCAATCTAAGCTTAACGTGATATACATCATCACATATCTCCAAACTAGATTATTTGCAAATCATGTTTTTGCAACCTAACCAAAGAACTATGTTAGGAAAAAAATCTATGCCATCGCACATTTTACGTTCTTAAGCACATTACTGCCAGATCCCAAATCCCCTTGAAATATAATATACGTCCTATCATTAATTTCTCGTTTATCCAACTTGGTCAGGTTATTGTGAGTAATTGATTATGAATGAATTAAGCCGATCAACTGATACTTCCGGTTGCAGATAGTGTCAAATCTATATATGCATCCAGAATTATTTTTGAATATCAAATATCAGCCGATCAACCAATGAATAATTTTAGGATGCAGATATTTTCATATTCGCTTTTATTTGCAGACTATAATGGGTCCTAATAATACCAATGACAAGATAAGTTATTATGAACATACAGAGTAGAAATGCATGCTATGCTCAAAACATGAACAACAAACACTAACCGCATGCAAATTAAATCTAGATTCAATATCTTTTTACCTTTTTAAGCAAATTAAATTCCTTATCCTCAATGATTTCTTTCATGTAGCGCATCACTACGTAACCGCATTCGTGGCCACTAGGCTATTTTGGATATCCCTATTCCAATAAAGTAATGACATACATATCAGCTGCCAAATTAATTAAACATTAATTTAAGTATGCCATAGTTAGAAGTGGAAAAATACTTACAGTGACATTCTTTACTTTAGGCATTTTATTGCCCTTGCCTGTTTGGGAATTGAAATTGTTAACTGCCCTGCAAATTATATAGGAATACTTCATCATGTCAAACTCAAAAAAGATGGATGACGCTAGAAAAATCAGTTAAGAAAAATTACCTCATTAGTGCTTTTTTAAAGTCGAAAAACGACCCCGAACAGGTAATGGATTGAGAATATAAATATTACCATCCCATATTATACCCAAAATCCAGTGCATGTTGTTATCATAAAAAATATTCCAAAGTCAAAATAATACATATTCACACCAATGTTTATATGTCGATATATATATATGTATATATATATATATACACACATACATACATACATACATACATACATACATATAGGTTTCATTAAACACTTACCTGCTATTATGCTGTATGGAATATATGTGATCACTGTGGTCTCTCAACCTTTGCACAACGTAAGATTCAAAATCTCTATCGATTTAAACTGTCTATCCAGGATGAAAAAACCAAATGTGTCCAAATCATTTTCTTCGCGTATCTTAGTAAACAAGAACCTATATAAATAAAATATAAACATTTAAACTTGAACATGCAGAATTGAAAAATAAAATAAAAATACTAACATCATATAGGCTGATATAACAGCTTGCTCGATCACTCCAAACTTCAATAATGCTAACACATTCTCATGCAACAAACAAATTGCCTTCTCTTCCCCAAAAACCTCTGCATCGCATGGAATTTGGATCGAGGCCCCACCATCTTTCATTAAGGCCATTGCATGTTTATATATCAACCTCCACCTCTTTGGCACACTCTTAGGTGGCTCTGCTTGAGAATTTAAGGTCTGTAATCTATGCAACTACTCACCTGTTTTTGGTGGCAGCAACTCCTTTTCCTTAATCTATAGAAAAATAATCAACCATCATACAAACATCAAACACATTTCTATTTCCTCATTTCACGCACACAGAATAAACATGTATTATTTAGGTAAGCACATACCACAAGTTATGGGAAACTGATCAGTTCCACAAGCCAGGCTACAACAGAGCCAACAGCTTGATGTACAACCTCCATTTCACCAGGTACCGACACAGCAAGCAACGCATCTGGGTTGGTACGTCCATCCACTGAAACACGAAGACAACCAGGCAACATATCCCATGCATGTATTTTATTACTCGATTCATCTTCAACAGGGAAAACAACACCAAATGCAACCTTGGTGTCTATACTACAAATCGATAACTCACATTTTCGCATAAGCTACGAATTATAAATAAAAGGTCAAAATAAAAGTTCTCCCCATCTTTTTCTCATGGTAAGTGTATTATATAAATTTTTATTAATAGAAATCTAATTATATAAATCATAAGATGAAAATTATACAAAATCTAATTATTACCTTTATTTCTGGAACTTGCAGATTAGCGATAGCTACACAATCATCATCATCACCATCCAACACCAATCCTTTTGCAGTTTTTGCTTTCTTTTCATCTTGATCTCCTGGTGGTTGGAAACTTGCTTTGTCAGACATATTTGGTGACTGAAGATTGGCTCCAACATAGATCATCGCTTTCAGTTTTTTGATTTCCGCCATCATCTCTTGCTTTGCCGACATCAAATCCTTCTTTGCTTTCTCTAGCTCCGCTGACTTCTGCCGATCACGCGCCATCAGCTCAGACTTGGTGATTTGAAGCTTTCTCTCGGCAAGTTAAAGTATATCTTGGAAGTAACGAAGCTTCCAACTTCCTGGACCCTACCTGAATGCTCAGGAGTTTCCAGTGCAACAGTTAGAACATCATTACTTCCAAAAGGGATAAGCTCCCCCTTCTGTTTCTTTTCAAGCAAGGCATCCTATGCACACAAAAAATTAAACGAAAAACCATGTTTTAGGATGATTTTGAAAAAAAAACAAATTTTTTTTTATCATAGGGTGCTTATTAATTTTTCATTCATCTTAGCCAATTCTTCATTTACTTCCATGTTATCCTTTGGCTTTCGAGCCTTCTTCCAGAAAACTGCTCAATCAACTTCTTCACCAACCTCTAGCTTCCCCAACTTTATCTATTTAAGAGGAAGAAATATTTCAAATCCTCGAGAAAATGATGAAAATTACAATTTACTAGTTAGTTGTGTTCTTACTTCCTCTTCCTTCAAACCAGTGTACCCTTTACTTGACAAGCGATGATTGTATCTCTTATTACCAACCACATCACTTAGTTTCTCATGAACTAGCTACATCCAAAAATATAAATATGAACTTTTTGATTTTATTTTTATTTTTTCTTATTTTGAAAATTATTAATTATTAATCTGTAACTTAACCTTTTTATATTTTTTTTATTACCTTGAAATTGTGATCTACTTATAATATTCATATTTATAATATACTTATATATGCCATGGAATTTATAAAAATAGAACTAACAAATTAATATAAGTGTATATACCTGCCAACTAGATGAAGTTCTCTGTGCAACAAATTTTTTCCAACTCGACTTACCAACAAACGCATATTGCTTCGGTGGCCTAGAAAGATTCTTCTTCTGTCCAACAAATGGCAGCATAAATTTACAAATCAAATTTGTCTTGAACTGTCTCCATTTACAGCTTGCAGATTTCAAAACAAAATTCTCGAGCGCAGGAAATATTTTGAATGTACCCTGCACAACATTTAAATACATATCTTATATATATACACACACACACACATATACCATAAGCTCAATATTCTCTAGCTCATCACAAATATAAAGAAAAACAAACTACCTGAACATCGAGCCATATTTTTTCTTTCAAATCACGATCTACTTTTGGCCAGCTTATAGTGTCTATGGGAACCATTTTTCTAGCTAACATGCCTATGTAGGACTACAATATCTTCCCAGTATCCCCTTCGGGAACTCCAAGTTCATTACAGGTAACTTTGAACTTCTTTCCTTGAGATTTTCTTACCAGCACTTTGTGCACGACACATACACTTCATTTCCCGCTAGATTTCCTTCGTGTAGATTCAGTAGTAGTACTCATTGGTTGCGCCAGTTTGATGATGTAGGTTCCAACGCTTGCCCGTAGTCTGATAATGCATTTTCACTCATCTTTTTTAATCTACAAAGTTATAGAACATAATGAAGCAAATTAATTAGACAATGACATGGTGAAAAAAATTAATTAGACTACGAGACAATTGCATGATGAATCATATATAAACAAGCAATTTAAAATAATTTGTTTAAGGCAAATTGTCATGCCAAAGGACTACGAGAACAACAACATAGAAGAAAATAGCAAATTAACTGGAAGTAGATTCAAACTAATACACAAGACCTAATGTTGACTACACTACGATGTTTGCGTTTTTACCCAAATCCCCTTAACATTCTATCTTTGATTACTAGCACTAGCTTCAACATCATCCACGAAATCGCATAAAGGGATTTCAGAGCAGAATGGTGGATTTTGTAAGGAGGTGTCTCCTATACCATCTTCGTAGTACACCACTCGATAGTCTCGAGGCGTAGACTTAAGCACAACAGACTAGGTAGCATCAACTGGATCTTCGACATAAAAAACTTGTTGGACTTGGTCAATAGACACATATTTGTCCTTCTTGTGTCCTTGTCGACTAAAGTCCACAAGTGTAAATCCATGTTCATCAACCTTGATACCTCTATCATTTGCTGCCCATTAACACAAAAACAAGTGGGCTTTGAATGTGTGGTAATCCAACTCCCATATTTCTTCGATTATCCCATAAAATGTCATATCACCTTCCATGGGATTTAAATCTTTAGCACTAATGACTTGGATGGTCTTGGCAACTAATGACACCCCACTGTTTTGGACAACCCTTGCATCATCTCGGTTCTTTTTATAGTATCGGAACCCATTAACTAGATACCCTTCGTAGGTTAAAACAGAAAATGTTGGTTTGCATGCCAATCAATGTATCGTTTCAGAAACAGCTTCGTCCCCATTTTCCATTATTTCTGTACTGACCTGCAAATATAATTGCCAACACAATGTAAATACACTTCAAATTATCATATACATTAGCAACCACAACTAAGAATACACAATAACACAACAATAGATTTTCTTTTAAGCAACACGACTTCTATTTAATTTCTATTTAATATGATTTTTCATATTCGTACATTATCTAATGTAAACTAACCTTTCTTTCGAACCAATCAGCAAACAGTCGATTATGTTCTCCCACCAACCACCGAACACTCTTTCTATTTCCTCGATAAATCCTTTCCAGATGCTCCTTATGCATCCTGAATATAATTACATAATATAAGAATTACCGCACATATATATACAAAAAATGATAATTCTTAAATAATTAAATACTTATACAATTACAGAATACTTACAGAATATATGGCTCAACTTCATTGTTGTTAAGAAGGACATGTAGATGCGCCTCATCTCGTTCTTTTTCTTCCACAACTTTATTATTGCAGCAGATAATGGACAAGAAAGTTTGTTTTCATCCTTCCGAAGGCCAGCAGTTGTACAACTGTGTTTAAGAAACTCCGTGCAAAATTCAACTGATTCTTCTCCGAGATAACTTTCAGCTATATTACCTTCGGGAGAAAATCGATTTTGTACATAACTCTTCGAGACTTTATTGAACCGTTCAAGTGGAAACATCCATCTATAGAACACCGTTCCACATAAACGCAATTCTCTAACCAAATGGACTGTGAGATGTAACACTACAGTGAAAAATGAGGGAGGAAATATTTTTTCCAACTCGCACAAGGTCAATATCACATCTGATTGCAACTTGTTCAGTTTAGACACATCTACGACTTTGTTGCACAGAGAATTGAAGAAGAAGCACAGTTTGATTATACCAACCCTAACATTCTTCGGAAGTACAGAACGTATTGAAACTGGAAGTAACTATTGAAGGAGGGTATGACAATCGTGGGATTTCAACCCATACAACTTTAAATTGGGTAACGATATACATTTTTTAATATATGATGCATGTCCATAGGGAAGTTTCATATTTGACAATGACGATAACATTTTTTTTAGACTTGGACAAAGTATAATGGGAAGGGGGTAAGTGCATTTTCTTTTCTTCAATTACAGGAGCTAAATCAGCCCTTATACCCATTTCAACCATATCAAGACGAGAGACAACACTATCTTTAGTCTCAAATTTCAAATTTAATAGTGTCCCTATAAAATTATTGCACACATTTTTCTCGATGTGCATAACATCAACACAGTAACGAATATGGTGGAACTTCCAATATTTTAACTCGAAAAAAATTGATTTCTTCTTCCATTCAGATTCTACCTTATTTGACTTCTTCACCTTAAATTTCAAGTGTTCTTGCTGCCTTAACACTTGTTCTCCAGAAAGTGGTGTAGGTGCACATTCGAACTCTTGTTCTCCATTGAAGGCTGCCTTTTGCCTTTTACAGATTACTTCGATCCAAATACCGATGATGACCTTGGTAACACATTTTCCTACAGCGATTTAAATACTTAGCTACAGTATCATCGCCACATATTGGACAACACTTATAACCTTGATTGCCTCAACCAGACAAATTTCCGTAGGTAGGGAAATCATTTATTGTCCACATTAAAGCTGCTCTTAAAGAGAAAATTTTCTTGTTAAAGGCGTCATATACATTTGGTTCACCTTCCTCCCACAACTTCTTCAAATCATCAATCATTGGTTGAAGATACACGTTAATATTATTACCTGGTTCATGCGGCCCAGAAACTAATACCGTTAACATCATAAACTTCCTCTTCGTACACAACCATGGCGGCAGATTATAAATTACTAACACGACCGACCAAAAGTTGTACCTATTACTTGGGCCATTAGTATGTGGGTTTATACCATCTGCCGCCAATGCTAAGCTTAAGTTTCTTGGCTCATTACCAAACTCAGGCCACCTATGATAAATATTTCTCCAAAAAGGAGAATCTACTGGGTGACGCATGTGGCCATCTTCAATTCGGTTGTTCGCATGCCTGGTCATTTGTTTAGCGATGCACTCATACTTAAACAATCGTTTAAATCTGGGAATTATGGGAAAATACCACATAACTTTTGCTGGTATATTAATCCTAACTTTACCATCTTTTCCAACCTTCCAGCGAGATATATGGCACTTGGGACACTCAGAGGCCTCAAGATTTATACCCATGTATAATACGCAATCATTCGGACATGCATGGAATTTTATATACTCAAGTCCTAAATTGGATAGGGTTTTCTTCGCTTCATATGTAGTACCAGATAACACATGATTTTTAGGTAGGAAAGAACCAACAGAAGTGAGAAAATCAGTGAATGCGGCGTTGCTAATCCCAAACCTAGTTTTATAGTTATACAACTTTAATATTGATTCTAACTTAGCGCACTCGCTTCCCTCAAATAGAGGTTGTTCGGCATCAGCCACAAACCTCTTGAACTTAAATGATTCTTTATTGTAATCCCCATCATTGTAGGTTGTTTCGTAACTATCAATTGGTCCTGAGGTAGGTGTCTCCTTTGTAGCAAGACTCATACTACCAACAAATGACGTGTTACCCCTAGAAGACTCTTCCCCATGCCAAATCACTCAACATACCCTAAACTAAACTCATTTTCATATAGATGGCCTCTAATTGTTTTAACCGGATTTTTTTTAAAATTAACTCAATGTTCATATGGATAGGGAATTGTCTTTGGATTTTTAACATTTCCTTCAGCGAATATCAAAAAGTTTTCAACACCAATTTCATATTGTAAAGAATCCCTATCTTCTTTAATCCATGACTTATCCATTTCAACCACTTATAAATTAGAAATACCAAATTCAAGCTTACCCACATAGAATATATATAAATTAGAAATATTAAACCAAGCTTAACCACTTACAAACCAAAAGCAAAACGAACTGAAAATGTTGTATGAACATAGATTTGAACAGCTTACCACTTACAAACCTAGATTTGAGATTCAAATAGAGCTTCGAGCTTTATGAAGCAGCTTTACAAATTAGGGCTTTGAGTGTGAGTGGAGAGAGCAGCTTCAGAAATTAGGGTTCGAGAGATTATGGGGAAAAGAGAAAAGAATCATGGGGGAAAAGTGAAAATTTTCCGATTTGTTTTTAATTTTAGTTCGGTGAAATTTTTGGCTAAAGGCGCTGGGGGGAAATAATTTGGTTAAGGGAGGGAAACAAAATGTTAGAGGGGAAACAATTTGACTAAGGCGCGACCTGATTTTTTTTAAAGCATGTATAAGATATCGCTCCTTTATTAAAACGATGTGTGGACTTATTTTTTTTCTAAAGTATGTATAAGGCATCGCTCCTTTAATAAAACGATGTCTGAGAAACCAACAACATCAATTTTCTTTTTGATGATGTTAAAAATCATTTTTACATCGGTTGAAATTGTAAGTGACGATAAAACTGTGATATCTATTCTACTTTTCTTGTAGTGAAAGGAGGAAGTTATTGCTACTGTCATCTAATGAATGGACATGAAACACATTAGTGTAGGCAACTTAGGAAGAGGATAAACCACCTCTACAGGCAAGGAAAATTATGGAAGTATCTTTTGAATTGAAAACTATTTTTGGAGCGAAATCTTGTTCTAAAGAACCTTTGTAAAGAATTAAGAGTTGCTATAAACCGATGCTAAGAATAAGAATTTCTACTTTATTGGAAAAGAGATACCCCCATTCTACAATGGACTGGTTTAAAAATTCCTGGGTATATCCCGGGTCCTCCCAAAAAGGGAAGAGGGTAAGCCCAGGCATCACATGCCGGCTACAAGCCCAGGCTATATCCATGGCGCCTCCTGGAGGGAGGAGGATAAGCCATCATCCGCACCCAAGGGCTAGGATGATGTACCGAAGCCCTTAAATGCGCCTAAGAGCCAGGATAAGGCGCTCTCTAGAGGAGGGACCGGTAAGCTCGGGGACATGCGCCCGGCTTCGAAGGAAGCACGTTATGCCTCTGATCCTTAAATGATCAAGCCATGCCTCTACTTCAGCATAAGTATGCACTGCCTCTGTTAATGTCCAATCCGGAAGAAGGGATCAAAAGCTCCAAAGGAGCACTAAAGCACGCTAAGCCTTTACTTTAGAAAGATGCAAATGACGACCAAAAATAAATTAAAACCGAAAGCGCTTTCATAACTAAACCGAAATCGCTTTCATAACAAAACCGAAAGAGGAAATTTCGTGTTTTCCCTAAAAAAAAATGAAGAAGTCTTCGTCAAAATGAGAAAAAAGGTTGTTCCAGACTTCTAAGAATCTAGTCACCTGAATCTGGGTTTCCTAAGCCGAAAGAGGCTCCGCCAGTTTCAGAAGGAAATATCCCAACTTCTACTTTCCTATTACCCGAAGCTAGTTCCCTAACCCAAGAAAGGCTCTGCCTGTTTCAGAAGGTAATCTCTTAACTTCTATTATCATATTACTCGAGTATGGTTTTCTTAAGCTGGAAGAGCCTCCGTCTATTTTAGAAGATGATCTCTAAACTTATACAATCTTAATACCCGAATCTAGGTTTCCTAACCGAAAGAGGTTTCGTCTATTTCCAAGAAAATGATCTCTAAGCTTCTATTAATTAATTACCCAAATTTGGGTCCTAATCTTCTTAAAATCCATATAAGGTTTTGTATATTCTTCGGAAAAAGACTTCTGGACTTCTATTATGTCATCACTCTAGTCTGGGTTTTGGTTTTTAAGTCGTATAAGGCTCCGTACATTCATGAACCACCGTTACACCATCATCTAAATCCCGGTTATGCTCTTGAAGCCGAAAGGGGCTTCCTCTTTCAGATACCAGAAGAAGTTCTGCCTAGAGAGTCATTGTCTTCAAAAAATTATTATCAGGGCTCCAATGCTAAAGAAGGCTACTCAAGCATGACCTAAAAGGAAATTCGTTTGCTTGAGGTTTTGTTTGAAGGAATCTTATAAATGACAAGGCAAACCAATGACCGAAGGAGGTTTCAACTTTTCCCTACCCTCAAAAAGGATAATTCCAAATACTACCTTTTGATTGCTCAGGTAAATGGTAACGATTTCCATTCAGGAGTCAAGAATAAGTTTCTTGTCCAAATTTAAACCCTTGGGTTTTCTATGATAATCATAATATCAAGTTTACCTTTATAAGGGCAATATTACAAAGGAAAATTTTCTAAACTTTTATTCATAAATCGATTCAACTTTAGAGAACACAACTGAGAATGAAAACTAACCTCCCTTTAAATTTCTTCTTCAACCTCGGTGATGTCAAAGAATTCAATTTGAAGTCAGGAAATTCTCATACACTTTGTTATCTTCTAAATAGAGCATAGTAATACTCTCGTATCCTGTATCATACATCTTATAGAAAAGAATTTTGTACTTAAGCTCCTTAACATGATCTACTACAGATATGATGAACAGTCACATTTTGAAGGCCTTTGGAATAACTCTCAAGCTTTATTAAACCAAATTATTATTTAATGAACCCTTAATTTAAGTTTTTCGAGAGAAAGTGCCAAGTATCAAAATTAACCATAGAACGGAACAGACCAGCAAGAAGTCGAGGGGTTGAATTTGGAATGCCACCCTACAGAAATAAAAAGATTTGGACAAAGATTCACAATTTCTCAAAATAAGCTTTAATTCACTAAAAGCCTTAGCATTCCTCGTTAAAAGATACATCTCCTAGTTTATTCTCACTTCACGTTTGGTTTTTACCAAAACCTTACTCGCCCTGGAGAATATTTGTTTCTTTTGAGATATTTAGACCAAAAACCAGAATCTTTTACACCTTGCGTTTCGTAAACCAAATGAAAGATAAAAGAGAGAATAAATCCTAAAGGCATCACTTTGCCTAAAATTTGTAATTCTTCGTGGGGAGCGAAGGGTTAGTCAAATGTTTTACTAAGGCCAGTAACGGTAGTAAAACGACTTGATGGCAAGGAAATTATTATAGACTAAAGAGATAAAATATTTACTAACACACATACCTGCAGCAAAATAAAAACAAATCATTTCTTAAACATCTTCAAAAATGGAAATCTTCAAAAATGGAAATCAAAGTTCTTTAATTTCACTCCTTAAAGTATATCGAAGGGCCAAGATAAGCTAAAGGCCTATCCATTTTTCGTAAGAAGTTTTTGTGAAAGAATCTTGCGGTGTAGCCAATGAAAACCTCTCCAAAGGCCCCTTTTGTAATATAATAAATGTTGAATAAAATTTCAAATGGTGAAACTTCTTAAAATTAATAATTATATCTCCGAAAGTTACACATTGATTTACATTAATATCATTACAAGAATTTGTACAAGCCAAAATATAAATGATACACAGTCAAAATTTTTCTTTTCCTACGAAATATGGAGACTTTCTTGAATGGCGATCAAACAAAGGCTAATTGTCAAATTCTTTCCTTCGCCTAAAAACCAAATAATGAACTTTGAGTCATAACACTTAAAACTCTGGGAAATTTGACGAAACTCCTTCTGTATGAAAATCATGGTGAAAGCTGGGAACATCACCCCTAAAATTAAACAAAAAAACAAAGTATGGTATATTCAAAATTTTAAAGGCATAGCCATCTACTCTGCTGTAAGTTTATAAGCTAAGCAGGATGAAAGCTGTAACACCCCACATCTGTTAAAGTCACTCACAAAGGGAATGCACTAAGTTCTGTGGAGCATTTAGGGTAAAAGATGCAGATAAATTACAAGACAGACAGAAATTAAAACAGCGGAAAATAAAACTTTGCTTTATTGATAAAATAGTTTATACAATGATTTCTTTACAATATCAGAGTGTCATCTGTCTTACAAAATAAAGAAGCATAAAACAACATTTATATTCCCCAATTTTAGCAAGAGCCAGCCATAGCATCTGAAAAGAGAATCCAAGCAAACTTCGACAAATCTTCAAGCTGGGAAACAGTGACAGTCCAACTTAACCTGAGCTATACTATTCCCTCCTTTACTACCTGGGGGGGGGACGGAAGAAAAGAAGACGAAAGGAAAACAGAGTCAGACATAAAGCCTGAGTAAGTTCAGTAACTTCTAGCATGTGAACATGGAAAAACAAAACGACATGAATTAACTGAATACAAGATAACGCCATGATGATAGGGTCAGCAAGATTAGACAAGATAATCACAAGATATGCTAAGATAAGATAAACTGGATATGCTCTAGTACTTTCGTCGCTTCGCTATTTCCTTGTTATACTAGTTTCTATATCTCTGCACCACCTAACTAGTGTCCCAATTAGTAACGATAACGTGATCTCAATCCTTATATTTTCCATTGCCTTCAGGCATACATTTATTATTTATTACCTAGATCTAATCTAGGGTTTTCTATCAAGTGCTTTCTAGATTCAACTAGAGTTTCCGCTATCTGCTGAATGCGTCTCGGATTTAGGGTTTATGCCACCTAGTCCAACTAGGGATTATGCTACCTGTCGAACGATGCCCCCAAGTCTAGGACACACTACCTAGAGTGGTATATGTTCCTATACTTCCCCACGCATGTATCGCGAATCGTTATCGCTTGTCTAGATGCACATATCCTGTAATGTGCGGCCCGAGTCCTGTGATAGGGCAAATCAAGGAATATAGAACTCGGTCGGGAGCTTTCAGATATCTGCCGATGCAGATACTAAGGTCTGTTTTTGTTCCAGTGGCTATGGTCCCACTTGACCCCTCCCTCAACTAATGAAAGGCACACCTTGAAAAATGAGAACTATACGCAGGCCCCCGGTGCCCCACTATCCTATGGCCATCCTCACCCATAACTAGATAGCAAGTATATGGTCTTTTGAAGTTCTCCGCCTTTCCGCTTCACGTATCTCGACTGACTCAAGATGGATGGTAGACGACGAGTTGCTATCACAGGGCTACCGTTTTCTCACCGAATCACGCTGGTCCATCCTAGTCTTTAGGTTGCCATATATTGCAACCAAGGCATACCCCTGGTTCTTCTACGCAGACCTTAACCTCTGTGAGCCCAGGAGGATCATCTGTAGCCTCACAGAGGGATACCAAGAGTACCCTCACGTCCCCTCGAAGTCTCGGGCTTCGTAACCCAATTTGTTGGAGCCTTCTTTTTACTCAGACGGACATTCGCTCCTTCCCGTGTTCTACTAAGAATTACTACTTAATTCTGTTAACTAAGGTTTACCACTTAGTTTCCCGAATCATTATTTTCTTAACTAAGGTTTACTACTTAGTTCCTTTTAACTAAGGTTTACTACTTAGTTCTCTTTCCCGTCAATTTGGATTGGTTAAGTGTCATTAGTCAATTCAAGCTAACTTAACCCCCTTCATTTATCCTGTTAAACTGGTTAAGTGTTATCAGTAATTCATGTTGACTTAACCCCACCACAAACCATGTTATATTGGTTAAGTATTTCTTATTACTTAACCCTACCCATTCACCCTGTATTGGTTAAGTGTTCCTTTTAACTTAACCTTGCCTGTCTGTTTTAACTAACATGTTATTAACAGTTAAGTATTATCCCTTCATGTTTTAGACTTAACCCCATTCCTTTATCAAAATCTGATGGTTAAGTGTTCAAGTTTACTTAACCCTACGGTCTAGCCCAGCTAACATATCAAATTGGCTAAGTGTATTAGATTTTACTTAACCCCAACCTCTAGTCTAGTTAACATGTTAATTTGGCTAAGTGTATTAACTTTACTTAACCCCACCTTCTAGTCTAGTTAACATGTTAATTTGGCTAAGTGTTTTCTTAGTTACTTAACCCCTACAAATCTTGTCTTGTTACAATGAGTTTGGTTAAGTGTCCCTATGGACTTAGCCCTCCATTCTAGCTTAACTGTGCTAAGTTGGTTAAGTGTTCCTATGGACTTAACCCTCCCATTCTAGCTTAACTGTATGAACCTAACCCCACCCACCAGTCTGGTTATCATGTTGAATTGGTTAAGTGTCTTAGTTAACTTAACCCTACCATTCTTGTTCTAACTTTAACTAAATAAATTAAAGCCGCTACCACTCACATTAGACAGATATTGTTGCGATTACTGGATGTGCCGGTTGGTTCCGGGTAGGTTTACATCGCAACTCACTCTAACCTCGGGTTAGGCATATTCGTGTTTTCTAAGTTCAAAGGGTTTTGATTAATTTTCAAATCAGGTTTTGAAAGTAACCATCCTGTCCGTCGGATCAGTTAGGGATAGCCAGGGAGAGCAGGAAACTTGTATTTTCCAAACCCAAGCCTAGACACTATCCTCTCTGTCACCCTAGAACTTTCTGGTGTGTTATTAAAAGAGATGTCATTAATAAACCTTTAATTTGTCTAAATTTACATTTTCCCCTTTAGGACAAATTCTATAAGTAAATCATTCCTAATTTACTTATTTCCTAATTACTCTTTTAATGTAAATTGTCAACACTTATTCTTATGGCCCATTTTCCCCTCTATATCATGTTTATGCTTTTTGGTATGTAAACTATACCAAATTAAGTGTCACTAACCATGATTTTTGTCAAACATGACAATTACTCTCCATTATGGCCAATTTCAAATTTATACCAATATACTTATCATGCCAAATTAGCTAATCTAATTCTGGTTTAACATTCTAATTACAGTTCATGTCAAACTGGACTTATCATTCTAGTTCACAATTCATGTAAATGCTGGATTTACAAGTCAATACTAGATTCAAATTATACATCCTATAATTCATGTCAAATTTACCCAATTTGCATTCTTATAAACATGCCCTAATACATGTTCCCAATTTATGCCAATTTCCAAGTTAAAAACTAGGTTTTAGTAAATTTCTTATTTTGCCCAAATCGTATTCCCACCGTTCGTATAATCGTGATTCAATATAGATTATAGATAAATCCAGATTCGTAGAAAATAGGGAATGAACCAAAGATGCTATGAAAAAGATAGGCATAATAACTGGCATAAGATGACAATTCACAGGCATGGTAATATTACGACATGAAAAGGGTTGAATAGTATAGGTTCAAGAACATGGGTAGACCTAACTCAATAGGTAAATTCCCAAGGTCTAAGACGAAAGAAAACCAAGAATAGACAGAATAGATAATCATGGGTAGACCTAAATTAATAGGTAAATTCCCAAGATCTAAAACCAAAGAAAACCAAGAATAGACAGAATAGATAATCGGGTTTAGACCCAATTTCACAGTCACAAAACTTAAGCAACATTTTCCTAGTCATGAATCATAGGTGTTTAATCACAGTTGTCCAATTTATGTCATAGGCAATAGTTTATGCTTCCTAATCAATGGCATAGGCTTGTGTTCATAGTCAAGGAAATAATTCTCATAGTCACAGTCACAGTCATAGGCAATGCTCATAGTCATAGGCAATGCTCATAGTCATAGGCAATGTTCATAGTCATAGGCAATGTTCATAGTCATAGGCAAGGCCTAATTGGTCATCGAATCATAACAGTTCTTAATTAGGTCCAAAGATATAGGCACAGATTCGAATAGAGAGATTTAGCATATTCTTTTATTTCTTTAATTTCATGTCACGAACAGAGAAAAATGTTCAAATATAAAAATAACCGACTTACAGAGATTAGATTAGATTAGATTCGTAGAAAAACAGTCGTTGCAGTCGTTTGAATCTTCACTTGAAATCCTAGCTTGACTTGAACCTCTTCTTGAAAGTCTTGAGCAGCATTTCCTCGTCTTGATTTATTTTATATATTATTTATTTATACATTTTCTCAGAGGCAGCATAAGGATAGAAAAGAATTGTGAATAGAGAAGGAGACTAAGGCTGTTTATATAGGATTAGGCGGACGAATCTGGTCAGAATGGCGTCCGGATACAGAGAAACGAACCAGGTTCAGAAAACTGGAAAAAGAGGGGGGGGGGGATCGACCTGGGTACCCCAGGTCGACTACCCAGTCGACTTGGGTCTTTGGGCGGGAAAATTCCTGCCCAGCCCCATCTGGGTCTGATTTTCGTATTTGAACTCGTTTTCTGACCTGTTCGAATTTTAAATCGAATTCTGAAACTTCTGAAGACCATAACTCCTTCATACGGAGTCCGATTAACGCAAACTCGGACTCTATCTCATGCAGAATTCCGAGACAAACGCAATGGCACAGCCTGTTTCTCTTGATTTTGACTTTAAAATTTAATTCTGCCTTGATTTGTGAATCCTAGTGTTACAGAATTACGGGGTGTTACATTCTCCCCCACTTAAAAGGATTTCGTCCCCGAAATCTTCAAGTTAGGAAGAATGTGTCCTACCATCCAATCACCCATCTACTCAACCATTCAATCATAGGCATTCATTGTCCTTAAAAGATTTCTAATGCTTTCATGTTCATATGCATAGTGTGTGTATATGTCTTTATCTAATGCAAAATCAGGCGGTCTACTGATTCAGTTGACCTCCTTAATGCGAATCATGTCAGTGCCATGCGTCTAATCATGTATGCAAGCATCCCTAGTTATGTAAATACTACATGCGTGCACGACCATTCATCCATATGCAATATCCATATGATAACATATCAAGTTTAACTTACAAACAAATACATATCTGTAAATGCAATATGAAAGCGTCCGAACTGATCTAGTGCCTAATACGTATGTATATGCATTCACGAGCAACCATTAGCAACCACTTGCAACCATCAACCATAACATGTTTCAAATACATGTTTACATCCATTGGCTTCTACCTAATGATCGAAAGATACGACCTAGAGGATATACTTTGGAAAGAGAGAAACAATTATGCGTAAAGCTCCTACCAAAGAAATCAAGGATGCACCCTTAAGGAAAAAGGTATGATGCTAGTATCTAGCCTTCTTGAGCTTTACTCCACTGTGTCTTAACTAATTCAACTTCACGATTGTGAAGTTCCTGATCTCCATTTCCAAAACAAACAGATGTCAATCACGGTACTAAGTGTATGTACTAAGATGATTAAAGGTCTCCCTCTTATCCGCCATGCCATAACTATAAGGGTCGAAAGGTTACTACGTGCTTTTTAGAGTGCCTGCCACAACTATTCATCTCTCACGCAAACCATCCTAGTCGAACTCGACATTCCTCAAGTACTAGCCCCAAAGGCCTAAACCAATATCAGACAAGCACCCAAGGAATATCTTCTCCGAATTTAGACGATCTACGTGAGATGATATAAACAAACTCGATAGCTATTCTCAAATCCCTACTAACCAAAAATAAACTCGTCGGACCACCAATTGGATTTGAGACTCTAGTGGGATCTTTCTACTATACAAGTACTATGGTGCAGAGACTCAACTATGGAAGTGGATATGAACAAATGCGAAGCGCTAAAACCAAAGGAAAGAGTACGGACAGCAAAAACTAGACTCTTCCAACAGAACTTTACTACCCTTCTCCTAGGTACGCTTGGTGGTGAAAGTATGTACTTGCCCTTCTGAAAATCTTGTTCCTCATTCTTGCCCTTGTCCTTAATTATATGCCCTATCATACCCTGGTAAAAATACTTCCTCTTGTCTTAGGTTTTATAATTTCTTCCTCCTTCGTGAGCTAAATCTACATCTATGAATTCCTCATCCTAGGGTTGTGCTCCCTAGCCAAACTCCTCATCCCCTTCCGTGTGTAACCATGTTAACAAATATCTCGAAAGCTGCTTCCATCGTATAGAAAACCCTACAAAGTTTGAAAGAAAACTGGCCGTAGGTGAAACAACTACGGTTATGGATGGAAGCCAGGCACGACTTCGCCCTTCGATGAGGTTACCTCCCAGAAAGCCAGGAGCCCCAGAGACTCAAGAAAGAAGGAGACAAGAATTCAAACAGAGGAAGAGAAGATAGTGCGTATGGCTTTGGGGAATATGCCTTTAAAACAAATCTTTTCTCTTGAAAATGCTTCTTTTAAAACCATTTTGAAAATAATTTTTCAAATCCTTTACCTGATCCGGTAACCTTCAGCTCTGATACCACGTGTAACACCCCACATCTGTTAGTGTCACTCACAAAGGGAATGCACTAAGTTCTGTGGAGCATTTAGGGTAAAAGATGCAGATAAATTACAAGACAGACAGAAATTAAAACAGTGGAAAATAAAACTTTGCTTTATTGATAAAATAGTTTATACAATGATTTCTTTACAATATCAGAGTGTCATCTGTCTTACAAAATAAAGAAGCATAAAACAACATTTATATTCCCCAATTTTAGCAAGAGCCAGCCATAGCATCTGAAAAGAGAATCCAAGCAAACTTCGACAAATCTTCAAGCTGGGAAAGAGTGACAGTTCAACTTAATCTGAGCTATACTATTCCCTCCTTTACTACCTGGGGGGGGGGGAAGAAAAGAAGACGAAAGGAAAACAGAGTCAGAAATTAAGCCTGAGTAAGTTCAGTAACTTCTAGCATGTGAACATGGAAAAACAAAACGACATGAATTAACTGAATACAAGATAATGCCATGATGATAGGGTCAGCAAGATTAGACAAGATAATCACAAGATATGCTAAGATAAGATAAACTGGATATGCTCTAGTACTTTCGCCGCTTCGCTATTTCCTTGTTATACTGGTTTCTATATCTTTGCACCACCTAACTAGTGTCCCAACTAGTAACGATAACGTGATCCCAATCCCTGTATTTTCCATTGCCTTCAGGCATACATTTATTATTTATTACCTAGATCTAATCTAGGGTTTTCTATCAAGTGCTTTCTAGATTCAACTAGAGTTTCCGCTATCTGCTGAACGCTTCTCGGATTCAGGGTTTATGCCACCTAGTCCAACTAGGGATTATGCTACCTGTCAAACGATGCCCCCAAGTCTAGGATGCACTACCTAGAGTGGTATATGTTCCTATACTTCCCCACGCATGTATCGCGAATCGTTATCGCTTGTTTAGATGCACATGTCTTGTAATGTGCGGCCCGAGTCCTGTGACAGGGAAAATCAAGGAATACAGAACTCGGTCGGGAGCTTTCAGATATCTGCCGATGCAGAATGCTAAGGTCTGTTTTTGTTCCAGTGGCTATGGTCCCACTTGACCCCTCCCTCAACTAATGAAAGGCACACCTTGAAAAATGAGAACTATACGCAGGCCCCCGGTGCCCCACTATCCTATGGCCATCCTCACCCATAACTAGATAGCAAGTATATGGTCTTTTGGAGTTCTTCGCCTTTCCGCTTCACGTATCTCGATTGACTCAAGATGGATGGTAGACGACGAGTTGCTATCACAGGGCTACCGTTTTCTCACCGAATCACGCTGGTTCATCCTAGTCTTTAGGTTGCTATATATTGCAACCAAGGCATACCCCTGGTTCTTCTACGCAGACCTTAACCTCTGTGAGCCCAGGAGGATTATCTGCAGCCTCACAAAGGGATACCAAGAGTACCCTCACGTCCCCTCGAAGCCTCGGGCTTCGTAACTCAATTCGTTGGAGCCTTCTTTTTACTTAGACGGACATTCGCTCCTTCCCGTGTTCTACTAAGAATTACTACTTAGTTCTGTTAACTAAGGTTTACCACTTAGTTTCCCGAATCGTTGTTTTCTTAACTAAGGTTTACTACTTAGTTCCTTTTAACTAAGGTTTACTACTTAGTTCTCTTTCCCGTCAATTTGGATTGGTTAAGTGTCATTAGTCAATTCAAGCTAACTTAACCCCCTTCATTTATCCTGTTAAACTGGTTAAGTGTTATCAGTAATTCATGTTTACTTAACCCCACCACAAACCAAGTTATATTGGTTAAGTATTTCTTATTACTTAACCCTACCCATTCACCCTGTATTGGTTAAGTGTTCCTTTTAACTTAACCTTGCCCGTCTGTTTTAACTAACATGTTATTAACGGTTAAGTATTATCCCTTCATGTTTTAGACTTAACCCCATTCCTTTATCAAAATCTGATGGTTAAGTGTTCAAGTTTACTTAACCCTATGGTCTAGCCCAGCTAGCATATCAAATTGGCTAAGTGTATTAGATTTTACTTAACCCCAACCTCTAGTCTAGTTAACATGTTAATTTGGCTAAGTGTATTAACTTTACTTAACCCCACCTTCTAGTCTAGTTAACATGTTAATTTGGCTAAGTGTTTTCTTAGTTACTTAACCCCTACAAATCTTGTCTTGTTACCATGAGTTTGGTTAAGTGTCCCTATGGACTTAGCCCTCCATTCTAGCTTAACTGTGCTAAGTTGGTTAAGTGTTCCTATGGACTTAACCCTCCCATTCTAGCTTAACTGTATGAACCTAACCCCACCCACCAGTCTGGTTATCATGTTGAATTGGTTAAGTGTCTTAGTTAACTTAACCCTACCATTCTTGTTCTAGCTTTAACTAAATAAATTAAAGCCGCTACCACTCACATTAGACAGATATTGTTGCGATTACTGGATGTGCCGGTTGGTTCCGGGCAGGTTTACATCGCAACTCAGTCTAACCTCGGGTTAGGCATATTCGTGTTTTCTATGTTCAAAGGGTTTTGATTAATTTTCAAATCAGGTTTTGAAAGTAACCATCCCGTACATCGGATCAGTTAGGGATAGCCAGGGAGAGCAGGAAACTTGTATTTTCCAAACCCAAGCCTAGACACTATCCTCTCTGTCACCCTAGAATTTTCTGGTGTGTTATTAAAAGAGATGTCATTAATAAACCTTTAATTTGTCTAAATTTACATTTTCCCCTTTAGGACAAATTCTATAAGTAAATCATTCCTAATTTACTTATTTCCTAATTACTCTTTTAATGTAAATTGTCAACATTTATTCTTATGGCACATTTCCCTCTATATCATGTTTATGCTTTTTGGTATGTAAATCGAAGTTTGCTTGGATTCTCTTTTCAGATGCTATGGCTGGCTCTTGCTAAAATTGGGGAATATAAATGTTGTTTTATGCTTCTTTATTTTGTAAGACAGATGACACTCTGATATTGTAAAGAAATTATTGTATAAACTATTTTATCAATAAAGCAAAGTTTTATTTTCCATTGTTTTAATTTCTGTCTGTCTTGTAATTTATCTGCATCTTTTACCCTAAATGCTCCACAGAACTTAGTGCATTCCCTTTGTGAGTGACACTAACGGATGTGGGGTGTTACACGTGGTATCAGAGCTGAAGGTTACCGGATCAGATAAAGGATTTGAAAAATTATTTTCAAAATGGTTTTAAAAGAAGCATTTTCAAGAGAAAAGATTTGTGAATAGAGAAGGAGACTAAGGCTGTTTATATAGGATTAGGCGGACGAATCTGGTCAGAATGGCGTCCGGATACAGAGAAACGAACCAGGTTCAGAAAACTGGAAAAAGCGGGGGAGGGGGGGTCGACCCCCAGGTCGACTACCCAGTCGACCTGGGTCTTTGGGCGGGAAAATTCCCGCCCAACCCCATCTGGGTCTGATTTTCGAATTTGAACTCGTTTTCTGACCTGTTCGAATTTTAAATCGAATTCTGAAACTTCTGAAGACCATAACTCCTTCATACGGAGTCCGATAAACGCAAACTCGGACTCTATCTCATGCTGAATTCCGAGACGAACGCAATGGCGCAGCCTGTTTCCCTTGATTTTGATTTTAAAATTTAATTCTGCCTTGATTTGTGAATCCTAGTGTTATAGAATTACGGGGTGTTACAAAAGCATAGGCCTAAAGGAATTGGGAAAGCAGCACAAATGATTAACTAATGGATACATGAGTCAAAAATTAAGTTCATCCATCTGTAGACTTGAAGAAGTTCGTTCTCTCTGTGGAAATTGCTATTGTTGCTGCTCAAGCTTTGAGTATTATGAGAGAAATGAACGCTTTATCTCCAGAAGGCATCGTCCTTCGTAAGGTGTCTCCCGGTGTAATTGAATCCATAGTAGGAGCCAAAGAGGGTTCAGCTGCATCAAAAGCTAGTTCCTTCCCAAAATGGTAGGAACCAATAACGTCAAGAAGAGGAGGGTGTGTGTTGGAGACAATGGAAAGACACCCAACAAAGCCGGGGTCCCTCTAAATTAGACTAAATGCTTTACCAGAATTTGCATTAAGTAGGGACACCAAGGGAAATGTAGAAACTCTCAAAACATTAGGGGACTCTTGACAAAAGTTAAAGCATTCATTTCTAAACCCGGTGTCACTTGGTCAATCAATAAGAAATGATAATACCAAGAAAAAGCATCCAAAATTCCCAAGAAAAAGATGCCCCTACTTAAAGAAATACATGCAAACAGCCAAAGGTGGTTAAATTAGGGCAACGCTCACCAGTTGGAAAATTGATTCACTTGGATGACTTCTTTCCATGCACAACATTTACTGATAATATAGAGAAGTGAGAATAAAGAAAAAGGATAAGCGAATTTATAAAAGAGAATCACTGGCGTGAGACCATTAGATCAAACATGAATAGCTAGATGGTAACGTCAAAATGGAGGGAAAATTAAGCAGGAATAAATGTCAATTGTCGCAATTAATGATCCCAGTCTGAAAGGGAATTTGCAAATGAAATGAAAAGGAAAGAGAAATATATAACATCCACAGAGGAAAAGACAAAATAAATGAAGCAATAACTGTTGACCAAATCCCAACCAATTAGAAAGAAGTGCCAAAAAGCGGATATTGTGAAATGATGACACGTGCATAAGAATTCGAGCTCATTGACTTAAAAAGTCAATAACACTCTTTAGTGGGGGGTGAATGTTAGCACCAAAAATAACCAAGGCAGATCGAGAATGAGAATCGAGGTGAAGGAGCGTAAGAAACAGTGGCACTCCGAAGGAGGTAGTGATATGTTTTTGATAATATAATTTTGAAATATGAGAAGGAAGAAAAGGGAATTTCCTTTCAGACCAGAAAGCCCCTTTTGGTCTTAACTGAGAGGGCATTAACTCAGGCTTATTAACCCTTCGAAAAAGAATGATGGAAGTAAGACAAGGACAAAGCATCAGAAGAAACAAAGAAGGAACTAAGAACCATAAATAGGTAAATCTATAATAGACAAGGGCCTTCGGTCCTATTCTGAAAGGATCATCTTTCATAAACAAAGGCACTGGAAAAACAAGCCCAACCCCGAGGATGTCGGATGGAAAACTCATTCAAAAATATGTAATAAAGTCAAGTGGAAACAAAAAGAGCAGAGGAGAAGCCAGTCAAAAGGGTTGAATATCTGAAGAGCCCTCGGACCTAACAAGAAGATTAACCATATCAGAGAAAATGCCAATTTGAAGATAGCTTCCACTATAAGATGAGAGTCTTCATATGCCTACACCTCTCGCAACTCTTCAAACTGCAATCAAAAGAGAATGTCCTAAAAGTATTGATGAAACAAGATAGACGATATCATGGATGCCTTCGCACAACCCTCATGAAATCCTCCGAAGCGGTGATTGGACAAGACCCCCGAAGCTGAAGGGAATCCAATCTACACCTATAAATAGGATTTCAGAAGACCAATATGGGGACTGTAACACCCCGTATTTTCTATGAGCATAAAGTAACATAACAAAGTATACTTAATTTTTAAAATAAGAATTAAGGGAAACGGGTTGCTCCATTGCGTTCGTCTCAGAATTCTGCTTAAGATAGAGTCCGAGTTTGCGTAAACCGGACTCCGTATAAAGAAGTTATGGCACTTAGAAGTTTCAGGAATTTAAAATAAAAACCAGCCCGAATTCAAATTTAAAGTTTCGAAATTCAAATCACACACCCGGGCTGGGCGGGAAAATTCCCGCCCAGGACCCAGGTCGACCAAGGGGTTGACCTGGGAAGAACAAGTCGACCATGGGGTCGACCTCTCCCCTTTTCCAGATCCGTGGACAGATTCATTTTTCTGTATTTAGACACCCGTTCTGACCAGATTCGTTGCTCCTAAGCTATTTAAACACCCCCAGACCTCACTTTCTCTCCACACAATTTCATTACGCCTATACTCTGCCCTAATTCATATTAATATAAATCAATGGCGTGGTTACTCTGCTGAAACCTAAGCTAGAACAAGTGCTCCTTCTTCTTCCAATCCGAATAGGATTAAAAGAGACAACTACAACCCCTTTTTCTTTTAGAATCCAAACAAGGTGAGTACAGTTATTTTCATATATGAAATTTAATTATGATCTTGACATGGTTATAAATCTGAATTGGAGATTATGCATATTCTTGTTTATCAGATCTGTTCTCCTGTGTAGATCTATCTTATTCCTGTTTATCAGATCTGATTTTCTGTGTAGATCCATCTTATTATTGTAACTATTCTGTATCTCTTCCTTCCTTCTATTCTATAGCCAAGCTACCACGAGTTGAGCCAAATCTCATAAGAGATTGACACACGAACGCTAAATTTGGGGAAGATAATGAATGATGCATAATTGGACATGACCGATTTGTGACTGATTTAAGAAAAGGGCATATGTTGTAATTTAAGATCTAGATCTAGGCATACTATATATGACGGTTTATGATTTGGAAGAAGGAGAATTATTGTATGACAACATATTACTTGTAATTTGGGAACATAATGCATGTTATAATTCAAGATCTGATTTTGAGGACATAATACATGTTGTAATTTAAGATCTAGATCTAGGCATACTATATATGATGGTTTATGATTTGGAAGAAGGAGAATTATTGTATGACATCATATGACTTGTAATTTGGGAACATAATGCATGTTATAATTCAAGATCTGATTTTGAGGACATAATACATGTTGTAATTTAAGATCTAGATTTGGGGGAATATTTTATATGACGATCTATGACTTGGAAGAAAAAGGATATATGATTTAGGCGTAAAAGATCTATATTAAAATAGGACAACTATTAATTGTGAATACGCCTAAATGGGGATTTTGGATATTTGACATACGCTAAAATCAAAGGCTATAATTTGGCATAATTCATATTGTGTATCATAATTTGGGGTTTTTAGAGAATATTCTGTACTATGTAAATTTAACTAGAAATTTGGGGTATATGTTATATTGTAAATTATGACCAAAATTTGAGCATGTAAAATTAGGCTTAATTTTATGATTAAGCGAGGTATGTTAATGGAATTTTAAGGGATGATTAAATCTGTTAAATTGCCTAATCTGCTAAATATGTTGAAACTGAATACGCTAATATGGGGTATGAAAATCTGTAGGCTCGATCTAAAATTGAGCAAAACATGTTAATAGAACTATGGATAATCTGCTGTAACTTGTAAAGAAGTTAATTTGTTGAATTGGCATAATTAGTCTGATATTGGCATAATCTGTGAATGAATACTTTAGCTAAAATAAGAATGTTGAGACACGAGGTTAGACTTTGTTTGCGGTAGAAGCCTGCCCGGACCCAACCGGCTTAACCAGCAACCGCAAACTGTCAGTCTAATGTGAGAGGTCGTAGGCATAAAGATGCTTAGACACGAGGTTAGGTCTGGCTTGTGGCAGAAGTCTGCCTAGAACCGTCCGGCACATCCAGCGGCCATAAGCTACGGACCTAATGTGAGAGGTCTGTGCATTAATATTTAATTAATGCAAATCTGAGAAAAATACGATGCCTAAAATGTATTGGGTAGATAAGATTAAATCAACTGGACTGATGAATCTAATAAACCCGTTTGAAAATCTGTAGGCCCAATACAAGGTTAGGTGAAACAATCTGTAAGTCTGTTAATCTGTATATCTGATCTGTTAGCCTGAAAACTTGTTAATCTGTATATCTGATCTGTTAGTCTGAAAACTTGTTAACTTGTATGTCTGATCTGAGAACTAGTTATTCTGAACTTTGTACATCTGAAATCTGTAAGCAAGTTAATCTGAAATCTATTAGTCTGGGGACACAAGGTTAGGAGGGGTAATTACTTGTGTACTCTGTTGTTTGGGACCCATATTAGTCAGTAACTCTTTCTGGTATCAAAACTATGACCCAACACTAGGTAGGGGTCCAGGGCACGCATATTGAACTAATTGTAAGAGGTTCACTCTGATAATGGCGAGGGGTGTTGATGGCGCATTCCAACCGGGTCATGTGCGTGCATGGATTTGGTCTTCTCTAAGGTTGTAAGACACCGTGACATCTGTAAATAGGTCTGTGTCTATAGGTTGCCACTTTATGGAGTGATATACCCTTCTGTGGGGACGGCACAGGGTATTTATGTATTAGGGAGCCGATCGCTTGGGGTAGAATTTAGGGTACACTTAGTTCTGTCTGTTTCTGTTGGGGTTCCGTCTATTTCTGTTGGGGTGGTAACACCTGTCTGTTTTTGTGTGGTACCGTCTGTTGGGGTGGTAAAGGCCCATTAGTAGTGTACACCTAATTCTAACTTTCTGTTTCCGTCTCTGATTCCATTTCTGCTTCTGTTTCCATACCGTCTGTCTCTGTTCGGTGGTAAAGGCCTATTACTAGCATTCTGTTTCTGTAACCGTCTGTCTCTGTTCGGGTGGTAAAGGCCCATTACTAGCATTTTGTTTCTGTAACCGTCTGTCTCTATTTGGGTGGTAAAGGCCCATTAGTAGCATCGAGTTTCTGAAGATATCGTTCTGTTTTCTGTTTAGATATTAGGACAACACCTAATTCTGTTATACTAGTATTAGTGCGGAGAAGTGAAAACCAAGTAAGAAGCTTAGTTTAGCCTATATCATTCTGTCTCTTCTGTTAACCTGCTACTCCTGTTATGGTTATCTCTCATCCAGTTTTATTTACATGTCATATACTGTTATATGTTTATATGCTGAAAGTCAATTGACTCACCAGACTTATGTCTGACCTAGTTTGTTTCGCCTCTTTTCTTCCGTTTCAACTTCCCCGGTTCTTAAGGTGGAAACATAGGAGCTTGATTCAGGTTCCAACTGCTTGAAGTGCTTGAAATATTGCTTGGCTTTGATTCTACCTATTTATGGCATTCTCTGTTGGGGATTATGGCTTTAAAATTATGCATTCTGAAGGATTTTGTATAAGACTGATATTTGTGTACTTGGGTTTTGGTATTGGGATGTAACCAAACTTATTTCTGTTTCTGCTGTAATAAAGTTATAAATTTTTCAAGTACTACTTTACATATCTATCTTGTAAATTTTTGTTCTGTTTACTTATAACGTTCCACCGAAGTCAAGGCATTCCCTTTGTGAGTGATCTTAACGGAAGTGGGGTGTTACACTTAGTATCAGAGCTGAAGGTTACCGGATTTGATAAAAAGTTTTTGAAAACTATTTTCAAAAAGGTTTTAAAAAGGAAGTATTTTCAAATGTAAAGTTTATTTTGAAAAACATAATCCCCAAAAGCCATATATCTGTCTTTCGATTCTCCGTTTTGAATCTCTCCCTTTTTCTTTTCAGCATGTATGTGGTACCCGAGATACCCGAGGGCATATCGATACCAACTTGGTTCAGAAGGTATCTGGAGGCTAGGGCCACTGCCGCAGGCCCAGCAGACGTTCCTCCTCCTCCTCCCCCTCCCCGCGTTGATACTTTTTCGAAGATATGCAAAGACTTTCAGGCAATGGGCGGGAAACCTTTTCACGGATCAGAAACGTTTGCTGAAGCTCGAAATTGGCTTAAGGAGGTGGAAGATTTGTTTGGTATCTTTGAGATAGAAGATGGAAGGAAGGTCCAATTAGTTTCTTGGTTAATGAAGGACGAAGCCTCGTTTTGGTGGGAGGTCACGAATGGAGAGCGTCCGGTAGAGACATGGATGGATTTCAGGCATAGATTCGAGATGAAATTCCTCTCACGAGCGGAAGAGAATTTATACATGGAGAGGTTCTTAGCAATGAAGCAAGGGAATTCATCAGTGAAGGAGTACGTTAACAAGTTCAATCAGTTGGCGAGATTCGGCTTAGACTTGGTGAACACACCTGAGAAGAAGGCCTTGAGATTCGTTAAAGGTTTGAATGAGCCACTACATGGGTTGGTTATGACCCACATTCCTATGGGGGCTACCTTCGAGAAATTGGTTGACATGGCGTTAATGCATGAAGAGGAAGCCAAAAGTGAGAAGAAAGAGGAAAAGCTCGAAGGACCATAGAACAAGAAAGCATGGCCCATAAAGGAAACACAAAAGAAGGATGAAAAGTCTGAAGATAAGAAGGAGAAAAAGTGCTTTACTTGTGGAAGCTTGACTCATCTGAACAAGGATTGTAGAAAGAGGAAGGGCGCTTGCTTCAACTGTGGAGAAATGGGACACTTCACTAGGGACTGCCCGAAGAAACGTGGGCAAGGGCAGAGGGCAGAACCTACTTCTGGAGGGCAGGCGAATGCTCTCGTGACTGGTGGATAGGGTAGAGATAGGAAAATTTCTATTAAAGGATTAATTTCCTTATCTGATTTTTGAGTTAAAACTCTCTTTGATTCTGGCATTTTGATTCTGTAATTGAGACTCTGCACTTTAATACTGGTCCTTTTGTTGATCCCGCTATAGTCTCAAACCCCATAAGGGTTACGACTCATTTGTTTGTGATAAGTTAGGGTTTGAAGGTATCTGTGTTAAGCATTAAGTTGACTGTGATGCATACATTTTGGTTTTTGTGGGATATGGTTTTTTTTATCATGCTTAGTTTCCTAAGAATCATTTGATAATCCAATCTATACCAGTAGTCTGTAAGTATCTGAATATTTCTGAAAAGGATAGGAGTTTTTACTCGAAGCGTGAAGTAGATTTCCAGTTTTGACATTATTTAATAGGAGTAATTCTCTGAGTGTCATTCTTTTGTTGATTTCAGTCTTCGGGGTTGAGACTTAGGGATTTATTCTCTTAACTGATGTCTAATGGGAACAGATTTTTGTACTTGCTTCTATCACTCGGATGTATCCTATCGATCGATTCTTTGACCTTTAGGTAGAAACTAATGGGTGTAAACATGTGTTTGAGACATGTTATGTTTGATGGTTGCAAGTGGAAGCAAGTGGTTGTTAGTGGTTGCTCGTGGATGCATATACACACACTAGGCACTAGATCAGCTCAAAAACACTCACATATGGATGTGTGTGCATTTTTCAATTTTTGTGGATGCAAAATGATTGACTCATCACATGGATGTTGCATTTAGATGAATGGTTATGCACTCATATAGAAATGATGTGTATCAAATAGGATTTATTGCATACATAAGTGGGCTCATGGCACTAACATAATTCGCATTAAGGAGGTCAACTGAATCAGTAGACCGCTTGATCTTTGCATTAGATAAGAGGCATATTCACACACTTTTGCTTATGTTCATACAACATTAGAAGTTTTCTAAGGACAATGGATGCTTGTGGATGATGGTTGAGTAGATGGATGATTGGATGGTAGGACACATTCTTCTTAACTTGAAGAATTCGGGGACGAAATCCTTTAAGGAGGGAAGAATGTAACACCCCGTATTTTCTATGAGCATAAAGTAACAAAACAAAGTATACTTAATTTTTAAAAGAATAATTAAGGGAAATGGGATGCTCCATTGCGTTCGTCTCGGAATTCTGCTTGAGATAGAGTCCGAGTTTGCGTAAATCGGACTCCGTATGAAGAAGTTATGGCACTTAGAAGTTTTAGGAATTTAAAATAAAAACCAGCCCGAATTCAAATTTAAAGTTCGAAATTCAAATCACACACCCGGATTGGGTGGGAAAATTCCCGCACAGGACCCAGGTGGACCAGGTCAACCATAGGGTCGACCTGGGGGTCGAACTCCCCCCTTTTCCAGATCCGTGGACTGATTCGTTTTTCTGTATTTAGACGCCCGTTCTGACCAGATCCTTAGCTCCTAAGCTATTTAAACACCCCCAAACCTCACTTTTTCTCCACACAATTTCATTATGCCTATACTCTGCCCTAATTCATATTAATATAAATCAATGGCGTGGTTACTCTGCTGAAACCTAAGCTAGAACAAGTGCTCCTTCTTCTTCCAATCTGAATAGGATTAAAAGAGAACAACTACAACCCCTTTTTCTTTTAGAATCCAACCAAGGTGAGTACAGTTATTTTCAGATATGAAATTTAATTATGATCTTGACATGGATATAAATCTGAATTGGAGATTATGCATATTCTTGTTTATCAGATCTGTTCTCCTGTGTAGAACTGTCTTATTCCTGTTTATCAGATCTGTTTTTCTGTGTAGATCTATCTTATTATTGTAACTATTCCGTATCTCTTCCTTCCTTCTATTCTATAGCTAGGCTACCACCAACTGAGCCAAATCTCATAAGAGATTGACGCATAACGCTAAATTTGGGGAAGATAATGAATGATGCATAATGGGACATGACTGATTTGTGACTGATTTAAGAAAAGGGCATATGTTGTAATTTAAGATCTAGATCTAGGCATACTATATATGACGGTTTATGATTTGAAAGAAGGAGAATTATTGTATGACAACATATGACTTGTAATTTGGGAACATAATGCATGTTATAATTCAAGATCTGATTTTGAGTACATAATACATGTTGTAATTTAAGTTCTAGATCTAGGCAAACTATATATGACGGTTTATGATTTGGAAGAAGGAGAATTATTGTATGACAACATATGACTTGTAATTTGGGAACATAATGCATGTTATAATTCAAGATCTGATTTTGAGGACATAATACATGTTGTAATTTAAGATCTAGATTTGGGGGCATATTTTATATGACGATCTATGACTTGGAAGAAAAAGGATATATGATTTAGGCGTAAAAGATCTATATTAAAATAGGATAACTATTAATTGTGAATACACCTGAATGGGGATTTTGGATATTTGACATACGCTAAAATCAAAGGCTATAATTTGGCATAATTCATATTGTATATCATGATTTGGAGTTTTTGGAGAATATTCTAAACTATGTAAATTTAACTAGAAATTTAGGGCATATGTTATATTGCAAATTATGACCATAATTTGAGAATGTAAAATTAGGCTTAATTTTATGATTAAGCGAGGTATGTTAATGGAATTTTAAGGGATGATTAAATCTGTTAAATTGCCTAATCTGCTAAATCTGTTAAAACTGAATACGGTAATTTGGGGTATGAAAATCTGTAGGCTCGATCTAAAATTGAGCAAAACATGTTAATAGAACTCTGGATAGTCTGCTGTAACATATAAAGAAGTTAATTTGTTGAATTGTCATAATTAGTCTGATATTGGCATAATCTGTGAATGAATACTTTAGCTAAAATAAGAATGCTGAGGCACGAGGTTAGACTTTGTTTGCGGTAGAAGCCTGCCCGGACCCAACCAGCTTATCCCGCAACCGCAAACTGTCAATCTAATGTGAGAGGTCATAGGCATAAAGATGCTTAGAAACGAGGTTAGGTCTGGCTTGTGACAGAAGTTTGCCCGGAACCGTCCGGCACATCCAGCGGCCACAAGCTACCGACCTAATGTGAGAGGTATGTGCATTAATATTTAATTAATGCAAATTTAAGAAAAATATAATGCCTAAAACATATTGGGTAGACAAGGTTAAATCAACTGGACTGATGAATCTAGTAAACCCGTTTGAAAATCTGTAGGCCCAATACAAGGTTAGGTGAAACAATCTGTAAGTCTATTAATCTGTATATCTGATCCGTTAGTCTGAAATCTTGTTAATCTGTATATCTGATCTGTTAGTCTGAAAACTTGTTAACTTGTATATCTGATCTGAGAACTAGTTAATCTGAACTTTGTATATCTGAAATCTGTAAGCAAGTTAATCTGAAATCTATTAGTCTGGGGACACAAGGTTAGGAGGGGTAATTACTTGTGTCATCTGTTGTTTGGGACCCATATTAGTCAGTAACTCTTTCTGGTATCAAAACTATGACCCAACACTAGGTAGGGGTCCAGGGCACGCTTACTGAACTAATTGTAAGAGGTTCACTCTGATAATGGCGAGGGGTGTTGATGGCGCATTCCAACCGGGTCATGTGCGTGCATGGATCTGGTCTTCTCTAAGGTTGTAAGACACCGTGACATCTGTAAATAGGTCTGTGTCTATAGGTTGCCACTTTATGGAGTGATATACCCTTCTGTGGGGACGGCACAGGGTATTTATGTATTAGGAAGCCGATCTCTTGGGGTAGAATTTAGGGTACACTTAGTTCTGTCTGTTTCTGATGGGGTTCCGTTTGTTTTTGTTGGGGTGGTAACACCTGTCTGTTTTTGTGTGGTACCATCTGTTGGGGTGGTAAAGGCCCATTAGTAGTGTACACCTAATTCTAACATTCTGTTTCCGTCTCTGATTCCATTTCTGCTTCTGTTTCCATACCGTCGGTCTCTGTTCGGTGGTAAAGGCCTATTACTAGCATTCTGTTTCTATAACCGTCTGTCTCTGTTCGGGTGGTAAAGGCCCATTACTAGCATTCTGTTTCTGTAACCGTCTGTCTCTGTTTGGGTGGTAAAGGCCCATTAGTAGCATCGAGTTTCTGAAGATATCGTTCTGTTTTCTGTTTAGATATTAGGACAACACCTAATTCTGTTATACTAGTATTAGTGCGGAGAAGTGAAAACCAAGTAAGAAGCTTAGTTTAGCCTATATCATTCTATCTCTTCTGTTAACCTGCTACTCCTGTTATGGTTATCTCTTCCAGTTTTATTACATGTCATGATACTGTTATCTTTTTATATGCTGAAAGTCACTGGACTCACCAGACTTATGTCTGACCTAGTTTGTTTCGCCTCTTTTCTTCCATTCCCCCCAGGTTCTCAGGGTGGAAACATAGGAGCTTGATTCAGGTTCCAAGTGCTAGAAGTGCTTGAAATATTGCTTGGCTTTGATTCTACCTATTTATGGCATTCTCTATTGGGGATTATGGCTTTAAAATTATGCATTCTGAAGGATTTTGTATAAGACTGATATTTGTGTACTTGAGTTTTGGTATTGTGATGTAACCAAACTTATTTCTGTTTCTGCTGTAATAAAGTTATAAAATTTTCAAGCACTACTTTACATATCTGTCTTGTAAATTTTTATTCTGTTTACTTATAACGTTCCACCAAAGTCAAGGCATTCCCTTTGTGAGTGACCTTAATGGAAGTGGGGTGTTACAGGGACATTCAGTTGACTCCCAAAATTCATACTCATAAATTGTTGGATAAAACCCTAATCTGTAAATCAATTTGGGGAAAAAAGTTTGTAATATTGCATATACTCAATTAAGAGGAGACGTGTGGCAATTAAGGTAATTATGAGAAATATTTTTCATTTAAGCTTATTTTTGTTGTCATTTGCTAACATTGCAAGTACAATGTATGAGTTATATGGATAATTAGAACCTTGTCCATACCCTTGCCCATGACCATCCTTAGTCCATAGGGATAATGACCATCCTTAGTTTACTAGCCATAACGATAATCCAAAATTGTGTTAGGATCCCTTTATCATTGACATATTAAATCCACATTCTCATTAGGGTTTTTTAATATATTCCTACTGCCCAACAAGGCCTTTGAGAAACTAATGAAAAAAATTCATTTGATGGTCGTTTAAGAAGGTCTAAATTCTCTGAAACCATTCTTTCGATCCTTGATTCCTTAGACAGTCTTGTCCAGAGTTGCCAATATCGAATCCATCACCAAAATGATCTCACAAAAAAACCCAAAAGACTACCTTCATATGACAAAACCCAAGGGAACCGCTCTAATATGCCAAGGGAATTCGAAGTAAATGTTTTACTAAATGATAGGTCTTCACTTAACAATTAAAGGGAAACTCATGGGTAGTTTTGCATTTTATAGGAAATTTACCTTCGAAATACTAGAGAAGCATTTCAAAGAGAACTCCGAAATATAAGCAATTTACAAGTTTAGTTCATTCCTTCTGGGAATTGGGAATTTTACGGTCGGAATTTGTTTTTGGGGTGTTAAACGTAAACTTTGCTAACAACTTTTCTGAAATCAAAGATAAATTAAGGTTTCAAGCCCTTTATAACCAAATACATCACATGCATACTAGAATCGAAGTCAAGAAAAGTCATATTCGAAAAAGGATTTTTTTTTTACCTAATTCATACAATCAAAAGTCAATCTTGACAACACCAGAATCAATAACCAACCAAAAGAAATCAAATTGTAGAAGCATCGATCGATGACGCAAAGCATCAACATAATACAATCGGAGTGCACAGAGGAGCGACGAGTTGTAGGGAAAAAGAAAACCCTGGTTTTCAATTTAATAGAGAAATATAGTAGGAATTAAAGAGGAAAAGGGGAAGTTGATTTCATTAATAAAAAGCGACCGAGTTTAACAGCATTGAAAAGGAGGTCGGCTTATCCTTTATTATTAAAGCATCTTATTAATTTTTAACTTAGAGTTTTAAGTTAGTATTTAGGTTTAATTGTTTTTGTATTTCATTGTATCAATTTTTTAATTCATTAGTAACTAGACAGTCAACTACGAGAATTGTTGTTTGAGAATTTGCAACTCAGGGAATTGAGTTGTGGAAGAGTTTTGAGCGTAGGGTTAGTACAATTAGGTGAGCGGTAATCGCAAGTTTATCGGGTTATGTAAGCATTGTATTGTTTAACTCCTAGTAGAAACTTTAGGGTGTAAGTTTTGAGTGTAGGGTTAGAACAATCAAGGGAGCAAGAGTCGCGAGTTTATAGGGATTGTAAGCGAAGAATTGTCTAATTCCTTGTAGAAACATTGGGGCAGCAGTAGACATAGTTTTTCCAAAGATGGGTATTTTTTGGGTTACTTAATTTTTGCATTTACTTTGATTATTATCTGTGCATTTATTATTAATCATTTTTCTATGAAAAATTGCAGTAAACCTTATTCACCCCCTTTAGGGTTAACTTAGAACCTACGAAGAGCACTAAAAACTATAACAAGGATTTTTCGGGGCTTCAATTGTATAGTGTGACACTCTTGAATTATTTTATGGAAGGCCATACAAATCACCAAATTGTTGATGGAAAACCATCGACTAATTCCTAATCAAACTAAATTTGAGTTATATTAACTTAGATAGACAAAATGGATTAGGTAGCTATGAAAGTCGTAAGATTTGGATAGTACAGAAGAGTTGGGCCCTCACTTGTTGGGCCTGTCCCAGTATTTGGGATGATAATAAAACTTGTTAGCTGGCTGTAGTCCATTATGATTTTTTTTCACAAGATACCTTTGTAATACAGAAATTGTAGAAAAGCCTAATCACATTCGAGGATATTTATATGGAATCATTGCTATGCCATTACAGACATTGCAAAACATGGAACCACTAGACTTTGCAATAAAGAATTAGATTAGTCCAAGTACAATAAGGAGAAATTTAAATAGGATGCTTAAGGAATTCTCATTCTAAGCCTTTCTGTGGCAAACCTTTCTCTTTAAAGTTAAGATTTAAATTGCATTAGTGGTTGCTAGGTTGGATGTAGGAGATGATTATGCCACTTTTCACTATCACTGTGCATCAGTATAGAAATTCTTTTACATGTTTAAAGCATTCGAATACATATTTGTATGATGTGGTCATACATTCACACAAGAGTTGAGCTCATTTTAGCATATCTTTAGTATATAATCGTGCACTATTAGTTGAGTAGATGGATATGTAGACAACCTGGTTTAATAACATGGACCTATTACGCATTATGTGGTTAACCCATTAAATGATTTCAAGGATGAAATCCATTTTGAGAGGGAGAGAATGTGACACGTTGTAAAATTCCATAATTTTGGTGTTAGTTATTTTAATTAAACAGTTAGGTTTTACATATGGAATTAGCCATGAAATTACATTATTGTGTTTATGGTGAAATTCTGAGAATTATCAATTTATCGTATTTGTAGTTTCACGAACAGAGTCTGTATTAAGTAGTTATAGATAAAAAACTAAATAATAAAATAATAAAAATATTAACGTGTATATATAATAAATTGGAGGGATCAAGTTGATCCACCTTTAACAAGGTGTGCTAACCGAGTGGTCGACACCTTGATAAGAGGTGGTCAACCAACTTTGGAATAAAAACACTAATTTGATATAGCCTGAATGACATAGATTTAACATAATAGATTGAACATATTGGTCGCTTCTTGCTCCTATAAATTGAGGCCTAACCCTTCGAATGGCAATAGCGAATCTCTTCCTTTTCTTCTTCTCTTATACATTCATCCCAAACCATGAAGAAAGAATTGTGCACTCATTTGTACAAAAAATAGAAGATATTAAAATCAAAATAAAGAGAAGATGACTGAATCAATCAACCTTCGCACTTAAGGTATATTCTTTAGATCTAGGTCGGCTCCATTCTATCTATTCTTTTTGATTCTAAATCCCAAATCCTTCTTCAAATCTGTAATCCTAACATATTTATACCCCTCTTATACATATTTCTTCGACTTCAAAGACATTGGAGTTGAATCTGTTAGGGATGAGAATCACAGATCTTAAGGCAAAACTAACACTAGAGGGGGGGTCAATAGTGTTTTAAAGAGATTATAGAAAATCGAAATAATTAATGATTACTCAAACAACTGTATGAACCACATAATGAATATGACAACAAAAACAATCACAAATGTAGATATAAATAGAAATCAAATGCAAAAATGGAAAGAACACACCTAATTTTATACTGGTTCGGATTACTCATACGTCTAGTCCTACGCAATGCTGGATTGCGCAGAGTTTTGTTAATGCTAGTATCAATCTTACAACACCCTTAATTTCACGGCTACAAGGTTAACACCGATTCCACACCCTTGATTTCATGGCTACAAGGTTCACACCGATTCAACACCCTTGATTTCATGGTTACAAGGTTCACACCGCTCCCTTTCCTTGATTTACAGGCTACAAGGAACACACCCTTTCCTTAACAATTACAAACATCCCTAGTACCCTTGAATAGCATTTCCAAACAAAGAGTATTTGATGGAGATTGAGAAAAGAAAGAGAATGATATAATTTGTATTGAAAGCGACATAGTATAAGTGTAGAAATCAAGAAATTAATTTAGAATAATGGTGGTAAGAGTAAGGATGAAGAAGGAGAAGATAAGATGGTTAAAAATTCGAAAATGAGCCCTTTATATAGAGTTCCAAAGGCTGCAACAGTTCTGAATCATTTCAAATAATGAAAAGACATTTCCTTTGAAATTTAATGATGGTTATATGTCGACATGTCAAAAGTGGTATGTCAATATATACTGATTATTTTGAATGTTTAAATCATTTTTCAAGTATTTAAATTAGTATATAAATTCTTGAAATTCTTGAATCAAAACTAGTTATTTAAAATATGATTTCTCAAGTATAAAACATAGTAATATATAATTTAAACATATAATATAAAACTTTTTATATATAAATGATATACAACTTATATAAACACTTATATAATATAATTATAAAACTTCATAATATAAACTATATAAGAAACTTATGTATTTGAAATCATGAGTTAAAAATGTATAATTTGAAATAATTTTTAAAGGAGTTGGAAAAGAATTTGAAAAGGTGATTTGAAAACAGAATTTGAAATAATTTGGAAACAGAATTTGAAAGTGCTAACTGGAGTTTTACATATTAACTAGACTTTATTACTTTGATATTCTTGAGCTCTTGAAATCTTGATATCCTGATTCTCATGAGTCTTGAATATTGTATCTTCTTTGAAATCTTGAATCTCTTAAACTGTATGGTCTTCTATATCTCCTGTATATAATTCCTGCATATATATATGTATATATATATATTCTAGGTAAAGATGTCAATATATATTTTATAATGTTAATGATTTAAACAAGGTTGTTGTCATCAAAATTCTATTCTCCAACATAATCCAGAATTATGATTCAAATATGGAATTTAGGACCTCCCTTTTGGGGTAAGCGAGAAATTATATTTATTACTTTGAAACATGAATTCATCTTGTTGGTTGTATTTAATTTTATTACCTAAACCTTTTATCTATCTGACTTACAGGCTTATATTATGCTAATATAATATCTTCCGCCTACATACGCCCACATACTCATTGTAAATATTGTCAGGAATATTGTTTTTCACCTAGATTAGAAAATCAGTCCGAAAAACTTTGTAGTTTGTGATTTAATCTTGATCCGTAACTTAGGGTGAATAACAATAATTTATTTAAGATTACTGTAACAACCCGGAATTTTGACAATAAATAGTCGTTTAATTAGAAGCTCAAAAATAGGAATTTCTGCAAATAATGGAATTTGACCATGAAACTTTAACTATTGCATTCATATCGGAATTCTGGTCAACTTTCATGTTTGGAGCTTCGCGAACAGAGTCCGCATGAAAAAGTTACGATGAAATACGAAAACGGACGAAAAATAAATAAATTAGAATTTAAATAAACATTACACCATATATGAACAGCCGAACTGGGCGTTTGATTGCCCAGGCGGTCGACCATAGCGGTCGACCGCCACGGTCGAGCTACTGGGGATCAGATGCCTAGTGACGGCTGGGTCATAAAGGGTTTGGTTTATAATATTATATAAACGAATGGATGGATATAACTTAAAACTAATCCAACGGTTCTAGGCCATTTCCTCCCGTATAAATAAAGGGGTAGAGCCCCATTCTCTTCCATTCAAATCTATAGAGACAGCGAAGATCTACCATTTTTCTTCCTCTTCTAACCTAATTTCTATATAAAATATATTCATATACCAAATTAAATCAAATTCATATGGAATTGGGAAGATTAATAGATTCAATGGAAGAGGATGCTCAACGATATATTTCTTTGCTCTCTTCCTTTTTTCTTACATTTCTACATATATAAAATTTCCTCTTTCTGGATAGATTGTAGATTTATAAGAATTCGGGGATTGTAAGCCTTAAGAGTTAAAAACAGAGAAATTGGAAGCTATAAGGTGAGTGAGAAATTTACTAATACAATTATAATGACTTATCTATTTCGTTTGAATCCAATCGATGTTTTATGCCTATCAGATCTGTTATTTAAATAATTGTAAATTGGCAACCATCAGATCTAATTATGAATATGGTTAAATTGGTAAATGATGAGTTGTGGTTATGTATAACATGAATTGTAGGATTTTTATATATTTTTCCCATATATTCCTACAGTTATGTCATGAAATATGTTGTACATGTTACATAACACTGCGGATCTGGAAGTCAGTCCCATTAAACATAAATTTGTTGTAGTTATGTTCCAGAACTTTAGTTCATTGCTGAAATATGAAATAAGTAAATTTGGGTAAAAAGATGAATTTGTGTATTATTTGATTTTAAGAATAAAAAGAAATATTCCTGTTGTATTAAAAAAAATTGGGTTTTGGCTTAAGCATTGTAAAATATGCCTTTTTCCTCCTTAAAAATATAAAGAGGCATTATTATATAATCAGAATAAGTATGAACAAAAGGATTAAAAAGGGGAAAAGTGGTGCAAAGGTACATATAAATATAAATACATGTATTTGTATGTAATTTGCATCGACTATTCTAATATACATACGTATTGTTTAAACCAAATTGGTCCAAACACCAAAGGTACTTCGGGAGTACTTCACCAAATGGTTAGAAATAAGAAAATGAGACCACAATCACAAACAGTAAGTAAAAACACAAGAATTTTTATAATGGTTCGATCTAAAATAGATCTACGTCCATTTTAGCAAGAGCTTCCATTATCACTTTGAGATTTACAAAGCTTGAATCATTTCTAAGTGCATTCATTTTCTCTCTCACAAACTCTTCACTTTGATCTATGAACATCAACTAAATGGATTAGATTGAATCTCTAAATATAACAAGTGACGATGCAGATTTATGATTCTTCGAGCACTTGGATGAATTTCAATGATTACATGGCAAATAGGATGTTAGATCTTCGTTTCGAGATGATTGGAGATTTTAGAATCACTTGGAATGGTTGAAGAAATTGTTGGGCAGCCCTTTGGGGTCTTAGAATTCAATACCCATTAACATGGAGCTCATCCCCTATTTATAGATGTGAGGAATGACCAAAATATAATGTTTAGGATTTGGGTCTAGCCCAAAGTTATTTATGAAACTGCCACTACCAGTTGTCGCCAGCTATTGCCGGTTGTCTCTAGTTATTAGGCCCCTGACCGACCCAGATTGATCCCGACCGACCCAAATTGGTATGACTGACTCAAAATTTTCTTATCAAGATGACTCGTGCCTTTCTCTTCAACCCGCCCGACCCGATTATTTTATTAGGCCGACCCGCTGCTTTCTGGAACGAGACCGACCCACTATCCTGTTTTGGAGCCGACTTGTTGCTTTGAAGTTGAGACCGACCCGCTGCATAATAAATTAGACCAACCCGTTGGATGATAAATGAGGCCGACTCGTAGCTCGATGAATGATACCGACCCATGATGAAAATTTTGGACTGACCCATAATTAACTTGGCAATAGAATCACACATTGTTCTATCTTTTTGATCCATCAGTGTATGTGTGATTTTTTAAGGGATAACATTCTGCCTCTCGGAGTTTATAATTTTTGTTTGTAAAAATTATAAGCTCCGAAATAATTATTGTAAAAACATTACGCCAAAATTGATCTTCCATGTTGCCTCTCAAGGTTTAGTTATGGGTCAATCACATTTCGATTCAAATGGACTAGGCAGCTTCATTTTTGCGATCTAGTCGACCTGCTTGCAATGGATTGAGTCAGCCCAACACGTGCAACCGCAATATAACTTCCCTTAATCCCTTGTTCTTCTCTTTTCTATTCCATCTTGGTCGAAAAATACTTTAATGGCGGTAGTCTTTTAATGAGAAAAATCTGCACCAAACTACTTCGAGTTTTGTCAGTGCCCCCCAATCTCGACTAGAATCTGCTTCTTCCATTGCTTATAGCTCCAAATTAAACACCAACACTAATTCATCTTGTAGCTTTCAACAATTCTGAATCAAATCGAAATTCCTCCAAGGCTAAAGTGCCACATCATAGGCAATTGCCTCTTCGAATTACATGATTTGATTTCGGTTTTAAGCTTGAGAATTTGAGTTGGATTAATGGTGAGGCCAAAGTGCGTATTTGGACGTATGGGGCTTTAAATTGTGAATTTTGGTGTTGAAATGATTAGAAGTAGGATCGGGTTTAACTGAAATGGGTTTATGGTTGTACATGAGGAGCTCGAATTCCATTGATCCTTTTTCCGACTTGATTTTGGTTTAATGCCCATCATGTGTTTGTCAAAATTCTTGAGTCATAAAATTGCCTGAAATGTTCAAGTTTTTATACTCGGATCGGGTTTAACTGAAATGGGTTTATGATTGTACATGAGGAGCTCGAATTCCATTGATCCTTTTTCCGACTTGATTTTGGTTTAATGCCCATCATGTGTTTGTCAAAATTCTTGAGTCATAAAATTGCCTGAAATGTTCAAGTTTTTATACTCGGTTTCACTATTGTAATATTGGTCGTTCCTTGTTTACTTAAAATACGATGACCAATCTTGTATGATATTGGCATGCCATGTGAACTTGTTCTTGCCGTGAGTAGAGTGCAACTTGTAGCTTCATGACGTTGACATCCTTTTGTATTTTGGCGATGACATTGTGTGTAATTTTTGGTGCGAATTTCTTTTGAGCTAGATTTTCCTTTAACATGGTTGTTGCGGGAATATATGTTCTCCCCTGTTTTAAAGTTCCACACTCTTGCAATCCCAACCATGCATGCCTGGTTGAAAATCATTGACTGAATCTGACCGCATCGGGTAGTTAAGGCCGAATCAGTTTGAGTCAGCTGAAGCTGACCCGGTTTGGGTCAGCTATGGCTGACCCAGTTTGGGTTATCTTAAGCCGACCCAGCCTGGATCAGCTGAGGCCGACCCAGTTTGGGTTAGCTGTACCCGACTCAGCTTGGATCAGCTGAGGCCGAACCAGTTTGGTTGAAACTGGTCCTTCTATGCTTGAACATTTTCCCCATATTCCCTATCCTGTAATACAAACATTCGAACACTTGTTTTGGGCCAATATACTCTATCTCGATTGCCCGTATCGACAATAAGTTAAATAACTTCTAGAAATTTTATGAACTAAACTATACGGCTTATATTTGCAAGACACGTTTGTGCTAGAGTTCTTTATTGACTATTTTAATTTAGTCATACATCTTGTACACAAACTTAATCACTTAAATATAAGTTTGCACTAATGCTTGGAATTAACTAATCGTTTTATGATGACTTGTGAATCCCAAGCCTTATCTCCATTTAGTTACACATGACATTTTCTAATTTTAGGAACTGTGCACCTATAGTTTGCTTTCAAATACAGTTATTTATGTAGAAATGGAAACTAGGCAGAAATCACGTCAATATTCTAAGGAAGCATTGGATCTACCCAAGCTATGACATCAGCTCAAGTTCTAAATGTGGCTGCAACTAATACACTTGCACCAGATAATGCACCTGCACTAGATATTAACCCAGAATTCCCCGTGCCTAGGCCACTTAACGGAGTACCTAGTGATAGAAAACTAACCAAACTAGGTGATCGTGCACACAAAAATTTATGTGATCAATTTAGGATATTAGAAACTGATGCCAAACTTCTGTAGAAGAATGAATTTGCGGACTCTCCACCTCTTGAATACATTTCCGTTAACCGACATATGTTAGTGATGGGAGCCATCCCTCCTTTCAATCCATTCTTAGAAATGATCCTGAAGCACCTAGCCATTGCCCCTATGCAATTACACCCTAACGGCTATGTAGTTTTAACCGGTCTTTACGTACTTTTTATGAGGATTAAGCAACGCGCTCTTACCTTTCAAGAGATCTACTCATTATACACTTTCAAAAAGAGGCAAGATAAGCCATCAGTTATCTTCATCGAAGGAAAATATCCCAAGATTATAACCGATTTGATGGAAAGTGCTAAGGGATTAATTGATCATTACTGTTATGTGCGGTATCCTGATAGCTTTTATGGAAGGTGGATGGAAGGAGGTGAGAATGTACTATCTCATATTCCTTTATTTATTCCCATACTTAGGTTTTGAGTATTAAGTCCTTTCTTTGTTTTACAGAGCTCCCATCTTCTGATCCAGAAGATACCGCTGGTCAGGAGTTGTTTGACGCTTTGAAAACTATCGATGAGGGGGAGAGGAGTAGGAGATTCTTGATCACAGAACAGTTTCTTCGTCAATACCATCTGCTTGACCCTTCCCGTAATCTTAAACTAGATCTGACCTTCAAGAAAGAGATTACCAATAAATCCCCCGCTAAGAAAGCTTCTTTAAAGAAATGCTCAGACATTGTGGGGAGTAGCAAAACGCCTCCCAAGTCTAAACTGGTTTCCATTGGAGAAGAGGAGTCTCAATAATATAAGGATGAGAGTGAACAAATTGAGAAGGAAACCGAGCGAGTTGAGAGGGATAGAACTACTTCAGAAACACTTTCAGATCCGATAAAGGGGGTCAAACAATTTGGAGATGTCGAGACAACTTCTAAGGATAATGCAGATAAGGCTGATGAGAACCCTATTATCCAAGTTACTCAAGGTGAGAGTTCTACGGATACTTATAAGGGCTTGAGCGATCTTAGTTCAGCCAAAGATATTATCTAGGGTGAAATTATCATTCAACCTCATAAGCTTCAAACCAGAAATATAGGAATTAATACACTTGGAGCTCCCGTCTCTAAACCAGGAAAATTGCTCGCAAATCAAGGAATTTCTTTAGAACCGACTATGAAAACTGGTTCGTTATCGGATACACATTAGCTAATGCCTTACTTATACCATGAATTTATGATTCTTTGTGTTAGTTTCTTAAACTTGCTCCAGCATTTGCCAATGCAAACACTGAATTTATGCTTTGTCTCTTTCTCCCGGTCCAAAAGTGATGCCAAAGCCTTCGTTTATGAAGGACTTCAATGAAAAATCAAGTAAGAAAAAAATGTAGAGCACCTTCTAAAACACTCAAAGCATTCACAACGGTCTCAGCAATATCGAAACCCGCCACCTTCCAACCAGCCGCATCCAATTCCTGAGCTCCTAAAGACCGATGAACAAAGGAGAAGGAGGCATTGCCAAGAACAGGATGATGATGAGGAACGGAGACGATGCGCTTGGCTTGGTGACGAATATGGTGATCATTATGATGAAGAAAATTATCTGAAAAAGCGAGGCAAGAAAGATCAGAGCAAGCATGATTCTTAGAAGCGTCACAAATCAGACAAACTTCCTATACCAGACATTCAGACTACTTGTGAACAAGTGTCATTGGCTTCCCCTTCTGTGACCCCAACTCCTGCTGACCTTCAGATGATTATCAACAGACCTCGCTATATTCCTAGACCAGCTGACTTTGGCCTTGCTGATCGATTCCTGGGCTGGTGCTTAAGATGGACGTGTCTCAATTTAGACATATATCCTTCAGATAAGTAGGACATTCTCGAAGAATTCGATACCGTTAAGGTTTGTATGCTTAAACAATTTGATACGGCCAAAAGTCAGCTCGAATTTAGGTTAGATAAGGTTAGAGGCCAAGCTGAGAAGCAGTTGGGCGAAAGGTATGCTATTGCACATGAATGAACTCCAAAGAGTTAACGGAATTTCTATTGATCGTATTGCCACACTAGAAAACGACAAAGCTAAGCTGATCAAAGTCCTTAAGTATCAGGAGAGAACTATTGCATCCTTTACTCAGAGAGACATAGAACTATCAAACTTAAAGGATAAAAACAAGAGGCTTAAAGAAGATGTAACAACCCGAATTTTTAATAACATGTCAAAACAAGAAATCGGGGCAGAATTAAATTATAAGTTAAGAATCAATGAGAATGGGTTACGCCATTGCGTTCGTCTCGAAATTCTGCTTGAAAACGAGTCCGAAATTTCGTAAATCGGAGTCCGTATGACCAAGTTATGGCCCATAGAAGATTTCAGAAAATTCAAAATTCAGCCCGAAATTCAAATTCAGCCAGAAGAAGATTGGGCGGGAAATTTTCCCGCCCTACCCCAGGTCGATAGGGGGGTCGAATGGGGAGTCGACCTGCTCCCCCCCCCAGGCCGACTGGGGAGTCGACCTGGGTGTCGACCTGGGGGTCGACCTCCCTGGTCGGACCCTGTTCGCCTGGTGCACCTGTTTACTCCTGTGGTCTGCTCAGCTAGCCTGTGACGGGATTTGATGGTTCAGATCTAAACTAGGGTTAATCCTATGGCCTAAACTAGTCCCTACACCTATAAAAACACCCTAATACCTAGCCTAAACCATCACAAATCATCCTAACAACTAAATTTTGCCAAAATGCTCCCTAATCATGGCCTCTATCTTCATCTTGAGAGCTTCTAAGGCAAAAAGGAGCAA